>CM053771.1:513007831-513058202 GCA_028658325.1 Potorous gilbertii
TAGAAGAGAGGGCAGATTGGTGATAGGGGAAATTAGAATGCTCAGTGTACTGGGGGGGGAGGGGACAAATGGGAAGAAAATTTTGGAACCCAAAATCTTGTGAAAATGAATGTAAAAAAAAGTTAAATAAATTTATATTTAAAAAAAGATATCTTATCTCTCTCCTTCTTCTACTCCACCCACGCACACCATATATTAAATTTTGCTTATTTTTGTAAATTTGTTGTTAACCTTTTAAAATGATGAAACAATTCTTTGAAAAGAATTTCAATTGGTAACATCCATGACAAGTCTTCTATTCCTATGTCATATTTCATAAGTTCTGAAAAGAGTCGTAAGCAAAGGCATCCCCGAACTGTAAACAGTAGGGATAACCAATACAGAAATCCAGTTGTTTCATTCAAAAGTTCTCTAGTTTCCAAGAACATGATAAAGATCACTGGATTTTTTTTAAAAAAGATAATACCAGGCATTTATATAACATTTCTTCAAAGTACTTTACACACATGATCTCCCTTGAGTCACAAAGGAAGCCTATGAGATTGGTACTTATAAATATTTTTTTTGCAACAGGGTCTGGTACTTTAATTTCATCCCCATAGGGACCTTCTAGTGAAGATCATTGGATCTGAAATAAAAAGAGCTAGACTTGAGTCTTCCGCCCACCAGAAACTCCCATTTACTAGCTATGGAATCTTGGTCAATTCCTGATTTACTGAACCTTAATTTCTTTATCTGTAAAAATAAATGTAGTGCTTGTCATTATTTACCTTGTAAGTTTTTGTGAGTATTAAATTAAATGATCTGTAAAACATTCTCTAAATGCTAAAATGCTAAAGAATATAAGCTAGAATTATTATGCACAGCATCATCTGCAAACAACAATGCCCAAAAGATCTCACACTCTATTTAATTGTTCCATTTGGATTAAAAGTGGCAAACAACTTTGCCGAACAGCTCCCCTAGTGGTCTAATACAGGGTGTCCTAAAAGTAGTTTTAAACTTAGCTTTAAGCAGAGACATTTGGGAAACTTTGCATTATGTCTGTATTTCCTCTAGCTGGTCATTACCCAAATCACTACTGTGTTTCCTCCATCAGGTCCTTGAATCTCCTCACTAGGTATATTTTCTGAATACGTAATAGTATTCCATTGTTGTTTTCTAGCCTATATATTTCGAATGAGTCATATTCTTCTAGACCCATATTCCAATCATCCTACCAAGTATCTGGGTTATCTATTAGGTTAAATTTGCTTCCTCATTTTAGGATCTCCAGCTCACCTTGCTTATTATGCATACTTTGTTGTAATATATATACACACATCTATATGTACACACACATATAATTTTTCCCAATTTCCTGTTAACAATTTTAAAAACATTTTTTTAAATTTTAAATTTTGAGTTCCAAATTCTATTCCTCCCCCTTCTTCTCTCTCCTACCCCCTCCCTAAGACAGTAAGAAATCTGATACATGTGCAATCATGTAAACCATTTCCATGTTAGTTTTTTTGTACAAGAAGACTTGAATAAAACAAACAGAATGCAAGAAAGAAATTGAAAAATAGCATTCTTCAGTCTGCAGTCAAACAATATCAGTTCTGTTCTATGGAGGTGGGTATTCTGCTTCATCATTAGTCCTTTGGGATTGTCTTAGATCATTGTATTGCTGAGAATAGCCAAGTCACTCACAGTTCTTCATCAAACAATACGACTTTTATGCTACGCGTACCTTTTATGTTTGTGTATAGACATATGAAGCCATGTTTTTAATTGGCTCTTTTCTGTGATTTTATTTCTCACGAATTTCTGGGTTTCTCTAATGTTTTCCTTATTATAATATTGGAATTATTCTTTATAATATCTAGCTTCATGGATCTGCAAAGCTGTTTTTTTCCCTTCTTCCATATTAAAGCCCCTCGGATCAAATTTGTAAGACTCCAGGCAAATATACTCATACCAGCCCCTTGTGAAGCATACTCCATTCCTGACCAAGAACCTGTCACTTATATTTTTTAAATTATGGTCCAGAAATCCCAGGATTTGCCTCCCAAGAATTTACTGTTTTCATCTTGGTTAAGCTAAAGTGACTTTTTTATTTAGTTAAGAACTATCTCAACAGCTTCTCAGTAGTTGCCTTGTTTATGATTTTATTTAATACTTTAAGTCTCAAAGTCTCTAACTCAAAATCTTTCATTCAAAGCACTTTCCTTAGAACAACTTAGTGATATAGGTAGTGCATGTGTTAATGTTATCATTCCCATCTGATTTAAAAGGAAGCCCAGGGTCCAAGAGGTCAGGGGCAGTCTTGGGGCTCCAACACAGATCTTCTGATCCTATGTCTAGGGTTTCTCCCTCTACACCTTGCTGTTGAATGGGCATTTTTGTTTTCTAGGATTAGAATCCAGTTTGGAGGTAGTTTTTTTTTCCTTTTACAGCTTTTAATGCTTCTATAAACTTGTAGATTCTGTTTCAAACCAACACCTTATAAGTAATTTTTGTTGTTAATACTGGCCCTAACCTTTTACAGTAACTTGCTGGCCAAAAGAGACTCCATCCAATTTGCAAGCATTGAGTGTGTGTGTGTGTGTGTGTGTGTGTGTGTGTGTGTGTGTGTGTGAGACAGAGAGAGAGACAGACAGAGACAGAGAAAGA
Source organism: Potorous gilbertii (assembly GCA_028658325.1). Classification (NCBI taxonomy): domain Eukaryota; kingdom Metazoa; phylum Chordata; class Mammalia; order Diprotodontia; family Potoroidae; genus Potorous; species Potorous gilbertii. The sequence continues at coordinate 513,010,487 of CM053771.1, forward strand.
AAAGGAGGAAGGAGGGAAGGAAGGAAGGAAGCGAAAAGGAAAATAAGAGAGGTAGTGGGGAGAAAGAGAAAATGAAGGTAGAGGGAAGAAGGGTAAAGGGAGAGAGAAGAAAAACAGGAAAAAATGACAGAGGAAAGAAAATATAGTTGAAAGATGAGAAATAAAGGGGAGAAATGGAGGGAGAGAAGAGAGGTGAAGAGATGGAAAGAAGAGAATGAAGAAAGGGAGAGATAGAGGAGAGAGAGAGAGAGTTGAGACACAGGGAAAGAAATGAGATGGAGAGGGAAACAAAGGCAGAGAGGGAGGAAGAAGAGAGAGGAGAGAAAAAGAAATGAGAAGCAGCTGGGTGGCTAAGCACTGGACCTAGAATAAGGATGACTTGAATTCACTTACTAGCTGTGTGACAGTAGATAGATCACTTAACCTCTCACTGCCTCAGCCTCCTTATCTCCAAAATGAGATTAATAATAGCTTCCATCTCGTAGGATTGCTTTGAGAATAAACTGAGTTAATGATTGTAGACTGCTTTGCAAACCTTAAAACACTATGTACACACACACACACATATATATATATTTATGCTAATTATCAAGATTTTTACTACTACTACTTAAGATTTACACAGCATGTTGTGCAAATTAATCCATATATCCTCCTAACGACCATGTGATCTGAGTGCTGTTATTGGTTGTATTTTACAGATGAGGAAACTAAAGTTTAAAGAGATCAAATGATTTGTCCAGGGATACACAATGTCTGAAGTGAGATTTGAACCCAGATAATTCCAAGTCCAGTGAGCTAATCCTGACCTCACCCTGAATGCATGTCCCCTTTCCATAGTTGCTATGGTGGTCCATCTTTATTCCATTTTTGTGCCTTCATTGTTTGGAAATACCCGATGGTGATCTGGAACTAAATTTGGCAGCAAGGGTGAGGGATTACGCCAGGTAATGTTCGACTAAAGAACAAGACATTTCTATAAAATAATGAGACTATTCTTTGGATCCTGGCTTGTTTGTGTGCAAGAGGAAAAGGTTGGATGAGATGATCTCAAAGTTCCCTTGTTGCTAACTAACCTTGTCTGAATTTATGATTCCACGAGTCTAAGATTTCCTTATGTGACTTATAAATAGGATCTGATGAAAATTCCAGAAGGGGATTATGAAAATGACCTGAGCAATAGCAGGATTGTTCAAACCTAATAATAATCTCTGGCATTCAAATGGTGGGTGCCATTTTGACAAGCTTTGCAAATATGCACATTGTCTCATTCAAACCTCACAAAAACCTTTCCAAATGTTGTTACCCGTCTTTTAGAGAAGAGGAAACTGATGCTCAGAGAGGTTGATTTGTCCAGGGTCACAGATGTGTAAGACATGGCATCAATGACATGATAATAGATTTAAAACCCAAAAGAACCTTGTAGGCCATCTGGTTCAACCTTCCATTTTACAGATGAGGAAACTGAGGCAGGTAGAAGTTAAATTACTTGGTCATGGTTATACAGTGAATAAGTGATCAGGGCAGAATTTTAACTCAGGTCTTCCTCACTCCAAGTCTGGCATTGGGCTGCCTAGCTGTCTCAATTTTCTAAACAACATGGGTGCTTTATAACAAATAATTTTAAGTTGTTAATGGTTAAAGTTAATTTAATAGACCCTTCATCTCCTGTCTCATTTTGTGTACAGAATCCCAAGGTCACTGACAGTTTGGAAATGAACAACTCTTATTTGATGTATACATTTCTATATGTTTATCCGAAGAGCCAGGGGTTTCATTCTTTACATGTGTGATCATCCTTTGTTGCTGAAGAAGACCATGACATCAAAGAAATGATGATATGATTTTCACTTGACTTTGTTTTTTTTTATTTAAGGGAGGGAGGGCTGTGCAGGTCACCAGCCTCACTTCTCCTCCAGAGCCATCCAAATCCAGTGAGCAGATATTCCTCAGGATGACTGGAGATGACCCAGGATGAGGCAATTGGCGTTAAGTGACTTGCCCAAGGTCACGCAGCTAGTGAGTGTCACGTATCTGAGGTGAGATTTGAACTCAGGTCCTCCTGACTCCTGCACTGGTGCTTTATCCACTGCACCACCTAACTGCCCTCATTCTTTATAGCATCATCTCACACACCAAAAGATAACAGCAGTTAATAAAATGGGTTTTTTTCCTTTTTTGTTTAGAACCCTGTTCTTCCTGGCTTCTAAGTCAGCCCTCTATCCCCTACTCCAAACTGCCTTTTTTTTGCCTAGCTTATTAAGTAGAATATATAGTATTTGTTTCTGTAATATCATTTTCGGGTTCCTACTTTCATTATTTGTCATAAGATATTTTCCTGGGTTATCTTGGGCTTGATATTTTCTTTCTAAAAGTCATTGGTTGTAATACTGACATTTAAGTTCTGTGAAGCATTTCCCAACATCATTTCTCCTTTGGTTTAAAAAAAGGTAGTATTATGGAAAGCCAAATTTCCATCAGATTAGTATATATGAGCATCATCTTTCCTCTAGTGGCTTCTTTCCTTTTCTTACTTCCTTTATTCTGAGTTACCCCTGCCTTTTTTGTTGCTGTTCCAAACATTCCTTAGAAAAATAGAGCTGCTTTTCTCCTCTTGTAAAAGGTTTTCTCATTCCCTGCTGACTTATGTTTTCTCTGCATGTTCTTCCATTTGAGAACCTGACTAGGAAGCTGCTACCCCTATACAGGAGACCATGTTAATTACACTCCAATCATATCAGACATAGTTTAGTTAGAGTAAATGGGGTTAGCAGCCCTTTGCCCTCCCTCACAGAAGTATTATCATCATCATCAATCATCATCATTTATATAAAATTTTGAGGTTTAAAAAACACTTCACAAATAGTATCTCATTTGTTCTTCACAACTTGGGAGGTAGGTGCTATTATAGACCACTGGGCTTGGAATCAGGAAGACACCTTCACGAGTTCAAATCCTGCCATACACTTACTAGCTGTGTAACCCTGGTTAAGTCACTTAACCATGTCTCAGTTTCCTCATCTGTAAAATGAACTGGAGAGGCAGTTCATTTGGAGTGGCAAACCACTCCAAGATATTTGCCAAGAAAATCCCCAAATGGAGTCAAGAATGAAGTAACCAAACAATGGGACCATTATTTCCATTCTACAAATGAATAAAATGAGGTTGAGAAAGGTTCAGTGACTTGCCCAGGGCCAAATAGATAGTGTCTAATCTGGAACTTGAACTCAAGTTTTCATTAATCAAACTCCCAGACTCTATCTGCTGCACAGTATTATAAAGAACATTGGTGGGGGACCTTACATTATATTTCCGTATTTTACCTCTTTAGTGAATAAAAGGATGGCTATTCAAACATTAGGATATTGGTTAGTAAACTACAAACACAGATGATTGATGGAAGGAAACTTCAACTTCAGCTAGTCCAATCCTCTCATTTTACAGTTGAAAAAACTAAAACCTAGAGAGATTGAATTGATTTTCCCAAGGTTACACAGGTAAGTGGCAGAAGCAGGATTTGAGTTAAGCTCGTTTCAATTTCAATTTAGCTCTCTTCCCATTGAGTCATGGTCTGGTCAGATCTAGGGCTCAAATGAAAAATTTCAGGCTTTACCAACTCAATGAACACCTGCTATTTGTCATTCACTAACTTTCCTCAATTACAGTTCAGGAAATGGGCTAGCTGTCCTCTTGCTATTCCAACCTAAAGATTTTAAGGTTGACTGTAGTCAAGCACAGAATGCTTATTGAATTTTGCTTGTTTCTTCAACAGTTTGGTGTGGTAGGTAGAGAGCTGGTCCTAAACCGGGATGATCTGGATTCAAATCTTACTTCTGACACATAGATACGACGTGACTAGGACAAGTCTTTTAACTTCTCAGAGGCTCAGGCACCTAAGACCATAAGTAGCAAAGAAGTGCCAGCCTACAATGGTTAGGAGGTGTTCAATTTCCTACTTTTGATGCAAACAACCTGGGTAAACTTTTTTTTTCTTAAGATAACTCAGAGTTCTAAGCTAGAGAATTGCTGATTTATATTAGTGGAGAAAATTCCCATCCTAGTGAAATACTAGAATCTTAGACTTGGACTAAAAAAAATCAAATCAAAGAAATTATTATGTGAATTTTTTTTCAATGCAGTAGACCTTTATAAAATGCCAGGTATAATAGATTTGGAGTCAAGAAGAACTGAGTTGGAATGATGCCTCAGACACTTACTAGCTATTTGACTCTGATTAAATCACACCTCTCTGAGCCTCAGTTTCCTGATTTGTAAAAGGAGAGAGTTACTCTTGCTGACCTCTGTGGTCCCTTGCAATTCTAAAAGGCTATAATCTTGGGTGCCAGGGACTATGTATTCTAGGAATACAAAAGTAAAAATAAAATAGCACTCTCTCAAGGACCTGACATTCCACTGGGGGGAAAGTAATGTACTGTAAAAACTGTTATCATATATTGGTGAAATACAAATTGTATGTAAGTGAATATGTATACATGTAAACATATTGCAGCTGAGTATACCTATATGCATGTAAATATATAAATACACATATAATATAGATGATTCCCCCACCTATATTCTTTCTGATACTATGGGTGGCACAATGAACAGAGCCTGGGAGTTTGAATAATGAAAATTTGAGTACAAAATCCTGCCTTAGACACTCACTATGCATGTGACCCTGGGCAAATCACGTAATCTCTCAACCTCAGTTTCATCATCTATAAAATGGGGTTAATAATAAATAATATGTGGTTATCTATCTACATACGGTTTATAAATACATGTGTTCTATATATGTATGTGTGTATATGTATATGTATACACATCAGTTCATCAGAAAGCGTGTGCTATAGTGGAGAAAAAGTTAGATTTGAATTCAAAGGGCCTGGGTCCAAACCTTGCTTCTGCCTGTATGATCTATATGACTTCAAGCCATCCCCCTTTCACCTCAGAGGGCTTGAGTAGCCCTTTGGAACCAGGGATTTCTGGTCTTTTAAGGAAATAACTCCATGTAGTCTGAAATATATGCATGTCTGACTGACTCAGGATTATTAAGGCTGTTTTGAATCTTTTATTGAAACCCTACACCCTGAGAGATTTACCTAGATTTAGACTTTTCTGGTTGAACTGTAGAAAGATTGTGCATAAGTTTCAAAGTCAGCAGAGAAAGAGTCCAAAGAAAATGTGAGGTATGCTTCAGCTATGAAACTAATGGTGGAAAAAAGTCCTCACATTTATTTTCATTGGGTAGTTCACTAATTTTTGTCTGAGTTTGGCAGGTTTTCCAAACATGAGACTCTAAAAAATGATATGTATAGCACTTCCTCTGGGCTACTTCTCTGAAGAGGGGCTACTCTTATAGTTTCTAGGATGTAGTCAATGTGTCTATACTTTTAAAACTATAGCTCTTGAGCCCCTAGGTGTGGGCTTCCCATGAACAATCAGATAATAGATACACCCTACAGAAAAAATATTTCCTAGGATAACATAGTAAAAACACTAGTTACAAAACATTCCCTTCATAAATGTGGGGACTTTTTCCATAAATATGAATGGGAATTCTTTTATGAGAATGTCCAGGGGAGTCCATGGTATCCCTTGGAATACAATGGCAGTGAGATACGCATATAAGGAACACATGTGACCGAAGCAGTTCAGTCTTCTGGTACTGCTGGCCCTTAAAGTACCTTCTTTCCTAGTTCTATCATTCTCCGGTGGATATAATGTCTTGCTAGGTGGGTCATTACTTACATAATTTCTTCTCAGCAGTTCAACTCTTGACTGCCCAGGGTAGATTTTTCTTAAATCTATACTCAGAATCCACTTTTCTAAATACTGTTTTATGCTTCTATTTGTCCTAGAGCTGGTAAAGTTCACTTTTTAAGGGACTATTAGATGGGCATAGTCAATGGTGGGCTGGACTATATTTCATAAGGGAAGGATAACACCTCATTAATATAGTAATACTTTATTACTTCTGCTATCTGCCCCTTGCTTTCTGTGACTTTACCTTAGAGAGAGGAACCAAATTTCTACCCCCTCACCTTATACATGCAAACTATAACTACTTGAAAAGTTTATTGGCATGACTATGGAGGAGGCAGTGTGATGCAATGTAAAGACTATGAGTTCTGGGTTTAAATCTCACCTCTGATATCTTTGTGATATCTTTCAAGATACCTAGGCTCTCTGGATTACAGTTTGATCATGTATAAAATGAAGAAATTGGACTAGATGACCTCTGTAATCCCTTTCAGCTTTAGACTTATGATCTTATTTCTTGTATATTATTCAATCCTCAGAGTTTCTATAGTTCAGTTTTTCTCTGTACTAATTCATCTGGGCATGAGTGAGAGTAAAGCAATAAGAAAAAAACTGGTTTTGAGAAAGCAAGATAGTGACTTTAATAACATTTATTATTTATTATTCTCCAAAGACCATTTGAATTCAGTATTGATTTGAGCAAGGGTCAGCAAGACAGTGGAGTGTTACCCTTTTGAACTAAATTTGGATTCTCTTTCAGACCATTGAAGAAAGGTCTCTTCAGACAATGAACTCCAAATGAAACAAAAAATTCCCAGGAGAATGCAGGGCAAAGACGCAGGAGAAGTTAGTGAGAAGGGAAATGGAATGAGGAGGAGGATGTACAATGAATAGTTCCATCAGGTGGACACCAAATCCTGATTCTCTCAGATTTTGAATGTAGAGATATAGGCAAAATGGAAAGAAACAAAGGGCAAACCCTTGCTCATTTCCCCCTTTCTTCTCTTCATCATTTATTTGTGTGCTATGTCCCCCATTAAAATGTGAACTCCTTGAAGGCAAGGACAGATTTTTTTAATTATAAAATGCAAAATTTTATTCTACCTATAATCAGAGAAACAAATGCTTCAAACATCTTTGTTGTCAGAAAGGAAAAATATATTTGTAACCTAATTTGGTAATTATTTACAGCTCAAGGCACCAGTAAAGAATTTTTAGCACCAACCCATTGGACCATTGTTAAAAACCCTCAAAGGTTCACAAACCACTAAGTGGAAATCACCAATGTAGACCAATTTAAAACTGAATAAAAATCTTCCCCCCTCAACAACATAGCCAACAAATTGTCGTCTAGTCTCTTCTCTTGCAGGGAATGCTTTTGCCTTTCATCTCATCCCCAGAAATTATCCCAGTGCCAGACCCAGGTAATGTTTAATAGAAACTTATGGATGGGTCAATTAATTTTCCATCTCCTAAGTTACAAAGGCCCAGAAAAGCAGTGCTGGGAGACCTCTGTCAGGATTCTCATAACATTATATAGACAGACCATCCAAACAGTTGATCATTTCGGACAATTTAGCAAAATGCCCTAAGAGTCTTCTAAATAGTTTTGTGTCATTATAGACAAACACTTCCGGTAACACTCTCCTTAGTTGCTTCATGTGGAATAGAGGAGATTAGACTTTCTCAAAGGTTATGACTGCAGAATATAAACTCTGGAAGAACCTCATAAACTAGAAAAGCTTTAAAGACAAGGATGGTGAGGGCCTAGCCAAGTGAACTCAGAGAGTCTCATTGCCAGAGAAGTGACCAGTAGATCATGACAATCACGATATAATGATGACGACGATGATGGTAATGATGATGTTATGTTGCCCCTGGAACCTATAATCCACTAAAGTGCAAAGAGTTTCAATATGACGCAGAATAGAGGTAGCCATACAAAGGAACTCAGAGACTTCTCAAGTATAAAATCAGAAAACAAACAGTTGAATGACTGAAGTTATTATGTTTTGACACATTATGCCATCAGGTGGTTCTACCTCAGGTGAACTGAATTATTATTTTATAATTTATTCTTGTGGAACAGAAAACCAGAGCGGCTGCATCCTGATTGCCAGTTTCATGCCTCTATGGAACAAACCATTTCAGACAAGAAATCCATCCCCATCCAAGCCAAATTTAGGAGATGGAGAAGTCTTATAATTTTTCAACCATCTCAATGACTTTACCAGAAAACTAGCTTTTTCCTTTGTTCAGCTTCCCATTTTGTCCATATTCTATGAAAGAGCCATGCATTGCTCTATTATCCTTGTTCTGAATTACTCCTTGGTCAATCTCTATCATACTAAAATAGCAATCTATGGACAAAACCAATGAACTGGTTCTTCCCAGTTCCCTGGCATAAGGAACTCCCAGGTGAGGAATCTCTTTCTATCAATGCAAATTGGCACCTTCTTTGCAACTTATAATCTTAGAGAGCTGACTAGAACACTGAAAAGTTGTCACCCAGGTCACTCACCCAGTATATGTCAAAGCCAGGACCTAAAGCTAGATCTTCCTGGATTGCACATAAGCTCTCCATCTGCTACTCTACCATTTGTATATTGCAAAGCCAGCCCAAGAAAAGTAAAACAGTGATGGGAAAAAGTGATGCCAAAGTTACCCACATGAATTCATGTTGAAAAGCCAGAGGATGCCAAATCACCCTTTTGCTAGGTAGGCTGTTAAAATAGTTGATAACACCAATAGCAACAACAAATTAACAACAAAGACAACGTTTTATCTTTATAGACACAGGATCATTCATTGGAAAAGAAGGCTGGATTTGTAGTTCAAAAACCAGCTCTGCTACTTGCTAAATGTGTGGCGTCAGACAAGCCACAAGCTCTCTGTGTCTCAATTTCTTCATCTGTAAAATGGGTGGGGGGGGACAAACTAAATGAAATCTAAGTTCTCTTCCAGCTCTAAATCTATGACTGTGCTTTTATTGGAATGGATTTTAAAAGTGAAGTCTCTTAGGACCTTTGAAAAATAAAATTAGCCAAGATGAAGGAGTTGCTCGATCCCAGGGAGCGTGTGTTGCCTGTGGTGCCAGCTCGTTAATTCTGTTGCTTTTCTTTAGGCTACTGTTCTCTTTGGGGCCATAGAATTTCACACCCTTTAAACCACTAGCCTAAATCCAACACCAAGATATACACACGTGTGATTCTGAGCCTAGTACCTTTGCACCTCTGTCAACAGTGGTTTGTTGAAAAATTATAGAGCTCCGTGAGCCAGCTGCCTTAGAAGACAGTCTCAGAAGTAGTTTGAAGGTAGAGGTGGCAAATTATGTATCTAAAAAGGTTAAGGAGATCCATGCTAGCTAGCTAGCTAGTGAGGACATATCACCTCCTAGCATCATGCATGCATCTTAGAGACTTAGCTCTTCAAAGCAATACAATATCCAATACAACTTTGAAGGACTTAGATGAAAAATACTACCCATTGCCAGAGAAAGAACTGATGGTATCTGAATACAGATTAAAGCATACTGTTACTTTCTTTGTCGTGGGAGGAAGGGGAGTTTGGTCTATGTTTTCTTTTACAATATAACTAATATGAAAATGTGCTCTGCATGACTCCCTAAGTATAATCTATATCAAATTGCTTGCCTTCTCAATGAGGGAGATGAGGAGGGAAGGAGAAAATTTCGAACTCAATTTTTAAAATGAATGTTAAAAATGGTTTTTACATGTAATTAGGGAAAAATAAAATGCTAAATAATCTTCAGTCTTTGCGATTCACGTAGCTTAGAGTTAGATAGTATACAGCAAAGGAGAAGCATTTACCTGTATGTCCTAGTATTCCCATTTAACAAAAATAGTAGTTATGGATAGCTACAAGTTATTAAAGCTTGGTGCTTTAAGATTTGTGAATCCATCATTAACCAGCAACAGCTGTGAATAGATGACCGGACATCTTAAAAATTAGTCCCTAATTTGTATTGGACCAACAGGAGGTTCCTTGGTGACAAAAAGCAAAGGAAAAAGCTGAGCTTCATCATCGTCATCACAGCTAACATTTATGTAGCATTTTAAGCTTTGCAAAGAGCTCAATGTACATCATCTCATGTGTTCTTCACAACAGCCCTGTGAGATGGGTTCTGTTGTTGGCTCTATCTATCTTTATAGATATGAGAGACTAAGAGCCTTGCCCAGAGTAATACGGCAAATGTGATTGTGGCAGGATTTGAATTCCTGACTTCAAGTTCAGCACCCTATCCACTCTATCACCAGCTACCATGTGAGTCTAAAAGAGTTCATGAGAAAAAAAATCATTTGGGGAGGTAGCTAACAGTTAGAAAGGAAGAAACTGCCAAAATTATGATCCCAAACATAGATTTGACCACGTCAACCCCTCACTCAAAAATCTTCCATTGCTTCTTATCATCTAAATAAAATAAATAAATTCATCAGCTAGGGTTTTAAGGTTTACCATCAATCACTTGGCTCCAACCTATCCTTCCAGTCATTTCATATTCCTTCCCTTCATGCCCTCTCTGTTCCAGAAAGATCAGCCTGCTATCTGTTCTCAACAAACAACATTCCTTCTCCAGACTCCTTGCCTTTGTCCAAATACTTCCCCAGAATATTCCCTCTGCTTATCTCCACCTCTTGGAATCCTTTGATTTATCAAAGGGAGGATTTATTTCCTATTACTTCGTAGCTGCTTCATATTTACTTAGAAGCAGCCAGATGGCTCATTGGATGGAGAACACTGCATCTGGAGTCAAGAAGACCTGAGTTCAAATTTGACCTCAGACACTTAATAGTTGCATGACCTCGAGCAAGTCACTTGATCTCTGTCTTCATTTTTTCATCTCTAAAATGGGGGTCATTAGAGCACCTATCTCCCATGGTTGTTAGGCTGAAGTGAGATAATATTTCTAAAGTTCTTCGCAAACCTTCCAGCTCTCTATAAATACTTTAAAAAGGAGAAGAAAGCGGAGAAAGAGGAGAAGGATGTATGTTCCTTAAGGGCAGAGACTGGTTTGTATTTTGTCTGTGTAGTTCCCCACACCTTGTACAGGACTCTGTACACAGTAGGCACTTAATAAATGCTTTTTGAGTTAAATTGAATTGTAGAGAAAATAAAGAGAAGCAATTAAGCCTTTAGAGAATAAGAGATTTCCAGAAATTCTGAAATGAAGAAAAAGGCGGTGGTGACAATAAAGCCATCAGGAGTAGTTGCTGTCTAAAGGAGGTGGCTCAGTTACTCTCAGAAAGAGTTCATCAGGAGTATTGCTTAAATACCTCTTGAGTAAGTTAATGCATACTGTAATGTACGAAATTCTTTCATGTTTCACAGGTATACTGGGCCTTTACCTGACATGGAATTTCTTCTGAATCTTGGACATAGAACATACTTGTCTATTTAGGGAGCACTTTCCTAACCCTAGAGAACTAGCTCTAAAATGGTAGTCTTGAGGGGGAAAAGGTATGCTTCTGTTATGCTTCTACATGTTCTGGGGGAATATACAGTTTGTTTTTTATAGAAAGTAAAATACCAAAGTCACATATTTTATGGTAAAGCCAGAGATTTGTAATGGACAGTGTCCATTTGTCAGCATTGCACGTCATACATGATAGGGTCAATTTCCCATATAGGTTCTAAGAATAATGGTTTCCTGAGCATTGTTGTGACAAATATTTCCACAACTATGCCATCACTAAAAGTTTTACTTGAAACTAAAGGTTTATTTTGTTATATTTTAAACTTTTATCGATAAAATTTTGATATTATAAAGAGATTTAAAGAAATCATATTTTTGTTCATGTAAAGTTGTTTTTTAAATGACCGTGACGTGTTCTTTGAAATTATTAAACATAACATGGAAAACAAAAAAAAAGAAAGACTTCATCATCTGCTTTCAGAGACTTGTGATAAATCAAGCCAAGTGCTTGGCAAGTGGACACTTCTTTTATCAACAGTAATTAACAAGCCAACACTTTTGTAAGTGGAAATATAGAGGCAGAACTCTCATGTATTTCTCAGTTGGGATTCTGTAAGCCGTTTCCTGTTAACTGTAGCATGAGTTGAGTCTATCTGTTATTTTTTCCATACCAGAAAGTTTAACATGAATTCCATATGGAGAAATTATTGAATTAAGTAATCCCTTCCAGCATACCAGAAGGAAAAAGGAGCAGCAGCGTTTTTGTTCTTCCAACAATTTGGTTCTGACCTCAGAACCTGGAAGTGTATGTCAAAGTAAGGTTTTGTTAGGGATAATTGGTTTTCCCAGGATCATTTTAATCTGGAGCTTACTGCATTCCACTATTGGAGAGTTATGTATTCAAACTCTTTCTCCAGGCTTTGTTTTCAGTCGTATAGTACAAACATGCATGGTCTCCCTAGTTATTCCCAGGGTCTACAGACAGAAACTATCAATATTAGTTTCTTAACTTTCAAACTGCAAAACAGCAACCCATTTCAGATGAACTAATTTCTCATGGAAAGGTGGTGTGATATAGGGATAGAGAACTGGACTCAAAGCCAGGAAGAACTACATTCAGGTCCTAACTCTGACCCATATTAGCTACATAACCTTGGAAAAGATGTAACTTCAGTACTCTGGGCAGTTTCTTAAGACTATACTCACAGACAAGTCAATAGAATGTTTTTCCACACTGAAACTACCTAGCGCTGGTGAAATCAGAAGTCCAAATTAAAGAAAAATAATCTTTCACATCAATACCATGGTACTTTTGAGCGTTGTTCAGCTGCGCCTTGTTGGACCCACATCTCCTCTTTCATCTCACCACAGACCCTTCACTCTTAGGCTATCCTATAAGGAGGTCTTGCCACTCTGAGACTCTCTTGACTTTACCCAGTATCCTTACTATCCATAAAATAGAAATGTCTTCTTTCCCCATCCTACCTTTTCTCTTCTGCACATGATCTTCCCAGGAGATTGGACCCCTCCTGCCTTCTCATTTGTCATCACTTGAAAAACAAATGTGGGGTTGATTTGGAGAAGATGCCTTGTGACTGTTTTAATAAGAAGGGAGCTTGTTGAAAGAGTTCAGTTGAATGCATTTTTGCCAATTTCTGAAGTGTTTTATAAACCATTTTCAGGCACAAAAGTAAAATGACTAATCTTCATTCTAATGATGACATCAACAGGTATTTCTAAATTGCATTTATATAAAAAATATTTTAAAAGTCAAAATGCTTTTCAGACTGTCCTGAAAGACCATCAGCAAAGAAGCCAGACACAAACATAACCTTTAAAAAAAATAAATGTGCTAACATTTATGGGACCATTTCGCTGTAGTCATAGCATCCGATCTGTTTTCTTCCCAGCTCTTTTAATGCTAAAAACACATTGTCTACTTTGATCCTCTCTGGCAAAGGAGGCATTGTGGGTTTAGTTAGTTCAGATGTTTATGTTCTTTGGATTACTGAATTTGAACAGGCTGGCTTGAGTGGATCCTGTGAAATATTCTGTTTGGCACTTAGAGTATGGACGTCTTAAGTGTTTGACTATATTGATTTAATGGGTCAAGAACATTTAAAAAAGAAATAAAAATAAAGAAAAGTTAGAAAGTGGAGATATCTGACTTGAAAACTGAGTGCAGAAGTATCAATTAATCACACAATAAATATTTATTAAGAGGTTACTATGTTCCAGGTACTATTCTAAGGATGGAATAACATAGAGAAAATGGGTGTCAGGGAGGGGAGGATGCAGAGACTGTTGTACCCTATAATGGGAAGCATAAAAAGGTCAAGGTCTCCCACTGCATCCAAAGTCATTGCCAATCACCCTAACCTATGTCTTGCCACAATGACTCTGGAAGACAGCGAAGCTGATGACTTTGCACAGCTCTGCCTCACTGAAATGCCATTAATGTACAAATCAAGACATAACCTTCCTGATGTCCTTCGTCCTCCTAGAAGGAAGGATGAACAGCAGCCTGTGAGCAGTAGTAGCCACTTCACCCACTGAAGTTGGGGTGACTTTCAGTGCCCTCCAAAAAGATATAAATTTATTGGATAGTTATAGAGAACCCTAACTGATGCAGAATCTAAATAACACAATTTAGAGTTCTCAATAGACTCTTGGAAATGATTTTAGAATTTGGAGAAGTTTTGAGATCAAGTGAGAATGGATCCAAAATGATCTTAGACTAGGAAGGGAGTTAGGGATGGCCTGAGATCGGTCCCTACCCAAAGTTTCATGGTTGTCTGCATTATATGTGAGTTAATCCTCTCTGGCAAGATGAAGAGAACACTCTCTCAAATGAACCAACTTATTTTGTGCTCCCAAAGGCTCATTTGGTGAACTGTGTTTGTGCTTTAAGTAAATAGTTGTGTAAAAGACTATGGATATAGGTTTCAAGATTTTAGTCCTTTGTAAATATGGCAGAAGGTCCTCCTTAGAGTTGATTAATCAGTCAACAATAAGCATTTACTAAGCATGTGCTACATCTGACTCATTTCTAGACTCTTTGTTGGTATGAATGTGAATAGGCAATTTTCAGAAAAAGAAATCAAAGCTATCAGTACTCATATAAAAAAAATGTTCTAAATCACTAATAATTTTAGAAATGCAAACTAAAATAATGCTGAGATACCACCTCACATCTACCATATTGGCTAACATGACAGAAAAGGAAATTATAAATACGGGAGAGGATGTGGAAAAATAGAGATATCAATGCACTATTGTTTGAATTGTAAGCTGGTCCAATCGTTCTGGAAAACAATTTGGAACTATGCCCAAAGGGCCACAGAACTGCCAGACTTTTGACCCAGCAATACCATGACTAGGGTTATATCCCAAAGAGATCAAAGAAAAAGGGAAAGGATCTATATGTTCAAATCTATTTATGGCAGATCTTTTTGTGAGGGCAAAGAACCGGAAATTGAGGAGATGTCCATCAGCTGGGGAATGGTTGAACAAGTTGTGGTGCATGATTGTCTTGGAACACTACTGTGCAAAAGAAATGACAGAAGAGGGGAGGTATTTTCAGAAAAACTTGGAAATACTTATCCGAACCAATGCAAAGTGCATTGAGCAGAATCAGGAGAATACTGTATATACAATAACAGCAAGTAATGACGATCCACTGGGAAAGATTTAGATACTCTGATCAATGATATATTGATATATATATATATGTATATATATATATATATATATATATACATATATATATATCAATACAATGATGCAAGATAATTCCAAAGGATTCAGGACAAAAAATGGCCTCCACCTCCAGAGAGAGAACTGATGAACTCTGAGAGCAGATCAAAGCACTTTGCTTTTCACATTCTTTATTTTTCTTGACTTGTTCAATATGCCTAATATAAAAATGTATTTTACATGACTTCTCATTTATAACAAACATGATGTTGCTTGCCTTCTCAATGGATAGGGGATGGACTTGGGGAGGGAGAGAATTTGGAACTCAAAATTTTAAAAATCAATATTCCCAAAAAGACAGTAAAGCAAAAAAAGAAGGAAATAATATGATAAAAAAGGAAAAGAGAAAACAAACAAATATGTGTAGACAAAATATTGCCTTTTCCAAAAGGAAAAGGTAGATAGATTATATTATATTATATATAATTTGTTATATATTATATATACATATAGATATATAGCTATAGCTATAGCTATATTTTTGCTCTGAATCTAGACTAAGTTCTGCATTTTATGGAGATAATGGGAAGTCATTGAATATTTTTTGGGTCGGAGCCATCCCATGGTCAAATCTGAGTTTTAGGAATGTCAATTTGGCAACCATAAAATGAAGGGAACTGCAAAATAAAACATCTGTAATTTTGAAGCAGGCTCAAAAATGATTTTTAAAAACTACATTGACTTTGATTTTTTTCTTCAGAATGGTTCTAATACATTGGCTTCTTTTACTTGTCAAGAAATCCTGTACCTTCTAGAGTACTCCAAGAATATCCTGCCGTTCATCTCTGTTCCAAAACAAATAAATAAATTTGTCACAAGGACTTCATCGAGGCCATTTGCAGGAACTTTTGTCCTAACTGGTCTTCAGAAATCATTACAGGACACATTAAAATCAAATTATGTGAAGTAGGGACTGGCATTCATCTGAAGCCTACGTATCTCCAAATGTTTTAGGAAAGGTATATGTAGTTGACTTCCCATTCAATGATCCTTCATATTCAATGTATAGCATGGCACAGAATGATGGAGCTGGAGTAAGAAAAATTGGAGTTCAAATCCAGTGATTTGAGTCACTTCACTTCTCTGTCCCCAGGAAAGTCTCTGAGACTATAGGCTACAGGAGTTCCTGATTTGTGCCAGAGAAAGGAGTTTCCATGTTGGAAGTTCCTCATACTAATAAAATCATGTCTGGACAAAAAAATTAATTAAAATGGAAACCTGTCCCACAAGGTCATTATCATAGGCACAAATAAGATGATGCATGAAAAGGGCTTTGAAACATTAAAATGATGCATAAGGTTCAGTTACTATACAAAAAGACAAAAATGATCCAGCCTTAATGTGACTTTGAGTTGTTTGAAAAAGCAATTATTTCAACTTGATATTTTTGTAACACTTTTCCAAAAGAATAGACAGCCAGTGAAAAAAACATTTGTAACCAACATGATTTATGAAGCAATTTAAACAGGTAGATGGGAAACAGAACCAGGGTCTAGACTAAAACGTTCAAAGTAAACTGAGATGGAAAAAAAACCTTTCCCAGAGCAAGCTCCCAGGAGACATCTTATGGAACATACAATGCAGCTATACACTGCTTATAACCACACCTACAAAGGGTTGTGTGCGGGAACTGAAAGTGACATGATGCTCAAGGCTTTTTTTTCTTAAGGAGTTTGGAAAATGACTAAATGCTTTCAGTTCTCTGGGCCACATTGCTTCCAGGTGTAACAATCTTCTGATGACTCCTTTGAATATATAAGTCACACACAGATAGTAAGCAGCCAGTGAAGGTCTTGTTTACCCTTTGATGGACATCATTGGGATGATTTTAACACTAACGTGGATGGATAATTGTGCATAACAGAAATTCACACTTTCTTGTACAATAGCCTCCTTTTGTTTTACACTATATATGAAAAGGGTCATTTTATTTGGCGTTTAAGTGCAGAATTTTTTTAAAGTTTCCCGAATAACTAAAAGAAACAATTTTTAATTTAGCTTTTGTGTTTGACCAAGATAGATCTTTCCTCCTCATTTTTCTAGTTTTCCACTGGTTGAGAACCCTCTGGGGAGTAGAATCCAGGGGTCAAAAGGAAATACCTAGAACTGAAAAAGGGATGGGAATGTTGTGGATTTTTATGCTTGGTAGGGCTCTCTTCAAAATAGACTAGACTGTTTTGGAGGCAAGAGCCACACCAGACCACCATGAGGGACCACACAGAGAGAGGGGGTGAGGGGAGGGGGAGAGGGAGAGATAGACAGACACAGGGGAGGGGGAGAGAAAGAGATGGGGAGGAGAGACAGAGATAGAGAGCTGGGCAGGGGGCCAACTTGCTCCATAGTGGACTCTCTTGAACATCCAGGGATCAGAGGACATAGATAGGACACTGAAAAGAGCCTTGACAAGTTCCAGACAGAGAAGAAGCAGAGATGATGTGGCCAGTAGTACTGAACAGGGATTTGGAGGAGAAGACTGATAGGAATTCTGACTGAGACCCCTCTAATAAATTACCTAGAAGGTTGGGAAGGAGCAGTGTGCTGGTATTTGCCTGTTAGTGGAGCGGAAGAGAGAACATAGCTCTTCTCTCCCAATGGAAAAACAAATATGTGAACTTAGCCATTAAGAAGGTTACTGCTAACACTGGTCCATAGATGTGAGTTATTCAGGTAAAGATCCGAGTAGAGAGCTGCTGCTTAGGAAGCCGCAATACTATAGCTTATTGGGTTTTTTTTATTTCTTGTACTAAAGCCATACTAAATTCCAATGTGTGTGTTTCCATGTGTGTAATGCAAGGTAGGCAAGGAGATAAGCATCTTAATGGGAAATGAGACATAAGCTATACCTAAGCTATATGTGTACATTTTTCAGGAGTAAATCCCAGGAAAAAAATTATGATGCTTGGGAAATATTATATATTAAGGATTCTTTTGCATTTAAAAAAACCTAGAACAAGCCTAGAGGAAATTGAACCAGGGTAGGGGAGTTAGGGAAGGCAAGATCTTTGCTGTTAGGATAAGATTACTTAATTATGTGCAGCCATATCATCAAGCCTTCCCTAAGGAACTAGATCACTCACTGAAACAGACCACCCTCAACCTAACAGTAGACCCTACCTTTTTTCACAGGGGGATCCAAACCCTCATTTGTCTAGTAATGGCTTTTAGCTTCTATCCTTTGATATTTCCTCAATACAGAACTGTTTTCAATATGAAGAGTACCAGGACATTTTGTAGATGTCTCGATCGTCTTCAGTACTCGGGTGCATTCTGGGCCCTAGTATCTGTGGATATGGTTCCTGGCACAGTAGGTACCAATCAATGTGTTTTCATCCTTCATTCATTCATTCATTCATCTCATTCTTGGAATGTAATAGGTTTGTGTTTTCAAGGAACATGGATAAAGCCTCACCTTCACAACTAGAACCCTGCTCTCTTATTTGATTTTTTAATTCCTTTTAAAGTTCTTCCAAGAGCTCATTTTGGGCTTGTGACTATTTGATGTTAACTCTTTGGGAAATGATGTAGAATGAAGTAGGCAGAACCAAGGGAACATGGTATACAGTAATATCAATATTGTTTTAAGAATGACTTTGAGCAATTAAGTCATTTTTATTATTACAAATACACAAAAAAATAAAGGACGCATGAAGAGAGAGATACTATCAGTATCTAGAGAAAACTTATAAATAGAAGGAGAAGGAGGAAACTCCCTGTAACTATAGGGTTTACCCTGAGTATACAAACTGGTGGAATAGCTGTTCTCATTCACAGAATAAGGATAAAAGGCCTGGGTTTCCATCTTCATCCCTAAGCCAGAAGAAGTATGGTTTAGTGGAAAGGGCACTGGCTTTAAAATACAAGGACCTGGGTTCAAATCTTGCCTGCGTAGAGGTATCCCACCTGCGTGGCCTTTTTCATCAGCAAAATGAGGGGGCTGGACCATCTAGTAGCTGACCCAATGGCCTCTAAAGTCCTTTCTAGCTTCAAATCTGCAAGCTAGGGTCCCTCTTGCCCTTGGCAAAAATAAATTGTTGAAAATAGATTAGCAGAGAGTGAGAGGAGCAGAAATAGGAGAACATTGTACACAGTTACAACCACATTGTGCTGATGACTGACGTTGATAGACTTGGCTCTTCTCAGTAGTACAAGGATCTAAGGCAACTCCAAAAGGCTCATGATGGAAAATGTCATCCACACACAGAAGAAGAACTCTGTAGTCTGAATGCAGATGAAAGCAGACTATTTGCTCTCTCTCTTTTTGGTTTTGTTTCTTCCTTCTTGTAGTTCATTCCATTGGTTGTGATGCTTCTTTGCAACAGACTAATGTGAAAATAGGTTTAATGTGAATGTATATATAGAGTCTGTATCAGATTGCATGCCATCTTGGGGAGAGGGGTAGGGAGGAGGGAGAGAAAATTTGGAACTCAAAAGCTTGTGGAACTGAATGTTGTAAACTAAAAACAAAGTAAAAAAGCAAAAAAAAAGGAAGGAAAGAAGGAAGGAAGAAAGGAAGGAAGGAAGGAAGAAAATAGCTTAGTAGAAAACAGCTATCCTTAGAACAACTTAGCCTGCATGTTTCCTGATAGTATATCAATAGCACAATAGCATTTATATAGCACTCTAAGGTTCACTTTGCAAATAATTTTCATAAGGTCAAATACTAGACCTGTATGGCATGTGCTATTATTTCCCCCATTTTTACAGATTAGGAAACAGAGTTAAGTGATTTATCCAGGGTCACATTGTGAGTAAATATGTAAAGGTGGATTTGAACTCAGGTCTTGCTGACTTCAGGACCAGCAGTCTACTCACTGAGCCACCCCACTGCCTCTGTGATTTTATATTCTTCTTCCCCAACTCATGCTGGCTATAAATTCCTTGAGGGAAGGAACTATTTCTTTAGTGCCCATAAGACCCAACATGTTTTTATTTTTTTTAATCTAGACTTGAGACTTCATTGGTGTAGGGAATTCCTGGTGACGATACTGCCTCTACTGATAAAAAAAAAATCCCCAACTCTACTGAACAGAGAATCTTTGAGTTATCTTGGGACATTGAGAGCTTAAGTGTTTTGACCCAGGTTGCACAGCCAATAGATATCTGAATTGGGACTGGAAACCAGGTGTTCCTATCTTTTCCAAACTCTCTACTTGCAGAGATCTGCTGCTCCTCTTCCTTGCACATAAATAAATGTTTGTTGAACTGTCCAACTGAGTTTTAGGTCTGAAAGGTATCACATTCATCCTACTTGGGCAAATGGACTACTTGAAAGAGCAGGTTCTAATACTTTGGCTGAGAACTAAATTTTCCTCTTGGTTATCTAAACAAACCCCCCAAAAGAATGGTTATGGGTTTATTTGTTTTAGTCTGTGATGAAGGTAAAGATCGGTTCTTTCACATGGGTAAAGTAAAACTTTGTGAAATTTCTCAAATTTAGGCCATTTTGTTCCTAGACTATGGAAAGAAAAAAAACCTTTCATTTTAGGAAGGAAAAAAATAAGAGAAAATATGTTATCTGTAACAAAAATAGTATATGGCACTGTTCCTTTTCTTCTCCCCCTCAGAGATTTCTCAGTTTGCCATAATGGAAGCCTTCCATGAGTGTTAAAAAAGAAGGATTTTGTTAGTTGAAGTTTTCCATCATTTCTACTTGCCAAAATTATTAAAACCATGTGACATAATATGTTCCATCCCCAATACAAACTGCTGATCCAAAGCTTCAGCAGGACATTGGAGAAGCAGTTTGTTACATACACACTTGGTGACTTACACCCCAACCTAATTTCTCCTTGCCTTTTTCCCCTCAGAACCTAGAGACTCATTACATATAAAAGTAAAAATAAAAACTGACCGGGAGAAAAAACATTCACTTATGTGAAAACATCATCTACCATAATTAATACACTGTACTAGGTACTGGAAAGCAATGATACAAAGATTAAATAAGATCTCTTTCCTTTCTTCAAGGAGCTGACCATCTAGTAGTAGGAGAAGATGAGGTCTGTGAAATGGAGAGTGTTCATAAAGGTGAACAGAAACACCAAATGCTAGATATGTCAGGGATAAAGGTTGAGAAAAGGTTATTAGAGTCGGTATTGGTAATCTTTGGGAGATAACTTCAGTGGAGAAGAAACAAAAATTAAAGTGTAAGAGGTTCAAGTGAATGACTGCTGAAGAAAGGGAGTCATTAGAAAAGATGCCTTTTTTCTTATTATTTGGCAACAAATGGAGGGGAGAGTTGGGACAGTAGTTAGATGTGGCAAAAGACTAAAAACAACAAAGAAAGTACTTCCTCTCTCTCTCTCTCTCTCTCTCTCTCTCTCTCTCTCTCTCTCTCTAGCAATAGGAAGATCTGAGCATGCTTGTAGAGGAGGAAAAAAGGAGTCAACTAAGAGGGAGAGATTAATGATGAGAGAGAAAATGTACACTAAAATGAAATTGTAGAAGAAGCAGTAGGGAAATCTCATCAAGGCACAAGTTAGCCTTAGCAAAGAGTAGGGATAATCTTTTCCTTTGAGTTAAGATATAGTTTCTTCAAATTTTAGTTGTATACTTCAAAGTAAATTCATTTACCACAGTCTAGCCAGCTGAGATAAGGGATCCTTGGCTCATATACTGAGGAGAGTTTGATGGGGGTTTTACAGGAGAGTTTTGATGGGAGGAAAAAGCATCATTGGATAAAGGTACGCTGCTCAAGGAGGGAAGAAAATGAAATGGGATTAACTTCATGCTCATGCCAATTGTAGAAGGAAGACTTGGATAAGATACCGAATTACCCTCATGCTCGTATTCTGTGAAGAAATGAGGGAGGAAGAAAAGAAGGAGGAAAGGAGAAAAAGAAAGGTAGGGGAGATGACCCTTAAGGTAGAGTTTGCCAATTCATAATTTTGTCCAAGAATGCCATGTGGTAGCTCTTCGTTACCATGATATCAATTACTCAGCCTTACTATCTCCGAGTTTAGTTCCCTCAAAGGGAAAGCAATCAATATCTACCCATTGTGACCTCATTAAGGAAGTCAGGGCAACTGAGCTGTGGAGCTGGTCACAGTCCTGAAGGCTGAGCTGGCTTCTTCTCTCTGGGTTCACCAGAAGGTAGCATTTAAGAGTCAGGGAAAGTATTGTGGGTGTTTGTAAGACAGTCCCATTCTACTTCTGTTGTGGAGAGAAGGAGAGAGTCAGAGACAGATGAGATCTCTTCCTGGAAGAACAGTGTGGTTTCCAGGGGATCTTGTTCCTTCTGTCAGAAGTTATGAGATATTTTGAGGTCAAGGACATTTTGAGAACCAGTGATGTAACATTTCAAATCTTGATAATGCAAAGTGAGTTGAGTCAGTATGAAGCCAGGGAAAGTTGATGCGTCTTTGGTGAAAATTATTTGTCATACAATTGCCACCATGAGACCACCCACTCAGTCCTAGAAAACGAATTGAGTAACTCTCTTCAGGCCAACTCCTGACTGTTGTCACTCTTTCTTATAATAAAGCTTCTTCAGAGTCAAACATAACATTCTTTAGTCTGTAGAACTGACTAGCCATGAGCTAGGAACTTTTTTCTTTTTATTTTACCTGATTAATCCTGGTATTGAGGAGAATTTTGAGGTTAATGATAATAGTTAACATTCAATAACACTTTAAGCCTTTGCAAAGAGCTTTGAAATATTATCTCACTTGACCTTCCAAGAATCTGGGAGGCAGATGCTAATATGATCCTATTTTACAGATGAGGAAGCTGAGGTCAAAAGAGGTTAACTGATCCACCCCAGGTTACACAGCTAGTAAGTGTCTGAGGTAGAATTTGAACTCAAGTCTTCTTTACTCCTAGTATTTCACTCTAAGCTGGTCTCTGGACCACCCGGCTGCCCAGGTTCAGATAAAGGCTCTTTACAGTTGGGGGCAGCAATACCGACATATCAGAACACCTGCCTAAGGATTCACTGCCCCTCTCCCCAGCTAAAAACCATAGTTTGGAGAGCTAAACGAAGCCCTTTGTCCATAGTGATATCAATTACCTTTGCTGTTGTACTCACATTTGTGTTTAATTCAAAAAATATATATATAGGATGACATACAAGCATAAAGTGAGTTCATCGAGGAAAAAGGGACTATTTGTAGGTTTCCTGAAGAAAGGAGGCATGTAAGCATCATTCCATGCTGAGGCATAACTAGGGCAGGGGGATTGCTGGGAGGAAATTCCTGCTACGACTGATGGTTAGCATCCACTCTGAAACTGTTGTGGAGAGCTGTTTAG
Source organism: Potorous gilbertii (assembly GCA_028658325.1). Taxonomy (NCBI): domain Eukaryota; kingdom Metazoa; phylum Chordata; class Mammalia; order Diprotodontia; family Potoroidae; genus Potorous; species Potorous gilbertii. The sequence goes on from CM053771.1 coordinate 513,033,690, forward strand.
AGCAATAGGAGATTAAATAAGTGCCTTAAGTCAGCCAGTTTATGTCCTGAACCCACCTCTCCCTGACGAGCTCAGGCCTTCCCTATTCCAAGGTCCCTGCTGCAGCCTTTGTACATAATGTCCATTTAATTAATATTTACTGTTCTCTCTAGTATCTAGTTTGGTCAGTGTTCATATTGAGTTCTCTGTATCTTGTTTAGAATTGATAAAATTGGTCACATGGTAATCTTAGAATGTCATAGCTTTGGGATGTTGGGGGCCATCTAATCCAATCTCCTCATTGTGCATAAGTGGAAATTGAAGTAGAGAAAGATGACTTGGTCAAGGTCATGTAGGTAGTAGGTGTAGAATTAAACTTCAAACTCATAGATTTAGATCAGGAAAGGATCCTGGGGAGGGCATATAATATAATTCCTCCTTATTTTACAAATAAGGAAACTGAAGTTCAATTACTTGTTCAAAGTCCACAGGTAGTAAGCCTTAAATATGGGATTTAAGCCCCCTCTAGAGTCAGTTTTTCCTCTATCCCACACTGTCCCACACTGTGTTACCCAGCATTTGGCTGCTCCTAGAGCTCTCCATCAGGCAGCCTGAGGGGTGCCCACCTCTCCCCCAGATAATGAGGAGGTTGCCTCACATGTAATCCTGAGACTCATACAACTTGACTGTGGATAGAACGAAAGCAGAGGGGAAGCCATCATTCATGTCCATGGGCAAGGAACTGCTGGTACAACACAGCTCTGAGGTGGGCATCAGGGAGGCATCTTAGAGGAAATGGCACTGGGAGTGAATTAGGGAGAATCAGAGACAGGAAGAAGGGCATTCCAGGAATAGAATATTCTCACGCTCCACATCCCACACACAAATAACGTTTCCTTCCCTAAAAGTTTCCGGATCATTTTATTTACGCTTTCATGATGTACCTGTAAGCATTGTGAATTCTAGTTATTTGTAAATAAGTTTCATCTTCCCTATAATATTGCAAGTCCTTGGAAGGCTTGTATTTTTGTAATCTGTACCCCGGGCTCTTCTGTTTGGTGATTTAACATAATTTAAACCTGTGATTTAATCAGTGGGATGAAAACTTTCCCTCCACCCATGAACTTTTTGAATACTCACCTGCACACAATTTACAGACTGAGAGAGTACCCAGAGGATGCTAAGTGATTTTCCTAGAGTCCTAATATGTGTCAAGATTTAGACTCCCAGGTCTTTCTGACTTCAAGGCTGGTACCCTAATATTCACTCTGCCAGCAGTTCTCAGTGACCCTCTCCCCTGGATAGATTAAAAATAACCAACTCTATGTTCACCAACCTCTAACTGAAATTAAACACTTACTTCAATTATGCATTTAAAAAAAATCCACTTTGCTGAGAAGGGGTTTATCATATTTTTCATCAGACTGCCAAAGGCATCCATGACACAAAAAACACTGAGAATCCCTATAACATGGTAAGTAGTTAATACATATTTGTGGAATTGGAGCTACAGGTGGGAAGTACATACATATTTGTGGTATCTACACATGGTAAGCACTTAATACATGTTTGTGAAACTTGAGCTATACATGGTGGGTACTTAATACACTTATAGAATATGAGTTACATATGACAAGTACTTAATTCATTTTGTGGTACCTACACATAAGTAGTTAATATGTATTTGTGGTACCTACACATGGCAAGTACTTTATATATATTTGTGGAATTTGAGTTATACATGGTAAATATTTAATACATATTTGTGGAATTTGAGTTTAGCTTAATGAAAATTTAATATAATTTAATGAAGCAAACTTCTGTTACTTCATGATTAAGTTAAAGATATGGAGTGGGTTTAAGTATGTGAAACAAATGAATGATAGGTATTTATTACATACTTTTGGTGTGCCAAGCACCAGGATCATAAATGCAAGTAAGTGATGTAGATCCCTCCCCCAAAAGGGTTATGCACTAATGAGGAAAGCAACACAAAGGGGAACAGGAAAAAGGAAGTCTGAGGGGTGAGTAGTGATAGGGTTTGTAAATAGTGGCTGGATTTTAGAGATGGAAAAGGCTTTAAGAAGCCAACTAACCCACCTCCCTCTTTTTTAAGAAGCTGAGTGCCAGAGAAGCTCAGGAATTTGCCCAAAATCACAGAAAGGAGCAGAGCATTGATTTCAATTCAGATCACAGGACTGTGGAGCTACAGCAGAGTCATTCTAAGGAGATACAGGTACCACAATAAGGTATTGCTGCAAAATGAAGAGGTGGAGGCTTGGTTTGGGCTCAATAAGGCAAAAGTCCACTAATTATAGCTCAAGACGGTTATAGGATTAAGTCCAAAGTTCCATTGAGACTGAGATGAGGAGTTTAAGGACAAGTGATCAGAGTGCAGGAAACATGGTTTGAGTGGTAGCCAGAAATGAATGGAAGGAGAGTCTGGCAACGAGGAATTCATCAAATCTTTCTTTATGTGAGCTGTTAAAAAACAGAACCAACTACAAAGGAAAGCAAGTTCAGAACTCTGAAAGTGCTATACAGCTCCTTCATAGTCAATTACAGATCAAAAATTTGGATTTCAAGAGTAATGATAAAAAGTCGTTTTTTCTAAAACCAGTATGAGATGAGGACAGGTATGGGTAGATGTCAAGGATACTTAAATACTCTAAAAAAATCTTTCAACTGATGGCTGAATAAACATGGCTTTTTGAAAAGGTACCAGGTGATCTTTTTGCAGGAATGATATGGTAAGTGACATAAATAGTACTGTCAAGTTTATATTCATTTAATATGAAGAAGTCATCTCTGTCTCTCTGTCTCACTGTCTCTATCTCTCCTTCCCTCACCCCTTAACAGCACTCTTTCAAGGCTGAGTTGTAAGGCAGCAGAATACCCTCTTGAGGACATAGTAAATTCCTAAGATCTGGTTTCTCCCCACAACTGTGTTGGGGTGGTGGTTAAGGTACTCAGTGACCCAAGGAAGTCCTTAGAACCTGGGTTTAGGCTGAGTGAAATATTCCCTAAAATGAGTGTAAATATCTGGAGATCTAGTAATTCCTTGAAGGAAATTTCAAGAGAATTGGAATTAATAGATGAACTAGCAAACACTTATTTAGCAGGATTTTTTATCTCATTCTAAGCAAAAAGAGCTGATATACACTTGAAAAACCATCCACTATTAGTTATTTTTCCAGAAAGATGAAAATTCTACAAGGCCCAGCATAAATCTCTTTTTTTAGCTTGAGCTTTCCTTGGAGTTCAGAGCATCAAAAGACACTGGTTCAAACCCCTCACCTTAGAAAGGAAGAAACTGAGACCTGGAGAGATGAAATGACTTCTCTAACTCTCTTTGCTCTTATTGTTTGCCTACTTATATGCTAATATATTCTTTAATTGTACTGAGCAATTTAATGTTTCATCACATCAATTTTTTAATCCTTATAATACATGAGAAAAAATCCCAGGGGAAGGAATACAACTCTTGTGTGACATTGTGCCTTACTCCGAGCGTGTTGTCTGAAGCACAGAGAGGTCTCGACTTACCCACAGAGTCACACAGCTCATTCAGTGTCAGAGGTGGGATTCCAATCCAGGTCCTTTTGTCTCCAAGTTCAGTATGATCCACAATCCTACCATATCTCCAATAGAGCAGCAGGTAATGTTTGCTACATATAATTCTTGTCTGTCTAGTGATTTTTTTCAAAACACACATTCCTTTTTCTTGCCCATATCCTCTTTCCCTCAATTAAATCATGAAGTTCCTTGTGGACAGGAAAAATACAACCCTCAAAAACATATGATGCAGGACTGACTCAGGAGTCAGAAGGACCAGAATTCAAATCCAGCCTCAGGCACTTACTAACTGTATGACTGGGGCAAGTGACTTAATTCCTACTGCCTCAAAAAAAAAAAAAAAACCCAAAATATGGCAAATGGTTAGGTATTCAGTAGTCACTCAATAAAAACTTTTTTGATTCATGGACAGAAAGTGATTGTACAAAAAACCCGGAAAAATAGACAGGAGCCAAACTGTGAAAGGCTTTAAATGTCTTGTCGACATATGTATATATACACACACTCACAAAAAACACATGGATATAGAGACACACACACACATATAACATGTATATATACTTATAGATAGTTGTATATATGTGGTATGATATGATATGAAGGAGGTTTATGTTGTTCAGTTATGACTGACTCTTCATGATCCTGAGCACCATAGCACACCAATACTCTCCATTGGTTTTCTTGGCAAGATACTGGAGTGATTTGCCATTTCCTTCTCCAATGGATTAAGAGAAACAGAGGTTAAGCAACTTGTTCAGGGACACACAGTAAGTGAGTGTCTGAGGCTGGATTTGAACTCAGGTCTTCCTGATCCCAGGGCTGCTAGGTGACTCTACCCACTGAGTCACCTAGCTGGAGGTTTACATTTTATTCCAAAAGAAATAAGGAACTATTGGAACTTTTTCAGGGGGGTTGGGTGGGCTTTGGGGCAATATGGTTGGACTTGGGCTTAAGGAATATCAGTTAAGCAGATGTGAGGATGGATTAAAGAGAAGCTTGGGCTTAGAGGTTTAGGTTATTGACATCACTTCCAGAATACAAAGTAGGTGAGAGAAGCTCCAGGTATAAGTTTAAAAAAAAAATTTATCTCCACTTCTAGGACTTACCTAAGCTCTCTGTAACCTGTTTTTAGTTTTCTCCTTTCTTGTAAAATTTGGTCATACTATGACCTTTAAATTTGTCTTGTACTTTCTTACTTTGTGATTTTAGCTAGTTGTTATTTTTGGTCTTGGACTTTGTTATGTGGGGGGAAAAAATCCTTGTATTGTGACCCAGACTAGTTTTTATTTTTTTTCTTTCTGGATAAAAGAAACTGAAAAAACCGTAATTTGGCTAACCATGTGGCAGAATTCCAGTCTGACTTTCCAAGAAGAACAATTGATTTCTGAGAACATGAAGGGGAGAACAGCTCAGGAGGGTGGACAGCAAAATTTGACTATCAGCAGGGCTGCTGCTCCCAGCTAAGACTAGCCAGCTCCAAGAAGGCCTCACCACTGTTCTTGGAGTCAGCTGTTTTGTTTCCCATGGAAGACTTTCAGTAGAGATTTTTTTTTAGCTAGGAAGCCACTTTGTGAAAAATCCCAATCTACTTGACATGGTTATATTCTTTTCAGAAAAGAGGCTGTCCCAGTTCATTGGGTGCCTGGCCCTGTAAGGTCTAGTTTCTGGTTGAAATGGCAAGTGACCACTACACTGCCTCTCCAAGGCAGCTGGATGATGTCATTGGGACTTTCCATTGTGGAAGTACAAAGAATATAGGCCACACGCACCAAAAGCCATAGGAACTATGCATGTCCAGTTGTCCCCTTTGGAAATGTTGAACTTTCTGCTAGAAACAACTGTAGCCCCTGAAGCCATGGGTATGCTAGAAATAACAGCATTATTTTTGGGAAAGGGGAAATTGCTACCATCCTGAGCTCAGACATAAGGTCATAAATTTAGAATTGAAAGGGATCTTATGGAATCTTCCCCCTTTTTACAGATGGAGAAACTAAGTCCCAGAAGGTTAAATGGCTTGTCCAGGATCGTGTGGCTAATGTTTGAGGCAGGATTCCAACCCAACTCTTCCTAACTCGAAGTTCGCTACTCTACATACTATGCCTTGCTGTCTCTCTAGTCTATCACAGTAAGAAAGGAGTAGGGCCTAAATCTCTGATTTCACTGACATAAAGAAATCTCAACTGAGATTTCCTCTGCCAATTCAGGTCAGTACCTTCTCTGCAAATTCTAATCTAAAGTTACTCAACCCTCAAGTCTCTTCCTTTATGTTTCCAGGCTTGCCTGACTTCCTTCAAGTTACATAGGTACTTAGCTAGCACCTTCCCTCGGATGGTTATTTCCAATTTCTCCTGTAGGTGCCTTGTTTGTACCAAATTATTTGCATATTGTCTCCCCCCATTAAACTGTGAGTTTCTTATTTTAGGGGTTTTGGGGGGTCAGATCTGGGTTTTTTTTGTCTTTTGTCTTATGTTGTTACCTCAGAGTGTAATAATTTCACATTGCCTTAAAGAATTACCCAGACCCCTGAGAAGTCAAGGCATGCAGCCAGTATGTGTCAGAGGTGACACTTAAACTGAGTTCCTCCAGTCTCCAAAGCCAGCTCTCTGCCTTCAATTCCTCAGGGCCTTTGTCCAGGAAAGACATGAAAAGATAGTCGGCAAGGCAGGCTGGCCTCCTGGAATCCTTATCCTAGTTTCTCACACTAGCTATGTGACCTTGACCTATCATGGAGACTTAGTTTCTTCTGTTCCAATAAGGAGAAGGATAAATATTTATCCTACTACCCTATATAGTGGGGAGTAAAAACTACATGTGTAATTAGAAGGCCTGAGTTCAAATTCTGATACTGTCTGTGACTTAGTACTATACTTCAACCAAAATGATATATCACGACAGATTGAATACATAATTAGATGAGAATTCAGCTGTTTTCTCTTAAATCAGACATTTGAAAGATCTGTGAAAATGTGTACAACAATGCTGATGAGGGCTGGAAGGGGTGTGTAAGACCTCCACAAGGACCAGGGTACCAGGGGGAGGCTGCCTGGAGAAGAATTCATAGACTCAAGCATTGTTGAGGTCAAGGTAAAGATTTATTACACTTCTCAGCAGGCAAGAGTTCCTAAGGAACCTGTAACCTAAAAGGGTTACAGAGAAAGTTTATATAGGATATTCTATAGGAAACATGTGCCAAATATGCTAACTAGGTGTTTTGGGGTGGGATTAGGGAATGGTTAAGGAGTGGTCAGTTCTTAAAGGAACATGTACTTTTGGTATCTACTGCACAGGTATTTACCCAAAATTCATTGGGAAAGAGACCAAGGAGGGGCTACCTGGAGGTATAGATTTTAGTCCTGAAATGTCACTAAGTCAACCTAAGGTCAAGGTTGTCTCAGAAATATCAGGTTGCTCTCATCAGTGTCTTGTACAAGATTAATGTAAGGGAGTGTACGTATGTCTAAGTCTTGGATACATATGACTGGTCAGTGAATAGTAAATTTCATTATGATCCAGTGCACAGCCCATTCAACCAGTACACAGTTGGTTCAAACTAATAAGTAAGTGCTATAGGTGCAGCTGTCTACTACAGCAGGAAAGGAGACAATGATTGTTGCTAGGGTAGGCTATGCCCTTGGGTTGGGGAGAAACTGCCTGGGATAGCATTTTGAGGCTAGGAAGAAATGTGATTTTTAAAGAGAAATGTAATTTTAGAAGTGGGGCCCAAGCACAAGCACCCCAGCACCCCATCAATGCCACTTTTCTCACTACATTTTTTTTGTGCTGGTAAAGTTATTTTTTCACAAAAATATGTTAACATATAATGAGTTCACTATTGTTATTTTAATGAATTGGTAAACATTTTAAAATTATTTTTTATTTTAAATGTGGTAATATTAAATATATTATTATATATAAAATATATATTAAAGAACTATATACTAATATAATCCACAAAAAACAAAAGCTCTTGGAGGATAAGGGAAGCTTATTTTTGAGAGTGTAAAAGGGGATTAAGACCAAAACGTTAGAGAAGCCCCAACATACAAATACTGCCTCTCAATTCACCCCAATTTTTTTCTTCTAAACTTTTAGAAACACCATTTTCTGAGTTTCTCTCCAAGCCCCAATTTACTTATTTACAAAGTAAAAGGATAAAACTAGCCAATCTGTAAATTTTCTCTTGGGTTTATAATTCTCTAACTATATGACTTGAGAGTATTTCCAAGAAGCAAGCCTATCTTGGAGTTACTTAATTGGCTGATGTATTACTGGGCATCATCCAACTGTATCAAAGCAATCAATCAAATCAAAATCAATATTGTTAAACTTTCATCAAGTAGCATTACAAGCTTAGAAATATGACTAGCAATGGGCATAATATTCATTTTAGGTAATATAGACAGCAAGGAGAGCTTAGAAACCCAAGTGATAAATCAAGATAGTGATTTGAATCCTTGTATACCACTCCCCCGAATTACATAAAGAGCAACCTTCAGGATGTCATTTCTTTCCCTTCTCAGACTCTGTGCTTTCATCTTTTGAGGGAATGACTGTCTAATGAAGAAAGTCCCTCTGCCAAGATACATTAGCAAATTCCTCTGTTATTTAAGAGATTTAGAAAGTTGCTTGGAACACTGAGAGTGTCAGGGATGGGACTGGAACCTGGGTCTCCCCAGATCCTGAGGATCACTGATTCTCTCTTCAATGGACCACTTGACAGTCATGACTGGAGCTCATATAAGTAAATACATTGAGTTGTTCTTGTCGTTTTTTCTTTGTCAAGTTTCTCATTTATTACCACTGATAGTTGAAATGTTGGTAATGTTCCATTATAAGATTGTCTTAGCAAACATTTTTTATTTCCTTTGTTTATTGTCTTAAAAATATAAATTTTCCATCTTTTATTAAAGTATTATTTAGTAACTCATTTATGTTAGATGTCAAGAAATAGTTTTTTAAAAAGTTTATTTTCTGTAGTTGTAGTTTTTCAAGAATTAGCTTGTGATTGTAAGTACAGTCAAGAAATAAAATATCTGGAATCAACTGTGATGTACGGTAGATTAATCAACAAGGTAAAGTCTTTTAATTAATGTTATAATTATAGCTGTGGGAGAACTTAGATGCTATCTAGGTGAGGGGTGGGAAATCTGAGGCCTCAAGGCCACATGTGGCCTTCTAGGGCCTCAAGTGTGGCCCTTTGACTGAATCCAAACTTTATAGAACAAATCCCCTTAATAACAGTGTTCATCCTGTAAAATTTGGACTCATTCAAAAGGCTGGGCCCAAGGACCTAGAAGGTCATATATAGCCTCGAGGCCACAAGTTCCCCACCCTGATCTAAGTTACCCTCTCCTTTTGCAAGTAAGAAAATTGAGGCCTTTTAACTGTTAAGAATAGCAGCAATCCATTTTTGATACTGTAAGGGTATGTTTGGATTTGAGAAGAAAGCAAATTATATGGTTGTTTATTGAGGTTGATGGGCAGAAAAGACCTGTAATTAAAGAGTCATCTGTATGGGATAGGATTCAATTTGCAAGTGAGAAAGTTTCTCTGACTTAGATCATCCTCCCCATTGTCCTCACCACGGTCTCTAAATCTAGGCATAATTTACTGTCTTGCATTATTATTTTAATTGGAGCAATTTCACAGATCATGTGTTCTGGCTCCTTGGGGATGGACACATATTCTGCTCTTTCGCTAAAAGGTACCTTTAGAAGATCTGTAGGTCCAAAACATTCACTGGGATCACTTCCCAAATCTATACTCATTGACCCTAGGAAATTGATCCCATAGCTGATATCCACTGATGTTCTATACTGCTGGTGATTCTCGGGCTTCGCCCCCATTGTTCTTCAGGCTCCTTCGCTGCTCCCCTCTCTGAGGCTCCACATCTCCTTTCTAGTGCTACTGATCTCCTCGGGCTCAGTACCTGAACGAATCTCTACTTTGTCGAACTATATAACACTGATGATAGTCTACTGTGTTATAGTAAGTTGATACACTCAGAGTTATTGACTGGTAACATTCAATAGGTAACCTGGGCTCCTTCTCTGAAACAAAGTCTGAGAGACAGAGATGATAAGGACAATAAAGGATGACTTCTGTTTCTTAATAACTCTTCCACAGAAAGATATGAAATATTTTGTCCAAAGCTTTAATGCAATTCAAGGAAAACAATAGGCAAAAACAACAGAGAAGACAAGCATTTATTAAGTTCCTCCTAGTCTGGATACAGCACAGACTCTGTGATCAAGAGGATCTGATTTCAAATCTTAACGCAAACACTTAATAGCTGTGTGACCCTGGTCAAGTCATTTAACCCTAATTGCCTGCAAAAATAAAAAAGTATCTACCATATGCCAAATACAATATAAATATTATAGCTTTTGATCTTCACAACCCTAGGAAGCAGGTACTTTTATTATCTTTATTTTACAATTGAAGAAACTGAGGCACTTAAAGGTTATGGGGCTTGCCTATGTGACCAAAATTCCTAGTTCATAGTAAAAGCTATATAAATGAGCTATTAGTAGAAGTAAGTGTCTGAGGTCAGATTTGAACTCAAGTCTTCCTGACCTCAAGGCATCTGGTGGCTCAGTGGATAAGCTCCAAACCTGGAGTTAGGAAGACCTGAGTCCACATCCAGCCTCAGACAATCCTTAGCTGCATGACCCTAGGCAAGTCACTTGACCTCTAATTGCCTGACAAAAGGATCCACTGGAGAAGGAAATGGCAAACCACTCCGGTATCTTTGCCAAGAAAACCCAATGAATCATTAAGAAGTATACACACACACACACACACACACACACACACACACCTATTTGTATCTAATGGTAGCCATCTCTGGGGGAGGGAAGAAAGGAAGAAAAAAGAAAAAAGAAATTGAGTTGTATATTTGAAAGGTGCAAGCTGTGCACTGCAGATTTGCTGTTTCATGTACAATCATCTTTTTTATTATACTATGTTATGGAAATACTTTATTCCATAAATTAAAAATAAAATAAAAAATATGTATTGAGAGATTTGTTTTCAAGCTTGCTTGTTTTTTTCAATTTGATCAATTAGTGGAAGAAACAGAATAGTGAAAAATACTTTTTACTTTTAAATAATTTTTTAAAATACAATAAAGGCAATATAAATGTTAAAAAAAAAAAAAAGAAAGTTAGGGAAAGAGAATGATTGAAGGGGTTAAAACTCAGAAGAGACAAGAAGTGTTGGAATCCAAAGGCACAAGTTCAAGTTTTGACATTTGAAAGGAGAAAGGCCACCTCTTCTTGGAGGCTGAAATGAAAAAGAAAAACTTGGGGGACGATGTTGACGTTGACATTTATAAACTCAAAATCTAACTTTTAAATTGTAACACCTTATTTCAATTCAAGGTATTTAGATTTAAATACACAAAAAGGAACATTTCCTTTTTTAAAAAAAGAAGAGAATTTATTTTGGAATCACAAAGAAATAAGTTAAACATAATTTAATAACATAATTTAACTGGAAATTTTGAGTCTCTAAGAAATGGAAACATCATCCCTGATGTTTTCTTTCCTAAATGCAGCAACTATTTTATTAAGTTTCCATAAAATATTTTCTTTGGAAAAGTGTACATCTTGGTGGTTTTATTACTTTTTGAATGGTGCTTATTTTTAATGTGATAACAAAATAATGTTAAATTCAAACATTGTCAAAATGTTATTTTAAAATTACCTTCACAGATTATATAACATATATTCTCTCACTATAACATTACCTCCTATTCCCACACATACACATAGGTTATTTCAAAAGTTTTAGTGCAGTTTTATGCTTTGGTAGCTTAAAACTGCACTAAGACTTTTTGGAGTTTGTGTGTGTGTGTGTATGTGTGTGTGTGTGTGTGTGTGTGTGTGTATAAAATCTATGAAGATGTTGATTGATAGAAGAAAATACACATTTAATAATCATAACAATAAATATGAGTGGAATGAATAAACTAACCCATAAAATGGAAGAGGGTAAGAAAATGGATTAGAAACAAAATCCAACAATATGTGTTTTACAAGAAAAATACATATGTTTTGAGATCATATTTACATATATACATATGTAACATAGATGTATTTAACACATGCATAATTCCCTCCAACACTCCCAAGGAGGTACTTTTTACCCTTTCATACATGATGCCTCACAAGGGAGACGGAGGAGAAAGAGACTGGGCACAAGAGAGGAAGTGAATGAAATTGCCATTTTCTTAGCTGTTCCTGAATCACTTTTTGGTCAAGAATTCTGCAACAAGGTCAGCAATAAGTCTAGCATGGATATATGTTCCTTCAGCGATACAAGTGTGCCCTAGAAAAACACAGGCTTACAGCATCGGAAAGGAACGCAAAGGAAACAATCCAAATGTCACCTCAGTAAAAGACAGTGCTGCATAAGGGAAATAGCATTGGATTTGGAATAAAAAGACTTTTGGGTTCTAATTCTGGTTCTGTCACTTGTATCCTAACAGTAACAACCACAATAAAGCAGCAATATAAACTAATAATAAAAACATATCATTTATATAACACTTACTATGTGTCAGACAACTGGACTAAGTGTGTTGAAATTATTTCATATGGACCTCACAACAACCTGAGAATGCTGGGGTTACTATTGTCCCAATTTTACAGTTGAGGAAACTGAGGCAGACACAGGTTAAGTGACTTACCTAGGGTCACATGGCTATTACAAGTCTGAGACCAGATTTGAACTCAGGTCTTCCTGACCTCAAGCTCAGTGCTCTATCTACTGCAACACAAGGGGAGTTTGGGTGAGCCAGCTAGGTGGTACAGTGGGTACCACAATGGATAGAGCATGGGGTTTGAAGTCAGGAAGACCTGAGTTCAAATCTGGTCTCAGACATATACTAGCCATGTGACCTTGGGTAAGTCATTTAACCTGTGTCTGCCTCAGTTTCCTCAACTGTAAAATGGAGATTGTGAGATTCAAATGAAATAATTTTTGTTTAAAGCATTTATCACAGAACCTGGCACAGGGTAGGAGCTTAATCAATGATTATTTCTTCTCTCCTTCCCCACTTAACCTCTTATGAGCTTCAGCTTTCTCAACTATAAAATGAGGAGACTGAACTATTAAATGACCTCTAAAATGCTTCTGAGATTTACTGGTCTTCTTAATGTTACACTCATTTACACCAAAATGTCACACCCAGTGTTAATACCTGGAGTTCCTGATTTGACTCAATGTTTTCATCCTGTCCTGGGCTAAGAACAGAATGTAGAGAGAGAAATATGGGGCAGCATCCAGAGGAATATCTTATAGCCTTGAACACATTAAAGGGAATGATCAATATAAGTTCCTCATTTTTAAAACTTCACAAATTGAATCCACAAAAATTCATTCATGAATGATGAATTGTAAAACTCTTAGGTGTAGTAGGGGTATCCATTTGAGAGGTTTGAGTCACCTCAAGTCAGACCTCTCTTTCATCTGTGTATGGATTCCATTCAATCCAAAGTTGGATTCCATCCAACATTCCAATCCAGTCCCATGTGGACTCTCTCACTGATGCCATGTAGCCTATAGCCTTCAAAGCCTGGTCAGATCAAGTCAGGCCCCACTGAATCTTGACCTCCTTGATTCAGGGCTATTTCTCCCAGGCTTGCTGTCCATGGATTCCAGCCCCTTTTATCCTTTGGTGAGTTACTTCCAGGGGTCTCCATTTTGGAGATGGGCACAGGTCAGCCAGACTTCAGTCCCCTGCTAGCTGTGCTTCTGACTCTTTGGACTTTGCCACCATGCTCTCCCTAGGGCACCTTCTTTGCCTCTTCCCCCAACCCTTTTAGTTTTTTAATATATTATATTTCCCCTTAGAGTGTAAACACCTTGAGGAGACAGAGAATCTTTCTTTTTGCTTATATTTACATTCCCAGTACTAAGCAGTACCGGTATATACTAAAACCTTAATAAATCCCTGATTCTTTCATTCCAGGTTTTCCCCTATATCTATATGACATCAGAAGCAATAAAGGAAGACCTCTAGCACATTTACCTGGGGCAAACTTATGGGAGGTTTGTACAAGAGTCACATGTGATCAGCAGGCAGGGATGACTTGCAATATGGAGGAAAGCTCCAAATCCAGGAGTCATTTTCTCCCCAAATCTCTGGGTAACAAGTGTAAACTCACCAAGTGTGTTCACAGAAGGGACATTCCAATAATACTGTCTTAAACTAAGATTATGAGTGGATGAACAACGCCCACCAAGGCTATTTGTCTTTGTCTTCCTCTTTGGACTTAGCTCTTCCTTAATGTGTTGATTTTATGTTCTAATCGTCTGTTCATTGGCCTCCTTTGCCCCCATACTAATGAGCGTGAGTTTACAAGCAGTGTGTATGTGAAAGGATAAAGGCTAAGTTGGATTCTCAGGAGGGTGCTTGCTTTGGATGGAGTTCCTGTCCAACCTGAAACTCTACCGTACAAGTCACAAATGGTTCTTTCAGGCTCAGATGGGGCATGGGTACTTACTGTGTAGTGTAAGTTCTCTCCTGGCACATACTTTGCTAGCACCTTATTTTAGAGAAATGATAAACTTCCTTTGGGAAATCCATATAAAGATGCTCACCTTTCTTGCCTTACACCTCTCTCTTTGGTTCTTTGATACTCATCCTATAGGCTGATTCTCTTATCCAATCCAGCCCAATTTGAACTCTCCTACTGATGCCATGTAGCCTACAGCCTTCAAAACCTGGTCAGATCAAGTCAGATCCCAATGAATGCTGACTTTCTTGATTCAGGGTTATTTATCCCAGGCTTGTTGTGTGATTTCAATCATATCCAATTCTTTGTGAGTCCATTAGGAGTTCTTTTGGCAAAGATGCAGGAATAGCTTGTAATTTTCTTCTCCAGATGATGTTACAGATTACAAAACTGAGGCAAACAGAGTTAAGTGACTTGTCCAGGGACACACAGCTACCAAGTGTTCTGAGGCCATATTTGAACTATAAATGAATCTTCTTGATTTCAAGTCCAGTGTTCTCTCCACTGCACCACCCAGTTGCCTTCTCCCAGACTACCTGCTATCTTATTATGAATTTATTATTCCTAGGTGTCCCCAAACATTGCCTAAATTAAATTGACAGACAGAAACACCTAAATGTGAATACAGACTGAACTCTGTAATTTACTAACAAGATATTTGAGAAAGTCACTTTCCTCCCAAAGCCTGTTTTTCCATCTGTAAAAGAGTTGAAGTAAATGGTCTTTAAGTTTATTTCTAGCTCTAAGTTCTTTGATCCTATGATGATGCTCCCTCATCTACTGCTTTTTTAACTTTATTTATTTTTAGTTTTCAACATTCATTTCCACAAGATTTTGAGTTTCAAATTTTCTCCCCACCTCTCCTCTCCCCCACACCAAAACACCATGCATTCTGATTGCCCCTTCCCCCAATCTACCCTCTCTTCTATCACATCCCTCCCTTCCCTTATGTTCTTTCTTTTCTTGTAGGGAAAGATGGATTTCTATCCCCCAGTACCAGTGTTTTTCATTTCCCAGCTGCATGCAAAAATAATTCTCAACATTCATTTCGTAAACTCTGAGTTCCAACTTCTTTCCCTTCCTCCCTCCCCACCCATCCCCACTGAGAAGGCAAGCAAGTCAATATAGGCTACACATGTGCAGTTTTGCTAAAGATTTCCATAATAGTCATGCTGTAAAAGACTATCTATATTTCCCTCCATCCTGTCCTGCCCTCTATTTATTCTATTCTCTCTTTAGACCTTATCTTTCCCCTAATATGATTAGTTCTTATTACTCCTTCCTCTCATTTTCCCTCCCTTTTATCATCCCCCTACCCCAATTCTCCCCTTTTCCCCTACTTTCCTGTACTGTAAGGTAGATTTTCATACCTAATTGAGTGTGCATGTTGTTCCCTCCTTTAGCCAAATGTGATGAGAGTAAGCTTCACTTTTTTCCTCTCATCTACCCCTCTTTTCCCCTCCATTGAAAAAGCTTTGTCTTGCCTCTTTTATGAGGGATAATTTGCCCCATTCCATTTCTCTTACCACTATATTCCTCTCTCATCCTTTAATTTTATTTTTTTAAATATCATCTCTTCCTATTCAACTCACCCTCTGTCTATATATGTGGTGTGTGTATGTGTGTGTGTGTGTGTGTGTGTGTGTGTGTGTGTGTGTGTGTATAATCCCTCCAACTACCCAAATACTGATAAAAGTTTCAAGAGTTACAAATATTATCTTTTCATGTATGATTGTAAACAGCTCAACTTTAGTAAGTCCCTTATGAGTTCTCTTTCCTGTTTACCTTTTCATACTTCTTTTGATTCTTGTGATTGAAAGTCAAATTTTCTGTTCAGCTCTGGTCTTTTTATCAAGAATGCTTGAAAGCCCTCTATTTCATTGAATGACCATATTTTCCCCTGAAGTATTATACTCAGTTTTGCTGGGTAAGTGATTCTTGGTTTTAATCCTAGTTCCTTTGGCTTCTGGAATATCATATTCCAAATCCTTTGATCTCTTAATATAGAAGCTGCCAGGTCCTATGTTATCCTGATTGTATTTCCACAATAGCTGAATTGTTTCTTTCTGATTGCTTGCAATATTTTCTCCTTGACCTGAGAACTCTGGAATTTGTCTGCAATATTCTTGGGAGTTATTCTTTTCAGATCTCTTTCAGGAGGTGATCAGTAGATTCTTTCAATATTTATTTTACTCTCTGGTTCTAGAATATCAGGACAGGTTTCCTTGATAATTTCAAGAAAGATGATGCCTAGGCTCTTTTTTGATCATGGATTTTAAGTAGTCCCATAATTTTTAAATTTTCTTCCCTGGATCTATTTTCCAGGTCAGTTGTTTTTCCAATGAGGTATTTCACATTGTCTTCTATTTTGTCATTCTTTTGGTTTTGTTTTGTAATTTCTTGATTTCTCATAAAGTCATTAGCTTCCATCTGCTCCATTCTAATTTTTAAAGAACTATTTTCTTCAGTGAGCTCTTGAACCTCCTTTTCCATTTGGCTAATTCTGCTTTTTAAGCATTCTTCTCTTCATTGGCCTTTTGGGCCTCCTTTGCCATTTGAGTTAGTCTGTTTTTAAAGGTATTATTTTCTTCACCATTTTTTTTGGGTCTCCTTTAGCAAGATGTTGACTCTCTTCTCATGATTTTCTTGCATCGTTCTCATTTCTCTTCCCAATTTTTCTACCACCTGTCTTACTTGATTTTCAAAATCCTTTTTGAGCTCTTCCATAGCCTAAGACCATTGCATATTTATTTTGGAGGTTTTACCTGCAGAAACCTTGACTTTTATGTCTTCCTCTGATGGTATGCATTGTTCTTCCTCATCTGAAAGGAAGAAAATACCTGTTCACCAAGAAAGTGACCTTCTATAGTCTTATTTTTTCCCCCTTTTGGGGACATTTTCCTAGCCAGTTACTTGACTTTTGAGTCCTTTGTCAAGAGGAGGGTATACTCTGGGCACCTGTAAGTTCTCAGTTCCTCCAAGGTGGCGCAATCAAGGGAGAGGAGTTCACTCCTCTCCTGCCCTACACTCTAGTCTGCGAGCTACCACAAGCTTTTCTGGCCAGGATCTATGAGTAGAATTCCCTCTCCAGAGCCTCCACTACCTCCACAAGGCAGTGCTCCTCCTCCTCACTCTAGGGCCACCATTTAGGGCTGAGACCCAGATCAGCAACTCAATTTTCCCAGGGTCTTTAGGCTAAGGGTTCCAAAAATGGATGCTGCCACCACTGCTTGAGGATGCCTGAGGTTTCCTGGGACCAGGGCTAGGGCAGGAGGATCCTGCTCCCTTCTCACCCAGGTGAAAGAGCTTTCTTACTGACCTTTGAAACTGTCTCTGGTGTTTGTGGATTGAGGGATCTGGGAACTGCAGCTGCTGCCAGTGGTGCCCTGAAGCCTACTCAATTGCTATCCCTGCCATACCTATGCATGGCCAAGGCCGGGCTGCACTCTGCTCTGATCCCGGTGAAATAGACCTTTCCTGTTGGCCTTCCAGGTTGCCTTGGGCTGTAAATCTCTTTCACTCTGTCATTTTGTGGCTTCTGCTGCTCTAGAATTTGTTTAGAGTCATTTTTTACAAGTATTTTATGGATTGTAGGGAGAGAACTCTTACAGGCCATCCTTCTACTCCACCATCTTGACTCTGCCCTCTCCCTCATGTGCTCTTAAAGATATGATCCCTCCTTCACATCAGGGCTGTGAATCAATGGCTCCACTTGACCTTGACTTTGGTTCCTCGTAAAATTCTATCACAAGTAAAAGGAAAGGTTAGGGAACATCCTACTCTGACTTTCATGCAAAAAGATCATAGGGAGGATTATAGAAGAGGATTTGAGCTAAACAAGGAGAAAGAAATCATGTAAGTGACTCAGAGGATTTTGGTCTGAAGAGGACTTGGGAGTAGGCAAGAGGCAATTTGGTAAAAATTAACCAGTCAATAATCAATCAATAAATATTTATTAAGTAGCTGCAATTTACTAAGCACTGGATTGTGTAGGAAAAAATTGGAGCATTTTGAATTTGGTAGAAAAGGAGGACATTTTGAAGAATAATCTCTAGACCCAGATATCAGTCCAGATTCCACTTCCAATTTGTAAGAGAAGATAAATCAAGGGCAATTAAGGAGGATATAAAAGGATTAAGGAACATTTAGGAAGACTAAAATATTGACTCTGAGAAGGGAAACTTGGAAGGAAAAAGTCAAGGGACTTGGCAGGCATTGCAAGCTAAGTAAGTCAAGTTAAGTGGAATAATTAAAGGGTAAAGTAGCTGGAGGGTATTGCTGGAGCAAGTTGATAAAATTAGAAAGAGATTAGTGCCAATCCAAGGGAGGTGGGTGTGGTTGTGGCTATGTAATTATTCAAATGAATTATTCATACAAATTCATGCAAATTGTTCATACAAAAATTATTCATACAAAGGAAAGGAATATGAATGGGGGTGTCTGTAAAAAAAAGTTTGATCAGATGCTTAGGGTTGGGGTATAAACACCTACAAGCAGTTTCAAGAAATAAAGCTGAAAATTACCAAGGAAATTAGAGGAAATCACACAATGATTTTCATGTAGTGGACAATGTTTGTATTTCTGCCTCAGCTGAAGGACAGTTAGCTGCGTTCCCAGTATAAGCTGATCTTATTCCAGAAGAATTTCCTGAAGAAATTCACTTTTTAAAATGTTTTAACATATTCATTTAAAGTTTTGAGTCCCAAATTCTATCCCTCTCCTTCCCTCGCCTCACCCTTCCCCGAAACAGTAAGCAATCAGCTATAGGCTATACATGTGCAATTACATAAAACATTTACATATTAGTCATTTTGTACAAGAAGACAAATAAAAGAAAGAAAGAAAAAGAAAAATAGCATACTTCAGTCTGTATTCAATCAATATCAGTTCTTTCCATGGAGGTAGATATGCTTCATCATTAGTCCTTTGGTACTGTCTTGGATCATTGTGTTGTTGAGAATAACTAAGTCATTCATAGTTCTTCAATGAACAATGTGTACAATGTTCTCCTGATTCTGTTCACTTTACTAGGCAATACTCATGTAAGTCTTTCTGAAATCATCCTGCTTGTCATTTCTTATAGCACAATAATATTTCATCACAATCATATAGCCATTCCCCAATTGATAGGCATCCCTTTAATTTCCAATTCTTAGCCACTACAAAAAGAATTGCCATAAATATTTTTGTATAAATAGATCCTTTTCCCTTTTATAGGTTGTCTTCAGGATATAGACTTAGCAATGGTATTACTGAATCAAAAGGTATGAAAACTTTATAGCCCTTTGGACATAGTTCCAAATTGCTCTACAGAATGGTTGGATCAGTTCACAACTCCACCAATGGTGCACTAGTTTCTCAATTTTCCCATATCCCCTCTTCTCTTTTTGTCATATTAGCCACTCTGAGAGGTGTTAGGTGGTACCTCAGAGTTTTAATTTGCATTTCTATGATCAATAGTGATTTAGAGCATTTTTCATATGACTATAGATAGCTTTCATTTCTTTGTCTGAAAACTGCCTGTTCATATCCTTTGACTTTTATCAATTGGGGAATGGCTCTTATTTTTATAAATTTAACTTAGTTCTCTATGTATTTGAAAAATGAGGCCTTTATAAGAGATACTTTTTGCAAAAACATTTCCCAGTTTTCTGTTTTCCTTGTAATTTTGGTTGTATTATTCTTGTTTGTGCAAAAAATTTTTAATTTTATATAATCAAAATTATTTATTTTACATTTGTAATTCTCTCTATATCTTCTTTGGTCCTAAATTCTTCCCTTATCCATAAATCTGATAAATTATTCCATGTCCTCTTAATTTGCTTATGGTATCACGCTTTATGTGCAAATCATGTATATATTTTGACCTTATGATGTGAGGTGTTGGTCTATAGTTTCTGCCATACTATTTTCCAATTTTCCAAGCAGTTTTTGTCAGTTAATGAGTTTTTGTTCCAAAAGCTCAGATTTTGGGGTTTATCATATGCTAGATGACTATGGCCATTTACTGCAATGTAATTTGTACTTAATGTATTCCATTGATTTACCACTTTATTTCTTAGCTAGTACCAGATTTTTAAAATAATTTCTGCTATATAATACAGTTTGGGATCTGGTACTACTAGATCACTTTCTTCCACATTTTTTTCAGTGATTTTCTTGATATCCTTGAGTTTTTCTTCTTCCAGATGAATTCTGTTATTATTTTTTCTAGCTCTATAAAATAATCTTTTGATAGTTTGGTATGGCACTGAATAAATATATCCAGTTAGATAGAATTGTCATTTTTATTATGCTGGCTCAACCTATCAATGAGCAATTAATATTTTTCCAATTGTTTAAATCTAACTTTATTTGTGTGAAAAGTGTTTTATAGTTATATTCACATAGTTCCTGTGTTTGTTTTGACTGGCAGACTGTCAAGTATTTTATATTGTGTACAGTTATTTTAAATGGAATTTCTCTATCGCTTGCTGTTGAACATTTTGGTAATATATAGAAATGCTGATGATTTGTGTGGGTTTATTTTGTATCTTGCAACTTTACTAAAGTTGCTAATAATTTCAAGTAGTTTTTTAAGTTGATTTGCTATGACTTTCTAAGTACAACATATCATCTATAAAGAGTGATAGTTTTGTTTCCTCATTGCCTATTCTAATTCCTTTATTTTTCTTCTCTTATTGATATAGCTAACATTTCTAGTAAAATATTAAATAATAGAAGGGATAATGGACATCCTTGCTTCATCTCTGATTGTATTGAGAGGCTTCTGGTTTATTCCCATACAGATAATGCTGCTGATGGTTTTAAATAAATATTACTTATCATTTTAAGGTAAGCTCCATTTATTCCTATGATCTCTTGTGTTTTTAATAGGAATGAGTGTGGTATTTTGTAAAAGGATTTTTTCTGCATCTATTCAGATAATCATAAGATTTCTATTGTTTTTATTGATAGGCAAATTATGCTAATGGTTCTTCTAATATAGAACAAACCCTGCATTCCTGGTACAAATCCCATCCTGAAGAAATTCAAAGAATGCTTCTCTATTCTCCAAGACTTTAGAGATAATTAAGGGCTCCTAAAGGGAACAAAAGGAAGATTTCAATCAGAAAGAAAGGACTCTGAAAGTTGAGCAGGGAAATGTCTCTTGTCATGATGATGGAGAATGGAAGTGTTCCAGGGATGACAGAGGAAAGGAAAAGGACAACTATTCAATTGGAGCTTAGAAAATAGATGTGAGGCCCTTCCCAAAAGGATAAAAAAGCTAGATGCTCTGAAAAGGAAGAAGCTGACCGTTCTAAAAATTATATGGTAGGATGACAAAAGCTATCAGATGAGCAATAATCCATTCAGGGACAAAAGAAGAAAAGAGTATCAATAGTTGGATATTTCCCAATCTGAACCACTGAGGCAGCCAATTGTTGACTTGACATCAACAAGAGAGAGTTTGTTGCATGTATCCAAGACATAACAGAGGATCTCCCAAGATTTATCAAAATGGAAGACAACTACCAACTTTTGGTTATTCTTGTGAGCACCAATGACACTTCTAGGAAGAACAAAAAAGTATCACCAATGATTATGAAGTCTTAGGCAAGATACTAATGTCCACAGAAGCACACACACATTGTTTCCTGTTGAAGGCAAGGGATGAAGAGATATAAAAAATAATTTAGGAAGGTGATATCTGAGAATGAAGTTAGGATTTCTACACCATATCTAACAATAAAGTGTTAATAGGTTCCTGATCACAGATAAAGTACATTTAACAAAAGTTAGTATTTTCAATGTCTTGCTAATTTAATCAAGAGAGTTTTAAATTGAAAAAAAGAGGGAGGATATTGCCTATGTATATCTCCTAAGTTAGATATAATAAAGAATAACCACAAAGAAGGAAAAATAACATCCAAGACATGCAGAAATTCACAAGAAACCAAATCCAAGAAAGGAATCAGTAGTAAAAGCCCATTGCCTCAAATGTCTATACAAACACAAAGTTTAAGCAACAATCAAGAATTTGCAGTCCTGACAGAGAGGGGCAAAACTGACTTCAACTTTCACTGGGATTTGATTGGCTGACAAAAAAATATAAATAATCATTCAATATTTATCATTTCTCCCAAGTTCAGTATCCTGAAAAAGCATTGGAGAAGGTCCTGGAGTTGAGAGCCCCTAAGGTCCCTTTCAATTATAAATTCATGATCCTATGATCACTATGCGATCACTGGGAAAACAAAACCAATAATGAAACAGTCCTTGCTTTCAAGAAGCTTAAACTGTATTGGGGAAGATGACATGTCACATAAAAATATAACACATATGTATGTACATATACAAATATATATACAGAATACATACAAAATAAATACAAGGCGATTTTAAGGAGGTAGAAGAAGCTAGAGGGAGAGAAACACTAACAGATAGGCTAATCCTAATCACAAAATCCTTTCTAGGAATCCCACAGATGAAAAACAGAATGTCTTTACCATTTTTTACAATGAATCCATTCATTAATCAACAAATATATACAAAGCACCTACTATGTTCCAGGTACTCTGTGAGGTGCTGGTGAAACAAATAAACAAACACACAAAGAATGGAATAACTCTTCCCCTAAGGAACTTAAATTAGAATTCTCACAGCTCCCTGAACTCTCTGCTAATTAATCTTTTCTCTGGCTTCTTTTTGTTTTTGTTTGTTGAACTGTCTGTAACTCAGTTGTTTCCTTTCTGCTGCACACCCCACATCCTCCCTTCTTCTCTTTGCTGTATGGTATTTTGACTGTTATAAAGTTGAAAGAATGATCACTGTTGCCCTCAGATCCAAAACTGCCTGCTTTTTCTTACTGTTAAAATTATTTTCAGGCAAGGCTTTCTGTCTAACTAAATGTATTTGGTCTAGGAATAAGGATATTTTAGGGGTTTTGACCACAAAAATAATACTTTGCTACTACTCATCCAAGCCTTGAAGAACAGGACATTGGAAAAATAAATAGAGAGCTTCTTTGGGTTTTAAATAATTTCATGATGTTTCAGTTAAGCAAAAATTTGAATTCCTATTTCTTTCTCAGATCCATCCCTGTTTAATTTTTTTTTTGTATTTATGTTTACTCTGAGGTTTTAGGTTTTCAGGAAGGTGGGGTTAGTAAGTCAGAGTTTATGGAACCATGCTTTACCTTATATTCCAATAATATAAAGTAAAATGTAGTAATTCAAACCAAGAATAACACTACCATGACCACTGGAACCATTGGAACGACTTATGAAATACATATTTTATCTAGGATGCTTTGACAAATATTATATATCACTTTGTTCTCCATTTCTCATTCTCCAGGGACCTTGCTGTTGATTCTAGTTTATGAATGTTCTAAGAGCAATGTATAGATAATTCATTATTTGGCTGTTGTAAAGAAGTAAGCCAAAAGTCAATTTAAAGAATGATGCAAATATTAAATTATTTTCTCATTTAAAAAATATTCCCTTATTTAAGTAACATGGGTTCAAATTCCTTATGCTTACTACCTGGAGACCTTGGACAAGTCACTTGACAACTTAGGACTCTGTTTCTTCATTTGTAAAGTGAGTCAGATGGCTTCTGTGGTCCCTTCTACTTCTAATTTATGATCCTCAAACACATAGGTTAGGCATCTACTATGTCTAAGGCAATATACCAAGAGCTACAGAGCCACAAAACTACATATTGATTCTGGGATTATAGATTTAGAGCTGAAAGGACCACCCTGCTCACAAAGAAATATAGTTACCTCCTCTACATCACGACTTACCCCATGTTTCATTATAACACAGGTCAGTATAAGAAATTAGATGTAAATTTGGGGAGAATTTTGTGGAAGCCACAGAGAAAAAATTCTTTATACAATATTTTTATTTGACAGTGACCTACATACAGCCTATGCTGAAATACTTAAACCATATTTTACCATAAGGTACTGTAAAGACCCCATAAAAGAAAAAGAAAAATTCAGACTTCTTCTCTAGCACAAGGAAAAGATCAACATTTTTTATGTGGATTTTCCAGATTGCGGGGGCAATGTGCCACTAACCTCCCCAGTGTGGAAGGCAACATTGTAAAAATCAGGACATTATTGATGCTGGATGGTTCAGTACTGCCTGGGGCCTTCGGAGGCCAGGGTTGTCTGGAGTTCTTCAGATGAGAAGAAGCCAAGTTTGGTAAGAAAGTCACCAGTTGGACAAGTGGCTCCTTCTCCAGGAGGTGAGATCCAATATAAAAACGTTACTTGCATTATTTGACTTCTGATTTCTGAAAGTATTTAAAGATTTAGGAGAGTTCTGTTTTGGAAAAAAATACATATATATGTATACACACATATACACACATATATACACATATACACACATATATGTACATATATATATATATATATATATATATATATATATATATATAT
>CM053771.1:513058702-513082185 GCA_028658325.1 Potorous gilbertii
GAGGTGAGATCCAATATAAAAACGTTACTTGCATTATTTGACTTCTGATTTCTGAAAGTATTTAAAGATTTAGGAGAGTTCTGTTTTGGAAAAAAATACATATATATGTATACACACATATACACACATATATACACATATACACACATATATGTACATATATATATATATATATATATATATATATATATATATATATGTATTAGGTTTTTCAGAAAGATTTCCTTGCTATTTAATTTAAATAGCAAGGAGACATTCCAACAGTGAACATGTAGTTATAATTTTACAGGCTCAGAATGTAAGTAGTGTCCTGGCCATTTAAACATGTGGAACTTGCAGTATCAACTGTAAATCATTCTCAGTAGCTTGGCCAAGGTTTTTCCTTGCATAAGCAAATATTTCTTCCAAGTATTTGGTGGTGGTAGCTTTAAGCAGCTGTTGAATATTACTCTAGCTGACTTTTTTTGTTTCATTTAAACTTAAGATGGGAGTCCATTTTAAACAGACAGACTTTACCAGCTATAACACAAAATGAGAAGTACCTCAGAAATGAAAGTCCATAAGAAGTTCTGGCATACCGAAGTATGGACAACAGTGTGGATGGTTTAGGTTTGGAGGATGCAAGAACAGGTGTTAGTTACACGGGAAGAATCTGGTTAGGTATTGTTTATCTAGAGGACAGATAAGACTGAAGGATTGGGTAGATACTCGGAATCCAGATTGACAAGAGAGTTGGACTCTGGGAGATGAAACTCAATAAAGAGCACTTAAAATCATGAAGCAGGAAATGCCAGTTAGCCAGGGATTTTGGCATGGACATGACTTGTTCCCCACTCTCCTCTATGCTTTTAGATATACTTAAGGAAAGCAATGGAGGACAGATTGGCATGTGAAGTGAGACAGAGGGGAAAAGTCCCTACCAGCATATCTTGCTCCTAATTATTTTTTAAATAAACTCAAAATTTGTCAACACAACCAAATAGTCAAACATTATTAGCCCAAATTCTTACCTGGCAGAACAAATAACAAACATTGCTCTTAGTTCTTAATCTTCAGGGGCAGAAGGTTTGGTCTTTCCAGAGGTTCTCAGACTTTCTCACACACATACATGTCTGTATATATGTATGTGTATGCATGTGCATATTGTCTAGCTGTGCATGCATACATGTGCATATGCATACATATATGTATGTGTAGAATATATTGTGGAATGTGTATATATTTTACAAGGGGGCAGCTAAGTGGCACAACGAATGAAACGCTGGACCTGGAATAAGGAAGATCTGATTTCTAATCTGGCCTCAGATACTTACTAACTATATGACCCTGGGCAAGTCACTTAACTGCTAGTTGCCTCAGTTCCTCATCTTAAAAATGGGGACACACTGGAGAAAGAAATGGCAAACCACTCCATTATCTTTGCCAATAAAATTCCATAGACAAAGTTCATAGGGTCACATAGAGTTGGCCATGACTGAACAACGAAAAACAATATATATATATATATATATGATATATGTGTGTGTATATGTACGTATATGTGTGTGTGTTTTGTGTACATATGTACATATATGTTTATATATATTTTCTGCTAAGAATCTTTTAGAGTTATATCTATTCAATTAGTCAACAATATTCCTGGGAGATGCATGAATGGATATTTTTCACATTGAATATTACTTGATTCTCCCTAGACATTTATTATGCGCTAATCTCAATTTTCAATAAATGCAGGTAGACAGGATGATAAACTGATGTCTGATAAGGCTCTCCTGGATCTCTGTGGTATTCCCTTAGTGAAGTCCCTTTACAAGGGATGCCCTTCGATAAGCTAAACCTTCATCTGACTCTAAAACCCTCACCCCAATCCTTCTTTTCTCCTTTAATATTATATCAATTGATTCATTCCATACACTTGGGGTATAGAAGCTCATGGCCTTTCAAAAGGTGAGCAGAGAGAGAAATGGACCTAGAGAGCTTGGCAGAGCTGAGATGTGTGGGGAAAATTGAGATGAGACATCTTAGAGTCATGATTTAAAAAAAACACAATTACTAAAAGCAGATTATTGTGCTAACCTGGAATGTTAGACAGAAGACTTAGACTTAGAAAGGGCTGGGTTCAAGTTCTACACCAACACTTGCTAGTTTGTGTGACTATGGGTAAGTCCCTGAAACTCTCTAAGGTTCAGTTTACCCATCTATCTCTCACTTCCCCTTGTATGGTTATTATAAGGCTCAAAAGAGATAATGTATGTAGAGCATTTTGAAAACATAAGCACATTATATAAATTTCAACTATTAATACTAATCCTAGTAGATATGACACCTATGTTACGTCCAAGAGTCAAAGGACTGGGAACTGGCTCCTTGGGAAGCTCTTAGAATCCCAGGGATGACAACTTGGGGGCTGGGGGGAACCTCAGAGACCACCTGGTTCAACTCATTTTCCTCCTCAGTATATAATAATCATAGCACCTGTCTCTCAAGGTTGTGGGAATCAAATGAGGTAACGTATGTAAAAAGCCTTGCAAACCTTCTAGCACTATAAATATTAGCTATTGCTGTAAATATTGCTTTGCAGATTAGGAAGCGGATACTGGTTTTTTTGGTTTGTTTTGCCTCCCTTTGTAACCTTGTGCTTTGAACAGCACCAGGCACTTAGTAAGCAATTAATTAATATTTGCTGACATGACTTGAGGTTCAGAGGTTAAGTGATACACACAAGTAACTAGGTAGTACAGTGGATAGAGCACCAGTGCAGGAGTCAGGAGGACCTGAGTTCAAATCTCACCTCAGACACTTGAGACACTAGCTGTGTGACCTTGGGCAAGTCACTTAACCCCAATTGCCTCATCCTGGGTCATCTCCAGTCATCCTGATGAATATCTGGTCACTGGATTCAGGTGGCTCTGGAGGAGAAGTGAGGCTGGTGATCTGCGCAGCCCTCCCTCACTCAAAACAAAGTCAAGAGCAAGTCATGTCATTATTTCTCTGATGGCATGGTCTTCTTTGGCAATGGACAAACACACACATCATGTACAAGTATACATGGGTATTAAGTGGTGGTAGACATAAGATTTGAATGTAGGTTCTCTGGTTCTCTTCCTATAAATCAACCCACTATACTGCCATTACATTTATTATCCTATCATTTAACTCAGTGCCTCAGTTTCCTCATCTGTAAAATGAGAATTGAACACTGGCAGCCTCTCAGGTAACCTTGTACATCCAAATCTTTGTTGATAAGGCAATATGAAATCAATAAATGGTCCATTTTAGATATAAATATTCACATAACAGTCAATGTTTGGGTCAATTATAGCCATTTATAGATGTATTCAACACAGTCAATTACAGATATTCACATTACAATCCATTTACCTTCCTTATAGGCAGAGTCTACCCCTTCGGGGAGGGAATATTATCTATTTTAATTAAATCAGTCATATCCTCATTGAAAGTCTACTCCTAGACATTGATTTATTATTTTCTTTAGATTTTTAACATAAGAAATGGAATTCATCTTCTCTATTCAGGTGAGACACCAGCAAAGTCTTCTTGTGTCACTTGGCCCCAGATGCTCACTTTCACTTCTTTGCCTCTAGGAATGAATATAACTGTCCCTCTCCACTTCTTGGTTCCTGGCAGGTCTGAACTAGAGATAAGCATAAAACTTTCTGAGTAGACTAGAGTCCCTGTGACAGCTAGGCATGCCTGTATGGGGCAATCAGCCCTTTCCCAGAAAAGCAAACTGATCATCTCCTGGAACTCATGCAAATTTGAAATCTGCAATCAAATTTCTAAAGGGCAGTTCACTTCCCTGCTGTCATCAGCATCCCTATTATTGATGTGGTTTGGAACTCCAGCTGGCCTTGGTGTGTTTTTAAAATCCCTTAGATTCACTGAAGAAATTCTACAAAACATGATGGATAGCAACAAGGGCAAGACTTCAAAGTCTGACCTCCCACTTGGTTCTTCTGCAGGCTTTGTGCACTCTTTATTAGCCCCTTGGAGCTTTACAAGCTATCTTTGGAACTTGAATGGGAAAGACATATCTGATAGCCCCCAGACTCTAGCTAAAGAAGAATCAGACTTCTTTGGCTTTTTCTACTGGCTCCTTGTCCTCTTTCCAACCTCTTGATGTAGATGGTTCCCCAAGGTCCATTCATTTTTGTTATTCGGTCATTTCAGTTGTGTCTGACTCTATGGGATTTTCCTGGAAAAGATACTGGAGTGGTCTGTCATTTGCCATTTTCTTCTCCAGCTCACTTTACAGATGAGGAAACTCAGGCAAACCAGGTTAAGAGACTTGCCCAAGGTCACAAAGCTAATAAGTTTCTGAGGATACTCCAGGCCTAGCACTCTACTAACCTGGCTGAAACCCAAGGTTCATAAGACATCCATCCAGACTGAGATTTCTTAACTTAGAATCTCCAAGGGTCTGTGGATAGAGGTTGTTACTGCTTGTCCTTTGTTCTTGGAGACAACCTGCTAGATGGTACAATAGATAGAGCATTGGACTTAGAGTCAAGAAGACTCATCTTCCTGAGTTCAAATCTGGCCCCAGACACTTCCTAGCTGTGTGATCCTGGGCAAGGCCCTTAACTCTGTTTGCCTCAGTTTCCTCATCTGTAAAATGAGCTGGAGAAGGAAATGGTAAACCACTCCAGCATCGTCAAGAAAACCCAAAGGTCATAGAGAGTCAGGCATGACTGAAATGACTGAACAACTGTAGATAGATTTCAAGGAGTCTGTGAACTTGGATGAGAAAAATATTCCATCTTTATTCTCACTAACTTCTAACTGAAACTGATCATTTCCTTTAATTATTTAAAACCCTTCTTCTGAGAAAAGGTCAATAGGTTTCACCAAACAGGAAAGGAATCCATGACCCAGAAAAAGGTGAAGAATGACTGGACCAATCCTCTTCATTTACAGTTGTAAAAGTCGAAGCTCAGGGATATTGAGGGATGTAACCTGAGGTCATCAAGTAAAGATCAGAAGGGGCATTGGAAGCCAAGTCCCCTTCTTACCACTCCATTGTTTCTTTCATGGTGTCCCTATCACTGACTCTCAGGTTGTACTCACCTTTGGTACTCCCATTCCCTCTCAAAGTTTTAAATCTCATGTCTGTGTAGACAACCCCCAAACCTTTATGTCCAAGCCCGAATTCTTTAACCACATTCAAAATTGCCTCCAGGAAGCTCCCCACAGATTATCTCAGTGGTATCTCTAATTCAACATCCTTCTCCTTAAACTTGCTTCTCCTGCTTTCACTATTTCGGTCAGTAGTGTCCCCATTGCCTGGTTTCTAAAACCTTGATTCTAAACCTCCATCTTAAATTTGACTCTCCTCTATCCCTCAACTCTCATCCAAACAGTTGCCAAGTACTTTGTGTTCTATTTCTGTTATATTTTTCCATGACACTACCTTCTCTCCCACCACTCCTCTAGTACAGGCCTTTAAAATCAAACACCTGACCTATTGAAATAGATAGTTCTTCCTCTCTTTATTCTCTCCCTCTTCAAACCATCCTCCATATAACTGCCACACTTTTCTTCCTTATGGATCAACCTGGTGACTTCATTCCTCTGCTAATAAATCTTCAGTAGGTCCTTTGCTTGCAGAATAAAGTTCATACTTTTTTCTACTCAGTGTTCTTTTGGTCAAGTCACTGAACTTCACCGTCTGCCTCAATTTCCCCAACTTGTAAAATGGGAATGATAATAGCAACTACCTCCCAGGGCTGTGGAAAGGATCAAATGAAATGATACTTTAAAAAGAACTTATCACAATTCCTGGTACATAGAAGGTACTTAAAAATGTGGAATCCAGAGTTACTAGTGAAGACCATGGCTGTGCATAGCAGCTGTGCCTAAAAGTTGATGTATAATAGGAGAAAAAGGAGTGAAATTTAGGATGTTTCAAAGAGCAGTAAATGAAACTAACAAGACTTAAGTCATAAGAGGTACTTAATCATTCAGTCTTTGTCCTACTCATCTGTGAGATCCAGTTCAAAATCTTGTTATAGATTTTTGTGGTATGTATGGATTAAGGGAAATTAACAATGAGAGCATGAGTTTTTGTTTTCATTTGGGGGAAGTTGGTTGGTTTAGGGTATTTTGAGGGCATGGGGGGTTAGCTTTCATCAAGAACTAAACTAAACTGTATTTTGGCTTGTCATTTCAAGTATGGGAATTTCCTCCAGGAGGTGATCAGAGCTCTTTCTCTTTTCACCCGGGCTTCTGGTTCTAAAAGAGTGGCAAAGTTTTCTTTTACGATTTCTTGAAATATGATGCCTAGAGTCTTTTTTGGTCATGGTTTTCAGGGAATCCAAAGATTTTTAAATTGTCTCTCCTTGATCTTTATTCCTGGTCAGTTGTTTTTTGGTACCTTCTATTTTCTTCTATTTTTTAAGTCTTTTGGCTTTGTTTTAATAATTCTTGCTGTCTCATGTAGTCACTATCTCCTATTTGGTCAATTTTAATATTCAGGGAGTATTTTTCCCCTTAACTAATATTTATACCTCTCCTAACAAGCATTAATTCTCTCCAATACCTTTTTCATATTTTTCATTTTTTTCCATTTTTTATGTTGCTTCTTTCATTTTTAAAATCATTTTACCTTTTTTTCACCAATCCTTGCTTCATCTCTTTCAGGAATTTTTAAGTGAACTTATGCTTAATTTATGTTTTTCCTTGAGGTTTTATCTGGAGATGATTTGGAATCATTCACTTTTTCTAGTTTTCATTATCATCCTGGTAACAACAATCACTCCTTATAATGGAATTCTTTTTTGTTTGTTCATGATTCTGGTTGACTTTCCGACAATGGACTTTATGTTAGGGCCAGATTCTGTACACACTTTTGCAGGAAATGTCTGGGTTAATCTTCTGCTAATTTCTTTGGATAGATAGATACATAGATAGATATAGATGTAGCTATAAGTATATCTATGTTTATCTCTCTCTCTATATATATATGTATGTATATATACATATATATATATATATATATATATATATATGTATATATACATATACATATCAAGGACTCAGGGACAGTGCAGTCTGGGGACTTGAATCCTTTGTTTACTTCCAAAGTGGTCTAATCTAGGGAAAAGATTGATTTCTGTAATTCTGATCTGAACTTTACAAGTTCCTGAACCAGATTTCAGTCTAAGTAGCATTATCTGTGGGCTTGCCTCTGGTTAGAATTCCAGTAGACTGCTACTGGAAGTCACTATCAGCCAACTGAATAGCTCCACAGGTTAAGAGCAACAGAAATGCAATCTCCCCATTGGTTTGGAATTCCTTCTCTAGTTATTCCTCTGCAGATTTCCTATGAGCTTAGAGACTGAAACTGAGACTTTTCTTCACTCCTGGGATCAGAGCCACAAAGCTATTGTTTGATTCCTGACCTTGCTCAGCACATAACCTATGACTCACAGCTGCTCTTTACCCTGAAATGCTACACCTAGGCTCAGGTTCCCTCCTCAGTCCACCCTGGACCTGTAATGTAGAACTGAGTATTGAATGACAAAGCAGTTGACTGGCACTTGGTGCTGTATTTGCACAAGATCAGGCACTGTTCCATCCCCTAGCCCCCATGTGGATCCTGGACCTCTTACTGGCCTGGTAGACTGCCTCATTACTCACTTGGTTCTTTCACTATGGAACACTCCACTACTGCAGATGAAATGCCATCCTCAGACCTAGCTATCTGACTCCCTATACTGAAACGGGTTGCAAATATGACTCACCATGATTTTTTTCTTAGATTTTCCCCCAGGACTCAACTGAGTGCATTTTCTAGATCTTTGTGGAAGAATTTGGTTGCTAGGGAGCTCAGCTCTATTTCTTCTTCCCACTACTCCATTAAAGTGGCCTCACAGTCCTCACTCCCTTAATTTACATATGAAAAGATTGAAGTCCAAAGAGATGAAGTGACTTATCCAATGTTGCAATGATCATGCCAGAATCAAGACTTGAACTCGGGTCCTCTGACTCCAAACCCAGGCTTCTTTCCACTTAACTCTATGTGTCTCTGAATGTCTTTTGTACATTTTCAACATTCCAATTACATGTAAAAATTCACTTACCTTGTTTAAACGGCATATCTGAGCTTGCAATTTCCAGTTTGGGCATCCTGACTCAGTGTAATCAGTAGTTCTTTTTATATTTTTTAAATTCTTGTCCAAATCTAAACATTTTATTGACAAACTTTTTCTTGATTGAATTGAAAAGCTTGAAAATTGGGAAGGACTATGAGCAGTAAGGTACATCTCATACTGAAAGAATCCAGGAAGACTTTTTTTTTATTGTATTTCATAATCATTCAAAGATTTTGGCTCTAAAGTTTTAAAACAAAGCCAAAATATACTGCATTTGGCTTTTTTTTTCCTTTGGGACAACATGAATTATTTTAAGGGGACGGGGTGAAGGTGGAAGAAACAAGCTAATGAAAAGTGTCTTGTCTTCATGGCCAAAGAGCCCTGTAATTGCATGACATAAGTGTAAGTGAATGAGATACATATGGACTGGATCTCCTTGCATTTTCATGTGATTATAAAAGAAGAATAATGAGAAAAATAATCTTGTTTTAAATTTTAATTTTCCTATTAGAAACAGTGCTTTCAAAATGACAACCAAAGCCCTATTTGAACTTAGATTTTTAGCAACTACATCGACAAGGGAAATTATCTTTACATTTTCATCCATCAGCAAAGCCTGTAGGAAATGTTTCCAGTACCAATGTTTTGCATGGCCCCATGACAGATGCCTGTTTAAGCAGTGTTTGTTTATTCCTTTCTAGGGGTCCTGGAAATTTACTACTATCCCTGGAGTCTTAATTGGCTAGGGTCTCTAGGTCTGAGGATAGGGATGGGGGAGAAAGGGAAGAATTGTGAATAAAAGTGCATTGTAATAATAGAGTGCAAGGTTTGTTTTTTTGCTTTGGGATTGTTGTTTTGTTTTGTTTTTGGTAAATAAATAAGTCAGATGAGAAAATTAAGTGCAGATGAAGCATTTACTCTTAGTAGCTCATGAATCTGGGAAGGGAGTCAGCCAAGCCTCCTCCATTTATCAGTGGTAATTGACCAAAGGGCTGAGGGGGAGGGGAGGATCTGGGTAGGCTAAATTAGCAGCTGGGATAGGGGAGGGTGGATGAGGTAGGTACTTGTGTCTTCTCCCCATTAGAGTATTAGCATTCATCATCATAGAGCCCCTTCCAATTGGTCAAATAAATATGCCTTTCTAGATTTCTTCGGACCTGTTTTCCAGGTCAGCCGCTTTTTGATATGAGATGTCTTCCATTTTCTTCCATTTTTTAATGTTTTCATTTGTTGTACTATTTCTTGCTGTCTCCTGTAGTTATTGATTTCTATTTTTTTCTCTTCTAATGTTTAGGGAGAGGATTACTTGAGTGAGGTTTATTAAAATAACCAACTTTCATTCCTAAGATATTCATTCTCTTCTCAGTTTTTTCTGGACCTATTATTTCATTTTTTAATCTCTTGCTTTATTTCTTCTAGGTAGTAAGGCATTTCTTATAGAAACCCTCTTTTTTTTTCTTTTGAGTCACTGCTTGGTAGTTGTTACAGAATGATTTTTTTCCTTCTTTGGGGGATCCCTAGACCTTTAATGACTTTTTACTACTTCTTCATGTTTTCTTTGATTTACTCATCTCTCCAACTTTAGTTTCTGAATCAAAGTTTGTAAAAGAGGCAAGTTAAACCTTGCCCTGTCCTATACTGTCCAATGGAGTGTTTGACCCTTCTTGGTTTCACCCTGAATTTCTGCACTATCTCCACCAACCAGAGTTAATCACTGTCCTTCCCATCCACCCCCTTCCCTTAATCTCTGAGATTCAGAGAGCTGGAATTTCATGATCTTTTGTGCTGTTTCAGGACAGAATGCTAGAGACCTCAGAGCTCCCCAATACTTGAGCTGTCTGGGTCCACTCACTAATATACCCTTGTGGTCACTGCCACTTGCTGGGTTTCTAAGGTCCTCACCCTTAGACTTTCTAACTTCCCTGGTTCTTTCAGAGGGCAGGATGGGGAGACCCTCCACTCTCACTGCCTCAGAAAATAGAGCCATTCAGTCTACACAACCCCTATCACTGATTCCGCCGGCAGACTGGGACTGTTTTCCTGCGGCAGCGCTGATGTTGCTGGCAGACTCCTTTCCTTGTGCCCATGGGTTTCTGACTTTTTGTATAGTTCTGGATTGAAAGAAATCAGTTATTGTAGTTTCTCATTAGATTTCTTGATCCTTATTTGATCTGGTGTGAATTTCAGGTTTTTGCCAGAGTAGGTCTATAGGAGCGAGGTGATCTGCTTCCATTCAGACAGGTTCCCAAGGTTTCTACTCTTGCATTCATTTGGCATATATGAATATGTTGATTTTCTCATTTTAAAAACTGTATGCTCCTTCATCTTGTTTTATCAAATAATGTGGGAAAATATACAGTTATAGATCATAGTTGTAGAGTTGTTTGTCCTTCATTCTCAAAGAGGACCAAGTTGAAGGGATAACTTTTGTTATTTTACATTCCGTAAGTTATAAAATGCACTCATATGTTCCCTTGATGGGTCAGGGTATCTCGTTCTAGAGAAATGTATCTGAAATAAACGGGATCCACCCCTTCCTGATATCTAGCTGTTGTTGAAGTTGACCTTTACTGTGACTGCTTTAAATTATTCTTGCTAATGCTGCAGAGTGCTGCCTAAAAGTACTGTATAAAAGAATGGTTTTATCTTTCACTTGGTGTAGAGGTGCCCACATGTGAACATCTATCTACCCAGCTAGCCAAATAAAGATCTTTGTGCTTTATTTCCAGACTCCTGCTTACCTACTGACCTTGTCCTCATGGATCCAGTGAGATTGGTGTGTAGTGACCTCCTAAGGGTCAGTTTCAAATTTAATTCCACCACAATTAATGTTTTCTTTCTTTTTCCCTTCTTTCTTTTTCTTTCTTCCTTTTTTTGGGACTACTAGATCTCCCTAATTTTGCCAAAGCTGGAAAGGCAGCAGCTACTTATAGGCCTGACTCTATCGCTGATAGGTGCAGAAACTCTAACCTGCTCTATTTCTGACCTGGTCTATTTTGCCCCTCCTTAGGCATCGTGGTGGTACCCTACTCCTGCAGGATCATTACATCAGTGCCAGACCTAGCATCTCAGTGGGAGTCAGAAGATGAAAACAGTGAGAAAGGAAAATATTTAAGACCAAAGCAAGTTTTTTATCTGTGAAACAGGTATTCCAGAGAGCACAATGGAAGGTAGGTAGGTAGGTAGCTTTAGAGTGGGACTTGGGTAGAGGGGATCATTTGAGAATAGCAAAAATGTGTTAGGCAGTGGAAAACTGGGGAAAGGGGTTGAATGATGACCACTAGGGTTCAGAATCACTGGCATGGGAAAGGTATGACCAGGGAGGAATTTATTAATGACTGGGGAATCAATTTAGGTGGGTTTTCATTTTCCATTGAGGCTTGACCTTAGGGTGGAGTTCTTTCAGGATCTGAGGCAGTTCAAGAGAAGGGACCAGTGATGGATGGGAGTTCAAGGAATAATGTTAAAACTATCTTTCCCCTAAGGCAGGAGGAAAGGCTAGAGATTTAATGGCACTCCATCAAATTCCTTCCCCTTTTCCCTGGAAAGGAGGAGAAGTTTGGTGACCCTCTTCCATCAGAGGGCAGTAGATCTTCTATCCCCACCCTGATCCCTCTAAAGTACATGTTACAAAATGATATCAGGACATTTCCTTGGTCCTAAATGACTTTCTCTTTTCTCTTTTAATTTTCAATTATGAAACAATTCTGTAAGGAGAATTTCTAGTTTAGGCCTCTTGCTATTACTATGATAAGAATGAAACACTCTCCCAATCTCTATTTTGAGTTTCTAGACATTATTCCTAAGAGCTCAGAGGATGCAACACCTGCAGAATTGAGGCTGGAAAAGAAGCCACAGATTTTATTTTAACCAGTTTGCAGGTGTCTGTGTTGTTCCTGTTCAATCATTTCAGACTCTTTGTGACCCCATTTTGGGATTTTTTGGGCAAAGATACTGGAGTGGATTCCCATTTCCTTCTCTAGTTCATTTTACAGATGAGAAAACTAAGGCAAATAGATTTAAGTGACTGGTCCAGGGTCACACCATTAGTTAAGTGGCTGGATTTGTATTCATGAAGATAAAATGTACTGATTCAAGTTCAGTGCTCTATCCACTGCACCACTGAACTGCCCAATAACAAGAACACATATTACCTGCCTCTCTGTAAAATTCTGTTTTTCTTATGTATTTATATATATATACATATATATATACTTATATATTCACATTCTATATTAATGTTGAAACTGGTGCTCTGGGCTCTCTAACTTTATACAGACTAGTCTGTATTCTGAGTGTGCTCTGAGATAAGTATCTCTGCATCTTTGATTTGGTAATTGGTACCTAATCAATGGGCATTTGGATAATTTTTATTTTATCATGATATGCATTAAATCCTTTTTTTCATCCTTATCAAAGATATAACCACTTTCTATGAGGTGCACTGGGTGAAAGTTCTGGAAAAATCTGTTCTCTTTTTAAGTTAGCTCAGAGACCATACAAGAGCTAAGGCATTTAACTAACGCACTAACAAGAAAAAGCCTTTTCCCCTAAACTTTGATTGGATTAGGTTAATGATCTCACTAAGAGAAAAAAAATGCAGATTACTTCAATTAGTGGAATTACCATCTGAGTTCACCTTTGACTAGGAAGGAGAATCCTTAGGAGGAATCTCTAAAGTGTAATTGGTTTTAGGAAACTTCTGCAACGATGTACCCAAAATTAAGTTAACTATTGTTCTGTCCCTAAAGCAAACTGTGTCCTAAACTCTGAACCCTTGCTAAATCTGACTCAAGATAACTATCTACTGGAATACTATAAATTATAAATCTGAAATGGCTGGTGTAAAACAGATTACCCAAGAACATGAGGAACATGATCACTTTGAATTTTTCTCTTCTCTAAGCAGAAACACACTTAGACTAGATAATATAAATTAATAAATATGGTTTTAGACAGACGTGTACCTAAAATACAGAATTCATAATTTTCTTCCATGGAGGTCATCTAATTCTCCGGGAGCAAGTACATCCCAAACTAAATTAAAATGTAATTGGAAAATTATTAAGAAAATAAATAAAAATACACTACAACACAGATAATGTTAATTTGTGGTTTTCTAAGTCAATATGCAACCCATAAGGATGAGTTTCTATTTGAATTCGACATCAATGTTCTAGTCTGCCTCTTTCTTTTTACAGATAAGGAAATAGTCTGAGATGTGACCTGAGGTATCGAGGCTGCACAGAAGTATCAAAGGTAAGATTTGAAACTGGGTTTTCTTAACTTCAGGGCAGCTATGCAGTGTAATACTGGGCCTGGTGTCTGGAAGACTCATCTTCCTGAGTTCAAATCTGGCCTCAGACATATACTAGCTGTATGACCCTGGCCAAGTCACTTAATCCTGTTTCCCTCAGTTTCCTCATCTGACAGAGCTAGACACAGCTGAAAAAATGACTAAACAGCTTTCTTGACTTCAGTCTCTGAATTTTAAGCACTCCACCACACTATTCCCTCTCAATATCCATTCTTCTTGATACCCAAAACGATTTTTCTGAGTCGTTTTTTGTTCTTGTAATCATATGCTGGTCAGATTTCTATAATAATAATTTATCACCTCTTTCCAATGAAAGAGAAAGAAAATATAACAAACTACACAAAGACTCTGTAAAAATAGATGGTCTCATTTGATATTGTAAAACTTTATCTGCAGTCCTCGGGTTAGAGACATTTGGAGTTTTCTCTGACACTGCCTCAACCCTGCTGTCTTAGATCAAGTAGATTTCTTTAACAATTGTAAAAGTATCAGGTCACTTGGTCACTTCTTCATTGTGGGGCTTGAAGGGAGGCAGAATAGACATCTATAGTCTGTTGTCCAAACCTTTTCCTAGAGAGACTTTAATTCCTACCAGCAGAGGAAGCAGGAGGTTGAAGTCAGACACTTAGCCACTCTTCTCTCTTCAGTGAGAGGGGATACTGGGATGGAATTGTATCTGTCTGCTCCCTTAACATCATTAGTCTATGGGATGGGATTTTCAGGCCCAAGCTAATTTCTAATCACTCTTAATTAATGTGAGTAGCAGGACCCAAAGCTTCATATTGAAGGCCTGATCCCTTTCCCACTAAATACCAGTTCCACAATGAACAGACAAAGCAATTAGCCAAGAAACCCATTTATTCAAATGGCAAAACAGGAAACAGAGAAAGTCCTAATAGGCCATCCAGAGTGAAAGCACTCTGTCACTGGGGGCAAGGTAGCTCAGCTTAGCCAAGAAAGAGGTTCCTAGATCTCACCCAAGAGTAAATTCTCCAAAATCTCTAGTGTAGAACTAGGGGTAGGGATGAAATGGAGACTGTCAGCTCCTCTAGCTATGGTTAAAGAAAAATGAGCCCAGTGAGACTTTGGATGTAGGGACACTGATGCTATGTCATGGTCTATGGGTGAACTTCCCATAGGAAGTGTTCTGCTCAACTCAATGCAAGCAATGTGCCTCAGTGCCCCTTATGGGGGACCCAGGAACATTCCAAGGTGCCAGATTCCACAGCAGGAAGTGCTCCAGTGGGCTCTGTGCAGAGACCCCCACAGAAATTGCCATGGGGACCCTGTAGTTACTGGGAAAATTCTCCTAGGATAGGGGGAGCATCTATGGATGGGCCAAAGCCCCACAAACTGTGTGACAGAGCAAAGGAGGAACAACCTGGAACAGAGCCCTCAAGTTAGTGAAGGCATGAGTTGGCCTTCGTTGCTGAAGAAGACCATGCCCGCAGAGAAATGATGACATGACTTACGCTCGGCTTTGTTTTGAGTGAGGGAGGGCTGCGCAGATCACCAGCCTCACTTCTCCTCCAGAGCCATCTGAATCCAGTGACCAGATATTCATCAGGATGGCTGGAGATGACCCACCATGAGGCAATTAAGGGTTAAGTGACTTGCCCAAGGTCACACAGCTAGTTAGCGTCAAGTGTCTGAAGTGAGATTGTAGGAAACCAGACAAAAGTCAGCCAGCTGGTCTTTGCTGCCAGAGTTCCTGGACCTGGGGACCCATTTTGTCTTGAGAGGATACATTCCACTTTGCGATATTTCTAATTATTAGCACGTGTTTCCTAAATGAAGCTTCAAGTTCTACCTTCTTTCCAACCTACCTTGGGAATTTCATATGTATCAGTGAATTTAGATGATTATTCTGTTGGACTTTCCTCAATCTGGCTCCAATTAGCTTTTGGTAATTTAAATACTGTTGAATGATTTTGAAAAAGGAAATGTGTACAGGGAGAAGTGCAGGATAGGCACAGATCTGAAAGATGCTACAGATTCCTGCTGCAAAAGGCACTGCTGTCCCTTCTGGGAGAGGTTAGGTAAAGCTTGCATTACCATGTCAGTAGTGTTCCATGCCTCCCTGGTCACGTCTTTCTCTCGTTTGGTCCCATTTCCTCTCCAACTTGATTTCAGTTCTCCATTGTATCAGGAATCAGAAGAAACAGAGGGCCCATCCTGCCTGTTCCTGTTCCCTGTTTCCTGTCACCAGTGGGTTCCTGAGCAAGTTAACTTCTCTGGGCCTCAGGGCTACCTCCTATGTAAAATGAGGGGATTAGCCTGGGTGGAACTGCTCAAGTCCCATCCAGGTGGACAACTGCTCCTGTCCCTTATCCCACACCTGAGCCTCAAGCTCGAGCTGATTGAATGAAGTTCGCTTCCATTTTCCAGGGAAGAGGCTAAGTCATTTGCAGCTTTCAAGGTCTGGCCAGTGTGTCTTAGAATGTAAACCATGGGGGAGGCATGAAGAATGTCTCAGAATTTTGGGGTGTTTTATAATCTCATCCTGAGGAGTTTCGGCAGTCAAAATGTCTATTAATGTAAGAAGTATGTCTTGGTGATCATTGGGAAAGGAGAAGGTGAGGAGTGGGAAAGCTGTGAGTAACCTATTTGGTGGTTTTCTACTGGAACCCATGACTTTGAGTCAGTAATTACCAGTCAGTAAAGGGAAAATATTTAACCATGCATGGAATGCATCTACTCTGGGAGGATGGAACAGAGGGGTCATTGGGAAG
Source organism: Potorous gilbertii (assembly GCA_028658325.1). Classification (NCBI taxonomy): domain Eukaryota; kingdom Metazoa; phylum Chordata; class Mammalia; order Diprotodontia; family Potoroidae; genus Potorous; species Potorous gilbertii. The sequence goes on from CM053771.1 coordinate 513,074,866, forward strand.
GGGGAGGATCCCAAAGGGTTGCATGCTTGTTTGAAATAAAGAGGGTGAGAATAGGTATGATGGGACAAAGCACACACACACACACACCAAAGACAGGTATAACAGAAATTTTTTCTTATTTGATTAGCTTTAATTTATTCGTTGTCCTAGAAAGGATAGGTTAACAGATGGCATATTCCCTAGAGGGCCAGAACACCTGTTCCTCTTCCTCCTCCTTATCCCCCAATATCTCCTCCCCCTCCTCAATGTCATCCTCCTCCACCTTCTCCATCTTCTTCTCCTCCCCTTCCTCCTTCTTTGTTGTTGGGGCTCTTTTCTTGTTGCCTTCAGAGGGGGACCTGCATGTGGTTGGAGGTGTCAAAATACTGGTCCTCAGGTTCTCAAGGCCAGGTACCTTCAGTATCATGATCATCTTCTTGTACTCCTGGTCCAGGTGTTTGAAGACAGCAGAACCGCAGACCTCATCCACTCTGTCTTGGTCCTGGTTTTCGTAGAAATTCAGCAAAGTTTCCATCGCCACACACTCGCCACTGCTTTGGAAACTGGGGAAATAGATACAACTCTCTTCCAGGCACTTGCAGGCGGCAGGGAAATCCTGGTCACACAGGTAGGCTAGACATTGTGCCAGGGCTCTCTGGTGGCACACGGAGAAGCTCTCTACCTCCGAATACAAGTACTTCTCCTGGCCGAGGGAGATCGCAGCGTCCCTGTAGCGCTTGTGCCTCATGAGCAGTTTGGAGGCTCGGCCAGTGAAGTCCAGGGCCATCAAGAAGCGGTCCTCCCCTGCCAATAGCTGGGATGCCGTCTGGTAGAGACTCACCACCTGGTGCGGGATCTGGCTCTCCAGCAGCTGACTGAAGCGCCTCAAGGTACAGGCTGCCGTGTCCACCTCTCCACACTCCAAGGACCATGAAACAGCCTGCTTCACGGCCTGGCCGGCGTCCTCTAGGTGGTTGGACCTGCTGAGGTACAGGCCGGCTTGCTCGTAGGCCATTGCGGCACACAGGGGTGCTCTGTTTTTCTGGTGGGACTCGGCTTCCTTGAGGAAGGCTTCTGCTGCCTCCTCCAGCCTCCCAGCACTGCGAAAGGCTAAGGCGGTCTGTTCATACTCGCTCGCAGCCTTCCCGTAGTGGGGCTTCCATCTCCACAGTCCAGTGCACATGTATCGGTTGGCCTGGGCCATATGCCCCAGGCCCTCCCTGATTTTTTGTTCTTCCATGTCCCACGGCTGCCAGCTACAGAGGAGGAGGACCTGGGCCAACAGGGAACTTGCCTAGAGAGAGAAGGAGAGAAAGCCACAGCTCAGCCTAGGAACAGAACACAACAGAGTGTGGAGTTGAGCATTGTGGGGGAGGGGTGCAAATGGAACATCCCATTTATTCCATTAGAATCCCGATGGAGGTGCCCAGAGTCAGGGCCATGGTGAAAGTGGTGTGGGGGTGTAGGGCCTCCTGGGTCTCTGGAGAGCAAGAAGGGCCTCTCCCAAGCAATCCATCCAAGCAAGGAGGTGGCTGAACCAACAAGGAGGGAGTCTGTACAGTATTTAGAGCTGGGTAGCCAAAACCTGGGCCAGACTAGGGGGACAGAAAAGGGCCAATGGAGAGGCAGAGGGGAACACAGGGTGGGAGAGGGAAGCAAGGAGGTCAGTCCCAGGGAGAGCCACAGGGCTCAGGCCTGGTAACTAGCACATCATACCCCTATAGGCCGCTGAGGACTTGCCAAAGAAGTGGGTGGGGGAGGAACCTTTGGAACAGCAAAAAGGTCACCGGGAACCAGGAAGGATCACTGGGGAGGGCAGCTCCTCAGCAGGCTGTTAGCCTGGCTAGGGGTTACCCTCTATTACCAGTGATTCATCTCTGCCAGTCTTTATAAGTGGCTTTCAAATTTCAGGACAATTATTTTAATGCTATTTGTTGAAAGAAAAGGGAGGAAAAAAAACATGATTGAAGAGTGTGCTTTATGAGGGATGGAAACCCCAAAATGTCCATGGAAACAGCATCACAGTCACAGGATCACAGGTGAGGAGCTGGGAAGGGATATGACAGTCCACTAAACTCAACAGAGGAGGAAATGGAGACACAGAGGTTAAGGGCCTTGACCAGTGTGACACAGCTAGTAAGGGAGGCTCAATTCAATCCCAGGTCCCCTGAGTCCCCAAGTCCAGAAATCTGCCACCACACTATACGCCCTCATATGATATACAATGATTTTAAGAAAACACACTTTTCTGTAGGAGGTTTGTCCAATAACTTTCAAACTTTTTTTTTTTGCTCAGGCCTACCAGATCCCACTGAGAAAAACCAGAAAGATGGTTGAGAATCTTCAAAGTTTCTTTGGATGGGATCTAAGCTGAGTTTCAGGCAAAGGACTCAGAGAACCATGAGCAAGAGGAGGTGATAATTGGACAGAGAGAGTCTGAGTCAGAATTCTGTGTAGGGGCTGAAAGTTGGGGAAAGATTAGGAAAGGTATCAGGCAAGTTGTACCACCTATGTCAGAAAGGCTTGGCTGGGTCAACGCAAGCCTTGAAGGAAGAAGGAAGCTTTCAGACAGTATTGGTCAAACCTATAGGGTGGGCAAAGGGTGACAGGACTTACAAACCACTGCCCAGTAAGGCAGAAGCAGAGAATCCCTGAAGGAAAATAGTGGTGCTTTAGGCTGGAAAGATCATATAATGGCAGGTTATAGAGGTGACAAAAGCAAAGTTGAGCATTTGTATCCTGTACTGCAGGCTCTAGGGAGGTACCCCAAAATTCTATGATGGCCAGTAAGCCCAGGACAGAGCCAGCATATAGAGGGAAAGCATCAGAGGGTCTGAATGGCCTGAAATCCAGACCCAAGCAAAGAGAAGAGGAATCTGCAACGCAAAAGGTTAAGAGAGTAGTCATGATTCACAGAAGAGGTTCCACCTCAGGTCCCAACAGCAACCCACTGTAGTGATCCATGGACAAATGACTGGAGAGTAGACAGCGCCTGCTTCGAGAGGGACCAGAGTACTAGACCAGAATTCCCCAAATGAACTCCTCAGAGAATCGGCGATGAATGGTAAACAACAAACCCTATGCAGGAACAAATTAGAAAAAAAAAATGAGCACAGGGAAATTTTGGATGGAGGGACAATGATGCTATGTCACCACTTATAGGTGGACCACAGAGGAAGTGTTCTGCTCAATTGAATACATGCAATGGGCCTGAATGTCCAGGAGGGGGAACACAGGAACAGAGAAAGCAGGAGGTCCTCCAAGGGGCTCCATGGAGGGAACTCCACAGAAATTGATGTGTGCACACGGTGCTTTCTGCAAAACTTCTCTTGGGGTAAAGGGATCATCTGTGGATGGGCCAAGTCCCCACAAACTGTGTGATAGAGCAAGAAATTCAATCTGAAACAAATTTCTTAAGTGAGAGCAGGTAGCCACAGTGGGGGCACTTCCAGGGAACACAAAATAGATCCCCTCCAATCTTGCAAAGATGTTCTTGTGACCTTGAATATTCTCTGAATCGTGACTGACAATAGGATCTCATCCAGAATCTGCTCAGTCACCTGCCCAGCAAAAAACACTCAGAGAGCTCACCAAGAGAGCTCATGCAAATACAGTCACTGAACCAGTTATTTGGCCTTTAGAAGTGACCCTAGAAATGTCTCAACTGACTACACATGCTCCCAAGGCAATCCTTCAGTCTAGAGGGAACACCGAAAAAGGACAGGAAGGAAGTGAAACGGAGACCCTGATACAGGGAAAGAGAATCTCCCCAAAATCCCATGCATGCCAATGTTAATCACAGCAGGGGACATACATTACACTCTCGGCCATATTCCCTCACATCCATTCACCAACAGTGTACAGACCTTGGAAAGGCCAATGGACCAATAGAAGCACCAGAACCTTGTCGAAGTGCCAGAAGCTTGTCGAAGCACCTGACATATGTGCCCCTGGTAAAGAAAAGAGAATTGAGGGCCAGAATACACCCAGGATTCAATCAATCACACTGTGGTAAGGGTGAGAATGGGCTCCGGCAGACACACCAGAAGTCTATGCAGACTGCCTGTTGGCACTGTACAGTTACAGGGCACACATGGGAACAGTAGAGGGGCCTGAATGGCCTGAAATCCAGAGGCAGGAAAAGAGAAGAGGAATTTGCAACACAAAAGTCTGAAATGGAAGACAAGTTTCACAGCAGGGAGTAAGAACCTAGGTCCCAGGAGCAATCCACTCTCAAGATCCAAGGACAGCGACTGGAGTGTAGACAGATCCTGTTTCAAGAGAGATCTGAGTACTTGGCTAGAATTCCCCAAATCAACTCCTCATGGCAAAGGACATGAATGGTCAAAAACCATCCCAACTCAGGAACAAATTGTTAAAAAAAAAAATGAGCCAGAGAAATTTTGCATGCAGGGACACTGAGGCTATGCCTCACCTTGTTAGGTGGACCACAGAGGAAGTGTTCTGCTCAACTGATTGCAAGCAATGGGATTCAGTGCCCCTTATGGAGGACCCAGGCAGCTTCCAAGGTGTCAGGTATCAGAGCAGGAGGTCATCCAAGGTGCTCTGTGGAGGGAACCCCACAGAAATGGATATGGGGACTTTGTAGTTACTGGGAAAAGTCTCCTGGCTTAGAGGGAGCTTCTGTGGAAGGGTCAATTCACTAGAAAATATGTGATAGGGCAAAGAAGGTTGAATCTGAAACAAAACCCTCAACTTCGAGCTCCCTGTCACCATGGGACTACATCACGCAGTACTGATGATTTCCCCTCATATCTGTCCAAAGAGGTTCTTGTGACCATCAATATTCCCTGCATCATTACTGACAATAGGACTTCACCCAGAATCTACTTAATCAGTTGCCCAGCAAAAATGAGCCAAAGAGAACAGCCAAAAGCCCATGCAGAAGAGTCAGTGAACCAGCCACTTGGGGTGTGAAATGACCCTACAAGGGTCCACCATAACTAAACATGATCAGAAGGAAATCATTCAGTCTAGAGGGGAAAGCAGGAGGTGGACCAGAAACTCCTGACATGAAGACCCTGATATAGAGGAAGGAAATATTATAGAATATCCCATCCGTAGGTCAGGCTTTGACAAGAGACGGGCCAATGCTAGAATCTGGGCCAGAATCCATAATCTGGACACCCCAAGAGTTTGTACACCTGATAAAACAGAATGATAGAAAATCAGAGCTGGAAGGGGGCCAGAATTTCCTCAAAGGATGCCCCTGGTCAAGAAAAGGGAACAGACAGCCAAGATCCACACAGAATTACCTCACTCACAGGCTGTCTGCTGGCCCTGCACATTTCCCCTCATATCTGTAAAACTTTGTTCTTGTGACCATCCATATTTCTTCAGTCTTGACTGACAACAGGATCTCAACCAGAATCCTATTATTCAGTTACCTGGAGAAAATGAGTCAAAGGGAGCAGCAAGAAAACCCATGCACAAGCATTCACTGAATTAGTTACTTGGACTTTAGAAGTGACCCTAGAAACATCTCCACTGATTAGACATGGTCCCAAGGCAATCCTTCAGTCTAGAGGGAAAAGGGGAAGTGGACTTGAAGCTCTTGAAAAGGAGACCCCGGGATAGACGACAGTAATCTTATACAAAATTGCATCCATGGACCAGGCCTCCACAGCAGGGGGCCCAGTGTTGGACACTGGCTCAGAATCCTTAATTTGGATCCACCAACAGTGTGCAGACCTGATAAAGCAGAAGGGTAGAATAGCACAGCTAGAGGAAGGCCAGAATTTTCCCAAAGTATGCCCCTGGTCAAGAATAGGTAATGGACAGCGAGAATTTGCCCAGAAGTCAATCACTAACAGTCGACATGTGGGTGAGGATGGCCTCTAGGAGACACCCCAGACTGCCTTTTGGCCATGGACAGTTCCAGTGAAGACATGGAAAGCAGCAGAGGGAGCTGAATGCCCTGAAATCCAGACCAGGCAAACAGCAGAGGAACCTGTAACACAAAAAGTAAGAGGGAAGTAATGGTTCACAAGAGGGAGTCCAAACCCCAGGGTCCAAGAGCAACTCTTTGTAGTGATCCATGAGCAATGACGATCTAAGTCTTGTTCTGGAATTGCCTTGCTATCCATATCCTTTTGTCATCAATTGTAACTTTTAATGTGACATAATCATCCCTTTGTTTCTGTCCTTTCATGTTTTATAATTCGGATTGGAAGCCACAACTGCTGTTTTTCTGAGCTCATAAATTTCCGTAGGAACAGCACAGTAAATGTCTTCCGTGCTCTCCTTTCAAATGTGTATGTGATTTTCTCGCTTACCTGGGCAGCCTACTGGCACAATTTTCATAGATTTTGAGTGAGAAGGCACCTTAAAAATCATCTAGTTCTAAATCTCACATTTGTGTCATTACCTTCCCAAGAGAAAATCAGGTTATTACCTTACCCTAGGAGAGCAAAAGCTGGAGGCAGCACAGCTCCATCCCTTGCAAATATGTACTTCCAATCACTAACCAATCCAAAGTACAGTTTGATCGATTGATTGGCAAGGGCATACCCCACTGCAGAGTGTTATGCATGAAGAAAATTAAAGGCATGCCAGAATATTAAGTCGATATTATCATTTTTGGGGGGAAAAAGTCAGTGTCACCACTGTTGGTTTTCAAAAGCCAGTAGGACCAAGTTTGGCTAAAAAAGGCAATTTACCATTTTTATTCAACATAGGATAATACTACCATGTTTGGTAAAAATGCCTCTGCTGTGACCAGTTGTTGAGATGTCAAGCATTGTTGGGTCAATGGGGGTGTCACACCTACTGTGGGTATAAATAGAGGGCCAGAGCTCAGTGAAAAGCCTAAACCTGGGCCAAGGAGCCTAAGAGGGAGGGCATCATCTTCCCTCCCCTGGGAAAGAGAGTGATAACCCAAAAGTCCCAAACTAACTGAAAGTTGGAGCTCAGTGTTGTATACTGGTTATTCTAGATATTCTGAGTAATAATCTCAGTTCCTCTACAAAGATATTCAATTTAGGACTCAAGGTTCTTTACTGGTGATTCTACACACCCTGAAGGAAAATCTCAGTCCTTCCACAAAGGCTTTCAAGTGGCTCAAGGTGTTGTTGTATACTTCTCATTCTAGACATTCTGAGGGAAAATATCAGTCCTTCTACAAAGATTTTCAAATGGGAGACATGGCTTCCAGACTCTTAGAAGCATCGCATTCTCCAGTCAGGTAAGGACCCTTGGCTCATTTATCCACCCCTCCAAACCCTGTGATGTTAAGAGTCATGTGGACTTATATCCTACACATTCCAAAGGACATGATGCAAGTAGACATGTAGTAAACCAGTCCCAACCTAATATAGTTGC
>CM053771.1:513082285-513163526 GCA_028658325.1 Potorous gilbertii
ACAGTCCTGGGGCTGCAGGTGTGCTCTGGATGACAACACACAAGACAGTATGACACCAGTGACAATACCATCCTGCAGCCTGTTTCCAGCAAGTTAAGGACACCTCTGTGATATGACGCTGATCATCCTAGATGCGCTCTGCATCGTATGCATCATGGACTCAGCCTTGTCTCTTTTGTTGGCTGTCCTCTGCGTTGGTCACTAAATAAAGTGATTGATTATGAACAACTCAAGATTTCTTGTGTCTTCAATAATCTTCATTTGTCAGTGCAACTGAACTATCTAAAATTCTGAATTAATTGGCATTATATATAAAAGTAACTCTAGAAATATTCACAGCAAAATTCATATATATATATAGATATGTGAGTGTATAATATGTTTATGTATATATAATTTTTTCAAGGATATAAGGAGTTAAATGACTTGGCCAGGATCACACAGTAAGTATCAAGTGTCTGAGGCTGTATTTGAACTCACCTCCTCCTGACTCCAGGGCCAATGCTCTACCTACTGCATCACCTAGCTTCCCCTACATGGTATATATCTGGTACGTATATAGTTGTGTGTACATGTACATACATGTGTGATGCATGTACATAAATATATACACACATGTATGTACATATAGGTGTACGTGTACGTGTATAGGTGTATAGATCTAGATTTAGTGTAAATTGGAGGTGATCTCTGAGGCAAGAGTCACAGCAAACACCCAGACACATCCAGGATGGCCTGCTAGTACAAGTTCTTAGATCTGTTATTCTAAAAAGAAAGCAATTTTTGAAGGGTCAACAATCTTCTTTAATCACATATACCAACAGAGAAAATACAAGCAGAGAAATAAAAACCAACAGATAGGGCTTCCAACTGTCTGACTATATAAGCAATACATGCCAAAAATCAACAGACAGATTCATCCATCTGACCACTATATGCATACATAGTTACCAGAGAGAGAAGCACCAACGTTCAAAGCCAGTAGGTATCTTAATGGCTACCCAGAGTCTCCTCTGGCACATGAACCTTCTTCCAAAGAATAAGCCCCCAAAGCAAAACCTTACCTCAGAGTGTATATATGCACTTTTGCACTTTTCAGAGCCAGAGGGCACAACCCTTGTGACCTAATGCCTCATTAGCCATTAACAAAAGGCATGGAACTTCCTATAAAACAAACCTCCCCAATCAAGTTTCCCTTAATGGGTTCCACCTGAGGCCCACTAATGGTGAACGGGAGATCTTTTAACTCCCATTAACATTACAGCAAAGCATAAGCAGAAGAGAAGAGGGAGGAAAGGCCTCATACAGAAGGTGAATTTGAGCTGAGGCTTGAAGGAGGTCAGAAGGTGAGGTAAGGAAAAAGCATTCCAGGAATGGGGAAGGGTCAGTGATAAAGCATATCCTCTGTGTTCTAGCCAAATTGGCCTGGATTGCTCCCTAAATTCTGCAGTTTATCACCTGGCTATGCATAGGAGGCCTTGAGCTTGGAATACACTCTCCCTTGGAAATCTTGATTTATCTAATGCCTCTGCTCAGGGTCCACCTCCTACTGGAAGCTCTCCCTGATGGTATCATAACTCTAATCTAGAAGGACTTCAGATGCCATGAAGCCCAAGGATACTAAGACTCAGAGAGGGGAAATGACTTGCCTGAGTCACATGGACAGCAGGGATCTGAGGCAAGATTTGAATTTGAGTCTTCCTGACTCCAAAACCAATACTCTATCAACTGTCACTGATTCACCTGTGTTAGATATTTGTTGAATTGAATTCCATGTAACTTTCTTTCAGATAAAGATATTTATTATATTCTTCCTGTTCTCTCCTGCAAACTAAACATCCCTACCTAGTTTCCTCAATTATATGGGGTAGCTTCCAATCTCTTTTGTCATCCTGGTCCAACTGCATTGCACTCTGGCTTCCTTAGTGTTCTTCATATTTTCCTATGGATGACTTTTCACCTCATTCAAAGATAAAATGGAGGGGTTTAGCAGTTCAGGGTGAAATCGTTGACAAGGTAATCCTTAAGTTTGAGTATATGGATCAGTGCAAATTACAAAATTAATTTGTTCAAACCCTTCATTGCAAGTTAAAAAAATTGAGAACCTATCAAAGATCTAGTAAAACTAGAATTATATCTCAGATGCTCACTGTCTTCTGTTAACAAACATATTGTAAAGCCCTAGTTTACAAATAGAAACCTCAAAATGTCTTTTGGCATTCAATAAATGAGCTCAAATTGGCCCTAAAAATTTCAGAACATTTTCACAGAGGTCACCAGGTCAACAAGCATTTATTAAAGTGCCTACTATGTGTCAAGCCCTGTGTTAAGGGCTGGGGATACAAATAAGGGAAAGTGAGAGTCCCTATTCTCAAGGAGTTTACAGTCAATGGGAAGAACAACATGCAAACAATAGTGTAAAAGTAAGGTATCTACAGAATAAATTGGAGGTAATTAGCAGAGAGAAGGCATTGGCATTTAAGGGGGAGGATGGAAGTTTTCTTATTGAAGGTAGAATTTCAGTTGAGACTTGAAGGAAGCCAAAACGTGGAACTGAGAAAGGAAAAAAATTCCTAGGAATGGGGAATAGTCAGTGAAAATACCCAGAGTCAAGAGATAGGGTGTTATACATGGAACAGCAAGGAGACCAGTATCTTTAGATCATAGGGTATGTAGGGGAGTAAGGTCTGAAAAGACTCAAAAAGTAGGAAGAATCTGGGTTATAGGGTTTTGAAAGGCAAACTTAGGATTTTTTATTTGCTCCTGGAGGTGATAATGTTGATGTTTAGGGGTACTAGGACCCCTAAAGAGTGACACGTGGGTCCTGCCTGAATGAATTAGACCCAAGCTTTCTTCTAGTCAAAGACAAAGTTTATTAGAACACTGTCCAAGGTGGGTGTGATTCCAAAACTCCATCATATTAGTCAGACTGTTGCAGAATCTAAGCATTGGCTAGATTCTTAAGGAGCCTGAGCATTTTCATGAAAGCAAGATGGATCTTTTATACAGAAGACTATAGGAACAGATAAGGGGTCTAGACAGAACTAAGGGAGAAGCAGTCTAGGTGGTACCAGGTAGAGACAATGAAAGGGAAGTTCGTTAACTGGGAAGGGATGATTGCCTCAGGTGAATGCCAGGGACCTGAGTCATGGGGGAAAATCCAGGGGCTTTTCCTTTTTGAGGTCCCATCACCATCACTAGGGAGCCACAGAAATTTGTTGAATTAAGTTGGGGGGGTGTGGTTAGAAATGTGCTTTAGGAAGACCCATTTGGTGGTTGGAGGACGGACTAGATTGGGGAGAAACTTGAGGCAAGAAGACACTGCATCAAACAGTCAATCAATAAATATTTCTTAAACATCTACCAAGTACCAAGTACTCAAATAGATTATGGAATATGAGTACTAAGAATGAAACTATCCTGTAAGTAAGATGGATTTTAGTGTGTGTAAGGTGGATTTTTGTTACTCTTTCTTAGAATTTAGTTTCCCAGGATCTAGGGCCATAATAATCTCTATTTTCCAGGCTCATGACTTGTAAACCTCTCCATCATACTTGCACGGCATTATAAAATGGTAAATAATATAACATTGGTGGTTAAATTGTAAATATCCGCAGCAACTGCTCAGTGAAATATAACAATGAGATAATGTAAACTTGTGAGGCTATTGCTGGCAATATGCCCTCCTTGTCTGTTGCCCTATAAAGCAGGTAGGCACTGGTCAGTGAGCGGGGAACCCTGAGGGTTGAATGTACAAACTGGAATGCAGTGTGCATCTTGATTGGCCTCAGTTGGGGGAATCTGTGCTTGCCTCAACCAGCCCCCTTTGAGGCACAAGTTGTGCCTGTCTCAACTGACCCCATCGAGATGTAGGGGTCATTGCTCACCCTTCTTGAAGGCCTCTTCCAGAAGGGTGATTAGGAAACACTGTAGGAGTTGGTGCTCCCATCATCAGCAAACCCTCTTGAGAAGACTAGACTAGAATAAAATAAAATAGAATAGAATAAAATAAAATAAAATTATTAACCCCTCCGAAGCTATCTTCCTGTCTGACCAGATCAAGAATAAACCTGTGCTAACAGCCTCCTATGTGCTAGTGTTACCTTTCTTACACCTCTCTACCCTTAAGGAGCTTACATCCTAATGGGGAAGCCAAGTGTAGCTTGGTCAAGATAAGCCTGTAAAATGAATGCCCTAAAGTATTTCTATTTTTCAAATTCAAATTTCCATTAAATTGGAACAAAACCCACATTTTTAATAATCATAACTTTGATTAGTGTGAATTCAGTCAATTTTCCCAGGACTATTTCTAGCTGAACTCCATTGAAAATAATTATAATAATGTAAAGCATTTATATGACACTTTAAATTTTGCAAAGTGCTTTGAATACATTATAGAATTTGACCTTTACACCAACCCTATGAGGCAGATGATGCAGGTATTGTAATTCCCATTTTACTGGTGAAGGAAATGAGATTCAGAGATATTAAGTGGTTGAATCCTACAGTTAAAAAGTGGCAAAGCTAGATTTCAAACCTGAATCCACCTGGACTCCAAGTCCAACACTTGGTCCATTTCACCACCCTTAAAATGCCTTGTGTACAGTGCTTTGTGCTAAACCCATGTTGAGCAGATAAAAAAGAGCCCTTGCTTTCAAGGTTCGTACAATGTAATAATTGTATTATTAATTATATATAATAAATGTAATAATTCAACCTTAAAAATTACTACATCTTTCCAGTCTTTCAAAATACAGCTTTATTAGCAGCCAGTAACGTACCTTGCAAGGACAGAAGTAATATGAAAGAGACTGCAAAGCAGCGATACTCTGTGACCTACGGAACAGCCAGCTAACGGTGTATTTCGTACATTTGTTTGTGAAGCAAAATCTTTGGGTGAATAGTGCCCAGGAATATACTACAAATTCCTTGATCTGTGTATAACTATGTAAAATATTCAATTTGGTCTTAATTTCCTTTTATGTGTTTATTTCAAAAGATGGTTTATTTAATACAAAATCATTTGTTTCCATTTATGCTAGTTTTAATGCAGTAATTAGTAACAGACAAAAAGGAAATCCATTGTTTTCCTTGATATCAAACAAGTCATATTACACACATCAGCTTCAGGCAGCCCCTTGGACCAGGAGGCATATTCTCAAGCATCCCAATTAGTACATTATGCACTATCCCAAAGAGCTAAACGAGGGCAGTCCCGCTATAGGGAATTCTTTATGAGAAAAACAAATATCCTCATAAATCAATATATAGCTAAACCATGAAAAAGAACAGAGTTTAAAATCTAATCAACTGGCATTGAAAACATTTAATTTCTGACTAAACGGATGATACTCATAGTATTCAGATGAATGAACAGCTTTTTGGAATTAATCATCAGGCATCCGCTAGCCATAAGACAGAGGAAACACATACTCTCTTGGTTCTGTAATGATGGAGGGTAGAGTTGGTAGATCAGGAACAAGGATCAAGGCGTATTATCTCCTCAAACACGTGGTAGTGGAGAGTATGGGGGAAGTGTGAGAGAAGCACCTGAATCAATAAGTAACTAGTAAATAGGCTCCCTGGGGCCTGGTTGAACTCACACTCAGAACCAGCTTGTTGGCCTGTGTGATCTTATACAGAAAAAGAGGGTGACTGGGAGGATGGCAGTGCCCACAACTGGAATAGGAAAGTTAGGAAAGGGGGAAGATACGGGAGAAAGATAATGAGTTCAGTTTTGAACATGTTGATTTTAAGATATCTAAAACAACTAGTTGGAGGGAGACATTTTATTTACTTAGTATAAATAGCCTGCTCCTCCTGGTTGATTATTTATTGTCTTTTGCACTCAAAGAAGAACAAAATGACATCACTATGTTGGTGTCTGTGTCTAACTGTGCCTGATCAAATCAATATGAGCTTAGAAAGTTCTACCTAAGGTCAGACACAAATAGTCCATGTGAGCATTTGGAATAGAGATGTTTCTAAATTTGTGCATCTCATGTTTCTTTTGAGCTACTGCAGTTCTGCTTTGCTCATAGAGCAAGCACACCATATTGGGTTATCCTGTGCCATCATCACCCATCTTTCACAATCGATTGCAAAGTTCATCAGATAGACATTGAAAGTATCCTTGTACTATTTCTGATCTCTGCGTGAGCACTTGCTTTGTGTCAGTTGTCCCTAAAATAGTCTTTTAGGCAAATGTACATTTGAGATTTGAACAATATGACCAGCCCATTGGAGTTGCACAAACTGGAGTTTGAATGCATAGCTGTTCAGCTCAAGAAAGGGCCTCCAGGTTTGATATCCTATCTTGCCAAGTGATCCTCTTAATCTTAAGGCAATTCAAATGGAAGCAATTCTGTTTCCTAATATGACAATGGTATGCTGTCCAGGTTTCACAAACATACAACAATGAGATCAGCACTACAGCTCTATAGATCTTTAATTTGATAGGCAGTCTAATACCTCCTCTCCCACACGTTCCTTTAGAGTCTCTCACACAGTGAGCTAGCTTTAGCAAAGTGCGTCAATCTCATTTTCTACATGGACATCCCAGGAAAACATACTGCCAAGGTAAATGAACTTATCCATAGCATTCAAAATTTCTCAGTTTGCTATAACCAATGGTTCCACCTATGGATTGTGCAATGCTGGCTCATGGAGAACCTCTGTTTTCTTGGTATTAATTGTCAGGCCCAAACTAGAACAAATGGCAGAGAACTGATTCATATTCTGTGGTATCTTAGCCTCAGAGGCAGCATTGAGTGTACAATCATTTGCAAACAAAAAGTCATGCACCAACTCTCCTTCCATTTTAGTCTTGTCTTGTAGCCTTTTCAAGTTAAATACTCTACAATGCAGTGACTGGTCTTCATGTCATTTTCATCCTCACTGAAGGTATCCAACAAAAAGGAAGGAAGGAAGGAAGGAACTTGTTACAAAAATATATAGTCAGCTAAAAACTATTCTTTCTGTGCTAGCTCTGAGATCACCAGGATTTCTTTCTTCCCAGGTGTTTCCTGCCATGGTACTCAGTCTCTGTCCTCTTTCAGTCCCTGAGCACTGGAATGCTCCTAAATGCTAGCTGTCCTTAAGGTCAACAGATGTGTCTGTCTTTCCCTCTAAGTTTCTCTGCACTGGAAAAAATCCTCACTGTGACTTTTTCTTGATTTTCCCCAAAGGAATTCATTCTGATATGTTTTCTAGATCTTTGAAAAGAGGTATGGTTGGTGGGTGAGCTGTACTACTTCCTCTTTTCTGCTACCTTGAGTATGTCTTCCATGGTCCTGTGAATTTTTCCTGGCTGTCTCCCATGCCTGGAATGCTCTCCCTCTTTGTCTCCATTTCTTGGCTTCCTCCAAGTCTCACTAAAATCTCACCTATTGCAAGAAGCCTTTCCTGAGCTCCCTTAATGCTAGTGCCTTCCCTCTAGTGATTATCTCTCATATGTACATATGAGGCCCCTGCCTAAGGGCTCTTCTGGACCTTCCTAGCTTTGATTATCAATAGTAACTATTGCTGTTTCCCTCCCAGCCTGATGTCTTTCTTCTTTTTGGCCTCATTAAATGGGCCATGCCCTGGCTACTTCTTAAACAGTCGATTCAATGAATGGGCGTTTCCTCACCCTAAGTGAGTACCAGCAAAGACCTTGGCCTAATGGGGCCAAGGTCTCCCAGGGCATCCTGGGTCATCTCCAGCCATCCTGATGAATATCTGGTCACTGCATTCAGATGCTCTAGAGCAGAAGTGAAGCTGGTGACCTGCACAGCCCTCCCTCACTCAAAACAAAGTCAAGTGCAAGTCATGTCATCATTTCTCTGACGGCACGGTCTTCTCGGCAACGAAGGATGAACACATGTGTGTATATATACATATATACACATACACATATGTGTGTTTGTGCACATGATGCATACCTACATGTATATGTACATATTAATATATGTATGATATATGTGTGCACACATATGTATTATTGTGCATGCATACATATGGAGAGAAAAAAGTTTGTACATAGTAGTTTGCATGTTGTCTCCTCCATTAGACCCTGAGTACTCCTGGAGAGCAGGAACTTTCTTCTTTCTTTGTGTTCCAAACCCTTAGCACAGCACTGACACATAGTATGGACTATATAAATGCCTATTGAGTTATAGACTAAATGGCAGGACAAGAAAAAATTTTAACAGCTAAAAGAGAATACTGACATAAAAATAGGTCTTGGTGGCAGAAAGTAACTTAAGAGTGTATGGAAAGCCCTTCCACTATTACCCAATGAGATCTAACCTGATCTTGTCATCTTCTTGAATTCTGGATCCAACTATTTGTCCATCTGTCATGCCTGTCCCAAAATACACATTAATGTAGTCTCCTCTCTGAAGAGATAGATTACAATACCACTCTATCTTCCTGTAAATAGGCATTCTGCATCTACTTTGTTTGGGCTTTTTGATGGCTACACTGATTACTTTTGAATCATCCTGGTAGACTCCATTTAGACAATAGAGCATTATTTGAAAATAGGACCTTTTTCTTATCTACTTGGACTTTATGCAGACCTATTCTAGGATGCAAGTGTACAAGCTACATCTCTCTGTTTTGTGTCTTGCTCAGTGCTATTGCTCAGTAGATTATTTTTTGTCAAATTTATATTCCTGACCAAAGCTGTTATATCATAGATAGATACACATAAATAAATACATAACATATTATAATGTATAATGTGTGTTTATGACATATATGTAATACAATAAGACAACTGGAATAGGTCTCATAAGACTGAATTTTGCTTTAAGTCAATTTTTTTAATTCACTAAAAAAGCATGATAGGGTGTGTATTCTATCCATTTGTCAGTGTATTGTATGACTCCAAAAATAATGTAGGAAAATCTGCCTGCTCCTTTCTCATATTATCATTATTGTGGACACAAGCCACACTCCAGAGAATCACATAGAGGTAGAAAAGTAGGCATTTGGGCAAGAATCCTTTTATTTTTATGTTTGCATCTCCAGTGCCTACTGTGAGAACTGGAACACAGTAGGTGCTTAGCTTCTTATTGAATTACACTGAAACCAATCTGAGTTTCTCGTCGCTGATTCCTTTGGTCATCTTTTTGGAGAGGTAGAACTGATATTGCCAGCCATGATCTTTTCTAATCTTGTGCTCTCGGATATTTTTTAAAGATTAACTCCATTGTCTTTGGACAATGTGTTATCTTCCTGCGATCTTATTTTTCTGGATGGATTACAGAATGGCATGGATGCAAATCCCAAAGGATGAGAAATCCTGAGAGGATTGCAACCTGCACCTTTGGAGGGAGTAGTCATACAGAGACTGTCCAGTTCTTATACTGAACTCTTCCCACCACTGGGTGGGAGAAGGTTTTAGAAAAAGAATGGGATTCTCCTTGTCCTTACATTTATCAACTATTTAATAATAGAATTGTGGAGTGAGGGAAATGGAAATAGAAGTATTTCATGTCAAATTAATATGGAGGGAAGACTAGTCCCAGGTCTACATGTTATGTCATGGTCTCACCCAAAATGATTCATTCACCTTGCTTTTTGGTTTGTACTTATAGACTTTTCTTATTGAGAAGCTAGGACTGATGCACCATGGAGAATTTTTCTTCATGATGACAAGATTACTGCATACAGAACCACATTCAGATGAAAACCTTACAGTGACTGACCCAACATTTATTGGTGTTCCGGTACGTTTATACATGCCAACAAAAAACCTGGATGGGCTAAAGAGAGCTGTGATTTATATTCATGGTGGTACGATTAGCTTTCGAAGTCCTGGTAAGTATATAATCTCCTTGGGAAACTATGGCTTTGGCCGTACTGTTATAAAACTTTTCTGTTTGCAAAATTCTATGATCTATAATACAAGAAGCATCCATTTCTGCAGAGAAAGAGACATCATAAGTAAAGGAGGGACATATATTTATTTGTGCCTTAAATTATTCCTTTGGAGCTGAGGTTTTATTTTCCTTCAAGTTTTATATATTATTGTACTAATGTCTTTTATTTTAACCACATTTATTTCTAAAAATGGGGTTTCCCTTACAATCAAGATGAGAAAAAACAAATACAAAAATGTTAAGCAAAACTGACAACCCTCTAAGAACTTCTGATGACAATATATTCATAATTTTATGCCTAAAGTTCCCCACCACTGCAATGAGAAATAATGAATCAATCAATCAATGAAAATAAGCTTTTACCTTATGTCAACCCCTATGACAAGTGCTAGGGATACAAATAGATGGGAAGAAAATGCATGTCTTCAACCCTTTTCCAGTTCAAGTATGGGTGCGATAATTACACAGCCAGTTATTACTGATTGTTCCTGTTTCTACTGTCCTTCTTCTTCCTCCTTTTCCTTCTTTCATTTTTCCTTTTCTTCTCTTGCTTTTTCTTCTCCTCCTTTTCTTCCTTCTCCTTTTCCTTCTCCATCTCATTCTTCTTCTTTCTCTTCCTTTTCTTTCTCTTTTTCCTTTTTTTTGTATTTACTCCTAATCTTTAATATTCAAGTTGAGTTCAATATAAGTCAACAAACATTTCTATTAAACATTTATTAAGAGCCTCCTGTTGAATGCCAGGTCACAAGTGAAACTGAAAAGATCTAAGTTCACAGGCACACACACACACACACACACACACACACACACACACACACACACACACACACAAGAAGCCATAGAGTAAACCTCTGGGAGTTAGAATTAACTCTGTCTCGTGGTGACTGAGCTGGGTCCCACAAATGGACCCTTCAGGCTCTGGGCAGGGAGAGCTCCTAAGACATAAGGAAAAGTCAGCATCAACTGCCTTTGGTTGATTAGTTGGTTGATTGTTGTCCTTTGTCTTCAAAGAGGACCAAAATGACATCACCATGATAAAGTGAAATTTCAGTGTGTCTGACTGTGGCTGAACAGACCAATACAAGCTCAGAATGCTCTACTACAGCTTGGGCACAGATAGCCCATGTGAATATTTGGGGTGTTTGCTCCAACTTTGCATATCATACATTTCCTTTGGACTGTCTCAGTTCTGCTTTGCCCACAGAGCTCAGCACCCTTTCTGATGAGGGCACGCCATGCTGAACAGTCCTGTGCCAGTGTCTCCCATGTTGCACAGTCAAATCCAAAGTTCTTGAAAGAGACCTTGAGAGTGTTCTTGTATCGCTTCTTCTGACCACCATGTGATTGCCTGTCCTATGTGAGTTCTCCATAAAATATTTTTTTTGGCAACTGTACATTTTGCATTCAAACAACATGGTCAGCCTATCGGAGTTGTGCTCTCTGAAGCAAAGTTTGAATGCTTGGCAGTTCAGCTTAAGCAAGGACTTCAGTGTCTGGTATCTTATCCTGCCAGGTGATCTTTAGAATCTTCCTAAGACAGTTCAAGTGGAAGTGATTCAGTTTCCTGTCATGGTGCTGATAGACTGTCCCTGTTTCACAGGCCTATAACAATGAGGTCAGCACAATGGCTCTGTAGGCCTTCAGTTTGTTAGTTAGCCTAATACCTCTTCTCTCCCAAACTCTTCTGCAGAGCCTCCCAAACGCTGAGCTAGCTCTGGCAATGTGTGTGTCAACCTCGCTGTAAATATGTACATCCCTGGAAAGTACGCTACCAAAGTGAGTGAACTTATCCGTAGCATTCAAAGCTTCTCTATTGCTGTAACTGATGGTTCCACATATGGATGGTGTAGTGGTGGCTGATAGAGCACCTGCATTTTCTTGCTGTTAATTATTAGGCCAAAATTAGGACATGCAGCAGAGAGAATTGATCCATACTTTGTATCTCAGTTTCAGAGGCTCATCTGAAAACAGAAAATCATGCCCCAACACTCCCTCCACTTTGGTCTTGGCTTGTAACCTTTTCAAACTGAAGAACTTACCATAAGTACGGTAGTTGACATTGATGCCTTGTTCATCCTTACTGAAAGCATTTGACAACATGGCTGAAAGCATCATGCTAGAAAGCATGGGCACAAGGACACAGCCCTGTTTCACTCCATTGGTGACTGAGAAGGCACTAGAGCATTGTCCACTGGGCAAACATGCTATCATGAAATTGACATACAATGCTGATGAACTTCTCTTGGCAACCAAATTTTGACATAATTTTCCATAAGCCCTCACAACTAACAGTCAGATCTACATACCTCTTGGTACAATCTACAAATGTTGTATAAAGACTTCTGTTCTGCTCCTAGCATTTCTCCTGGAGTTGTCAGGCAGCAAACACTATGTCCACTATTCCTTGGTCCTTTCTGAAGCCACACTGGCTCTCAGGTATATGACCATCTTCCAGGTGAAAGGTCTGCCTCTTAAGGACGAGTCGTGCCAGCAATGACTGAGAGACCTCCCTGCGATTGTCGCAGGACAATCTATTTCCTTTATCTTTATAGAGATGGACAATGGAGGCATCCTTGAACTCCTGGGGCACAACCTCCTCTGGAATATTTCAGTCAGCTTTTGTATGAGCAATGGTCCCCCTACATGCCTTGAGAATTAATTTTATGCAGGTATTTTTAGATTTTTTTAAAAAACAAATTGTTTATCTGAATGCTTGAGTACTAAGTGATCCCCCACAGCAGATGTGGAAGCATAGTCAGGACACCCATGATTTCAGAGACATTGTACAAGAAGCTGGGGATAGAAAGATAAAAACAAGCCTACCCTTGTCCTTAAGGAACTTGGATGACAATCACTTCATACCTGTTGAATTTAGGTGATCATAAATTCCAGCATCAAAAGAGTAACTTTAATTTGTCCTCCTTAAAGGCATCACATAGGGTTGAAGTATCATTGTATTGGGATAGAGAATAGAGCCCCAGGTTCTATTCTCAATGCTACTACGGTGTGATGGGAAGCAATAGATTCTATTTCTTTCCATCTTTTCCCTTCTTAACTGTAAAATAAAGAGATTAAATGAGGTAGACATTTTTGTGACTTAGGCTATCTGATTTTATCCATAATTTAATTTCTACCAGGTACTAGTAGGATTGGAATATCATTGTTCCCAATTGGGAAGAAATAATCCTTTCTCTCATAGTCCTTGCTCTTAAGGAGGTAACATCAACAAACTCCAAACACAACACAACCCCATTTAAATCTTTATACTACTCAGTGTCTTATGTTTTCATTAACTGAAGTAATATATCAATGCCATAGAAAAAGGTACATCCTTTGAACTTGTAGTGTGTTTCTGTTTGAATCAAGGCACATTTCAGAAAACTGAATAGATAATTTCAGTAGCATCAGGCAATTTAAAACACACTCTCAGACGTGAATCTGTAGGACAAAATTTAATCAACTATAATCTTTGACCATCAATGCTGGCTAATGGTTGATCTAACATACCCCAGTCAGTAAGTTAGCAAGCATTTACTGAACACTTATATGAGGAAGCTAAGTGGCTCAGTGGACAGAATTGACAGGAAGACTCCATAAGTTCAAATCTGGTCTTAGGCACTTATTAGCTGTGTGACTGGCCAAGTCATTTAACCCTGTTTGCCACAGTTTCCTCATCTGTAAAATAAGCTAGAGATGGAAATAACAAATCACTCCAGTATCTTTGCCAAGAAAACCCCAAATGGGGTCATGAGGAGTCAGACAGAACTGAAAGATGACTAAACTATAGGTGCCAGACATTGTTCTAAGAGATGGAGAATACAAAGAAATGCAAAAACATGGACCCTGCCCTCCAGGAGCTCACATTTGAATGGAGAGGAAAACATTTTAATAACTATGAACATACAAGATATATACAGTGTCAATAAAAGATAATTTTAGAAGGAAGGCAGTTGGAAGATGGGGGAGAGGTGGGAAAGTATGATTAGAAATGAGTATTTAACATACAATTTACAGCAGTAAATAAATATAATAACTTTGTATTTGACAAATGTAAAGATCTAAAATTTTGGATAAGAATTCATCACTTGGTTAAAAAAAATTGTTGGGAAAATT
Source organism: Potorous gilbertii (assembly GCA_028658325.1). Classification (NCBI taxonomy): domain Eukaryota; kingdom Metazoa; phylum Chordata; class Mammalia; order Diprotodontia; family Potoroidae; genus Potorous; species Potorous gilbertii. Next base: position 513,096,268 of record CM053771.1, read on the forward strand.
GGAAAACAGTATGGCAGAAACTCGGCGCAGACCAATATCTTACACCATTTATCAAGATACGGTATCATGACCCAGATATAAAGAGAGATATTACAAGAAAATTAGAAGAACATGGAAAATATTATTTATCAGACTGATGAACAGGTGAACAATTTATGAATAAATAAGAGATAGACAGCAAAGATAAGTGGTAAATGGATAATTTTGATTACAAGAAAGTAAAAAGGTTTTACACAAACAAAACAAATGGAGCTAAGATCAGAAAGAAAGGAAAGAATTGGGGGGAAATTTTATAAACAATTTCTTAGATAAAGGTCTCATCTCAAATACATAAAGAACTGAGTACTTTATAAAGCCAGGGTAACTAGGAGTCAGAAATGAAGAGGAGGAAGATTCTTGGCATGGAAGGCAGCCAGAAGAAAGACTGTCATATCTGAGGAACAGCAAGTGGGATCCTAGAGCCAAATCAAGTCATGGCAACAAGCATTTATTAGGCACTTACTATGTTCCTCTTCAAGAATGAATGATCAACAACGACTATGTTTCAGGTACTATGTTAAATATTGGGGATGTCTGTCCTAACTGCTGTGGGCTGCCGGGTCCTTCTTACCTAACTCAGGTCTTCAGCGATCAGCTGAATAAACATAATGAGAGAAAAGACCTCCAGAGTCAAACAGAAGTGTAGGCTTTATTCCAGATACCAGCTACATGTCAGCATGCAGGACAAGTTCTCCCCATGGAGTCCTCTTCTCCTTCCGGAGGAGAGAGGGACCCAACCCCCAGGCTTTCCTGTCCCCATTTAAGCTCTCCCAGCTGCATAGTTCACTCGTGGACACCATGTATGCTCTCAGCCCTCTAGTCAATCAACAACAGGTGTGCTCAGACCATAGACCAATCTCAAGGGTGGGATGCTCTCCCCAGCAAGTTTCCACTGAGAAGAGGTGGAAAAACAATATAGCTCGTGTTTCACTCCTCAATTCCCAGCTGTTCCCTGGGGGGCCTCGTGAGAGCTCTGCGGTTTAGAAGCCCTTACCTTTACCTGACCCAAGACTATTCACATGAAAACCGAGGTTACACCCCAACAGGGGATATAGCTTTGAACAGAATGACAGTCCCTGCCCTCAAGGAACTTCCATTCTAGTGCAAGTAAGATAACATAGAGAGAGGAGAGAACAGGCTGAATGACAGGACTTGGGGTAACACCCAAATGAGTATGACCTGGATAAAGAATGTCAAAAGGGACTGAGGAAAGATCACAAAAAACTCATCAGAAAATAGTATCTAGTATGAAAGACACATAGACAATCAGAGACCTAAGAAATGTTTTACCATCCCAGAAACCAGGGAAATTGTATTTGCCTTGAATCATAACCCAGATCCTGCCGCAAAAAGACACACATACACTAAAGGGAAGAGGAAGTGTCAGCCAGTAGATATTTTAAGATGGAGCCCAATCGCATACAAAGCTACATATAATTCTATTAGCATTTTTCATTCTCAGAGACAAGGATCTGTAATTCTGTCTTAGGGTACAAAGAAGCTATCATGCTTCTGATGCAATTGCTTTATATCCCCTCCCTACTTTTCAGTGGAAGGTACTCCCTTCTAGCAATTCTGACTACTGTGTCTCTGGTTAGTGCCTTTCAGACAGGGCAGTGACCAATATCCTGGCAGTCAAAATAACTTCTTTTAAACACTTTTATCCAGCTGTGTCACTTTTGTTAAAATTCTAGTTGCTAGACCTCTTATCCCAGTCACAGATACAATTATATTTTTTTGAAATTATACTTCCCCCTAAAAGCCTCTGAAAAGCTTAGGCTTCTTATACTTCTAATGGCAATCTATGATATGATATGTTATGATATGATGTGAAGTTTCTTGGGTACTTAGAGAAACTGCAGGAAAATCTAGAATTCCAACCAACTTTCCAAGATCTCTGAGGAAAATGATGGTGACATATGTCATACCATTGGCCAATGGATGCCACCAAGATGACTAACAGTAAATTGACATATTAGTAAAAAAGCATCTTACACACTTACTACATGCTCAGTACTGTGCTAAATTCTGCTATTGAGCATAACATCCTCTAAGTTCCCCACTAATGAAAGGTCTGGAAGCTGGGTGTGAGATGATTCTGGAGACAGTACACATTAAACCTTGGTCCCATCCAAATGGCCTCTCCCCTAACCTCAGTCCTACTTTTAGATCCTGTTATAATGTGGAACCCCTTTCATTTTGTAGTCCTTGTTCCAAGTGAGAAGATGCTCTTGGCCAGTATGTAACAATTGAGCCAGGATCAATATTGGCCCACTTGTCATGTCTGCATGTTTTGTGTTGACCAAGGTCATCAATTTAACACTTTTCCTTCCAGCCATGCTGCCTTATCACATGCTGACAAGAAGAATAGACAGTGAACTGGATGCTGTTGTTGTGTCATCTGAGTAAGAGAAAACTGTTTGCTCTTTTAAAATGACACTTTTGTTTTGTTTTGGCCAAGGGGGCAAGGAACTCATTCTTTATCTATGTACCAAATGATAGCCATGTCCCATTATTTTTATTAGGGTTTCCTGATGCTTAGGAAGTTATTATTCATGTCCCAGGGAGCTCCATTTTTATTGCCATTTCCCTTATATGCTATGGGACATAAAGTGACAATTATTAGAAGATAACCCTGCAGTGTGGGTATGCCTATCAGTTCCAAAATATACATAGGGAGCACCCAAATCCAAGAAACACAAGCAGAGCTAGAAGACTTTTGAAGCTATCTGCCTATCAGTTCCAAAATATACATAGGGAGCACCCAAATCCAAGAAACACAAGCAGAGCTAGAAGACTTTTGAAGCTATCTAGTTCAAACTCCTTCCCCATTTTACATCCAGGAAACCCAAGGCCCAGAGAGGTTAAATGATTTGCCAAAGTAATAAGTGACAAAGACTCAATCTGACCTAAAATGCTGACTACAAACCGGTGTCATTACCATGTTCTCTTTGGTTCTGGGAGTCTACAAGAACTTCTCCATGGTGGCACTAGTAATTTGGGGGAGCGAACAATAAATATAAATCTGTCTAAAGACTTCACAAATCCTGCCGAGGGAGACTTCTTTTGGAGGAAAATAGAATCACCTGAGAGTCTTGAACACCATACAAGAAAGGGATCTTGGGGGCAAGTGGGGCAGAATCCTCCTAGACTCCTTCCAAACACCTCCAGAGTAACTTAGAATCTTTGATAGATCTTGCAACAGCCCTACCTATATGAGAGTATTCCACATTTCTGATGTTATCCTGCCTCTTTCTCTTATCATGCTGGCTGTAGAAAATGGAAGCCAAAGGAAAATAGATACCATGAAGAATTTCACCATAGCGCACTGATATTCTCCCACTGAATCTATTCTTTTATGGAGAGATTCCTACATAGTCACAGTGAGAGTCATGTGATCAATGTTCTGTTCTCTTTAAAGCTACAGACTTGCCCCTAAATACTATTCAGCTCCACTGCATGATGTCTACCACATGGTGAAGTTCTTTCCACGGATGAAATTCTGGCAAAATATGGTGTGGACCCTACTAGAGTATGCTTTTCAGGAGACAAGTGTAGGGGCCACTGCTGTAGCCTCAGTAACTTGTATGGTAAGATACCCTGCATTTTTTAAATATTCCAGTTGGAATCACTTTTTTTTGTGATCACTATTTTATGTACTGCATTGTTATATTTTCATGTACTATATTCTGCTGGGGCAGAAGAGTCAGATGACCTGGCTCAAATTTCAATTCTGTTTACTATATGAATGGCTTTGGAGGTCATCTGCCTATCTGAGTCTCATTTTCTACATCAGCAAAATTAGGGAAGGGGGAATGTTTGGAATAGATCAGTGGTTCTTCAAGTGTGGTCCAGGAAATCTCTGGAAAACTTTTCAGGGAACCCATGAGGGTGAAACTGTTTTCCTAGTAACATTGAGATGTTTTAATTTCTAATATGGAAAGTATCAATAGATATGATTCACCTGAACAAAAATTCTTGGGGAAGGGAGTTCTTTAATAATTATTAAGAGTATAAAGGAGTCCTGAGATCAAAAAGGTTGCCACCTTTTGGTCTAGATGAGTCTTTAATGCCTTTCAGCTCTAAAATCTTATGACTATCCAATCTTATACAGAGAACTAGCATGTCCCATCTTGGCCATTATAAAGTTTGCATACTGTAGACAAGAACGTTGCTAAGTTAAGAGATTGAAAATAAGAGGCTCTTTAAAAAAAAACAACAGCTTTTTTTTTCTCAATTTCTTGAATTTTGAACATGTTAAATTAAATTCCACAAATATAAATACTTTTATGATTCATGCACTGTAGTAAGTGCTGGGGATACAAAGAAGGGCAAAAACAAAAAAACTCAAAAACACTAGTCTCAAAGAGTTTATAGTTAAATATGGCATCTACCATTGAAAAGTTAATAAGCATAATGAATTCTGTCTTTAAGGAAGTGATTCCTTTTGGTAACCTGTTCTTTCAACTATAAGGATATCTAGCTATAAACATCCTCACCAGAATTTCTTCCATATTCCAATTATCCATATTAATTAATAACTATATCAATTAGTAACATTAATTCATAATTACACAACCTATGACCTGAAGAAATCTATCCCATCAAATTATTTTCATCCTCAAAGTGCTTAAGTTGTTTTCCAGAAAATGTAGTGTGCAAATGGAGTGGGGGTGAAGGATGGAGTAGAAGGGAAGGGAATGAACATCTATTAAGCATCATGTACCAGATAATTATTAAATGCTTTACAACAATGAACTCCTTTGATTCTTACTACAACCCTGTGAAGTACAGTTATTCCTTGAGGGGGTTAGGGACATAGTATCCTCACAAACTGGAAAATCCTCATAAAATTTTTTGGCCTTCCCTTCATACCAGAGAAGAAGTCTGAATTTTTCTTCTTCTTTTATATGGTGTTTACAGTACTTTATTTTAAAATTTGGATTAAGCATTTGATCGTAGGCTCTGTCTGTGCCTTCCATAAAAGTCCTCCAAAATTCCCATTTAATTTCTTGTGCTGATCCATGATATATTGAAACCATGAAAGGGAAAGTCACAATGTAGAAGGCATAACTGCACTCAAATCGGTATTGTAGGCATGAGCGTTACTGGTCAATTCAGGAACCTCTGCACCATAAGCACTGCTCACTAAATGACTATTGATACTCAGAATTCTTCAGCTAGGGGAATCCTCGTCTCTAAACCAACCATGTATAAATCCTTTTAGAGTCTTTCTATTAACTATCACCCATTAACTATCACCTGAAGAGCAGTTCTCTTTAAGATAGACAAGTGACAAGTTTTTATCAAACTGGCTCTCTTTGCACTAAACAAACCAACACAACAGGTCATCTGCTCACTTGAGCTGTGCCGTCCACATCACAGTGAGAATTAGAGCCACACAGTTGCATCTCACCGTTGGTACCAAAGTAGGTGTTAAGTCCTGTCTGCTTTTCCATTTCATGCCAAAGGTGGCAGTAGAGAGCAACAAGCACTTTTAGGAAAAGCTTTACTTTGGTTTCAACTTTAGAAAGATTCTAATTTTCACTGTCTTCTGTGGTCTTGGTCAAAGAAGTCATTTCTCTCTCTGACCAGTCAGGAATTGCTCATCTGAACTCTCTCAATTGATTGTTTCTACTGGCTTCCAACAGAGCAGTTTTTCAGAATTCTCTTCCCCAGGTTCACAGCTTCTACTTGAAAAGAAAAGTCACAATTCCCCCAATTTCCCTATCATACTGATGGTCTTTTAAAAAAAAATCATACAGTCTACAAATATTTATTCAATTTCTCATTTTATCAGTTTTGTCTCCTTTAGTAATAAAATAGGTATATGTACATTAGCTGAAGTACCCATCATGGGTGGAGCTTTGAAAGTCTCCAAAAGATCATCAGTCTCTTTGGTGCCCTTAAAACTGTGTTTCTTTACACTCACATTTCTCTAATTTTAATAAATAAAATCTCTTTCTCTGTCTCTAAACATTAAACTGTTCCCACACAAATGAGATATCACTCCATATAGTTGTATTGAGGTCTGAGTCCTCAAATCCGTACCTAAAACCTATAGATCATTTTTTTCCCCAAAACTGTCCAAATTCCACCTGAAGGCTAGGTGACTTCATAGTTTAGAGTCAAAGGGTTTATTTCCATTCACATTAGGCATCAGAAAGTTTATCTAACACAGCAGCAATCCCTTGCATCCTTTGATAATATAAATCTCTTCCTTTACCCACAAACACTTTTTCTTCTCTTTTCAGAATATGTTCTAAATGTATGAGTGCTCTAAAAAGAGAGAGAGAGAAAGTGTCTCTTACACTTTGATGTTGTACAGGCTTCAAGTAAAAGAGAGAAGTCAGTCACTCAGCATTAATTAAATGCTCCCTGTGTACCAAGCATCTTGCTAAGTGCCAGAAATAGAAAAGGCACCTAGGTGGCACAGTGGAGAGAGCACTAGGCTTAAAAGCAGGAAGACTCATCTTCCTGAGTTCAAATATAACCTCAGACACTTACTAGCTGTGTGATCCTAAGCAAGTCACTTAATCCTGTTTGTCTCAGTCTCTTTTGGCCAACACCGCCAGTACTTGTGCCAAGAAAATCCCAATGGGGTCACAAAGAGTCAGACACAAAGACCAACTGAACTGAAGGATACAAAGAAAGGCAAAAAATAAAACAGTCCTTTCACTCAAACCTCTCACAGCCTAATCGGTTTGATGAGAATGGGTCTCTGAAGGTCTCTTTAGTTTTATAATGCTACATTGCAATGGGGCAGCTAGGTGGCTCAGTGGATAGAGCACCAGTGCAGGAGTCAGGAGGACCTGAGTTCAAATCTCACCTCACACACTTGACACTCACTAGCTGTGTGGCCTTGGGCAAGTCACTTCACCCCAACTGCCTCATCCTGGGTCACCTCCAGTCATCCTGATGAATATCTGGTCACTGAATTCAGATGGCTCTGCAGGAGAAGTGAGGCTGGTGACCTGCACAGCCCTCCCTCACTCAAAACAAAGTCAAGTGCAAGTCATGTCATTATTTCTCTGATGGCATGGTCTTCTTTGGCAACGAAGGAAGAACACACACATACAACATTGCAATAATAGTAACGTGTATTTATAGAGTTCTTTCTGGTTTACAAAGCATTTTTCTCATCTGATTCTCAATAGCACAAGAATTATCATTCCCATCTTAGGGGGTGAAACTGAGTGAGAAAAAGACTTGTCCATGGCTACGCTGCTAGTAAATGTCAGAAGCAGGATATAATAATATTAATGAAAAAAATACTAACTCACATGTATATGGTACTTTAACCCTTCCAAATCACTTCATATGTTATTCAATATTCACAATAATCACATGAGGTAAGTACTATATTTTAAATGATAATGGCATAATAGAATGAGTGCTAGGGGAGAAGAGTCAGAAGACCTCGGTTCAAATTTCAATTCTCTTACTGTCTGAGTGACCTTGGAGAGGTTACTTACCTGACAGGGTCTCACTTTTCACATCTGCAAAATGGGAAATCTCAAAGTGTGGTCAAGAAACCCTGGGAATTCCTAAGATGTTTCAGGGAGTCCATGAGGACAAAACTATGTTCATGATAATAGTAAGATGCTTTCATTTCTAAAATACTGCTTCAATACATATGACTTACCTAAAAAAAACCTCTTGGGGGCGGAGGGTGGGGACAGGAGTCTTCAATAATTTTTAAGAGTGTAAAGGAGTCCTGAGGGCAAAAAGTTAGAGAACTGCTGACCTAAATGTGTATTTGGCTCCTTTTACCTCTAAAGTGCTAAGATTGCCCAGTCTTATAGGCAGCAGATACAGAGAACCAGCACATCCCATCTTTGATATTAATAAAGTTTGCCTATTGTAGAAGAGTATGTTAGCAAGTTGGCAGATTGAATACAGGAGACTTTTTCAAATAATATTTTTTCTCTATTCCTTAATTTATGAACATGTTGATTTTAATTCCACAAATATTTATTGGGTATCTGTTGGGTATCATAGTCTTCTAGGTGCTAGAGAAAGTACAAAGTCCAGTGCCCTTTCTGTAGAATTGTGCTCCCTTCTTAGATTATTGGAATGTTCAGTCAAGAAGCATTCACAGAATGCCTACTATATACTAGGCACTATGATAAGTGCTGGAGATACAAAGAAACAAAAAGACAAAATAAAAGTCCTCAAGGAGATTACAGTCTGAACATAGCTTCTATTGTTGAAAAACTAATAGGCACAATGAACTCTCACTTTAAGGAAGTGATTCATTTTGGGAACCAAAGGATATCCATCAAATTGCACAAACTCACCAGAATTGATTCCATAGCCTAATTAGCTCTATCCACATTAATCATGAACCAGACCAAACCTTTTCGAAATCTATCCTGTCAACTTATTTTCATCCCCAAAGGATTTGAGATATGGTTCAGGTAAGATTGTGCTGTAGGTGGGGGTGGTATCGATAGATAAGGATGGAGAAAGGAGTAAATAAATCGATAAACTCAGTGTCTTCCATGTGCCACTTACTATGAAAACTCTACAAAAGATTGTCTCATCTGTCCTCACGACAACCAGTGAGATCGGTGCTGTAGGGCCAGCACAATAACTGAGGTAAGAAGGATCAGTGGTCAGGGAAGATCATGGCAGGAGAATGGCTATGAGAAGGGAACTCTAATCAATGCCTCTCATTTTTTATGCTGTAAATTACAGATTAGTTGTTGATCTGTTTTAGTACAGAGAATTTGGTACAAGGACTTGTCCTATACTTAGAAAGATTATTAATCCAGATCTTTGGATTAATAAAAGAAACTCAGCTAACTGCATCCAACCTTCCCCAAACTCCCATGCCTTTAAAACAACTTGAAACCCCAAAGATGCAGCCTCCCCCATAACAAAACTATTTTTTGGCAAAAAAAACCATCTTTGAACAGTCAACAGTAACAAGTCTAGCAAAGGCGAGCTCAAGTCCTGAAAATTCTACCTGCTGCATGATGGGTAGTCAGTCTCTTGTATAGAATGAAAAGATGAATTTAATTGGAGTGTTTCTCATGATTAGTTGGTCAACAAGCATTTATTAGATGCCTGCTATGTGCTAGTCACTGCAATAAGGGCTGGGAATAAAAAGTCAAAATACAGTCAATCCCTGATCCCAAGTTCACAATCTATTAGGAAAGACACTAAGCAAATAACTATATAAAAATAAGATAAAGACAGCATAATCAATGGAGGGAAGGCCTTAGGACAGGCCTGAAGTTTCATGGGAAAGCCTGAACGCTGAACAATGCAGGAGGCTAAAGACACAAGAAAGAACAGAGAGAAGAAAGGGTCAGCACAGAATCCACATCAGAGGTGAGAAGTATTAGAGGAGACACATGCAGACTCTGACTGCTTTCTCAAGCATCAAAGAGACAGAGGTGACAGGGCAGGTTCACAATTTAGGGTGGGGACAGTCAACTAGCCCTGATTCCTCTAGTCCTTCAGGGCATCAGCAGATGGCTACAGACCCCCAGAACCATCTGGAGAAGCACTGTACTTCCCTGGAGTTTTGTTTACCTCTCAACAAGCAGTGGCCTAAACTCCCCTGGTGAAAGGTCTCTGAATACTTTCCTTAAAACCCAAGCAAAGCCTGACATTTCATTGTAGATAACACCAGAAATGTGTTAGTTGCTTCCCTAAATTGGGTTTAGTCAAAGTTCATTCACCCTACATAGGAGCTATGTACCTCTCTTTTAGGTATGAGACACCTCATTTATCTCTTTTAGGTTCCCTCCTCCAACCTGCTCTCACTTTTAGGTCTAAAATCCTAGAGATAGGCCAATACCACACAATTACATTCAAACTCTCAAGGTCCTATTGTAACCCTGTTGAGCTGAAATATACTTCCCCTACTCACCATTCTAGTTCTTAAGCTTCCATCCAATATATTTTCTATCTACACAGCCAACCACTCATAACAATGACAGTTTGGGATGTTAAGCAAAGCAACTTGCTTAATTATAACACAAAAGCAGTAGTTACAGTAACATTAGCATGCTGATGTTGTTCATCATTTCAGTTGTGTCTGGCTCTTCATGACCCCATTTGGGGTTTTCTTGGCAAAGATACCACAGTGGTTTGCCATTTTCTTCTCCAGCTCCTTTAACACATAAGGAAAGCGAGGCAAACAGTGTTAAGTGACTTGCCTAGAGTCATACAGCTAATATGTATCGGAGGCTGGATTTGAAGAGTCTTCCTGCTTCTGGGCCCTATGCTCTGTCCACTAGCTGACCAGATACTTATATAGCAGAGTAAATGCATAAACAGTGCCCCAATATGCACATGAACCAAAATGACATTTTCCCACCAATAACCTCAGTGAAGAACAGGCACATACTTCTGGGAACACAGCAGACAAGCACATGAGGCAGAGAAAACTCATGCACTTAGGAGAACTCAAGTTTACTCCACAGGCCTCCAAGCTATCGGTTCATTCAGGAACGTCTACGTAACAGGAAAGTACTTCTCTGCTCATTGATGGACTGTTGATACTCATAATTCTTCAGCTGGGGAAATCCTCTTCTCTAAAACAAGCACAGATAAACCTTTATAAAGTCTTTCCATTAACTAACTACCAGTCACAAAAGGGTTTTTAGAAAGTGTTGGCTTTTCATTTGAATAGCAATTCTTTTTAAGATGGAGAACTGAAAAGCTGTTTGTCTTTTTTTAATCAAACTGACTTTCTCTGCACAAAACAGACCAACATGACCAGTTGGAGGATGAATTCCATGGCTCTCACTTCTTCATTAAGCCACCATATACTTTATGTGTTGACTGTAAGTTAGTAAATCTTTAACTTGGTGGGCTAAATGAGAATTTTGTAAAGAGTGGTTGCATACATGCAATCTGTTTATTAGAAATGATTTGTTTTGAAAGTACGAGTATAAGTTGTTTTAAATCCAGGACATTTTTCTAACAAAAACAATATTGTACAATGGGTGGATGAGTTTCTCAGTCCAACTAACAAAAAAATCTGCTTGAAATATACTAATAATAACTGTATGGAAACTAATCTCTGAGCATATTGGTGCTTCTCTGGAAGAAAGCATTCAAAATTCCCAAGGAGGGTTCCTAGGATCAATTAATCAATTAATCACCATTTATAAAGCACCTACCATGTACCAGGCACTATGCCAAGCATCAACGAAACAAAGAGAGGCTAGAGATGGTCCCTGCCCTCAAAGAGCTTCCAATCTAAATGGGGAGAAAACATGCAAACAAATATATATAAAGTAAGTGATACATGGGATAAAATAGGAAGTCATTACTAGAAGGAAGGCACTGTACTTAAGAGGGATTGGGAAAGGCTTTCTATAGGAGATGGAATTTCGGTTGGTTCTTGAAGGGAAACCATGGAGGTCAGTAGTCAGAGTGGAGGAGAATGAGTATTCCAGGCATGGGGACCTCCCAAGAAAAATGTCTCGGAGACTTGTGTCACTGGATCAAAGATTATGTGATGTGAAATAAGATGTAAGAAAACTGGCCACTGATGGGCTCACCAAGTGAAATATATAAAAGGAAAAGAAGGCCCATGATTAGAGGACAGGATTTGGAAGATGATTCAACAAAGGAGATAGAGAATGAGTGGTCAGGTAGCTGGAAGGAATCAAGAAGACAATTGTTCAACATGCCCATAATGCTAATACTTTTAAATGTCCTTAGTACTCTCAAGGGCAACACCATCCTCCCAGCCTCCCGGAAGAAAAATGTAGGTGGCATCCTCTACTCCTCGCTTTCTCTTACCCCTCATATCTAATCTGTTGTCAATTTATCCTTTGCAACATCTCTCAAATACGTCCTCTTCCCTGTTACCACAGCTACCCGTCTGTTATCACCTCGTCACCTCATACTTAGGTTATTGCAGAACGTTACTATTGAGTCGCTTGCTACAAGTCACTCCCACTACAGTTCTCTATCTTCCAATTCATCTGCCAATAATTTTCCTACTGCACAGGTCTGATCATGTTACTCCTCTACTCAATTAAGTCCAGGATCAAAAATAAAATCCTCTGGCATCCAAAACTATTTATAATCAACCCCTCCCCCAACCTTTCCACTCTTCTTAACATCTTATCCTTTCCACCTCCCAATGTACTCTTTAATTCAGTGACACTGGCCTCTGAAAGTTCATTTTTCAGTATGGGGTTGGTGAGACAACCACCACAGAAAGGAAGAGGGCAAACATGAGCGTACTCTTCACTATTGCCTGACACGCTACTGCCACCTCATGGTAGAGTTCCCAGATGGCAATATCTATGTGATGTTGGCATATTCACCTAGAAATGAAAATTGAATTACTTGTGGAAATGTTGGTTTATTTGTTTTATCTTCTTGTAACGAATAAACAATAAATTCTGGTGGCTCTTCTAGTGTCTAGATTTTTACAGTCAATTAAACGACTAGGGAAATGTAATCTACTGTAGAAAATTTGTACCTCTAAAAAACACATTTGTTTCTTTGTCATCTTTTCATCAATGACATTTCATATAAAGAGAGCATAGATTTTTGAGTTGAAAGAGACCTTACAAGTCATCTGGTCCAACCCTCTTATTTTACAAATGAGGAAACTGAGGCTTAAAGAGGTGAAGTTACTTGCTCCAGGAAGCAAGTGTCAGAGTTTGAAGTAAAATCAAGGTGCCTGACTCCATACCTAGCACTTCTCCCACTGAACCAAAGTCTCTCCTAATCCATTCTCATGAAGATTTAATGAACATGGGAAAATGGGTATATGCGAATGTAGTTCCTGATGTCTTCCCGGTTGCTATTTTTCCATTGAGTTTTCATTTTTAATAGCGACACCTCTCACGATCTTTTGGAGACAGCTCGGTGGTACGAGGGATAGAACTCTGAGCCCGGACGTGGGCTAGACCTGAGTGTGTCTACCTCAGGTTCTTCCACTGTAAAGTGGGGTGATAATTATACCACCTACCCCCCGATATTGTTGTGAGGGTTCCGGGAGACAGTAATTTTAAAGCGCTCAGCGCGGTGCCCTAGTGACAGCCCCATTAAGGTCATTCTTTATCACTATTGTTTTCCACTCTCTGGGAATCTTCCAACATTTGTGACAATGTGAAAATCATTCCCCGAATGCCTTTATCTTTGTATCCCACCTCTCAAAGATGTACGTGTGGTGCAGATATCTCGTCATGTCCACCCGCTTCCTGAATGCCTCTTCTCAAGCGTCCTTTATACTCTCCTTTTACTTAGTATCTGCTGAGCATTGCCTGCTGAGGAGTCAGGTCCAAACAGCGGAATAACTCTAAACGAAGCTGACATGGCAGTTTGAGGTTCATCATGCCCTTGGGATAATTTCCTCATTCTGAGCTAACAGGACCCAGAGCAGAAGCCAAAAGAGTTTATGAGATCTTTCTTGGGCAGCATCAGGCGGCAGCCAAGCGGGTGCTAATACCCCCTGCCCTCTGCCCTGGTCACACCCCATCTGATCGGAATGGAGTCCCTACTACTGATAAGTAGTAAGGATGATAAGGTTGATAAGCTGAAGAGGGTACAGAGAAAGCCAACCAGGATGCCTCGTGACTGATGAGGATTTGTTGGTGAAGAAGCTGTGGGTGTTTAGGCTAGAGAAGAAAAGGCTGAGGAGAAGGATGAAGAGGACTGATAAGGCAGCTGCTTTCAAGTATTTGAAGGGTTGTCATGTGAAAGGTAGGCTCTGTTAGGCCCCATAGGATAAAACTAACATCAGTGAGTGAAAGATCCAGAAGCAAATTCAGGTTTTTTGTCAGCAAAAGCTCCCTGACAACTGAAACTATCCCAAGGTCAAAGGGGCAATAGGATATTAACCTCACACTAGAGTTCTTCAAGCAAAGGCCAGATGACCACCTGCAAGAGATATTGTGGTGAGGATTCTTTCTGTAGGGCACTACTCCCAGATGGGCAGTTGGTAGATGGAAGACCCCATCCTGCTCTTTCTATTCTGGCTGTGCTTCTGATCTGTCCATGTTTACAAGTTGGTACCAGAATCCGGGCCTAGGACTAGGTAAGGTCATGGGATAGGTCAAATTTCTTGCCCTCCCCAACTTCACCCTCACCTCCATATAGTAACTGCTCTTTAACCAGAGCCACCCACTCCCTGCAGCCCACCAAGGCCTGACCCTGGAGAATGTTCCATGCTCTTCATCCAAAACTGCCTTTGCCACTTCCTACCCCTACAAGAGAAGGGGAAGGGGAATGGAAAGCAAAAAAGTATAAGAGGGGTACATGTGTGAGTGTGGGTGTGCATGTATGTGTATGTGTGTGTATGTATGTTTTGACCATGCAGGCTATGGATATTCACATGGGTTTGCCCAGACATAGGTCACAAGGAGGCATAAAAAGCTATCTTTTGAGTCTCTTCCCAAACCCTTTCCCAAGGGAGATTTTAATTCCTATTAGGAGATCAGGAAATTGGGTCCACTATGCTCTCCTCAGAAAGAAGGTAGAACCCCATCACTACCTGCATACTGTTAGTATAGGAGAAGCATTTTTAGGATCATGCTATGGTCCTGATCACTGTCTCATAACAATTGTGTCAAGAATGCATTTCATTTTGTTTCCCCCAGCTGCCACCACCATTCCTCCTGCTTATTAATATAGTAAGTAAACTTATAAGTAGCTAGTATAAGGTAACAATAGTAGAAAGTTAGATTATAGAGGGGAACCTAGAAGTCACTTAAAAATTGTTCTGCAAATTAAGGGAACTTTATGGTTAGATACAGTGCTAGACCAGGAATCAGGAAGACTTATCTTTCCGAGTTCAAATTTGGCCTCAGACACCTACTAGCTGCATGACCCTGGGCAAGTCACTTAGCCTTGTTTGCCTCAGTTTCCTCATGTGTAAAATGTGCTGGAGAAGGAAATGGAAAATAACTCCAGTATCTCTGCCAAGAAAACCCCAAATGGAGTCACAAAGACTTGGACACAAGTGACTGAACAATGCAAAAATTACTTGCAAACGATCTCATAAATTAAGGGTGGATAGGAGCCACTAGAAATTATCTCAGAAGTAAAGGCTACATCCTAAGATTATGTGTTGAATCAGGAAAAACCAGCTGGGCCTTACTGAAAGGACCCTTTGGTCCTGTCAACTACCCATTGTCTGTTAGCCTCAGCTAAGCTACAGATATGCTCAGTAAGATCAGCAGAACAGAGAGGAGCTAAAATGATGGAAGAAAGGCAGAGACTTTTCTGGGCCCGCCCAAATTCCCCTCTAAACAACTTTAAACAGTGCTTCAAAATGAATTCTAGAGCAACAGAACCCACAAAAAGACATTGTGAAAAAAAATTTCCAGCCCAACATAACATTAAATGTCAGCAGGAAAGGACTGCTGCATCAGAGCAAGAGGGGGATACAGTCCAACACAGTCTATGCCAGAGCCAGCCAGGTTCCAACAAAGCAGTGCTGAATCAGCGCAACTGAATCAATGGTAACAGCTATGACTTTTGGAACTCTCAGCCCAAATATAGTAAGGGGGTGAGATGACTAGCCAGAAGAAGGTTATAGGAGTCCCTTTACTGGTAGTGGGTATTGTATTGCCCATACTCAGATCTGGACTGCAGCCCTGGGTCACAGTCCCAGGGCAAGGAAGAGCATTAGCACAGAAGAATTTGAGGCTCCAGGGAGGGGTGTCCCTGGTCATAATTCCAGGGCAGAAAAGACTGCTTGTAGTCACTCTCAGATGACAGCAAAGACCAGGAGAATGGTAAATACTCATCTCCTTAGATCATACCACCTTGGAAAAACTGTAAACTTACATATCCCTAGAACAGCTCTGAAAACACCTGCACAACAAACCTGAAGCTTAGGACAGTGTCCCCTCCACTCCATGAACAAAGCACAACTTAAATATAAAGTTAAAAGTAAAAAAATAAGCTCAAAAAATGGGCTAGCAACAGAAAAGTAATCTGACTAAAGGAAGTTACCACAGTGGCAAAGATCAAAATAAAAACTCAGAAGAAGACAACAAAGTCAAAACTGCTACATCCAAAGCCTCAAAGAAAAATATGACTTAATCTCAGGCCCAAAGAGAATTCCTGGAAGAGCTCATGAAAGGATTTTAAAAACCAAATGAGAGAGTAGAGGAAAAATTGGGGAAAAATGAAAGTGTTGCAAGAAAATTATGAAAAACGAATCAACAGCTTGATAAAGGAAGCATAAAAAAATACTGAAGAAAACAATGCCTTCAAAAACAGAATAAGCCAAATGGTAAAAGAGGCAGAAAACTATCTACTGATGAAAAGAATGCCTTAAGAAGCAGAGTTGATCAAATGAAAAAAGATATACACAAATTCACTGAAGAGAAGAATTCCTTACAAAATAGGATTTGCCAAATGGAAAAGGAAGCACAAAAGTTCACTAAAGAAAATGATTCCTTAAAAATTAGAATTGGGGCTCAACCTGAGCCAAGCTGGCTGTGGCGGGGCCTAGGTGTGGCACCGTCACTGCCTTGTCCTCAGGAGATGACCGAGAAGCAACGTCCGGGAGGAGGAGGAGGGTGCTGCAGGGCCATGGATGCCATGGCACTGGAATGGAACATGGTGCACTTCACTCAACTGGAGGTGCAGAAGGACCAGGGAGGCTGCCACCAGGAGGTGATGTTCTACTACAAGGAAGCTGCACAAGCTGTAATTTATGCAGGGATGGCAGAATCAAGTCTAGAAAATATTCAGGATAAGTAAATGAGTATATGGAAAGAGTTCAAGTACTTTATTCAGCAGGTCAAGTCACAAAACTGTGATCCTTTGATGCCAAAATAGCAATTGGATATGGAATATGCCTATTTCCTGGTAACACAGGCTTTTGATAACGATGATAAAGGCAATGCTGGAAAAAGCTATAGAACTATACACAGAAGTAGTGGATCTCTGTCTGAAAACACCTAATGAAACTTCTGATCAATCCTTGCAAAGTAAACTGAAACAATTGACTTGACAAGCACTGTATACAGGGGAAGCATTTAAAGAATAAGTCAAAGCATCTCAAAAGGACAACCCAACAGTAGTTAAATCAAATAAGCCAGTCACAACATTTTTTCCACTGGGACCTGATTTTTCCTTGAGTGATAAACCACAAACAGAACTGTGCAATTACGTGAACCACAGGGGCAGTGATACACAGCAGAAGAAGTAGAAATACACAACAGAAGAAACAGAAAGTGCTCAGAAAGACCTCTAAAATAAATGGCATTTAGTATGTTTCTTTCATGAATGTTGACTTGAGAGAATGCTTTGCCTTTCCTGTGCCATTTTCTGATAAATATGGTAAGCTCTCATTACCACCAAAACAAAAGGCAATATTTTCTAGATGGGTATGGCCAGATGATCTCACCAACAATCCTACAATGATCTACACTCTATCCAGCTCCAGTATAAAGAAGACAATAGTATCAGATTATTCCTTCATGACATCACTAGCTATCAGTGCAGCTTACGAAATACAGTAAAATAGGAAATTAATTACAAGCATAATTTATTCTCAGACTAAGAAAAGGGAACCAGAGTATAATTCTTATGGAAAATACATGATAAAACTTCACATTAATGGTGTTCCAGGAAAAGTGGTAATAGATGACCGGTTACCAGTTGATTGAAATGGGGAACTACTCTCCTCTTATTCTAACAACAAAAGTGAATTGTGGGTGTTTCTCGAAGAAAAGGTGTACATGAAAGTCATGGGAGGATACGATTTTCCAGGATTCAGTTCAAACATTGATCTCCATGAAGTTACTGGGTGGATACCAGAAAGGATTGCCATGCATTTCAAGAAAGAGAACTCTTTCAGAATGCTTTACCAAAGATTTCACCAAGGGATGTTCTTATCATCACAGTTACTGGAGTGATGCCTGAAGAGGAAGGAGAGAAGTGGGGTTTGGCTCCTACATATGCATATGCTATTTTGGATATTAGACAATACAAAGCTCTGCAATTTATCCAGTTGAAAAACCCCTGGAGTCATTTACATTGGAAAGGAAGATAGAGTGAAAATGATTTGAGAAACTAGACTCAAATTTTCAAATATTCAAATTTTGATCCAAGAACAGTCCAGAAAATAGACAATTGGTATTTTCTGAATTTCTTGGGAGGATATGTGCCAACGTTTTGATTTATTTGAGTTGGAATCTAGGTCTTTTTAGAGAATCAACATGTATTCACAGTACTTGGTACAGCCTGGAACTGGAACTGGAAGTTCACTATCCACAAGGTGGTGCTGTCTTCTGGGTTCTACTCAGTAGACACATAACTGAAAAGGATGATTTTGCAAACAAACAAATTTATCACAATGGTAGTATATAAGAGTGATGGGGAAAAGAATTTACTGCCTAGCTGACCCACCTCCATAGATTGATGGAATTCATGTCAATAGCCCCCACTATCTAACCAAGATAAAGCTGACAACTCCAGGGCCTCATACCTTTATGATAGTGGGACCTCAGCACAAGAAACAGAACACCATCCACTACATACACAGTCAGAATGTATTCAGTATGTAAATTTACCTCTTCAAAGATTCCTACACCATATATTGTATCAAAAAGGATTAATGGAGAGTGGAAAGGTAAGAGGGTGATAGGAGGATGTGGGAACTTCAGAGATTCCCACATAAATAAAAGCACCTACCAATTCCAGTTAGAAAAGGCTGGGCCACTACTGATTGAGCTAAGAGGATCAAAGCAATATAGTGTTGTGTTTGAACTTGTCACAGTGTCAGTGGTAGGAGATCGTGGCTCTTCAGGTTTTCAGAAGAAGAGCAGTGGTGACTGTAGATGTGGATTTTGTTACCTTAAAGTGGAAAATATCCCTACTGGAATCTACAATATCATCCCTAATACCTTTTTGCCTAAACAAGAAGGTCCCTTTTTCTTGGACTTCAATAGTGTTATCCTTACCAAGATAACACAACTTCAGTGACTGAAATCACTACTAGATACTGGACTTGACTCAGTGGTATCCACCAATACAAACTGTTTTATTGCTATGGGACTATAAGTTTACAGATGAACTTGTCATGTCAGACTATGTATTAGAGTACTGTTTACTAAAATGAATCATGTCTCCATCTTTAGATTTGTAATTATTGACTTTATGATTCTGAGGGTTTTGTCACAAGTATTTTCAAGAATAAACTGCTTTGGAAGCTTTATGAGAAAAAAATTAGAATTGGGTAAGTGGAAGCTAATGACTTCATGACACATCAAGAAACAATAAAACAAAATCAAAAGAATGAAAAAACAAAAGAAAATGTGAAATATCTCTTTGGAGAAACAACTGACCTGGAAAACAGATAAAGATAAATTAAAAATCAATAGATTACCTAAAAGCCGTGATTAAAAAAAAAGAGTCTAGACATCACCTTGCAAGTAATTATCAAGGAAAATTGCCCTCTTATTTTAGAACCAGAGGGTAAAATACAAATTGAAAGAATCCGTAGATCAACTCCAGAAAGAGATTCCAAGATGAAAACTCCATGAATATTATCGCCAAATTCCAGGGCTGCCAAGTTAAGGTGGGAGGAGGAGGGGAGAGAGAGAGAGAGAGAGAGAGAGAGAGAGAGAGAGAGAGAGAGAGAGAGAGAGAGAGAGCGAGAGAGAGAAATCAATGGAAACTAAGTTAGAGGGAAATATACACTTAGCATAACTGTGAAAAATAATTTACATCAACTTTTTCTGTTAAAGGTTCCATTTCTCAAATATATAGACAACTAAGTCAAATTTATAAAAATAAGAGTCATTTCCTAATTGATAAATGGTCAAAGGATACGAACAGATAGTTTTCAGATAAAATCAACAAAGCTATCTATAGTCATATTTTTTTAAAAAAAAAAACCTCTTAATCACTATTTCACTATTGATTAAAGAGATGCACATTAAAACAACTCTGAGGTACCATTCCATACCTATCAGATTGGCTAATATGACAAAATAGAAAAATGACAAATCTTGAAGGATATGTGAGAAAACTGGGACACTAATGTGCTGTTGTGGAATTGTGAACTGATTCAACCATTCTGCCCAAAGGGCTATAAAACTTTTTGGACCAGCAATACCACTTCTGAGTCTGTATCCCAAAGGAATTTTTTAAAAAGGAAAAGCACCTAGATGTACAAAAATATTTTTAGCAATTCTAAAAAAGAACTGGAAACTAAGGTGATATCTATCAATTGAGGAATGGCTGAACAAGTTGTAGTATATGGCTGTAATGAGTTGCTATTGTACTATAAAAAATGATGACCAGGATATTCTCAGAAAAACCTGGAGACCTACATGAACTGATGAAAAGTGAGAGAAGCAGAACCAGGAGAACATAGTTCACAGTAAGAGCAATATTGTATGATACTCTATTGTGAATGATTAGCTATTCATTGTGAATGAGAACTAGCTATTCTCAGCAATACAAAGATCTAAGACAATTCTGAAGGAGTTATGATTTTTTTTAAAATGCTGTCCACCCCTAGAGAAAGAACTGATGGAGTCTGATTGCAAATCAAAGCATTTTTTAACTTTCTTCATTTTTCTTCTGATGTTTATTTTTGATTTAGGTTTTTTTTGGGGGGGGTGTCTATGACTTCTTCCACAATATCACTAATATGGAAGTATGTTTTGCATGACTACACACATATACTCTATATGAAATTTCTTGCCTTCTCAATGAGGGGGAAGAGGAGAGAGGGAAAAAAGGAATTTGGAACTCAAAATTTTTAAAAATTAATGTTAAAAAACTTTTACATGTAATTGGGGGTGGAAATAAAATATTGTTTTAAAAGACCAGCAGAACACCATCAATGTTATGCTGATGAACTAACCCTAGGTGTTGCAGATGATTTTGAGATGATGTGGGGATGTTAAACTAATGAAGATGATATGGGTAAGAATCTGTCCCCTACCACCAAGACCCTATAAAAATGAGACCCCAAATACCTGTCTGTCTCCCCGCCCCCCACCATTCCTCCATTTCCCACCTGGTCCATGCTGCCCCAGTGCTCCCAACATATGATTTTAGAAGTGACTCTCTGTTTCCCTCTTTCTCCCCATTCTCTTGCCCATGCTGCCCACCTGCCCTCCCTCCACCATCCCATCCCCCCACCCCCATGCTATGTGCCTCTGTACCCTCTCTTCACCCTTGTTTTTTGCCTCTGTGCCCTATCTCTTATTAAAGTATGACACATTGCTTCCCACCAGCTGCCAGTGTAGTCTTTCCCAGAAAGTATCCAAAGAACCCACCATGAGTCCCTCAACCCAGAGGGACCCCCATTAGTCACAATTAGTATTCCATAAATTAGTAGGCAATTCAACTGGTGTAGCTGACAGGATACTCTGGGAAACAGTGTGGGTGAGGCAGGCCTTACAAGGTGTAGCCAGGTTAGCACTAATCCATTCTTTACTTTGTATCTATTCAGAAAATATTTTGCCCACTTAGTGTACAGCCTGCACCGTGGAGCACAGGCGCCCCCTTTCCATCCTACTCTGGAGAGTACTAGAGCTCACCCTGCCAGCTGTACGCACCCCCTCCATGGACGTGTCTGTAAAGAATGAAAGCAGTTCCATGGAATTATGATGGGACAGGTTTTTCCTCTGTCCTTGGATTCTCTGTGCAGTACAAATCTCATTCCCCTTCCCCCTCTCTCTGACCATTCCCACAGGATTTCTCCCCTGTGCATTGATTGACCTTACCACTTCTCACACTGGGAGAAAGTGTCTCCGCAGCCAGACCACAGTTAGCCAAATCCCCACCTCCGCATTGTGCCTGCTGCAGGCCACTGTCCCGGCTGCTGGAGTCGCACACCCACTTTCTCCTGAAGCACTGCCCCACCCCGGGGCTGGGGGGAGAGGGGGGTGGGGGGAAGTGACTGAAGCACTCTACCCCAATGGCTGCGAGTGTGTGACTGCCCCCTCCCCTCCTGGGTAGAACTAATACATGGAAATATTGGTTAAAGGGTAGAGCTTTTAGGCTAGGAAAGGGAGCCAGGTATGTGCCTGCTCTGTCCCACAGGGTCTCTGAGTTCAAGGGATAGGACCCCTGGGTCTCAGGTACCAGGCTATTACGGCTTGAGTGAGAGACCTCTCCTCCCATTCTATTGGCATCACCCGAAAGAGCAAAGCAGCTTGCTGGTACTACAGCAATGAGGAAACAACCACTCCTCCTCCCCGCCTCCACCATGTGTAAGGTTTGCCAGGTAGCACAGAGAGGCTGGATAGCTTGAAGTCCCCCAAGGTCCTTAGGGGATCCAGTGCAGCCAAAACAACACCCCCGCTCCTCCGCCCCAGCTCCTGGGTCTCCAGCTATTCCGATGGCCGCAGTACCTGCCCTAGACCCTTGACCCGGCTAACATCATGACGTCCTCCCTGGAAGGAGGAGCTGCTTCAGAGGGAAGTGGCCCCCCATGGGCCAAATCTGCTGCTGTTGTTGCCAGAGATGCTCCCCCCCCACCCCCCGCCATTACCCTCCCCAACAGCCCAAGGAATATTGACTACCAAAGCCATGGTTATCCCAGCCCACGTTTTGCTCAGAAAATAGGCAAGGAATCCTTTCTTCCTACACTCACTGGGGCCGTCGAGAAATGTTCGGATTTTAGACAACTGTCCCATTGCAAGTGAAATGTGCTCTTAGATACTGCTTGTCACCGTGATAGAGAATTCTGGGGAAATCCTTGGGCAGGAGGTCTGGATATACACCGTAGGGCCATCTCCCTCTCCCCATCCCCACTCCCAAGCAGACAGAGACATGAAAGTGGATGGAGAATAAAGAAACAAACTCCCCGCCCCCCAATCCCAGCCCCAAGCTCTCCCTAGAAAGACAGTTAGGAAAGGGGACTACGGTGGAGAGGCAGGAAGGCCTGGAGTTAAACCCTTGATTAGACTTGAAAAGCAAACCATCCTTAAGGACATACAATACTGGCAAGACCTTGATTCGGAATGCTCGGGTAGTTAGACAATTGGCCCTCCTAAAAAGCCCTGACAAACTTATTAAAATAATTACATTAATTCCCTGAGGAGACAATTTCTCTTTCCTGTTCTAGGGTGGGATTTCTGGGCTCGGAGGGCTGCTCACCCCTCTCTATCATCTATCACAGACAAGGGCCAGGCCTGTCTGACTAGAGAGGAGGGCTGGGCTTCTGCACCAGCTATGGGCATTATGTTGTGGTTATCATAGTACTAAGATGGAAGAGCCCTGGAAGGGGCCAGAGGATGCCCAAATAAATGAGGAAGTCAAGGAAACCCCAAAGAAAGCCTCTATACCACCGCCTTCCCATGATGGCATTGAGCCTGGGCAGTCCTTGTTGGGTGACCTGGACTTTGAGGAGAGATGCCAAAGTAAACCTAGTATAACTAAGCAAATGGGGATTGGACAAGGGGGAAGTAAGCAAAATAATAATAAAGAGAGCACTGCCCAGGGACCCTAGTCCCAAGCTGAGCCAGGAAATAGGTAAGCAGAGCATGCTGAGGAAAGAGGACAACGAAACAGCACCAGATAGTTGGGGAGCAAGGGATCTGGGCATGCCTAACAGGCAATAGTCCCCAAGAAATTCAAGCCCTTATCCATGTAGCCCAGGGGAAAGGTCAGAGCAGCTCTAGGGAGGTCCTCAGACTTCCATGTCTGGCACAGCCAACAGTACAGGAACCCAGTAATCCTAAAGACACTGGGCCCCCTTGGGACGTTTGGGACACACACTGCTTGTCATGATGGGAGTGCTTTTACAGCACTCAAAGTGCCCCAAAATGAGCAGCATTGGAGTACACTGCTGGATACCACATCTCAGGTCACCCTAGTTCCACACAACCCTGATATACACCAAGGCCCCCTAACCCTTTATAGGGAGGGGGAGGTGCCACTGTCCAAGATACCTAGATCACTTTGGACCTCTGTGGAGCAATCAGAGTATGCCCAGGCCCAGTACTTATAGTCCCTGAACACTCCATCCCCTTGGCTATAATTGGTATGGATGTCTTAAGATATCAGCTGGTTCCTTAGACACAATTTAAGGGATTAGCACTCACCATAGCTAATGCCAAGTGGGAGCCAATGGTATTAACCCCTTGCCAGGTGTATAGACTCAACAGTATTAGCTTAAGCTTGAGATGGAATGTTTGAGTCCTCACTATAAAGGATTACTTCTTGAAGGTGTAGACTCCTGGTTCAGTTCACCAGTCTGGTAGGTTCAGAAAGCAAGTAAGAATGAATGGAAACTAACTGTGGACTATAGGAATTTGAATCCCCAATTAAAGCCCCACTACTCAATATCACAGAGGTAACAGAAGGTATTCAGTCATTGTGCTGCTCTGAGTTTACAATAGTTTGCTTAGCTAATAAATTTTACTCTATGCCTGGATCCTCCTACTTCCAATCCCATTTGAGAGGGCACTATATACTTTCATCAGGTTACCCATGGAATATCTGAACAGCCCTGCCATGGTCCATGGACTGTGCCACGAGGACTTGGAGGACCTCCCAATACCAGAGGGACTTTGCAGATGGTACTATGTAGATGATACCATGTTTGAAGGTTCTACTATCAACCCCATCCAAGCCAGCCTCATGGCTATGGGCAAACATCCGACCAGTGATATTTGGCCAATAGTCCCCCATGAAATACAAACTCCCTCAGAGTCTTTTAGGGCACATATGGATCAATAAAGGCAGAGACATCCTAGCCTCAGTTCTAGCTAAGCTAATCTTCCCTCAAAGCCCCACTAATGTTAAGGTTAGCACATCTAGAAGGTGTGTCTGGGTTTCGGAGATTATATATTCCCTGCTTCACAGCCATACCTGTTCCCATCCATGTGGTCACACAGAAGTCCTCCACCTTCCAGAGGGACTCAGAGTAACAGAAAGCTCTGACTATAGTCAAGCTTGCAGTCAGTCAAGCACTAACTTCAGTGCTATCTAGTGATGATTTCCCAGTGGAGGTCTCAGCCTCATCCACTCATGCTTCCTGGAGCCTTACCACAGGAGTAAGAGACTCCCAGTGGGATTCTGGAAGTTCCCAGAGAGTACTACCAGGTATTCACCTCTGAAAAAATAGGTACTGGCTGCCTACTGGGCTCTGATGACCACAGCTGTTAACAGGCACAGGCTCTGTCACTCTACGGACTGAGTTACCCGCATGGTCCTGCCTTAGGTGAAACACCCCCAGAAAGCTGAGGTCAGCCACTGATGCCACCATGCTAAAATGGAAAGGGCATTTGCAAGACAGGGATAACTGGGCCCCTAAGGAGGTAGGAATCTATATGAGTGGGTTGCACAAGCCCCATTAAAGCCACTGCTCCCAGGAGAAATAGCCTCTCCCTCAGTGCCTGACCCATTTCTTAATGGGTCATCCAGACCCATGTGTCTTCCCCCACGTCCTGGACACCATCACATGCCTGGGAGAATTTGGCAAGGACTCCATAGTGTCAACTAGAATATGTGAAACCCTAAACTGGGTTAATCCTTCAAAAGTTGCTGTGCTTGTCCTACAACAATGTCCTGAAAAGGCTGGAATCCCCCCTCCCCCTCCATCTGACTGACCAGCCATAGACATTTCCAATCAAAGAGTGATCTCCACATGGTAGTGGCCAAAGTTGCTACCTCTGCATAGAACATGATCCAGTGCTGAGCATACTGCACCCCACTAGAATTTGGAGGACAAATCACGGCCACCTCTGACTCCTGCATACCTAATCTCATTAAGGGTTTGCAACCAGACAAAGGAAAAACACCTTTCAGTTTTCAGCTAGCCATTGTCCCTGGACAACCTCAGTTCAGCAGCACAGCACTCTGTATGACAATCCTGACAACACCAGTGAGTATCACAAATGGCTCCAGCATCGTCCCTACGGGATGTCTCCAGATGAAGACGTGTCCCCAGGGTCAAACTTGAAGTGAATCAGCAGACTTCGGTGCCGGGACAACTTAGCAATGCCAAACCTGACTGGCAGCTCCAGAAGGAACATCATGGGCATAAATAAGTATCACTGGTTTTCCCCATAAGAAATCTACACTCAAGGAACATCTCCAGTCATCCTGATCTCTGTCTCACCACTGGACCCAGATGGCTCTGGAGGAGAAAGTGAGGCTGGTGACTTTGCACAGCCCTCTCACTTAAATCTAATCTACTTGCATATCACAGAGTTCCCTCCCTGATACCATGGTCCTCTTCAAGAATGAAGGACAAATGGCAATAACAAGTCTGCGCCCAAATTCCAGTCAGTGCCTTTCCTCCTCAACCATCTGCATGTATGTATGCATGTATGTACGTATGTATGTATGCATGTATGTATGCATGTATGTTGCTTTGCACACCTCAAAGGGGCATAAAAGGCTGCTCATTATTGTTACTGAAGGGAGAATTAGGTGAAAACTCTCAACCAGTCAGTACATGCTCTGAAGGCGACAGGATTATGCAACAAGTGCACTTCAAAGATCAGACTTTCCCCTAGATTTCCCTTCAGCTACTGTCAGTTCTCTAGCCACTACAGCGGGGCATCTCTCATACATACGTGTGAGTAGCGCATAACACATGCAAATCAGGACATCATACACAGAAGTGAAACCAACTGTCTCTCCATGATTCCACACTCATGCATTCATATGTGCGTACATACATAAATATGGAAGGAAGAGGAGTTACATGATTTGTATCTAGTGGTAGAGTTGAAAAAAAATTAGGAGTCAGTATATCTACGTTAGGAGTCAGTATATCTGGGTTCAAACTTGTCTATGCCTCTAATTAGTTGTATATCCTTAAGCAATTTAACTCCTTGCCTCAGTTTCCTCAACCTAAAAATGTCAGCCCTATATAAATGAGGAGATAGAACTTGATGATCCTCCAGGGCCCTTCAAGTCTAAATCTTGTGATTTCATAAGATCTTTTACTTGCCAAGATCATTGTGTCTGATGAGATAATGACAGCATAAAAAGTGCTTTGAAGACTGGAAAGTGCCATGTAAACATGGACTATTTTTCCCATCGTCTCAACCCTAAGAAGAGCTGAGATCAGCATAGACTGATCTGGCTCCAGCATGAGGTGAGCAGAGATGCTTGCTAGCCCCACGGGCCTGAAAAGCAATGAGATTCCTCTAATCGATAGGCATCGATATTATGCAACCCAGTCAAGGTGTGCCCTTTTCAATGCCAACCCTGTGTGTGAAATATCTGGATTAAAAGAACATGCTACCAGTAATCTGACTGTGAACTGCTCCATTGATGGCAGTGAGTTTCTTTTGCCTCTTTTTGTATCACCAGAACTTAGCCAAGTATCTGGCACAAAGTGGTGCTTAATAAATGCTCACTGATCAATCGATAGTAAGGATTGCTGATTTGCTTGGAAAAGATTATAATAAATGGGCAAAATTTAATATGAGTATTTAAATGCACTTGAATTTATACATGTTTGGGTAAAAAACAACTTTGGGAGAACCTGACTATAAACAGACAAAGTATACTTAATTGTGGAATTTTGACTTGAAAGAAGTCATAGAACAGTGAATTTCTTACCTGCAGCCTCTATTAATAATAACTAGCATTCTCATAGAGCTTTAAGGTTTACAAATACATTAAAAATATTCTCTCATTTGATCCTCAAAATAGCTCTGAGGGGTAGCTATGATCATCATCCCCATTTTACCAATGAGGAAACTGAGGGAGACCAATGTTAAGAGGTTTGGCCACAGTTACACAGCTAGGAAGTATCTGAGATTAGATTTGAACTCGTCTCCCTGACTTCAGGTCCAGAGTTCTTTTAATTGCTCCCTCAGCTGCCTCAGAAGTTCCTTGTTTGCTGATTTCAAAGTGCCTGGATTCAACTTTCTTTGGTGCTCTTTAACGACACACTCTTCTCTTGAAAAGTGAAAGCCAATGGGAAATGGGAGTTTTACATGAAGAAATTGACCATGGGACTCTGATCATTCTCCACTGAATCCGTTTTATGGAGAGATGCCTACATAGGCACAATGAGAATCATGTGATTAATTTTTTGTTCTCTTTCAAGCTACAGATTTGTACCCCAATACCACTTTCCATCTCAGCTGGAAGATGTCTACAATATGGTGAAGTTCTGTCTACAAGAAGAAATTCTTGCAAAATATAGTGTGTGCCCCACTAGAGTATACAGTGTTGGGGAAGCTATAGTAGTATCTGTGACCCAAATGGTAGGATGCTCTGAATTTTAAATGGAATCATTTTTATTAACATACTATATTTTAAACAATAATTGTATAGTAGAATGCATGTTAGTCTTGGAGTCAGAAGGCCTGGGTTCAGATTTCAAATATGTTACTGTCTGAGTGAATTTGGAGAAGTCATTTACCAGTCTGGGCCTCATTTTCTATATCTTAAAATTAGGGTGGTTGGAATAGATTTGTGGTCCTCAAAGTATGGTCCAGGAACTCCTTCAGGAACCCTGAAGCTTTTTCAGGGAATCCATGAGGGCAAAACTGTTTTCATATTACCATTTTCATTTCCAATATGGTATCGATAGATATAATTCACCTAAACTAAAACTCTCTGAGAGGAGAAAACTGGCTTTAATAATGTTAAAGTGTCTAAAGGAGTCATGAGATAAAAAAGGTAGAGAACTTTAGGCCTAGAGGAGTATTTGGTTCCTTTCAGTTTTAAAATTCTGTGATTGTCCAACTGTCATTGTAGGTAGTAGATACAGTTTTTTACTCTTTGTCATTGGTACATTTTGTTTATTGTCAACAAATAGATTGGTGAGGTGACAGAATAGAAGTGGGAAGCTTTGAGGAATGCTCTTTCTCTATTCCTTAATTTCATGAACATGTCGAATTCAATTCCACAAATATTTATTGATTATCTATTGTGTGTCCTCCTCTGCTAGGTACTAAAGAAGGATCAATGTACAGTGCCCTTTCCATAGAATTATGCCATCTCTCCTTAGATTATATAAACAGTCAACAAGCATTCAAAGAATGCCTACCATGTGGTTATCCAGGGGTGGGGAAACAGCAGCCTTGAGGCCACATGTTGTCTTCTAGGTCCGTGGGGGCAGCCTTTTGATTGAGTCTAAGTTTTACAGAACAAATCCTTTTATGAAAGGGATCTGTTCTGGGAAGTTTGAATTCAGTCAAAGGGCCGCGCTTGAAGACCTAGAGGGCCACCTGTAGCCTTGAGGCTGCAGGTTCCCCATCCTTGTAGGCCCTATTCTAAGTGCTGGAGATACAAAAAAAAGGCAAAAACATGGTCTCTGCCCTCAAGTGGCTCACAGTTTGAACATAGCTAACAAGCCCAATGAATCCTCATTTTAAGGAAGTGATTCATTTTGGGAACTTGTCCTGACAATTTAAAGGACATCTATGTACACTCTTACAGAAATTGCTCCCATATCCTAACTAACCCTAGCCACACTAACTAGTAACTAGACCACTCATACTTGGAAGAAATTTGTCCTGTCTAATTGTTTTCATCTTCAGAGGGCTTAAGTTGTATTCCAGGCAAATTAGTGTTGCAAATGGGGGTAGGGGTAAGGGGAAAGGGAAAGGAATAAACATCCACTAAGTGCTTACCATGTACCAGGTACTATACTAAACTCTTTACAAAGATTACCTCACCTGATCCTCAATACAGCCCAAAGAGGTTGGTGTTCTAGGCGACAGCTAAGCAAGGTAACTTGGCTAGAAAGGATCAATGGTCAAAGAAGATCATAGCAGGAGAATGGCTATGAGAATGAAACACAAGGGCTGTCTAATCAATGCCTCTTGTTTTTTATGCTGTAAATTACAGATCAGTTGTTGATCTGTCTTGGTGCAGGAAATTTCCACGCAGGGACTTGCCCACACCTACAAAGATCATTGATACAGATAAAAAACAAAACATGCTCAGCTAACTGCATCCAACCTTCCCCAAACTCCAATGACTCTGGAACAACTTGGAACCCAGAAGAAACACACACACACACACACACACACACACACACACAAATTTTTCTGGCAAAAAGCTGTTCCTGTATACTCAACTGCAACAAATCTAACAAAGGAGGGCTCAAGTCCTGAAAAGTCTACCTGCTGCATGATGAGGACTCAGTCTCTTGTGTAGAATGAAAGAAGCAATTTAATTGGGTGTTTCTGATAATTAGTCAGCAAACAGGCATTTATTCAGTGCCTACTATGTACTAGTCACTGCAATAAGCACTGGGGATACAAAGAAAGGCAAAAGACAGGCAATCCCTGCTCCCAAGGAGCTCATAATCTGTTGGAGGAAACAAGATACAAATAACCATATAAAAGCAAGATAGATACAGCATAAGTTGAAGGTAATAAGCAATGGGAAGACCTTAGGACAGACCGGAATTTTTGTGAGAAAACCTAAACTTCGAGAAGCACAGGAGGCTGAAAACACAAGAAAGAACAGAGAGAAGAGAAGGTGAGCACAGCATCTATGCCAGAGGTGAGAAGCATTAGGGGAGCCATCTGCAGACTCTCTGACAGGGAAAAGGACATCAAAGAGACAAAGGCATTGGGGGGGGGGGTTCCACATTCTTGGATAGGGGACAGAGTACACTGGCCTCATTGCCCTCATCCTTCAGGGCATCAGAAGGCAATGAAAGACCTCAGAAACCATCAGAGAAAACATTGCATACTAGACCATGTTCATTTTCCCTAGAGGATGGCAATCACTTCAAATAAATTAAAACTTGCATTTTGTTGTTTTTGTTTTTTTTTACCTTAGGGTCCTTCATCACCTATAAACATTAGCTTACAATGTTAATCAGTCAATCAGTCAGGCAATTTTTAATTGCTCACTCAGAAGGCAAAGAGAAAAGATAATTTTGACTTTGAATATTCTAAAAAATCAGACCCAAGGACTTGATGTCAAATGGTAATTCCAGTGCTAGGAATACCTTTCTAAAGAATGCAAAAAGGATAGACTAAATTCACTACTCATTTAATGTATTCATTTCTAAAAATTAAATAGGTAATTCTTCACATTTTAATTAGCTAACTACAAATTACTCTGTAATCATTAAAACAAATTTGAAATTTTTTTAAATCTTCTATAAACATGGGATTGAAAAAATTCTTTTCTGTGAAAGGAAATTTTTTGGGGAAAAGTGTCTGGAAGCCTCTGAGACAAGATAATTGAAGACAAGGATCACTGTTCTAGAGGATGAGGAGCAACCCCACTCAGCTAGATAGAGGCAAAGCAATGTTATGACTGTTTACAACCCATAAGCTGCAAAGAGATACAGAGGCTAGAAATATAAGAGAGGAAGGATCTTTAATTAATTTTCCAACAAAGAAACCAAACAAAAACTAACAAGCAAAAAACAGAAGAGGAGAAAAACCCTCCTGACATAGGGTACTCTCAACAGTAATAGAGAAGTTTGGAAATAGGAAGGGTCTAAGGAAAAAGAAAATGCATTCTATTATGGACATTTTGAGTTTGGATGTCTATTGCATATCCAGTCTGAAATGTCTGAAAGGCAGATGGAGATGTGAGTTTGGAGGTCAACAGAGACTTGACGATAGGCTAGATAAACTTGAGAATCATTAGTATAAAGATAGTAATTAAATCTATGGAAATTGATGTAATCACCAAGTGAAGTAGTATAAAAAGAAAAGAGAGGAGGGCTCAGGACAGAATGCAGACGGATCTCTATAGTTAGGAGGCATGGTCTGGAAGAGGATTCAGCAAAAGAGACAGAGAAGTAGCAATCAGATATGTAGGAAGAGAACCAGGAGAGAGTGGTGTTATAAAAACCTAGAGGTAAGAGAGTATTAAGGAGGAGAGAGTGATCAAAAGTGTCAAAGGCTACGAAGAGGTCAAGGAGGATGAAGATTGAGAAAAAGCGACTGGATTTCACAAATGAGATATCATTAATCACTTTGGAGAGATAGGTTTCAGTGGAATGATGAGATTGGAAGCTAGATTCTAAAGGGTTCTGAAGAAAATGAGAGGAGAGAAAGTAGAGGTACCTATTGTAAATAGGCTTTCTGAGAAGGTTAGCTACAAAAGACAGAAGAAATATAGGATGATGGGTAGCAGGGACGGGAAGATAAAGGTTTTTCCAGGATGTGGGACACATGGGCATGTTTGTAGGCAATAAAGAATGAGCCAATGGACAAGAAGAAATTGAAAATAAGTGAAAAAGTAGGTATGACAGAAGTGGCAATCTGTTGAAGGAGACAGGATAAAGATAGGATAAAGACAGGATAAGACAGGGACTGCTTGAACAAGTTGAGGGGTCACCCTCAGTAAGAGAAAGGCTAGTTCATAATGGGAAACAGGGAAGACAGAGGAGATATTGGCAGAATGCATCTGAGTGACAAGAGATAAAGAACTAGGAAGAAGTAACACACAGTGAATGGCCTCAGATTTTCTTTAAAATGAGAAAAGGTTCTCAGCTAGAAGAGTGTGTCAAGGAGACATAGGAGATTTGAGGAAGAATGAAAAGATTTGGAAGAACGATTGTGGAGAATGGGATAATAAGTTGATAATGGAGGTATAAAATGATTTCCTAGCAGAGGTAGGTGCATTTGCATGGTAAAGGCAGAGTATTCAAAAGGAATAAGGAAGACTCAGAGTAAGCCTCCTGAGGACCCCTGGGTAGACAAGCTGTAATAGCTTGGGAAAATCTTGCCAATATAATTAATATGTGGGAAAAGGTGCAAAGAAAAGACCTTGTAAAATCTCCTTGTTTGTAAACATGCAAGGTTTCTTGAGACACCCTGCTTGGGTAATTTAGATTAAAACAATAAGATCTCACATAATGCATTGTCCTCATCTCTTCTACTGACTACTTGCCTTAATTATAGAAATTTGTTTTGAAAGGAAAAAGCAGGGATATGATTATGACAGCATCAAAATTGGTTCCTTGGGTACAGGGGTACAGGCTTACAGGTACAGAATACCTCAACACATGTATACCAGGATAAAGTAGCCTTAGCTCTGTTTTATTTCAGGTAAAACGTTTTTGGAACATGCAGCCAAGTTTTACCTCATTTACAGGGCATCATGCTAAGGTTCAGTATTAATCAGGTGGCAAACATTTCTTTTCAAAAGGAAGTAACACAATGGAGAAATCAAGTTAAGAATATTCTACCTTTAGCCATGCCAAGGTCATCCAATCAATTTTTCACAGACACAGACATCCACTAATAGCAGATCAAGATTACGCTCCCTTTGAGCAGCTTATGGCATTTCCCTGAAATGGTAGATTACTAACTTAATGATCACACAATCACACCTCAATGCAAAACTCAGAATAATATCAATTATACTCCCGTAAGATTTTACCTCAGATAACAAGTTTCACTAATCACAGCTTAGGGTTGGATACAGTTATTCTTATTCTTATGTTGTTGCAAAATGCAACAAAAGTTTACCAGGTCTCACAAATATAACAAAAGATTTCACTTTAACAGCCTTTTTTTGTTCTTTTCTTTTTCTTCTCAATTTTAAACTCATCTTGGTATAAAAATATACAAGTAGAAATCAAGAAAACAATTACAGGCTGGAATTCCACATAGATAGTTAATATGTGTTAGTTTACTCAAAAATCCAGAAAAACATTGGTCATTTCCTGTCAACCTCCAAACTAACAGAAATCCATCTGTTAAAGTACTGTATATTCATCCCTTGAGGCAAAAATAAATCTGTAAGCCTGGAGTTTGTTGAGGTTGTCTCAAGATCTAACTTCAATATTTACTATACTACACATCACTCCAAAATTTTCATAATCACAAATCATCACATAAATCACTCCTGTATTGAAAACAAATTTGTAAATTCTTTCCCCTTTGTCAAGGAGTTGAAGGGAGGATCCCATTTCCTCAATAAACTATTCATTATTTAGGAATCCAGCTCTCCCCCTAGTCACCAGATGCATTCCTTGACCTCTCTTCCCATAAGGTGGAATAAAATTGCAACAGTTGTAAAAATTATACCATTTATTATATTGTTTTCCTGCTTGCTTATATTGCTGTTGTGGATTGTGTCTCTGATGTAACTCATTTGTTGAGTTACATTTGAGCCCCTCTGCTTCCTCCATGATAGCAAAATTGCTTGTGTACCACTCAGGGATACTTGCAGGAGATACTATTGGAAAGAATGTATATAAAATTTAAAACTCAAAATCTTATGGAAGTGAATGTTGAAAAGTAAATATAAACATATTGATTTTTTAAAGGAATATATAAGCAGGTCAGAAGGTGGGCAATGGCTAATGGGAGCAAGAGTATGAGATCATAACCCATCACGAGATCATGCCCATCAATTAAGGAATGACTGAACAAGTTGTGGGGTGATTGTGATGGAATGCTACTGTGGTATAAGAAAATATGAGATCAATAATTTTAGAAAAACAGGAAGAGACATGCATGAAATAACAAAGAGAAGAATCAGCAAAACCAAGAGAACACTGTATGTAGCAACAGCAATGTTGTTTTAAGAATGACTTTGAGCAAATAAGTTATTTTGTCTATTATAAATTTCCAAATTAGCAATACAGGACATAGGAAGAAAGGCAGTAGTTACATCCAGAGGAAGAACTGATAGACATATGTATAAAAAATTTTTGTATATATATGTGTGTATATATGTGTATATAGGTATATATGTGTTATAAATTTGTGTGTATATACATATATGTGTGTGTGTGTGTGTATATATATATATGTATATATACATATATATATATATATATACCTATTTGTATCTAATGGTACCGGGAGAGGGAGAGGAGAAAAAAAGAAAAAAAGGAATTAACACGATAATTTTGTTTTGTATTGGAAAGAATAGCAAGTTGTGCATAATGGATTTGCAGTTTCATGTACAACGATCTTTTCTGTTCTACTATATTATAGAAATGCTTGTTTTATTCCATAAGTTAAAAATAAAATTTTAAAAATTAAGGCTCTGACCACAATCTGAAGTCTTCTCACCTATGAGGTGACAGCAGAAAGTGGTAGGAAAGATCTCCTCCTAGTACTATCCTATTAAAGCCTCCCTCCCCTACCTGTATTCCAAGATCGCACTCTGGGATCTTGGGCTTCAGACCCAGACTTAACTTCACTACTCCCAGACCATCTTCCTATCACACCACTAGCTGTGGTAAAGAAAGGGAAAATGTTATATTTCCTACTCCTTTCCCTTTCCCTGAAGCTGCCTCATTCTTCTTCCCACATGTCCTAGGCTGGCAGTCCTATGCCCCATGGGCAATAAGTGAACCCAAAGTTGAGGCACAAGACACTACTCCTAACTCTAGGTATTTTCACTGTGAATGCTCTTCCTCTTCATCTCCACTTTCTTGACTTCCAAGGTTTCCTTCAAGTCTCAACTAAAATCCCTCTTCTATAGGAAGCCTTTCCCAATGTCCCTTAATACTAGTGCCTTCCTTCTAGTAATTATCTCCACTGTCCATCTCTATAAAGGTAAAGGGAATACATTGTCCTGCGACAACCATGGGGAGGGTCTCTCTCTTAGTCATTGCTGGCAAAATTCTTGCTAGAGTTCTCCTTAATAGACTGATCCTTCACCTGGAAGATGGTCATATACTTGAGAGCCAGTATGGCTTCAGAAAGGGCTAAGGAACAGTTGATATGGTGTTTGCTGCCCAACAACTCCAGGAGAAATGCCAGGAGAGGAACAGAATTCTGTACACAGCATCTGTAGAACTGACCAAAGCCTTTGACACTGTTAGTCATGAGGGTTTAGGGAAAATTACGTCAAAATTTGGTTTACCAGAGAAATTCATTAGTATTGTAAGTCAATTTCATGATGGCATGTTTACCCGTGTTCTGGATTGTGGACAATGCTCTTGTGCCTTCCCAGTCACCAATGGAGTGAAACAGGGCTGTGTGCTTGCTCCTCTGCTTTTTAGTATGATGTTTTCAGCTACGCTGTCGAATGCTTTCAACAAGGATCAACAAGGCAACAAGGTCAACTGCCATACTGATAGCAAGTTCTTCAATTTGAAAAGGCTTGTAAGCCAAGACCAAAGTGGAGGAAGTGTTGGTGCATGATTTTCTGTTTGCAGATGAGCCTCTGAAGCTAAGATGCAACAAAGTATGAATCAATTCTCTGTTGCCCATGCTAATTTTGGCCTAATAATTAACACCAAGAAAACACAAGTGCTCCATCACCTGCCACCACACCATCCACATGTGGAACCATTGGTTACAACAAATGGAGAAGATTTGAATGTTGTGGATAAGTTTACATTGGTAATGTACTTTCCAGGGATATACACATTGACAATGAGGTTGATACATGCATTGCCAGATCTAACTCAGTGTTTGAGAGGCTCTGAAGAAAGTTTGGGAGAGAAGAGGTATTAGAGTGACTACCAAACTAAAGGTCTACAGAGCCATTGTGCCGACCTCACTGTTGTATGTCTGTGAAACATGGACAGTCTACCAGCACCATGACAGGAAACTGAATCAATTCCATTTGACCTGTCTTAGGAAGAATCTGAAGATCATCTGGCAAGATAAGGTATCAGACTCTGAGGTCCTTGCTGGAGCTCAACTGCCAAGCATTCAAACTATGCTTCAGAGAGTGCAACTCCAATGGGCTGGCCATGTTGTTTGAATGCAAAATGTAAGTTTGCCAGAAAGACTATTTTATAAAGAACTCACATGGAGCAGGCGATCACATCATGGCCAGAAGAAATGATACAAGGACACTCTTAAGGTCTTTCTCAAGAACTTTGGATTTGACTGTGCAACATGGGAGTTACTAGCACAGGACCACTCAGCATGGCATGCCCACATCAGAAGGGGTGCTGTGCTCTATGAGGAAAGTAGAACTGAGACAGAAGAAAGGAAACATAGGATGTGCACATTTGGAGTAACCAACCCAAATATTCATGCTGACTATATATGTCCAACCTGTGGTAGAGCATTCCAAGCTTACATTGGTCTGATCACTCACAGTCAGAGACACTGAAACTTAACTTTATCATAGTGATGTAATTTTGGTCCTCTTTGAGAACAAAGGACAACAAACAACCATCCCCAATTTATCCTGTATATAACTTGCTTTTACATAGTTGTTTACATGCTGTCTATCCCTTAATATTGGAGTATAAGGACTGACTTGCACCTTTCTAGTCCAATGACATAACACAGTTATGACATTAAACAGGAGATTCATAAATGCTCAAAGATTGACTGACAGAAATTAATTAAACAGTGTAGCAGATAAAGCAAAACTTGGAAGAATAACTAAAGGTCTGGATTGCAGTCCCTATACAAAAAGATGTTGATTGACATTGGAATTAATTCAGTAGAAACAAAGTTAAAGTTGTTCAGGGAAAGAACTGGGGATTTTACTGAAATGACAGTTCAGTAGGACTAAACAATGAGAAGTGGCCATCAAAAAAAACTAATGGAATCTTGGGCTGCAATTACAGAGAGTGTGGCTTCCAGGAATATTGAGGTGGGAATCCATCAGACATCATTTAGAGGATGTCTTCACATCGGAGCACCATAGTTTATGAAGAACATTGATAAGCATCAAGAAAAAAGCAACCAAAATAGAAAAGGACATTGAATCTATATTACATGAAGATGGATTGAAAAAATTAGGCATGTTTGGCTTAGAGCAAGAAAGACTTGGCAGAGACATGATGACTTTATCCAAATATTTGAAGGCTCATCAGAGGAAGGAGGAATGAGACTTGATATTTTGGAGGCTCACAGAGCAGAATCAGTTGAAATGTATGAAAGTTGAAAAGAAGCCAGTTTAGTTTTGATGTCAGGAAAAACAGATCTCCCAAAGCATGGGAGTTGTCTAAAGGTAAGATTACCTGCTTTGGGAGGTAGGGGGTTCCCCAGCTTCGGTGGTCTTTTAGCAAAGAATGGATGGCTACCTACTGGGGATGTGAGGGTAAGGAATCCTTTGATAAATGGATTGAACTACATGGCTACTGAGGTCCCATCGAATTCTCAAATTCTGTGATTCTGTGAAGTGAGAAAATGAAGACTAAGTCAGGCCAAAGCAAACCTGTTTCCTATTTAGACAAGAAACCTAAACAAAAGAAAGCTTAGTTATGATCTAAATTTAAATTTAAGCGAAGCAACTGGTAAAGTCTTGTCATATTCTGTGAGAAAGAAGAAGGGATGTTGGCTAGATAGTAATACACATATATTTGGCACTCTACAAATGACTGGACTTAAGGAGCAGTCATTTAATGGATGATTGTCACTTTACAGGTGACCTCCAATAAAGTAGTCTCAGGGATTTGTACTTAATCATGTTCTGTATAATATTTTTAATCAATGACTTAGATAAAGGAATACATGGTATGCTGTTCAACTGTACAGGGTAGAAAACTGGGAGGGGCAACTGACACATTGAATGACAGGGTTGAATATAAAAAAAGTTATAACCTAGATTACAGATGCCAAATATAAAAAGAAATGGATTCCCACAATAGTACGTTGTCTTAGATTAGTATTAGTATTGTGCATTGTATTATTTATTTATTTTGTTCAATATTTGCAATTGCATTTTAATTTGTTTCAGGCAATGAGCTATATGTGGCTACCTGCAGGGAGTTTGACACCTCTGGCCTAAAACTCTGGACTGAATTTAATAGGATGAAATACAACGGGATAAACATAAATATGTACGTGAGATCAGCTTCACAGATATAAGAAATGAGAAGCACAACTAGACAACTGTTGCATAGGGGTTTTCAGTGGCTTCAAGTTGTATATAAGTAAGAACTATGATGATATGGTAGCCAGACACAAAACAACAAAACAACTTCCTCCTGTGACCTTTAAGATAATCCTATATTCCAAGGCTTAGAAAGTGATGGTGCCCTGCATTCTGACATGACCTTGCCACACCTGGAGTATTGCCTTCAGTTGTACATACATAGTTCAATAATGATAAGCTATAGAGTCTATAAAGGGCTATTAGAATGGTGAAGGATATTGAATCACACGAAGATTGGTTGAGAGGACTAGAGATGCCCACATTGGAGAAGAGAAAACTTGGAATGGTGGAGAGGAGGGTGATATGTTAATTATCTCTAGGTATCTGAAGGGTCATTTTGAGGAACAAAGACTGAACCTGGTCTATTTAGCCCCACACGTCAAAACCAGGAGCAGTGGGTAGAAGGTGCAATGAAGTTAATTTAGGATTATCAGGAAAATATGTAACAAA
Organism: Potorous gilbertii; assembly: GCA_028658325.1. Lineage (NCBI taxonomy): Eukaryota > Metazoa > Chordata > Mammalia > Diprotodontia > Potoroidae > Potorous > Potorous gilbertii. Next base: position 513,135,436 of record CM053771.1, read on the forward strand.
TAGAGTTGTTAATGTGTGGGGTGGGATCCATGGGAGATAATGGAACCCCCATCAATATAAGATTTTAAGCAGAGCCTTCTTGTTATGTTCTGGCAGAGATTTCTTTTCTGTTATGCGGTGGATTCTGTTCTTCTATTAGTCTGCTATCAAGTGTACCCATGAGAGTAGAGGGAAGGGTGAGACCAAAATGTCAAACAGTTTCTGAGGACCAGAATGTAGAGGCCCCTCCCATGGGAGGTGAAATGACGTAAGGCCAAGATCAATATCTAAATGAGGAGGTTAGCTGGGTGGCCTCAATAAAGATTCTTTCCAACTGGGGTTTTTGAAGTAGGTAAAAAAGACTTGATCAGGTCCTTTCCAGTGGGTCTAGGATGAATGATGCTCAGGTGAGTAGATGAGAGGCAGAAGATTAAGAAATACCTGCCTAAAGGCAGACTCCCACAGTCATGACTGATAGCTGTAGAAAGAAATTACAGAAGACTCTTAGACACTGCCAAATTCAGTACAAAAGTATGTGCAATGATATCACTCCATAAGAAATGAGCAGGTCTGAATTTAAGCAGAGCAAGACAAGGGTGAGTAGATGGTGTTTAAAGTCAAGTTTAAATAGAAGTCACAGTTTCTTGAAACAAGTTCACCTTTCATGGCGTTGTTGTTCCTTTCTTGTCTGTTTCTCTGTAATGTTTATATTAAATTCATATTGAAATAGTGATAAGGTAGTGTACTACTGGGGAGCAAAGAAAGGGAAGGGGAAGGGTGTGAATAATAATATTTCACTTTTAGATTTATGAAGTGTTTTCCTGATAACAGCCCTGCCAGGTAGATCTTGCTCCCAGTTGTCACTCCCAGATTCTCCCTTTTCCTCCTTCACTTAGTAAACTTTATTGATATGAGATTGACTCAAATAAATAATTTTATGGTGCCCATAGCATACTGACTCCCACATCATTCTCCTTGCCTCCATCTTCTCCCCAATCCTGCCTCCCCTTATATAAAGAGACTTTACGTGTGTGTGTGTGTGTGTGTGTGTGTGTGTGTGTGTGTGTGTGTGTGTATGTAAGGAGAGAGAGAGAGAGAGAGAGAGCAAAGGGTGAGTTGAACAGGAAGGGATCATATCTAAAAAAATAAAATAAAAAAGTGAGAGAGGAATATATTGGGAGGAGAAAGGGAGAAATGGAATGGGGCAAATTATCTCTCATAAAAGAGGCAAGAAAAAATCTTTTCAATGGAGGGGAAAGGTGGGGAAGTAAGAGAGGAAGAAAGGGAAGCTTACTCTCATCACATTTGACTCAAGGAAGGAATCACATGCACACTCAATTTGGTATGACAATCTATGTTACACTGTAGGAAAGTAGGAGAGAAGGAAATAAGTAGTTGTAGCTCTTAAAGCTACAACAGTTTCCTTTTTTGTTTATATTTATAGGTAGAATGTCAATATGGGTTTAGTTCAGTTTCTTGAGTAATACATCTATTTATTAGCAATCACATGGAAGACACAAAGTGTGTGCCATCAGTTAAATAAAACTTGGTTAATAAACCTATAACTGAGTGATTTAAAGCACACTTGTTTCTCGTTAATATGATTGCCTCACCTTTCTACTAAGAATACACTTATTAATCATATGATAACAACTGGATGTGTTGTGACAAGTTTAAATTACAAGGACAGAGTGTTTTAAAAACAAAACCTTCAACCTCTTACAACTCTTTTAGGATATATAAAAGTCAATGTATTCATCTGAAGCAAAGACTGAGATAACACCATGGGGCTCAAAGCTGAGTGCCTTATAATTTCTTGCACCCTTCTAGCTTGGTATATGCATACAACTTTCTCAGCAAACTTTGAACAACCTTGGAAGTTAATGATGATTGATTTTTGTCTTAAAATTATTCAACTTATGGTAAGATAAAATTTCCTTCCATGTATATTTCTACTCATATACATATTAGTTTCCACTTTTAAAATGTTGTTCATTTTCCTTTAGTTTAAATCTGTCAGATAATACTTGCAAGGCATCATCTTTGCATAGCACTAGGAGACACAACTGCCTGTTAACAGTTGACAGTTCGGTGTAGAGATATGAATGGTATAGGTATATGGATGGTGTAGGGATATGGATGGTGTAGAAGATGTGATTAAAGGAGGCATTTAGATTTTTTTTAACATAAAAAGTATTTTTACATGTTCTCTCTTTCTCTCTCTCATCTATTTTTCTCTTCTCTTACTGTCATTTTGATATCTTGATTATATTCAAAATCCCACTGACATCTCATCTCCCTCCTAGCATGTCCACTCATCATGGAATCACTGTGACCCTGCAGTGTGGCATAATTTTAGAATGCTAGGCTTGTAGTCAAGGGAGCTAGGTTGGAATCTTGTCTCAACCTCTTAATTTTTGTCTGACCTCAGGGATGTCACTTAACATTTCTCAGACTCCATTTTTCAATCCATGAAGTATGGGGTTTGGGTGAAATAAACATCTGTCACCTTAGATCCTAGGAAGCCCACAACCATCACCCATATTCATTGCCCCACAAATTTTCCTGTACTTTATTTCAATTTATTATGAGGTTTCAAACTGATATGTTAACACTTTTTCATAATGCATTACATTCTTTCATTTGAATACTCCCTTATTGTTCCTTTTCAGTACAAGAGTTTTCAGGAATTTAACTCTAATGTAGTCTCTCAAAGCATACAACTACACCAATCCAACATTCTCAACCAAACACACTGGACACATTGCTTAATCACAGAGCTATCAGAAGATATTTCAGCTCCCAGGACAACTAATAACAGCACATGTGCCCTCAAATTGACTTGTATAAATTTATGACCTAATGTGTAAGTACAAATGAAAGTATTTGATGTGATTCTAGAAATGCTCACAATAGCATCAAGATAAGAGAAAGAAATTAAAGGTGTAAATATAGGCAAAAAGGACAGAAAACTATCCCTATTTCCTGATGTCATAATGAATTACTTCTAAAATACTAAAAGATCAGCAAAGATACTAATTGAACCAATTAATACCTTTAGCAAATTTGCATACCCTGAGATAAACCCACCAAAATCAACATAATTCTGTATAGTAATAGCAAAATCTAAGATACAACGAAAGAAATAATTCAAATTAGCTTTAAAATGCATAAAATATTCTGGAATCAATCTATCAAAGTACACAAGGTATTTCTATAGATATGATTACAAAGCGATACTTAAGGGAAAAAAACAGCTTAAATAGCTAAAAGACCATTCAGTGTTCATGTCTGGGCCATGCCAATATGATAAAAATGAGAATAATACTGACATCCATTTACAATTCTAATGCTCTAGCAATTAAACTATCAAAGGAATACCTTACAGAATTCAATAAAACAATAAAATTAATTTGGAAGAATAAAAACTTTGGAAGAAAAAATTTGGAGGAAAAAAATCATGGAAAATAATAAGGGAGAAGGAAAGGTAACAATTAATGGAGCATAGCACCTCCAGACTTCAAATTTATTATAAAACAGAAGTCTTCAAAACCATTTTGTATTGCTAAATAAATAGCAAAGTAGATCAATGAAACAGTCTAGACAAAAAAGAATCAGAAATAATAATATGCTAAAATATTTTTAGTAGTAAATTTTATGGTAACAAAGAACTGAAAGACAAGTAGATTCCATTAATTGGGAAATGGCTAAACAAATCATGATATCAACCTGAAAGTTTGGTTTAGAAGAAGGTAAACAGGCTAAATGCATATTCTTTATTCCCTTAAAGCTAGTGGTTACATGATCATCATGGAGTCAGAAAAACTTCTGACTGACTAACACAAGAATGACCAGGCTTAAATCTGTTCAAGACAACCCAAGGACAATCCTTCAGATTTATAGTCTCCATGAGTGATTAATCATGAGAAAGGAATTTCTTTAATTGCATTAGTTGTAAATACAATAAGATAACAGAGTTGACAAAGTTTCAATTGAAATTATGATCCACAATATCTGTGTTGTTTTTTTTTTTTACCATTCACATGCCAAAACATAGTATAAGTCTACAAAATATTAAGGCACAGAAAAAGTCCCATTATTCAAGATAGTGTCTTGGGTTAAGGGTCTCGTATTCCTATGCTAAGTCAGCCCCATCTGGCTTTGTTGACATAGGAAGAGGTATTCTCTGAGTTTACTTCAGAGAACAAAGAGACTGTTAGGTCCAAGCTCTTCTTCAGATTGATTAATTAAAGCTCTGGCCCTTATTAAAGTGCAAAATTTATATTGAATGATTATCAATGAATGTGATGCAATCTTACTGTGCTGTAAGAAACAACACCAGATATGACAGACACAGATTAGCATGACGATACAGATATGGAGGGCAGAGTCATTATTGCATAGTGAGAGCTAAAAATTTTGCCTTAGTTCACCTAAAACCTCCTCCACAATGACCTAGTAAATGTGCCACGCTGAACTCTGATTGGGAAACCCAAGAAAAAGTCAGATTTAGTAATTTCCCTGCTCCTGGAAGTTTAGGAAGATAAACAGAGAGGTCTACAGACACTCAGGTGGGGGTAGGATGAGGAAGTCATCACAGGCACTGTAGTAGGTAGAAAGAGCACAGGAAATGGACCGGGGTGGTAGCAATGATGAGATGCAGCACCTAATGGTGGTAAAGAAACTGAAGATCTAAGCAGAAGGAGATTCCAGAGGGACAGAGAGGTGGCACAGTGAGTAGAGCACTGGCCCCGGAGTCAAGAGAACCTGAGTTCAAATTGTGCCTCAGACATATGACACACTTACTAGCTGTGTGATCTTGGAAAAGTCATTTAGCCCCAATTGCCTTGCCTTCTCCCCTCCAAAAAAAAAAAGAGATTCCAGGGGCTCCTATACCAGCACAGGTGTCATCTGGTAGTTCTGGAACCCATTATCCAGATCAGTTCTAACCTTTAGCTCCTACATAAGCTTGCAGTGCAATTAACCAGAGCAGGAGACTAAAACCAAGGGGAATCCAGAAGCTCAGCTACCCTGAACCTGCAGAATCTTCCAGAAGGCTGATTGTGACTGAGACCAAAAACAGTCTATCAAAACTATCCACAAACAAGGCCATAAACCCAAACTAGGTCAGGACAGGTGAGCAATGACTAGATCTCTCCTTGTATCACTATTATTTGTCCTTTGTTTTCAAAGCAGACCAAGGATAAGAGAAGTGTCATGTCTTGACTTGGCTGTGAATTCTATTTAAGGAAGGCAGAGCTAAACAAAGAACTCTGCTTCATTCTCTCCATTAGAGTCATTGAAGTCTAGTGGCAAGACAAAAACTCAAAATGACTGAAGACAGCCCAGAAATGTAGTGGGTTACCTTGGTCTTCCTAAATTAAAGTCTTTCCAAGGTCTCAGTTTCCTGAGTCAATATCAATTCAATGTCTAAGTGCTAGGTGTGTGTTCCCAAAGAAAACCATACCATCAGAGAAATAAGGACATGACTTGCACTTGACTTTGTTTTGAGTGAGTGAGGGCTGTGCAGGTTACCAGTCTCACTTCTCCTCCAGAACCATCTGAACCTAGTGACCAGATATTCATCAGCATGACTGGGACATGACCCAGGATGAGGCAATTGGGGTTAAGTGACTTGCCCAAGGTCACACAGCTAGTGAGTTTCAAGTGTTTGAGGTGAGATTTGAACTCAGGTCCTCCTGACTCCTGCACTGGTGCTCTATCCACTGCACCATCTAGCTGCCTCAAGTGCTAGATAAAAATTGAGACAAAAAGATGGCCTAATTTACCACCACTAAATAACAACCCGGGAAAAATCTCCAGGGCCAGATGGATTCAAAAGTGAATTCTACCGAACATTTAAAGAACAGTAAATTCCAATTCTATACAGACTCTTTGGGAAAATGGGGGAAGGAGTTCTCCCAAATTCTTTTTATGATACAGATATACCTAAACCAGGAAGAGCCAAAAAAAAAAAAAAAAAAGAAAATTATAGACTAATTGCTCTAATGAATATAGATACGAAGATTTGAAATAAGATTTTAGTAAAATGAATACAGCAACTTATCATGAGAATAATACATTATGATCAGGTAGAATTCATACCAGGAATGCAGGACTGGTTCAATATTAGAAAAACTATTAACATTATTGATCATTTCAACAACAAAATTAACAGAAATGAAATGATTATCTCAATAGATGCAGAAAAACTTTTGAAAATACAAAACCCATTCCTATTGAAAATACTGGAGAACATAGGAATAAATGGAACTTTCCATAAAAAAAAATAAGCATTATCTACCTAAAAACCTTCAGCAAGCATTATATGCAATGGGGATAAGCTAGATGTATTTCCAATAACATCAGGGGTGAAAGAAGGATGTCCATTATCACTACTGTTATTCAATATAGTACTAGAAATGTTAGCTGTAGCAATAAGAGAAGAAAAAGAAATTGAAGGAATTAGAACAGACAAAGAAGACACTAAGTTATCACTCTTTGCAGATGATATGATGATATACTTAGAGAATCCAAGATAATCAAGTAAAAAACTACTTGAAATAATAAACAACTTTTACAAAGTTTCAGGTTAAAAAATAAACCCATAGAAATTTTCTGCATTTCTATATATTAGTAACAAAGCCCAACAGCAAGAGATAGAAAAAGAAATCCCATTTAAAGCTACAGTAGACACTATAAAATATTTGGGAGTCCACCTGCCAAAACAAACCCAGGACTATATGAACACAATTACAAAACAATTTTCACATAAGTAAAGTCAGATCTAAGTAAGTGGAAAAACATCAGTTGCTCATGGGTAGGCTGAGCCAATATAATAAAAATGACAATGGCACCTAAATTAATTTACTTATGCAGTGCCATGCCAATCAAACTATCAGATAATTAGTTTGTAGAGCTAGAAAAAAGGATATCAAAATTCATCTGGAAGAAAAAAAGGTCCAGAATATCAAGGGAACTAATGAAAAGAAATGCTAGGGAAGGTGGCCTAGTTCTACCAGATCTTAAATTGTATTATAAAGCAGAAATTATCAAAACCACTTGGTAGTGGTTAAGAAACAGAAGGGTAAACCAGTGGAATATGTTAGGTACCCAAGACACAGTAGTCAATGAATATAGCAATCTACTGTTAGATAAACCCAAGGACCCCAGCTTCTGGGATAAGAACTCACTGTTTCACAAAAATTGCTGTGAAAACTGTATAACAGTGTGGCAGAAACTAGGCACAGACCAATGCCTAACATCTTATACAAGAATAAAGTCCAAATGGGTACATGATCTAGGTATAAAGATTGATACTATAAACAAATTATTGGAGCAAGGAATAATGTATTTGTGAGATTTATGGAAAAGGGAAGAATTTTTGACTAAACAAGAGATAGAAAATATTATGAAATGCAAAATTGATAAGTTTTATGACATTAAATTGAAAAGGTTTTGCACAAACAAACCCAATGCAACCAAGATTAGGAGGGAAGCAAAACTGGGAAAGAAATTTTGCAACTAGTGTCTGTGATAGAGGTCTCATTTCTAAAATTTATAGAGAACTGAGTTAAATTTACAAGAATACAAGTCATCCTCAATTGATAAATGGTCATAGGACATGAACAGGCAATTTTCAGAGGAAAAAATTAAAGATACCTACAGTCATATGAAAAAATGCTCTAAATCACTATTGATTAGAGAGGTGTAAATCAAAACAACTCTGAAGTATCACATCACACCTATCAGATAGGCTAACATGACAAAACAGGATGATAAAAAAAAGTTGGAGAAGATGTGGGAGAGTTGAAACACTAATTCATTGTTGGTACAGCTGTGAGCTGATCCAACCATTCTGGAGAGCAATTGGGAACTATGCCCAAAGAGCTACAAAAATGTACATATGCTTTGACCCAGCAATACCACTTCTAGGACTATATCCCCAAGAGATCATAAAACTGGAAACGGGTCCCACGTGTACAAAAATATTTATAACAGCTCTCTTTGTGGTGGCCAAACACTGGAAATCAAGGGGATCCCCATTAATTGGGGAATGGCTGAATAAATTATACTATATGAATGTAATGGAATACTATTGTGCTATAAGAAATGATGAATAGGAAGACTTCAGAGAAGTCTGGGAGGACTTTTATGAACTGATGCTGAGTGAAAGGAACAGAACCAGAAGAACTTGTACACAGGAACAACCACAGTGTGCAAGGATTTTTTCTGTTAGACTTAGTTCTTCATTGCAATGAAAGGACTTGAAAAATTCCCAGTGGTCTCTTAAGGGAAAATGCCTTCCACATCCAGAGATAGAACTATGGAATTTGATCGCAGAATGTAACAGATCATTTTCTTTTGTATTACATTTTGGATTGTTTTATGATTGCTCCCATTCATTTTAATTCTTCTATGCAACATGAATAAGGAGAAAATGTATTTAAAAGTAATGTATGTGTAGAACCTATAAAAAATTGTATGCTGTCTCAAGGAGAGAGGGGGAAAGGAAGCGGGAAGAAGGGGGAGGGAGGGGGAAAAAAGTTATATGGAAGTGATTGTAAAACACTGAAAACAAAATAATAATTAAAAAAGAATGTAAAAAAAGAAAATTGAATGGGAATAGAAGGAATATACCTTTTTCTCAACTGTATATGATACCTTCACAAAAACTGACCATGTATTAGGGCATAAGAACATCAAAAACAAAAGCAGAAAAGCAGGATTATTAAATGTATTCTTTTGGTGTCATAATGCAATCAAACTTACATTCAAAAGGGGGCCTTAGAAGTACAAATTAAAAGTGAATTAGAAACTAAATAATCTAATCCTAGCCCAACCATACTAGAGAACAATGTGAAACCATGGCCGAAAAGCTTTTAACATGTTTGTAAACTTTGACCCAGCAATAACAATACGTGGTCTATACTATAAAAAAAAATATACAAAAATATTTATAGAAGTTTTTTTGTGGTAGCAAAGAATTGGAAACTGAGAAGATACCCATCAATGGAGGAATAGCTGAACAAATTATGGTATATGAATGTGATAAATTGTTTTTTTTTTAAATGTTAAGCAGAATGTTTCAGGAGAAACCTGAGAAGACCTTATATAACCTGATGCAAAGTGAAGTGATCTGAACTAGGAGAATTACTTTTACAGTAATGGCAACAATCTAAAAATAATCAACTGTGAAAGACTTCATAACTCTGATCAATATGAAATAGCATAACTCCAATGAAAAATGCTATCTACCTCCAGAGAAAGAACTGATGAACTCTGAGTATAACCACAAAAAGTAAAACCACAAAATCTTTGTAAGTGGAGGCTCCAAAATTTCAAAGAATGTGCATGGCTCCAAAGAAGAGCTATGACAAGATATTACTCCCCACTTCTTTGCAGAGGTGAGAAGTCCATTGGCACGGAACACTGAATGTACTTTTGGATTTTTTTTCAATATGTTGATCAATTTTGCTGATTATGCTTTTCTCTTATTCCTTTTTCTTTTTTCTCTAAAAAAAAGCCTTTGTTATATAAAGTGACTCTTACTGGGAAAAAAAAGGAGAGACAAAGGGGGAAATTAGGCAATTTAAAAACAAAAGGTATAAAAATTTATTTTAATAAACAACTAAGACAAATTAGGTTTTGTGAAAGAAAGACATAGTTACTGTAGAGGATTAGTCAATATATCCTCTAATTTGGAATTCCCATAGCTTAAACTATGGGATTTGGAAGTTCCTTGCTCTCTTAACTACACCAAAAATGCCTCAGTGGACCCTCTTCTCATATAACTCAAGAGAGAGAAGGTAGCATCAGGATTACCCATTGACTTCCATGGAAGGAATGAAGTGTGAAATGGCTCAGTCAATCTGAGAATCAATTTGGAATCTTATCCAAACAGTCACTAAACTGCATATACCTTTTGAGTATCCCCCATGAGGTCCAGGACTAAGACAAATGATCTCCTATAGTCTGAGTTCCTTGGGGGGGTCCTCATAATTTATGTGACTTGGCTGGGGTTATTCAGATAGCATTTTTTCAAATCCAGGAAGGTCTTGAACTCAGATCTTTCCAACTCCAAGGCCAGCTCTTCATTAATACGACCTATTTAATTGTGTGTAAATATAAAATAGTGTTAAAATATGTATATGTCTTCTTTCTTTTTATTCTGTCAGGCTTCACTTTTGGAAAAATTGGGCCTAATGAGCCTTTGGGATTTTTTTCATATTCTAATGCAATGGCAAATAATAGAACCCATTTCTGATGAAAACATCACAGTGACAGATGCAATAGTCAAAGACGTACTAGTGCGTTATGTGTCGAAGAAGAAATCACATGAGCTGAAAAGAGCAATTATCTTTTTCCATGGAGGAGGAGCTAGTTTTGGTACCATTGGTAAGTACACACATCCATAGGCCAAAGTCTGCATCTTCTAATAGATCAAGGATGTAATTTTATCCCTCTGAAAATAATTTTCTTCTGACAAAAGAACCCAAACCAACCAAGCTCATAATCTTGGAAAGCTGTATGAGAGCTTCTGGTGTTAAATGACTTGACCAGAGTCACTCTGCCAGGAAGTATGAAAGGCAGGATTTGAATCCAACTCTTTATCACACCAAACCCGGTTTTCAGTTCACTATATTACCCTGCCTCTAACATTTCCAGTACCACATTTTTTTCTCATTTAAAAGACGCTATCATGAGAATATGCATCCTTACCAAGAAGTATCAAATATCACAAGTAATGAAGGCATGCATTTCTTTAATTTGTTACTTTATAGAGAAGATCGTTGGCAGTACATTTTGAATTATTTTTTTTCCCTATTTTTAAGAACTACTTACTGGGAATAATTTCCAGCTTTGATTTTGATATATTGAAATGGAAATTAGAAAATCATTCCATACTGGTTTTATAAATGGAGCCCCAATCCCAAAACTACAAGAAGTCAGAAATCATAACAGCTAGTGTTCATGTATTTTGCTATGTGTTTCCATAAGGACAATGAAAATGGAAGTCATTTCTACTGGTAGAAAGAATTAGGAAGATTAGGGTGATGGCCTGACTTTACTGAAGCTGCCAGAACAACTGGCTGATTATATATAGAAGCCCAGAACATGCATGCTGCATGCCTTTACTCATTCTAGGAGACACACTGTAGTTGTATTATTACTAGGCAGACAGGACTCAGGAATAGTCATCATTTTATGTGTAGAGCATATGTGGTCTCCCCAGGAAAAAGGCTGAGATCCTTGATAACAGAAACTGTTTAATTTTTGTCTTTGTATCTCTAACATGACTCCTGGTTTACAGCATTTGCTGTGCAATGCTTTTTAATTTGATACAATCAATGAGTTTTTCTTTAATGTCCATAGAGTCTGTAGCAGTTATACTTGATCTTGAAGATACATTTTTAAAAAGCAGACAACATCCCTGCCCATTAGGCCCTTCTAGTGTGTATATAATTCAATTCCTCAAATTCAATCAATAATTCAATCAGTAAACATTTGTTAAGTACTTACTATATGATAGGTACTATCTAAGCTCTATGTATACAAAAAAGAGCAAAAGACAGTCCCTGCCCTAAAGAATCATACAGTCTAACAAGGGAGATAATATGCAAGCAAACATACAAGAAGCAAGCTATATACAGGATAAATAGGAAATATAATTCATATTTATTTAATCCCTATTATATGCATGCTATAGTGTCAAGTGCTGTGCATGTAAAGGAGCTTACATTCTCCTGTTTATTGTTTTTCAGTCATTTTTTTGTCATGTCTGACTTTTAATGATTCCATTTGGAGTTTTCTTTGCAAAGATACTGGAGGGCTTTGACATTTTTTTCTGCAGTTCATTTTATAGAAACTAAGGCAAACAGAGTTAAGTGACTTGCCCAAGGTAACACAGCCACTAAGTATCTGAGGCCAGATTTGAATTCAGAAACATGAATCTTCTTGACTCCTCCACCAACTATTATATCCACTGTGCCACCTAACTACCTCCATTCTCCTATGCAATTATAACAAAATGGCAGATGTGTAAAAGGAAAAAGCTAACCCAGGATCATTTTAGAGTACTATTTCTGTAGATTTTTTGGAAGACATTGGACTTGAGGGATGAGTCAAAGAAGAGAAGGGATGTCAATGAGTAGAAAGTATTTTAATGTATATGGAATAAGGAAATTTTGAGAAAAGGTGAATAAAAAAGATGCTGCATAGGTAGTAATATGTAAATATTGATAGAAATATATGCTTATATGTACATGTATAATATAAATATAAGGATAGTTAGTACATATATAGTATGTGTATCTATGTATTTTGTATATATGTGTGTATTTGTTTGCATGTGTGTATACATATTTTATATCTATACGTATATACATATATACATATATGTATATATATATATATATATATATATATATATATATATACATATATATATGTATATGGAGAGAGAGAGAGAGAGAGAGATACACATGCACTGGCTAGACCAACAATCCATTCTAACTCCCAGACTAAATAAAGTCTTCTCTAGGAGGCATGTATGAGAAGAAAAATGAGACATGGATAATCCCACAGTGACTCTTAGATAAAATCTAAACTTTAGATTCTCAAGGTTTAAGGAGGCTGGCATTTAACTAGGGAGATAGTGAAAAAAATTCTTTTTACTCCGTTAATTATTCAGGACTCTCAATAAATGCTGGTCAATTGAACTCTATTTATTTATTTATCATTACTACCGTTGTCATCAATAAGAGAAAACATTATATTGTGCACATACCTTGAGCAACTATTTCAAGGTAAATAATGAATCAAATTTGTCCATCTATACTTGTTACCTTTAATTTCCATTGGACAACTATAATTTGGTTTATTTCTTCCAGCCCTTCACATTATGATGCCTTTGCAAGACTGGCAGCAAACACGCTGGATGCTGTTATTATAGGATCTGAGTAAGAAAAGTTTTAATAGTTACTTTGAATATATTTGGTGTTTGTTTTGGATTTGGGTCATATTTGGGGTGAATTTGGTCAACTTTCAAATGACTCATATTCCCCATGATTCCTTACTCTGACAATTTTTATGAACCCTTTTGCATACTGGCAATATTACTATACCAGACTGTTCAAGGATGAGATTATATACGTGTGATCATGAATGCAGAGGATGGGACTCACTCCATCTCCCTTATTTTACAGAGGAGAAAACTTAGACCCAGTGAGTGAAAGCCACTTGCCAAGGGTCACACAGGGAATGACCACAAAAGCTGGGATTTAAACTGAGTCCATTTCTATTTTTCTCACACTACACCATGTTAGTTCCATTTCTCAGAAACATTTAAGTGCTAGATAAAACACTGAATTGCCATCATCTTACTTTGCTCCATATCATGTCATGGGGCTAGTTATTAATGACTTACAATATAGTATGAACAACTATGTCAGTCTTATAATATGGGGGCCTTTCAGTTACACGATCCCAGCATCTACAGCTTCCAAGTCTGTGTACTTGTTCAGTCATTTCAATTGTGTCTGACTCTTCATGACTGAATTAGGGGATTCTTGGCAAAAATGCTGGAGTGGTTTTCCATTTTTTTCTATAGCACCTTTTACAAATGAGGATATGGAGGCAAACAGAGTTAAGTGACTTACCCAGGGTCACACAGCTAGTAAGTGTCTGAGGCCTAATTTGAATGCATGAAAAAGTGTCTTCCAGACTCCAGGCCTGGCACTTTATCCACTCTACCACCTAGCTTCTCCTCATAACTTCTAGGATTTCTAAAAGCCAATGATCCATTTTGCTAAACAGAGCTGGTAGAGAGTTGTTCATTTTGGGCCAACACATGACTTGGTAGACCACAACCCCAGAGAATAAGAATGAGAATATTTGAGAAATCAAAAGCATCCTTGGGGAAGGGATCTGGGGTGGGAGGTTATATTCTGTTTAGTTTCCTCTGATAGGAACTGGACCTGTGATTTCATTGATTTGGATATTCCCAGCTGAGGAAATTATCTCTATCAATGTAGACAGGCATTTTCTCTGAAACTTGCTTTCTGAAGAAAGGGTCTCAAACTGCATCCCAAGGGCAGCCACAACCAAACTAAAATGTAAGTGGGAAATGTTTCACAAAATAAATAACAATATGATAGAATACAAAAAATGTTAACATGTGATTCTCTAAGTCAATATGCCACCTTCAGAAATCCTTCTGGAAAGTTAGTGGCCTTTCTTTCTATTTGAGTTTGACTGATCTAGAGCATACTGAGTTGTTAAAAGAATTATCTGCACTCATAGAGACAATACGGTTCTAGAAATAAGACTTGAACACATAGCCCCTTAGCCTTGAGGTCAGCTCTCTATTCACCACACTTCACCCACTCTCCTCAGATGTACTCCTCAGGGTCACTGGAAATGATCCTGAGTATTTGAGGCATACGGCATCAGTCCCACTCCCTGTGAGTTTTGAGACTTTTCTGAACCATTATTGGACTTTTCAACTCTAAATCTATAATCCTATAATTTTAGGACTATCTCCTTTATACATCATATTAGCCAAATGATGAGGCAGGCCCAGGTCCAGTCCCATAAGCCACAAGTCACAAGGATTACTAGAACTTCTCTGAATACTGGGAACATTCTTCAGTAAGCAGGATTCTCTGATATGAGTGTTTGCCAGTAACATTTTGGTCTTATGAATCAACAAGACTCCTATTTACACAAAAGCCAGGAGCCTGGGGACTCACTGAGATGAAATCTCAGAACTGCTCTGTTATTCAGTTCCTGTAAGACAGGAGACAGGCACTGGGATGCCTTGGATAGAGTGCTGTAATTCATTCACGACGAACTTGTGCAAATCATATACCTTCTCTAAACCTCAGGTCGTACTCTGAGATTTATCTAAGCTATGGAAAAATGGCGACCTATCACAATAAATTTCCTAAACTAACAAAATCTTTGGAGAAAGTTCCCAACCAAACAAAATAACATTCCCTGACTTGTTGCCTATGCAGAAAAGGAAAAATGAATGCTTTACTGAAACTATATACAATTACTGCATTTGCTTGTATAAAATAATTGTTCAATCATTCTTAATTTCCTTGAGTGCTTCAAAGAATTTTCTCACTGATGACAAGTAGCCAGAGCGGGATACTGGAAAGAACTCTGCCTCTGGGGTCTGAAGACCTGGATTCCAATAATGCCTTCTGGCTTAATGGATGTCACTTTCTGCAAATCACTTAGCATTCTTCATCTAAAAAATGAAAGGAGAGGAATACAAAGCTTCTGACATCCCATCCGGTTTTCCATCTATGATACTAAATCTTATTAGCAGAAATATAATGGAAATTAATGACTAAAGGATAAACCAATTTCCAACACCCTCTCACGATGAGATTCAATTCAGTGTACTAAACACAGTGTATTACTGACTACAGGGATGTTAGAAAATTTGTAAAAGGGCTCTCTGGTATACAAGATTTCACAGAGCAGTTCCAACTTGTATTAGGCATGAGGAACAAATTGAATTTAAATATAACTCTCCTTTCTGTGGGTTTTTTGTTCCAATTTAAATCTAACCTCATTGAAGGCACAGTCTGGGCAGTCTTGCTGGCTTGTATTTGTATCCTCAATATTTAACAAATTCCCTGGATTACAGAATACACTTAATAAATTCATTATCATTCAATCATCATCATCCATGCAGAAGAAGCATTACCCCTCAGCCAGAGGGGTCAAACTTTCCATCCAAAGGCAATATACCCACCAGAAAACTCTGCAATGCTGCCCAAGTGGGACTAAAATGTGATTGAGGAAAGGGCTGTTGTAGATTATTGGCAGAGATGTCATAGAGATTGTATTTTAGGAGCATTTATGCTGAAAATTAGCAAATACTACACATTAGACTTTGTTTTGTTCTAAAGCCTAGACTAAAGTAAATGATGGGGAAAGGTTAATAATGCAGATTCAACTTAAAAATGTATTGTGCATCATTTGGCAGTGGTGGGGAGAGGGGCAATACCAGAGCTGGTTATTAGACAGTTACCAGCATACCACTGGATGGAGTTTCCCTGGACTTGATAACTTGAACCATCTAAGAAAACTAATTGCCCTCTAACTATCAAACTACTTCCTTTGAATTTTAAAATTGCTATTAACCATGTTTGTTTTGAACCTGAAAGCAGGACAACAAATGTCCTTTGTAAAAAACATCTAATTTTTTTTTAAAAGGGCCAATGACCTTGACTTTTGTCTCTGCAAAAATTCTAGAATGAAATCTTCTGTCTTTCTTATTTAAGAACATCCCACACTTTGAATCCAACCCAGAGTTTCTTGGCCATGACCCACAGATAAACAATGCACATTCAATAAAAGTCTTCCCAAATTGCTCCTTGCTATCTATACTCACTAGAATGTGAATGTGAATCAGGAAGCAAGATCCTCATTCTTCCATCATTCTTGCCACTAACTAACTGTAAATAAATTCCTTGGCCAACATATACTTAGGGATAGAAAAATAAGGATATTAGTGAGAGGAAAGGCTTCTCCTACCCCATGGGCTTCTCCACCCTCTTCCTCTAGATCTCAAGTCCCACCTCTTCTCTCACTAGAATGCAACTTGCCCAAGGGCAGACACCATTCCATATTTGTCTATGTGTTCACATCACTAAGCACTGTCCTTGGAACATATCAAGGGCTTCATAAAGTCAAGTTTAATCAAAATTTCATTTTCTTTCTAAATAAATGGTCAGTTGTAAAATGAGAGTTGTTGGGAAGCAGGGAGTTGAAGGGTAGAATTTCTTTTTGGAGGCAATTTTCATGGACTCCATCTCTTCTGTAATAGAGAATTTTGGCATGGTCACATAGATGCAGCTAGAGTGAAATGTTAAGTGCCTTCTTATTCTTCTTTTTCGGGCACCTAAGTGGCACAGTGGATAGAGTGCCTGGCCTGAACTCAGGAAGACGTATCTTCCTGAGTTCAAATCCAGCCTCAGATACTAATTAGCTGTGTGACCCTGGGCAAGTCACTTGACCCTCTTCACCTTAGTTTCCCCATTTGCAAAATGATCAGAAGAAGGAAATAGCAAACCACTCTAGTATCTTTGTCAAGAAAACCCCAAATGGACTCATTAAGAGTCAGACATGACTGAACAACAACATTCTTCTTTTAAAGCTGCCGAAAAATTCCTAAGTATCACCATCCAACTCAGTGGAGTAACGCTTATGATTTTTTTGAAGTCCTTCCTACAACCTGAAACTCTTGCCAAATATGGTATGGATCCAACCAGAGTCTGTATTTTGGGAGACAGTTCTGGGGCTGATGTAGAAGCAGCTATGACTCAACAGGTAGGTACCTCTTTTATCCTATTGCTTTACAGTGGTTATTGCAATGAATGTCTGTACTATAACTTTAGTGAGGAAGAGAGAATCTTGGTCTTTCAAATTCAGAAATCTGGGTTTCTGATATTTACCTGCTGTATGACCATAGGCAATCATTTATCCTTAGGAAGACCCTCCATATTGGGAAGATAATCCTGTTGACTCACATGGATATTTAATGTCTAGTGTTTGAGATGATTCAAAAGTTGAAATTGACTTTTTCTCTCCTGCTAGCATGTGGTATGGGACTATTCCGATTTAATGAATATTCTGGTCTTTTCAGGTCATGAGTGACCCTGAAATTCCCATTAAACCTAAAGCTCAGGCTCTAATTTACCCTACCCTGCAGATACTTGATACAGACATGCCATCCCATAGGGAAAATGAATATGGCATACTGTTGCACAAGTCGGTATTCATAAGAATGTTGAGTGAATATCTTGCCATTGATGAATCCCTTGAGCAAGCCATGAAGAGTAACCAACATACGCCTGCTGAATATAGCCATCTCCTCAAATTTGTCAACTGGAGTACCCTGCTTCCTGAGAGGTTTAAAAAAGGCCATGTTTATACCAAGCGAATTTATGGAAGTTCTGAGATAGTAGAAGTTTCCAGGGATTATAGATCCCAGAGCAAACCCATTGTTGGCCAGTGATTCAACCTTGAGCCTTCAGCCACTAACTTACATATTCACATGTCAACATGATATCTTAAGAGATGATGGGCTCATGTACGTTTCCCACCTACACAGCAATGGAATCCAAGTGTTCCATGAACACATTGAGGAAGGATTCCATGGGTCTCTCATGTGCATTCTTTGGCCATTTGATTTAGATCTTGGTTGGAGACTAGTAGGCAATGTAATTAGTTGGATAAATGAAAATTTATAGTTACTGCATATACATATATGACCTATATCAAATTTTTCGCCTACTTGAGGAAAAAGGATGGGAAGGAGGGCGTGAATTTGGAACTCAAAATTTTTTTTAAATGGATATTAAAAATTTTATATGTAATTAAAAAAATAAAATACTTTTTTTAAAAAAGTGGCAATTTGCAACAATGCCCAAAGGGCTACAAAAATGTGCATACCCTTTGACCCAACAATATCATTTCTAGGACTGTATCCCCAAGAGATCATAAAAATGGGAAAGGGTCCCACATGTAGAAAAATGTTTTTAGCAGCTCTCTTTGTGGTGGCCAAAAACTGGAAATCAAGGAGATGCCCAACAATTGGGGAATGGCTGAATATATTGTGGTATATGAATGTAATGGAATACTATTGTGCTATAAGAAATAATGAACAGGAAGAATTCAGAGAGCTCAGAAAAGACTTAATGTGATCTGATGCTAAGTAAAAGAGCAGAACCAGGAGAACTTCGTACACAGCAACAAACACTGTGTGTGAGGAATTTTTCTGGCAGACGTAGTACTTCATTGCAATGCAAAGACTTAAAAAATTCCCAATGTACTCTTGAGGCAAAATACCTTCCACATCCACAAAAATACTATGGAATTGGATAGCAGAATGAAGCAGATCATTTTCTTTTGTATTATATTTTGTTTTGTTTTATGATTTCTTCCATTTATTTTAGTTCTTCTTTGCAACATGACTAAGGTGAAAATGTATTTAATAGGAATGTATGTGTAGACCCTATATAAAATTGTATGCTATCTCCAGGAGGGAGTGAGGAAAGAGGAGGAGGGAGGGGAAAAGTCTAGGATATACCAAAGTGATTATAGAACACTGAAAACAAATAAAATATTATAATTTTTTGAGAAAAAGAGCTCATGTATCATGTAAAAAATAGAATGAATTAGTATATACACATAGTCCCTAACTTACATATAACCTGTGTTCTAAAAGTTGACTTGTGAGTCATATATTTGAAATTTCCCTTAGAAATAATCTTGCCCACAGTTATTAGGCCCTTCTCTTGACCAAGACTAATCTTTCTCTTTGTATCCTTGATTCAATTCCCTCCCAACTCCTTCTGCAGAAACCTCTTTGATACCACCCACCCTTCTCTTATTCATTAGTCTCTACTTATTGACTCTTTCACTATTGTCTACAATTTTGCCCCTGTCTTCCACACCTCTTACAAAGTGAAAGTTTGCCTCTCCAACCTCCAGCCCCGCAAATGGCAACATGGCTAAACATATCAAGAAGGTCAGGATTCTTGGTAAACAAGGAGCACGTTATAATGCATCCCTCAGAAAAATGGTGAAGAACGTTGAAATTACCCTTCATGCCAAAGATACCTGCTCCTTCTGTGGCAAGGTCAAAATGAAGAAACAGGCTGTGGATATCTGGCATTGTGGAGCCTGTAGGAAAACAGTAGCTTGTCGTAAATGGACCTATAATACTACCTCTTCAGTCACAGTGAAATCTGCCATCAGAAGATTGAAGGAAATGAAGACCAGTAAAATTCTCTTATCAAATATCTGCAGCCCATAGTCCAACAATAAATGAGTTAATTTATGGAATAAAAAAGTGAAAGTTTGATTATGTTATTCCCTTACTTGGGAAACTATGGTGGTTCCTAGTTAATGCTGTAAACTCCTGTGTTGTCACTGTTATTGTTGTTTTTTATCCTTCATTTTAAAGAGGATCAGTGGCATCATAGATGATGAATTGAAGTGAGGCAGACTGGCACAAAGCTTCTCCCTCTCTTCCTGAGTCCCGTGGCAGGGCTAAAGCCAAAGATGCCCAGCAATGGCCCAGGATGTGGTGCATGATCTTGGTGTCTTGGATGCCTGATTAAGCTCTAAATGCTTCCCAGGGTCTACTTCGCCCACCTTTGTGACCACTGGAACAAATTGTTCTCATTCACCAAAGTCTTCACATCCTTGGGGTCACCATCCCCCTAAATTCCTGACAGGTTTGGGTCCTGTTGTTTATCCTCAAGCTAGTTTGACCTGTCTGCCAAGACAGTTTACAGGGGTGTGGCTACTGAACATACTACAGCCTCTTGGAGCCATAGGTGAGAGTTGGTTGAAGGTAGACACCAAAGGTAGATGAGTAGCCCTGAAAAGGGCTCAGTATCCCTCACACCAGACATGCTAGCCCTCCCCAAATACCCCATATACCCCAACCAACTATTCTATACTATTGTAAGGATGAGGTGATTAATTTCTACAACTCAACCCTACATAAAGTAACTGATCATATACTCAGTCAATCAGGTTCAAACTTATATAAACCTTGTACTAAGTGTGAAAAGTTCTTAAAAATGCAATGAAGTTGTACAAAGATCTCATTAAGATGGTCCTCACTGGGCTGTGCCAAGTTGAGGAGCAATTCTGGAGATACTCCCAAGGGATCTGAGGGTATTCAGGGGCCTTGGGAACCAAAGATTAATCCTGTCTATGGGGAACTTCTGGAGCCTCCCATGAATGGGAGGAAAGGCCTTCTGGCCACCAGAAAGATGTGAGTTGACCCTTTGCTGGATGTGCTCTCTGAGCTGGAATTCACTTTCCCCTGGATGCCGTATGAACTTATGAAAGAATGTGTCAGCTTTCCAAACGCTGTTTAAAGTTGTCTGAATAAATTGAGTTTTAACAGGTAACTAATTTCATTTCCTCTAAAGACTCCCCTTCTATTCCTGAGATTCAGTTTCCTTTTTGATCAAATGAAAGATGACCCCACTAAAGTGTAAGCCATGTACTTGGCTTGGGGACATCGATTTCATCTCTGAAGCTTCCTCTGGTGATACAGCTCCAAGACAAGTGTCAGCTAAAGAAGCTTCTCTGGAAATCCTGGTGAAGACCAGGGTTCTGTACATGAGTTTCTCTCACCTTAGCTGGGTTGGTCTTCCAGAGTAAACTTGTTACTGGAGCCTTGTCGGAAACCTCTTTAGTTCTGTAGAACCTGACAATACTTACCTTCCCTGGCATAGTCTTTTATGATTCTTGGTTATCTCCCTGCTATGATTCAATATCACAGAAGAATTCCTGGGAAGGATCTCTGAATGGAGTGTTTTGTTAAGTAAATAATGACTGTGGAAAATCAAAAGAAACAAGGAAATGTAGAAAGATCATTTTTTCAAGAGATGTCATGCATTACAGCTACTTCATGGTACAGATGAAACTACAGGAAACTGAGTCCCAAAGATGTTAAGGTGACCTGCCCATGGGCACACAGCTTGTAAATGTCTCATGTGTCTTTGAAATTTAAGACCACATCTTCCTGAGCCCTCTCCCCACTGTACCATGCTGACTCTCAGCACAACTGAGGCAAAGACAAGCCAACAGAACCTGAAAAATAATGTACACATTGACTGCAGCAATGTAAATAGAAAGATCAACACCAAAAAGACAGTAGAAACTGAATGCTCTGAAGCTGAGATGGCCAAGACTGACCCCAAAGAACAGATGTGCAAGGACTTTCCTCCCTCTCCTATACCCACCCATATCTTTGCAGGTATGGAAGACCATGGGTGTAGAGTGCTGCATAGAAATCAGATATTTTCAATACATTATTGGTTCTGGTCAATGTTCTTTTCCCCTCTTTTTTTATTTTTTGTCACAGTGGCTATTTCAGTGGGTGCCAGAGGTGGAAGAATGATTGGGGAGCCAGGAGAATAGATGAGAAACTTGGGAGATGTAAAATAATAGTAATAAAGATATCAATAAAATTTATTACAATGAAAATTCTGTTATATTTTCAGATTAATAAAAACCATATTTTTAATATCAAAACCACAGAAAATTCATGTTTCAGTATGAGGTTGATCAGTCAACCACCACAGAAAGGAAGAGAAATCATAGCAGTCTGTATTATTGCTTGAGACACTACTGTCACCTAGTGGTAAAGTTCCTAAATAACAACATCTGCATGCTATTAGCATATTCACCTAGGAAGTCAACATTTAATTGCTATACTCAGGAAATATTTGCTTTTTTTTTTCTAATCCTCTTGTGATAAATGTGATATATTGATGATGCATATGCTCTGGCTCTTTCAGTCAACTAAGTGATTGGGAAAATGTAATCTGCATAAAATTTTAATCTCTAAAAGCTCAATTTTTTTCTTGTCATCCACATATATATCCATATAAAGAGAGCATAGATTTGGAGTTGAAAGTAACCTTAATGTCTTCTAGTCCAATCTTCTTATCTTACATATGGGGAAATTGAGACTTTTTAAAAATTTTTTCTCATTTTTAACACAGTTCATTTCACGTAAAACAATTTCAACTTTTGGTCAGGTGGTACTTCTTTTAAAGCATTAACAATATAGACCATAAATGAACTTTTTTTAAACAATAACCATCTGAGACACAAATAATAACTATGTATGCTAACTTCATAAGCCCTTGACATAATTATCTCCACACTATTACTAAGAATTGAAGGACCCTAACTTATTGTTATTGGTCCAAAGTCCTAAGCCTAATAGCTTAATTTTAGACTTAACCTCAGATGTTCCCCTACCAACAATTTATAATTTAATGGATCTGGTATTAAGCTTACAAATCTTTTGACTATAGGAAATTGCCACTAAGAGTAAGGACATTGCAGGGAACCAACATCTTTCCAACTTCATGTCAGTTCCAGGCAGGAATAGATTGTCAATTTGCATTCAGTCAGGCTTAAAGTCTGCCAGGTGTCAGTGGGGAAATTGAGTCAGGAGAATCCTATCTCAGCCCAGCCTGAACAGCTGCTCTCCCACCCTTCCCATGAGATCACCTTTTTTAGTTCATACCAGCACCTCACAGGCTTACTGGCATCATGGATTGGAGGCTCAGACTACCTTTCTTGCTAGCCATACCTGGAGTTAGACTCAGAAGAACAGTCAGTTAATAGTCCCGTAGCATCTTAAAATAGCAAGTTCCAATAACCAGGTTTCAGATATGACTATATCATACCCCACCCTTCCCTTATCCCCACCTTCTCTCTTTTCTTATATGGTAAGATAAATTTCTATACCTCATTACCTATGTTTCTTATTTCCCAGTTATATGCAATAAAAATTCTCAACATTCATTTCTACTACTTTGAATTCTCCAACCTCTCTCCCTTCCTGCCTCCTTATCCATCCCCAGCCGAGAAGGTAAGCAATTCAGTACAGACTAAATATGTGTCATTTTGCAAAAGACTTCCATAATAATCATGTGTAATACTAACTTTATTGCCCTGAATCCTACTCTATCCCCCCCCCTTATTTTTTTATTCCCTCATTTGACCTTGTCCCTTCCCAAAAGTGTTTATTTCTAGTTACTCCCTTCTCCCATTTGCCCTCCCTTCTAAAATTCCCCTCACCCCACTTGTCCCCTCCTCCCCTACTTTCTTGTAGTATAAGATAGATTTTCATACCAAATTTAGTAAGCATGTTATTCCCTCTTTAAGCCATATGTGTAGAGAATAGCTTTACTTTTCCCCTCTCCCCTTCTCCCTTTTCTCCTCCTTTGAACAAGAGTTTTCTTTATCTTTTTACGAGTTATACTCTGCCCCAAGCAATTTCTCCCTTTCTCCTCCTAGTATTTTCCTCCCTTACCCCTTAATTTTTATTTTATTTTTTTTTCTGGATATCATCTCTTCTGATTCAACACAGACTGTACTCTGTGTGTGTGTGTGTGTGTTTGTGTATACAATTCCTCCATCTACCCAAATACTGAGAAAAGTCTCAAGAGTTATAAATATTTTCTTTCCATGTAGGAATGTAAACAGTTCAGCTTTAGAACGTCTTATGATTTCTCTTTTCTGTTTACCTTTTCATGCTTCTCTTGATTCTTGTGTTTGAAACTCAAATTTTCTATTTAGTTCTGGTCTTTTTATCAGGGAAGTCCTCTTTATCATTGAATGACCATTTATTCTCTTGAAGTATCATATTCAGTTTTGCTGGGTAGGTAATTCTTGGTTTTAATCCCAGTTCCTCTGACTTCTGGAATATCCTATTCCAAGCCCTTTGATCCCTTAATGTTGAAGCTGCCAGATCCTGTGTTATCCTGATTGTATTTCCACAATACTAGAATCGTTTCTTTCTAGTTGCTTGCAATATTTTCTCCTTGACCTGGGAACTCTGAAATTTGGCCACAATATTTCTAGGAGTTTCTCTTTTCAGACCTCTTTCAGGAGTTGTTCAGTGGATTCTTTCAATATTTATTTTGCCCTCTAGTTCTAGATTATCAGGACAGTTTTCCTTGATAATTTTATGGAAGATAATGTCTAGGCTCTTTTTTTGATCATGACTTTCAGGTAGTCCCATAATTTTTAAATTGTCTGTCCTGGATCTATTTTCCAGGTCAGTTGTTTTTCCAGTGAGATATTTCACATTATCTTCTATTTTCTTCAAACTTCTGGTTTTGTTTTCTAACTGCTTGGTTTATCTCATTGTCATTCATTTCCCTGAACTCAATTCTCTCTTTCAAAGAAATATTTTGTTCAGTGAGCTTTTGAATCTAATCCTCCATTTGTCTAATTCTGCTTTTTAAAGCCTCCTTCTCATTGATTTTTTTGAACCTCTTTTTCCAGTTGAGTTAGCCTCTTTTTAAAGGTGTTATTTTCCTCACCATTTTTTGGTTCTCCTTTAGCAAGCTGCTGACTTGCTTTTCAAGCTCTTCCATTGCCTGAGCCCAATTTAAGTTCACTTTGGAGGCCCTGGAGGCAGGGGCCTTGACTTCCTGTGACAATAAGGCTTGTTCTTCCTCATCTGAAAGGATGGAAGGAGACACCTGTTCACCAAGAAAGTAACCTTCTTTGGTCTTATTTTTTTTTTCCCCTTTTTTGGGGATTTTCCCAGCCAGTTACTTGACTTCTGAATCCTTTGTCAAGAGATTCGACTCAGCTGCTCGGTTCCCCTGGGCTTTGGGTGGGGGCAGGGCTGTCACTCAGGGCTGAGGATTAGATCAGCTTCTCCCTGCTACCAGTGGTTTTAAGCTGAGCTGCCTGGACAGTGGACCCAGGTTGCTTCCCGGCCACTGTAGCTGCCTGCAGTCTGCTGCTACAGCCTCTGCTGTTACCTGGGGCTATTGTTGGAGGAACCCTGTTCCCTCTTGCCCAGCTGAGAAAGCCCTCCCACACTGACCTTTGCAGCTTTCTTTGTCACTTGTGGGTTGAGGTATCTGGGACCCTCCCTGCTGGGAACTCTTGCCTGGAGGCCTATTCCAGTCCTGTTGCTCCCCATGCCACATGGCCAGGGCTGGGCTCTGCTCAGCGTCCCGTGAGATAGACCTTTCCTGTCGGCCTTGCAGGTTACCTTTGGCTGAAAACCTCTTTGCTCTGTCGTTCTATGGCTTCTGCTGCTCTAGACTTTGTTAAGTGTCATTTTTTACAGGTATTTTGTGGACTGAGGGGGAAGCGCTAGAGTACATGCATCTTTCTACTCCGTCATCTTGGCTCCACCCCAAAACTGAGACTTATACAGAGGTGAAGTTACTTGTCTCAGAGAGCAAGCAAAATGTCAGAGTTTTGAAATAAACCATGGTCTTCCAACTCCATACCCAGCACTTCTCCCATTGAACCAAGATTGCTCCTAATCCATTCTTGTGCAGATTTTATGAACGTGGGGAGATGAATATACACATATGAGAGCACAGTTGTTGATGTCTCCCCATCTGCTGTTTTCTATCCAGTTTTCCTTTTTAATAATGGCACCTCTCTGATCTTTGGTGGCAGCTAGGAGGTACAAGGGATAGAACGCTGAGCCTAGAATTGGGAATATGTGAGTTCAGATTTGGCCACACCTCACGACCTGACCCTGAACAAGTCACTTAACTACTGTCTGCCTCAGTTTCCTCAACTAAAATGAGGACAATAACAGCACAGCCACCCAGGATTGTTCTGAGATCACTTCAAAGAGCTCGGCGTAGCGCCGAAACAACAGCTACATTCATGTCAGTTACCTTTTATTATTGTTCCTTTTCATTCCCTGAGAATCCTCCAATGTTTGAGATAACATGAAAATCATTCCCTGAGTGCCTTTATCTTTGTATCCCACCTCTCAAAGATGTACGTGTGGCGCAGTTATCTCATCAGGTCCACTCGTTTTCCGAATGCCTCTTCTCAAGCATACTCTCATTATTTAATAGCAATGAGATAGATTAACACATTCTTAATATCTGCTGAGCATTGCCTGCTGAGGAGTCAGGTCCAAACAGTGGAATAACTCTAAACGAAGCTGACATGGTAATTTGAGGTAAGCCCTTGGGATAATTTCCTCATTCTGAGCTAAAAGGACCCAGAGCAGAACCCAAAAGAGTTTATGAGATCTTTCCTGGGCAGCACCAGGTGGCAGCAAAAGGGGTGATAACACCCCCTGCACTCTGCCCTGGTCACACCTCATCTGATTGGTATGGCATCCCTACTACTGACAGTTCTGGGCACCACAGTGTAGTAAGGAGGTTGATAATCTGAAAAGGGTCCAGAGAAAGCCAACCAGGATGCCTCATGGCTGATGAGGATTTGTTGGTGAAGAAACTAGGTATTTAGGCTGGAGAAGAAAAGACTGGGGAGAAGGATGAAGAGGGCTGATAAGGTAGCTGCCTTCAAGTATTTGAAAGGCTATCATATGAATGTAGGGTGGACTTGCTCTGTTGGACCCCAGAAGACAAAACTAAGATCAGTGGGTGAAAGATACAGGTTTTATGTCAGCAAAAGCTCCTTGACAACTGGAACTATCCCAAGACCAAAGGGGGAATAGGCGATTAACCTCACACTAGAGTTCTTCATGCAAAGGCTGGATGACCACCTGCAAAAGATATTGTGGTGAGGATTCTTTTTGTAGTCCAGAGTTAGGCTCTACTCCCAGATGAGCACTTGGTAGATGGAGGACCCCAGCCTACCCTTTCTACTCTGTCTATGGTTCTGATCTGTCCAAACTTACAAGTTAGTGCCAGAATCCAGGTCTTGGACTAGACAAGGTCATGATATAGGCCAAAGTTCTTGCTCTCTCCAGCTTCACTCTCACCTCAATGAAGTAACTGCTCTTTGACCAGAGTCATCCACTCCCTGCAGCCCACAAGGCCTGGCCTTGGAGGATATTTCATTTTCTCCATTATCAAAACCTGCCAGGGAGGAGCCAAGATGGCAGAGTAGAAAGATACACATATGCTAGCTCCTAACCCACAGCCCATAAAATACCTGTAAAGAAGAAATCCCAAAAAATTCTGGAGTAGAAGAAGCCACAGAACAATAGAGGAGCTGTCTGTATCAGAGAGACTTGAAAAACTGACATGAAAGGTCCATCACACACCGGACATGGAGCAGAGCCCAGCCCTGCCTTGGCCCCAGCACCAAGACGAGCAGATCCGGGCAGCACAGGTCCCTCCACCCACAGGCACCAAAGGTCAGTGAGTCTTTTTGGCTGGCCAGGAGGGAAGTGGAGTGTCTCCATAACTCAAGCCTCCTCGGGAGGCAGCAGCGGACAGGGGCTCCCAAAGCAGGCAGGAGCCCAGATCCATTGCTGAAGGTCTTTGAGTAAACCCCCTGAGGGAACTGAGCCCCGTGTGGTGGCCCTGCCTCCACCTGAGCACCTGAACTTAATATCACACTGAATAGAAGCCCCACCCCCGCCAAAATTTGCATCTCAGCCCCCAAGCACTAGCTGGGCAGATCTGGAGGTGAGATGTGGAAAGGACGCTCAGAAGTCAAGTAACTGACTGGGAAAATGTCCAGAAAAGGGAAAAAAAAATAAGACCAAAGAAGGTTACTTTCCTGGTGAACAGATATCTCCTCCCATCCTTTCAGATGAAGAAGAACAATGCTTACCATCAGGGAAAGACATA
>CM053771.1:513164026-513198618 GCA_028658325.1 Potorous gilbertii
TCTTACACAACATGACTATTATGGAAGTCATTTGCAAAACTACACAGATCTGGCCTATAATGAATTGCTTGCCTTCCCAAAGAGAATGGGTGTGGGGGGAGGGATGGTGAGAAGTTGGAACTCAAAGTTTTAGGAACAACTGTTGAGTATAGTTCTTGCTACTAGGAAATAAGAAATACAGGTAATGGGGTATAGAAAGTTACCTGGCCCTCCAGGACAAAAGAGAAAATGGGGATAAGGGAAGGGAAGATTGGTAAAAGAGAGGGCAGATTGGTGTTAGGGGCAATTAGAATACTCGGTGTTTTGGGGTGGGGGAGGGGACAAAAGGGGAGAAAATTTGGAACCCAAAATTTTGTGAAAATGAATGTTAAAAGTTAAATAAATAAATTTAATTTAAAAAAAAAGAAAAAAAAAGAAAACCAAAGACCAACAACAACCAAAGCAATACCACAATCCTTCCTCTCCAGAAACTTAGATTGTAATGAGGGAGTGAATGGTAAGAATGATTGGGCTTCACACCTTCAAAATGGCATTTCCAGGAAGAACACACTAATGCGAAAAGATAAGTTTAATGGGTAAAGAAGGTCAAAACAATAGAGAAGATAAGCTTAGACAAGACAGTCTCAAAAAAGATCTTTTCTTTTGATTTAGAAACAAATCTCAATGAAACAACTGGGGGCAGTGAGAGACATAGCTTCTAAGGATGAGGAGATTCTAGCCCCCCTGTATTCAGCCCTGGGCAGAGAACACCATAGATAACATCGAAGTTTTAATCCTGGGTTATAGGAGGCTGCTACTATGCTTAAGAGGCAGATCAGATTTTGGAGATAAGATTTAATTGTAGACATATGGTGACATGTGAACAAATGGACTTTTTTTTCTTGACAGCATCCCTGGTAAACAAAGCATATTAATTGATACAAAAAAAAACCCTGGCTATATCCTACTTCTCAAAACTCTTTTCTCAATGACAGCTAGCTATCTGAACCTGATTGACGCTTTACTGTAAAAATGACTTAATGTTCAAACAAGAAACCACTGGGGCTTCAATGATTTTGACCCAAAGTGCAAATGTTGGACAATTTAGCATTTCTAGTGGGAAAATGAAGGGAGAAGAGTGGAGAAAAAGGAAAGGAAGAGGAAGAAAGGGAAGAGAAAAGAATGGATAGGAAGAGGAATGTGAGTGTGTGTGTGTGTGTGTGTGTGTGTGTGTGTGGCCCATGCAGGTTATGGTGTTCATATGTGTCTGCACAGGCATGAATAAAGATCTCTAGAATCTCTTCCACCCACCTTCTCTCAGGGGAGACTTTAATTCCTACAAAGAGGAGAACAAGAAATTGCATTCACTCAGCTCTCCTCAGAAAGAAGCAATAATTTTAGTCTCCAGTTATATTCCGGATCACTATACTGTAACAAGGAAGGAATATCCCTAAGGTATATATCTCAAGTCTGACTCCCTTCCCACCAAAGGGTAGTTACACAAAGACCAAATATAGTAAATAAGCCTACTGTAGTGAAAGTTTTTTAGGGAGCCACGAGAGTCATCACTTACCAATCTGGATTCTTGAGGTCAGAGTCACATAATAGGGGTAAGCAGTCAATTAAGAGTGAGGCAAGTAGTCATTTTTTCTGGCCAACCAAGGCAAATTGCAACATGGTCAGCAATCTACCTGAGTCTGATGAAAGAGCTTCCTTAAATACCAATTTTTAGAACAGTATTCATAAGGTAAAAATTATTCAAAGTAACATTGTGTGAAACAAACAAAAAAAAAGTCACCTGTTCATAAAACACAAGTAGTTAATACAAAAACAATAGTATTCTTGTTGGAGATATAGATAGATAGATAGATAGGTAGGTAGATATAGATATCTAGACATAGATTATCTCCAACAAGAGAGATTTTTGACAAGAGATAGAAAGTCAGAAAGGACTGAAACAAGTGAATGACAGTCAACAATAAGAGAAAAATTCCTTGATCGTTAGGACTATCCATAAGTGAAGTAGACTGCATGAGGACAGTATAGGTTACTCTCATTGGGGTAGTTCAAGCAAAGGGTGGGTGAGGGTTATAGACCTATAAAGTTAAAGAGTGGGTTTCTTTCAGATATGAGTGGGGCTAAGGAGCCAGAGAAGTCCCTTCCAAGTGTGAAATTCTGGATTCTGTATTGGAAAAAACACCAGAATTGGAACTGGAGGATCTCTGTTCAAATCCCGATTCTCCTCATGACAGTCTTGGAGGAACCACTTCTCTCTCTGGGCCTCCTTCTCCTGCTCTGTAAAATAAGGGGCTTTAACTTGACCTCTGAGATCCCCTTCCATTCTAGATCTATGTTACTTTTCCGGACTGCAGTTTCTCCATATGTAAAATAAGGTGGTTAGACTGGATGCCTCTCTGTCAGAAATCAGTCACCTGATCTTAGGTGCCCACCCAAGCAATTTAATCTTATCATGGAGATGTATTCTTTTAACCTAAATAACGGGACTTTCCACTTGGCCCTCCTTTAAAATGAAAACAATCCTGGGAGGGGTAACACACCAATTCATTATAAGATGTGTAAAATCAATTTGGCAATTATCCATTTACAGACTCATAGCATCTCAGGGTCCAAAAGAACTTCAGAGGGATCTGACCAGACCTCATTAACACTTAAACAAAATATCCTTTCCCAGGGATGTGCATCTATAAATCACCTACTATGACCTAGACATCATGCTGGACACACAAAGATGATAACGTCATGGAAGGAGTGAGGGCTAAATTCACCGAGGTGCAACTGGAAAAAAGGTTCATCTGGAACTACCAGAAGACCCTCTCCCAAACAAACTTGACTTCCTCTGCCTTTTGCTCTCAGCCTTGCTCTGTGGTCTTTCCAAAGTCAGAGAATTCTAGCTGCCCATCAAGTGCATATTTTAATCTGAAATGTCCTATTCTGATCTAAACTCTCATCTGCCAGGGAGGACTCCATGCCTCCTCTTTCTCTGGCTCATGCTGGCTGCCCCCCAGAAGATGTTTGTCAAAAGCACAGAGATGAAAGAAACTTTGAGCTATTTTCTTGAGAAACTGAACTGCAAAAAGAATTCCAACTTCTATTTCAAGACTGGCACTGTGCTAAAAGTGGAGTCTCAGGTTTGGGAATGCGTCTTGTTTTTATATAAATTTTCTATTTTTATCATGAACTTAACAGCCACAAACATTTCAATATTCAAAGAACAGAAAAAAGAATTGTATCCAAAAGTGGGAGCTTTGGTTTTAAAGTTTCTTTGACACTTTTTCCTTTCTTTAAAGGAAAATTTAAATTAAAAAATGTTAATAAAATTTTTTAAAGTTTTAAAAATGTTTATTATTATGAATCTGACAAAAATCAGCCAAGAAACATTTCCTTATACAAAGAAGAACAAAAAAGGATTGTATACGACAGTGCGAATGTATTACATATACGTTGGGTTTAAGTATATATAAAGTTTAACAGAGTAGTTACAGCACTGCTCTATTTGTCTGCAAGGTCTCTTGGCCTGTTGGCCCATTCCCCTCATGGCTTCCTCATTGACTTGGGTCCTAAATGTTTGAGATTTTATCTTGTTTCCTTGAAAAGGTTCCAGCTGCTTATCATGGCTTTGGTTTCTCCATGGGCACTAAGGGCTCCCCTTACACAAGAGTTGCATTTGTATGGGTCCATTAAAAGTTATATCTCTCCTCCATCAAAGTGGACACAGAGGCCAAGGTCTGTCAGAAAAGGTAGAGAACCAAAGGAAGGAATCATCATAAGATTATAGGTTTAGATCTGAAAGGACCTTAGAGTTCCTCTAGTCTTAAGTCATTTTACAGATGGAGAAACTGAGGCTTACAGAAATTATATGACTTGTCCAAGGTTTCGCAGAATAGTAAGATGCAGAACCTGGATGTTTGCTTCTGAATTCCATACTCTTTCCTGCAGATCAAACTGCCTCCATGGTTCCCAATGAGCTCTAGAGTAGGCCCCCAAGGTCATTCTTCTCTGGTCCTCCTGTCATCCCCAGACCTTCACATGACTGGGCAGGAGAAGGTGCACAGGAGGTGCAGGGTGGTGCACATAATTTATAAAATCATAGGACCACAGATTTCAATGTGGAAGGGGCCTCACAAACTATCTAGAGTCCAACCCCCTCATTTTAGAGGAGGAAACTGAGGCCTAGGTAGGTGATAGAATGGGAAAAGTACATATTAAGTGCCTACCCAAATCCCAGAGTGGCTACTTACTACTTGTGACCCCTCCTGACTTGTCCCTTGACCCTCTGGCCTCACTCTCCTGCTCTGTGAAAGGAAGTAGAACTGTATGCCTGTGGAAGTCCCTTCCTCATCTACATCTGTGCTCAGGTGCTCTGGCCTCAGTGGTTCAGCCTGAAGTTCAGGACTCCTGCCTTCAGCTCCTGCCTCCCCTCTAAACTGAACGGAGCAGTCCTTACCGTTTCTAAGACATTCCTCAATGGCACCTCCACATGCATGCAACCCAAGAGTACAGTGGGCATGTCCAAGAGCCTGCTACAAAGCGCCAGGTACTGTGTTGGGGTCATGGGAAATCAGAAGACAAACCCAGACAGTGAAAAGCTACTAAGGGGGAGGGCAGGGGAGGGGAGGAAGGATACAGAAGGGGTGACTGGTACACAAATAAATTGATAAAAAAGAAACCACAGAGAGATTTCAGGAGAGGGAGAACACTATAGATGATGGGGATTGAGAAAGGCCTCACGTGGCACACTGCAGCTGACCAGCGCCATAACTAAGCTCTGTATCCTGCAAGGCTCAGGTGAACTGCTAGGCCCCAGACCTCCTTCCAAGGGATCTGGGTCAACATTGATATTATTCTCCCGAAATAAATCTGACATCATCAACCAAAAGAAGCAATATTCTCCCCTCCCTGTTTATCCGAAGATATCTTTTTAACTTGTTGACCCTCAGAATGACCTGTCAATGGGGCCTGCTCATTGCCTCCTCACTTATCTTCTAAATATTGTACAGCGGCAGGGGGGCATAATACTGGGCTTCCTTATCCTGCCCAGGCTGGAAGTACAGCGTCCACTCACCTGCCTGACCCTACTACTGGTCACGGGAATTTTGACCTGCTCCATTTCCAACCTAGGTTAATTTGCCCATCGGCCAACCTGGTGGCTTCTCACCCAACGGCTCACCAAAATGATGCCAGACTTAGTGGACACCCAGTTAGCTCAGACTGTAGCTCAAAACTTCAGAGCTAAAGTAATCCACCAGTTTTAGCCATACCAAAAGCACAAACCATAGACATGTATTACCAGGCCTGGCTGGAGAAGTATTCCTTACTGACAGGCACTCTCCAGACCAGCCATCTAGGGGAGGTCTTTCCCCATGACCTCCAAAAAATTGGATCATAATGGATCCAATCTCCTTACCTTAATTTAATACACTGACCACCAAAGGTGTTAGTTGGCAGTTCACCCTAGAAGCATTTATCAGAGAACAACACAAGGTCTACTATAAAACGTGATCAAAGTTACAGTTGGGAGATTAAAATCCCCTGAATTAGGTATTTAAAATTTTTTTTTTGTTATTCTGTATTTGACAAACACCAATTAAGACAAACATTCCCATATACAGAATAAAATAGAAGTATTTTTTAAGTGGCCACTATGTGCCAGGCACTGGACTAAGTGGCAGGGATACAAATACAAACAAAATAGAAAGTCAGCCCTGTCTTCAGGCAGTGACATTTCAATGAAAAAAGAGGACACATAAAAGAAGCTGCAGGGTAGGAGAGGGGGGGCCCTGCTGGGGCACCAGGGAGAATGTGCAGAGAAGCAGAAGCAGGACCCAGAGAGAAGTGAGCAAGTAACTATAGCTGGCATGGGCCCTTTTCTTAAAATGGATGTCTCAGAGTAACTGACCTATAAGAGGAAGGGGTCACACAGGTAGAGCGATTTTCCAGGGCGAGAAGCCTGTTGTGGCATGATGGGGAAAGTCTGGACAGAAAGCAATGAAGAATGAAGAAAGAGAAGATTGTATATGAAAATAGGAATCTCTATTATAAAACCACTGGCTTTAAAAAATATACGATCAATTCAACATTCTAGTTTTCAAGCTTTCCTGCTTACCTGCCTCTCGTTCTTGGTATATTTGTTTTTAACAGGCAAATTGTGGCTCTGGAGAAGAGTTGAGAAAATGCACCTTCCTCCAGTTCTTGCAGACATATGAGACTATTACATCTATTATCAGACATGGTTGATGCCATATGATCAAAGGATCCCAGATCTAAAGAGGAACCTTAGCAATTCATTTAGTTCAATAACCTTATTTTACAGATAATAACAGCTAACCTTTATATATTATGTGCCAGAGAGTGTAGGGGGTACTCAGGGATGACTAGCACCTCTGGTGTGAGGGTTTGCCAAGCCCTTTTCAGGGATGCTCATCCACTTTTGATGTCCGCCTATCACCCAATTCTTACCTGTGGCTCCAAGAAGTTGTATTATGTTCAGTGGTCACACCCTGGTAAAAACCATCTTGACAAGTGGGCTAAACCAGACTGAGGGGCATCAATGGAACTCAAACCCATAGGTGAGGTAGGGGGATGGTCTATCCCAAGCATGTGAAGATGTCCCCAGCAGAAAGGGCTGATGGGAACAATTTATTCCAATGCCCACGAAGGCAGCTGAAGCAGGAGCTATGGAAAGCTTGGTGCTTGGCCAGACACCAAATATGCCAATGTCATCCACTGTTTCAGAAGCCATCACCAGTTACCTTGACTTCTATCTTGCCACTGGATTTCAATGACTCTGGATGAGAGTGAGGCTGATGATTTTGTCTCACTTAAATCCAAATCATGAGCAAGACATCACCCGTCATATCCTTGGACAAACAACAACAGCTCTGTGCCAGGCATTGTGCTGAGCCCTTTACAATTGTAATCACATTGGGTCCTCATTAAAACCCTTGAGGGTGGG
Organism: Potorous gilbertii; assembly: GCA_028658325.1. Classification (NCBI taxonomy): domain Eukaryota; kingdom Metazoa; phylum Chordata; class Mammalia; order Diprotodontia; family Potoroidae; genus Potorous; species Potorous gilbertii. Next base: position 513,170,979 of record CM053771.1, read on the forward strand.
TGCTACTTTATCCATATCTACATCTGTATATGTGTATAAACTCGTATATACATACATATATACCTATATATAAAGACGTATTTATAACCTGCTTTAGACAAGGTATGTATGTGTGTGCATGCATACACATGTAAACTAGACAAATGAGGGAAGGAGAAATGACTAGATAGGTGTGGTCACTATATATAGCGATATATTTATATTACTGTATCTATATCACTATATATAAATATATCTATATCTATCTATAGATAGTTTTCTATATACATTTATGTCTCAGTGAACACTGGATCCTGGAAGATTCAGATCCTGCCCCAAACCCTTACTAGTTCTGTGATCTGGGAATGTCATTTAACCCTTCTCAATTTGAGTTTTCTCATATATAAAATGGGGATAAAATAGGTGTTTGCATCTCACACAGTTGTGGGAATCACACAAGATAATATATTTAAGTGCATTGTAGACCTTAAAAAGGTACAGAAATGTGTGCTATGAGGATAGAAGGATGTTCCATGACGTCTTTTGAAAAATTTTTGAAATCGTATTTTAACATCTTTTTTCATGTCCCAATATAACCTACGCTCCTCCCTCTCCCAGAGTTAACCGTCACAACAAAAAGTAAAAACGCCAGTTCACCAAAAGTAACACATCTAAAAACTCTGACTTGACATGTCGCGTTTCACGTTCCTAGACCTCCATCTCTGAAAGAAGGGAGGGGCAAGAGATGCCTTCTCCTATTGCTTCTTTGGCTCTTTACTTTCACGGGTGACATCTGAGCCGGCTGGTGTCTGATAAGACACAGACCTGGTGATCTCACCATTTCCCCTTCCTCCCCTTGTCCCTACCATCACAATGTGAGTGGCAGATAAAGCCCAGAGCTGGACATTCACCCATCCTATCGATCCTCTTCTCACACGCTGTTTGTTTTCTGGGCAAGCCTCTTTTGGCCAGGAGGTAATTTCCTGTTTGGGGCCTTACAAATCCATGGGGTAAAATTCATGGAATAGGAATAAAAAGTCTAAAACACATCTATTTGACTTTGCAGATCACTGGTAGTGACTGAGGATAGGGCACACCATTATGCCACAGCAGGATAATGAAGTCTAGAACTAAATCATCACAATAAAACTCCATCTGGCAGTGTGAGAGCATGGAAATTTAATTTTACCTAATCCAACATGTACTTATTAAGTGACTAGTATGTGCAAAGCATTTTGACTGGTACTGGGGATTAAAGCCATCACTGAATTTGCCATCAGAAACTGAATGCTCTAATGAAAACATTAGTTTTCTGAAGAACAGGCATTTAAGAAACTTGTAGTAAGTCATTATGGGATTGATTTTCTATGTTTCTGAGGGAGACTAGAGACCATGACCCAAATGTCCACATTTACTTTAAACCAGTTCTTAACTTGAGGTCCACAAACTTATCTTTTTATTAATTTGATAATTGTATTTTGATACAATTTATTTCTTTTGCAATCTTATGTTTTATTTTTAAACATTCAAAAACATTTTCTGAGGATGCCTTTTTTAATTAAAAAAAAAAGATTAAGGAAGGGAAGAGAGAAAGCATTTAAGCCCTTGCTATGTGCCAAGCACTATGATAAACACTTTACAAATAATTCCTTTGATTTTCACAACAACCCTGAGCGATAGGTGCTTTTATTCTCCCCATTTTACAGTTGAGGAAACTGAGACAGACAAGTTAAATGATTTGCCCAGGATCACACAGCTAGTTAGTGGTCAAAGTTGGATTTTAATTCAGATATTCCTGAGTTCAAGTTGTGTCTGGTCTAGAACTTAAACCATCACAAGAAAACTCCACCTGGCAGTGTGAGATCATGGAAATTTAATTTGATCTAATCCAGTATCTACTTATTAAGTGACTAGTATGTGCAAAACATTTTGACTGGTGCTGGGGATGCAAAGATAAAACAAACCAACAAAAAGTCCCTGCCCTCAAGAAGCTTATATTCTACCAGGGAGAACATGTAAATGTCTAGGCAGACAAGTAAATACTAGATAAATTGGGGGGAATGAAGGACTCTAACAGGCAGGAGGGTCAGAAACACCATCCAGGGGAAAGGGGTACATGAGCCGGTCATGAAAAGAGCTAAGATCTGGGTTCTAGCCTTGGCTCTGTTTCTCCTTCTGTGTGTCCTCAGGCTTCACCTCACTTGTCTTCAGTTTCCTCCCTTATAAAATGAGGGGGGACCTCTGAAGCCCCTACTTGTGTAACCTGGGACATTTTAGAGGACCAACGGCAATTCTGCAGAGGCTGCCTTGTCTGTCTGGGACAGTTACGCAGATTGTGGGTGACAGGTGTCTTTTCTCATCTGTGCTGTTTTGGGAGACATGCTTTACAATGCACACCTGAGGCTTCTATGGGATCAGGAGCAGCAAAGTTTAACTTACTAGCACCCTCAAGGCACAGAGAACGCAGCATGGATTTCTGCCTTCCTCTTGCACAGAACATACATCCTAAGGGCTGCTTGTGTGCTGGTGTGGAGGTGGGGCTTTTTCCTGAAATGAGACAGTCATCTTTCCCATAAATAGGAGCGTTCAGAAGAGAGATTAGAGCTGGATGTACAGATTTGGGAGTCTCCATTGAGATGATCCTTAAACATATGTGTGGATGAGCTCACCAGAGAAGAGATCCTGGTAGGGGGGCAGGACATGGAGGATGAGAACCAGCAAAGAAAAATGAGAAGTGGTCCAGAAGGGAGCCCCAAGAGAGCATTGTCCCAAAGCCAAAGGAGGAGGAAGTATTTGGTTGTCAAATGAGTTCCAAACTTCTAGGAAGGGAAAGACAAGATCATACTGAAGGCTATCTATGGCCATGGAAGCTATGGGAACAATAACCACTCTGTCTTGGCTCTGGGTGAAAATAGTAACACAATCATAGTCAAGATCTTCAAAGAGGAAGACCTTGGCCAGACGCAAAAGTGAGCATGGTCATGGCCATAAGAAATATAAAAATAAAAGTTAAGGACAAAAGAAACCTCAGTGTCTGGAAAAATGAGTGTCCTATCTGGACAGCCCCACAAGGACAGTATTCTTCCCAGACACAGGTCAATGACCACCCCTATCTTCAAGTATATCACAGCTGGGGTAGCTCTTACTCCTTATTTTCAGAATTCAGATCTCCTGAACAACCCATATGATCCCGCAATGGAGAAAGAGAAGAGAAGAGAAGAAAGAAAAAGAGGAGGAGAAGAAAAAGGAAGAAAAGAAGGAGAAAGAGGAGGAGGAGGCCTGGATCCTTATTATCCCTTTAGAGTCAAAAAGAACCTTACTGATGCATTCAATACCTGAATCCCCAGAACACCATCCACCAAATGCCCAGGGTACCTACAGAAATGCACTGATGTAATGAACCTAACCAAGGAAGAGAGACTGATGATGGATATCTCTGACACTCCTTAGGGAACCCATGATCTTCCTCTTGGTATACCACCACCCCACTGTTCAATTTGCAGTCCAAATTTCAAAATCTAAACACAATGAATCACAATGAAATCTCAATAGCTTAGTGGTGTTGGACTCAGTTGGGAGTCTATTGAAGAACGATTGAAAAGTTTCCTGCTAAGTCCAAAATGGATCCTAATTCCTCCAGGCAACCACGTTCCCTCAGGGAGACAGAAAGTGGCTCAGGTAGATTTCTTTTGAAGCCATTGACAACTGGGTTTTCAAATGGTGGGTTAGTAATGGAATGGAGTATCATCATCCTTTACACAGTTTTTGCTAAATAGCTTTCATCTGCACAAGCTTCAAAGGACTGGAACTAAGGGAGAAATGAAGTGATAAAAACCAGCCCATAGAAGGTGCTTCATGGATTCTTCAAGATTGATTGATTGATAAAGGCATAATTAGCAAAGAAATCCTTTTAACCATGAGAAAGAGACCAGCCAAGGGAGTGGGCACAAACCTGGTACCAAAGAGAGAAAAGTTTGAGAGGGCAGCTCCCAGCTCACCTTTGGTGTCTTCCCACTCCCCTCCGACCCCAGGAAATCTTTAACTTTTGTAAATAATTTGTTTCCCTTCTCTGACTGTCACAATATGCCCTCCTATGTGACTTTGTTTGCTTAAACTTAACACTTTTCTTGCTTTATTTCTTTGAAGAGAAAGAGAAAGTCTTTTGTAACTTTTGTAGAAACTGGTAGCTTTCTGTGACCTGAGGAGTTCATGTTCCCCCATGCATTGTCATTCAGATTCCTCCATTTAGAATGAAGAGATCATGTGATACCTGGTTTCACAGGCAAGATTTTAATCCAGGGTTCTTTCATGGATCAATTGAAAATGCAAATGTTTAGATTGGAGAACATAAGAGTGGGGACATGGTAGCTGTGTTCAAATCAGTCAGTCAACAAACATTTACTATGTGCAAGGCACTGTGCTAAGTAAATGTCCAAAAGGTGTCATGTGGAAGAGGGAGTAGGTCCCAGAGGACAGAACTAGGAGCACTGTGGAAGCAGAAAAAGGCCAATTTCAGTGGAATGCCAAGGAAAATTTTCCTAATGATAAATGTCCCAGAGTAGAAGGAGCACCTTTGAAGGTGGCAGGTTTCATCCTTACTGGAGGCCTTTAAACAGTACCTGGTAAATATTTCTGTACTGCATATCCCTTTTCAGGTAAAAATTAAATTATATGGCTACTGAGATCTTTTTCAGCTCTAGAATGTATGGTTATTTTATTTTCCTATGGGAAAATATATTCCTAACTCCAAACAACTGCCTTATTCAATGGACTTTTAAAATGTGGTTCATTTTAAAATTCAAGATAGTGAAGGGTTTTTTGTTTTTAGATTATGATTTTTAAAAAATATATATTCCACCCATCAAATATTTATCGAGTGCCCACTATGTACAGAGTATGGGGAGGTTACAAACAGGTACACAAGGTACAATGCTAGTTAGATCATCATGCAAAATCAAAGTCACAAATCAGTAGGTATTGTTAGAGGAAAGAAGGCAGAAGAATAGGTTTCATGGAGGAAGAAGCAGGTGACAGAGACACCCTGAAAGGATTTCTGGCCAGCCCCCCTCCCACCTGCATAGAATGGGCATGGATGCAGCTGAGAGGAGCTCCTCTGGACACTTTCAGGGACATGTGCCGAGTATGGAAAGGCTGTGGGGGGACTTCAGGAAGATGCTAACTGAGCCCAGCCCACTGAGCTGGGAAGAGCCTCCCACTCAGCAGACTTGAAGGGGTAAGAGAACTTCCCTTCTCAACCTCTTACTCCTTTCTCTTGAATGCATGACTGGAAGGCTCTCTCTCAGATTTGGGCAGGTGTGGGGGACGGAATCGGGAGGGAGAAGTGCTCCCCTGCACATTTAAGGAAGTTCCGTGTACATGGCAATGAGCCCATGTCTTGCCAAGGCAAGCTAGGGCCTAGGTCTCAGGACCCTGCCTGTCTCCTCTGCTTTGGATTTCTTTCCCTGAGTACAGGTGAGTGAACAGCAGTCCTTAGGTAGATATTTCCAGCTGTGGAAACGCATCATGACTTACTGGAGTCCAGGAGCTGACTGGCAGCAAGAACAGCAGGTCCTTCTACCTGCTCTGAAGGCAACCACCAGCAGGATGATGAACTCAAGCCATGGGTTTATGAAAGAGGAAGCAGAGAGCTAAGCAGACATTGTCTCTCCTCTTAACATCTAACTGCCACCATGGGGACCCCGCAATGACTACATCATCCTAACATCCTTCCGTGCTGAGCATGTGCTCCCAAAGTGGCCAGAGAAGCCCAACTCATTCCAATGGGGTGTGTGTCCTACCCAGATCAAACAGGGTAAGGGGGAAAGGAGAAGAAAGGGAGGACTGTTGGTCCCCATTAGATAGGATTATTGCAGGATCACAGATTTAAAACAGAGGAGATCTTGGAGATCTAATTCAACCCGCTCTTTCATAGATGAAGGAACTAAGGGAAAGAATTGTTAAGGGCTTTGCTAACAAGTGAAAGAACTGGGTTTTGGAACCAGGCCCTCTCATTCTGTTTCCACTGTATGACACTATAAGAACAATACAAAGTTTGGAGAAAAGGGAGCTAGTTCCAGGTGCTCAAAGGCAAGGATGTAGGAAAATGGAGGACAAGCTTGCAGAAAAGAAATAGCCATACTACATTTTAAGCTTTGTTTTTTCTCTAAATGAGAGTCTGATATGACCCAAAGTACAAACTTCACCTGAAGATGAGAGAAAACCTTCCCAAATGAAAAAAGGGCTTTACATTTCTATTATTTTTCAATAAGCAGAGAAGAATTTGGTATGTTTGCTTGACAGCCATGCTCTGCTAAGCAGCTAGTGAAACTATCCTCTTTACACATCAGCAGAGAGAGTCAGAACTAGAATGAGGCAAGTGGGACCTTCTCCCAGGGCACAGGCTTCTTCCTTGAGTTGACTGCTCTCCTGGCCCCAGAGCATCGCTTCCTACCAGCCCAAGTCTGGATGTATTGTGATTACCAGGGGCCACGCCTTCTCCAGGTCCATGGCCTCTGCACCTTTTCCCTGGGATCTGCCCTCCTTTGTCTCTAACCCCCCATCCCCCATCCCTAACCCCCCACTTCTACTCCACCCCAACACCCTTCACAAGATGGGGTAGACTCTCTGAGGGATAAAGTACTTTTCCATTCTAATCCAATGACTTTTCCCTAGGTACAAGAATCCCTCATGATGGGTTCTGCACATCAGAACATTAGTCTCTTGTATCCAGAGAAAGAACGTCCATGTTTTGCTACAAAGGATGTCAGTGTCTCACAATACCTTCATGATTCACTTCCTTCCTGTGGCAACAGTAGCTATGAGAAAATGGTCCTTCCTTTGATTAAGTTTGTTCAACCTCAGCACCAAGGTCGTTTTTCATAGGATTAATTCCCACAAATTAAACCCCTTGGTAACAAGCAATATTGTTTTTTGGACAATTGAAAAAATCCAAGCATTTTTCAGATAATGTGCTCTTTTCATGATAACAAGACATTAATTAAGGAAATAGCCTTCAATTATTTCCCATCAAATCATTTCCTCCTCTAGAAAACAAAGGGATTGGACTGGTCTGTCAGTCAATCAATAAACATTTATTGTTGTTCAGTCAGGGTTTTTTTTTGGTTTGCTTTTGTTTTTAGTCCTGTCCAACTCTTCATGATCCCATTGGAGTTTTCTAGCCAAACATACTGGAGTGGTTTGCCATTTCCTTCTCCAGCTCATTTTATAGATGAGGAATCTGAGGCAAGCAGGGTTAAGTGACTTGTCCAGGATTACACAGCTAGTGAGTGCCTAAGGTCAGTTTTGAACTCAGGAAGATGATTAACTGACTACAGGTCTGTCCCTCTACCCTGCCACACCTAGTTGCCCCAGATATTTACTAAGCGCCTACTACTGTGCTGAGCACTAAGGATGCAAAAAGAGGTAAAAGATACAAGTTATTTCCAAGGACTCTTCTCATTCTAAGTCATATGATCTTTATGGATTTAGAAATGACGGTTTATAATACATATTTTTAGGTAACATTGTACTAGCTCTTCTTAAATTGTGCAGTCATAGAGACAGGAGACACAATCAAATTAAGATAGGTGACTTTGGAAGGACAACCATCTGAATGCATTCTCTCTGCCATATTGCAAACTCCTTTCCCTCTGCCTACAAATAAGTTCAGATCTGCCATCCTTAAAATTTAAAAAGAAAATCCTTTGTCCCAGTTTATTCCTCAGGTTACCCTAGACTCTTTTTCCTCCCTTTCACTATGAAAATTCTAGAAAGAATAGCCTATAAGAGATGCTGACACTACCTCATTATTCACTTATTCTTTTGGGGGGGGGAGGGACACTAATGCACTGTTTTATTTTATGTAGTATTTTTCCTAGTTACATGTAAAATAATTCTTAATATTCATTTTTAAAACTCTGAATTCCAAATTCTCTCCCTTCTTCCCACTCCCCCCCCATTGAGAAGGCAAGTAATTCAATATAGGTTATACATGTATAGTCATGCAAAACATATCCATAACAGTCATGTTGCATTCACTTATTCTTGATCCCCTTGGAATGTGGCTTCTATCTCCACCACTGCACTGGTACAGCTCTCTTCAATCACAATAAAGATAATAACATCCCCCTATATATAAGATAGTTACCCTGAGAATGTTTTGCAGATGTATCTCAGAGATCTTATCTGATTTTCCCACAGTCACCTGGAAAGTAAGCTTTGCAGCCAAGACGTGACCCCAGATACTTTCTGAAGTACAGACTTCTTGATGGCACTGTGCACAGACATCAAGGAGCACCACTTTACCAAATTCAGTGTCTCTTTACTCTGTTCTTATCCTCTTTGATTCTTTTTATAGTAGAAGACCTCATTAACACACACTCTCTTCTGGATCCCTTCTTCTCCCTTGGCTTCTGTGACTGTAATCTCCTGCTTCGTGGACTATCTACCTAGCTTTGTTGTCTTCTCCCAGATCTCTTCCTTCCTTTCTATTCGCTCCTGAAACCATTTAAGTCCTGGTGTTCACATCTCTCAGTGTGACATAAGTAACATCTGTACCTCCTTCCTCCTCTCTGTGAAGACTCTAGAACACAGGAGATTTTCTGCAGAGTAAGACTGGTGGAGCAGAAGTTATGAGGATGCCTCCCCCTCAAAAGTGAAAATATCCTCAGTATGCAGAACAAAAAGAGCATGGCAGAAACTACCCTACCATACAGGAATGATATCTGAACACTTTTCATTTCTGGTCTTCATTCTGATGGGGTACTCGAGTGCTTGTGCAATCTCTGACCCCAATCTCTGACAATGTTCTCCTCAAGCCAATGCCACAATGTCTAGAAATAACTCATGAGAGGGCCCCAGTAGGACAAATAATCTTTCCCCACAATTACTCATTAGCAACCCCAGCGAAACAAACTATCTTTCCCCATCACAAGAACAAGATGAGCTCTGAAGAAATTCTCATGTTAAAACAGGACTATCAGGGCAAAGCCAAGATGGTGGAGTGAGAGCAATAACTCACCTAAGCTCTTAGACAAACTTCTTCAAACATCTCTAAAAAGAGAATCTGACCAAATTTTGGAGGTGCAGAATCCAACAGGAGACAGACTGTGGCAGATTCACAGCCCAGGACAGACTGGAAAGTTTACTGGAAGGATCTGTTCCATGGGGGTGAGCCCACAGAGCACAACTCAGCATGTCCAGTGCAGCAGAGTGGGAGGGTCCCAGGGAGGCCAGAGGCGCAGCAGGTGAAACCAGCAGAGTGGCAGCCCAGGGTGAGAGACCAGCAGAGTGGAGTGAGTGGCAGCCTCTGAGGCCCAGATATCAGCCACAACAGTTCCTGAGACTTTCAGCCCGCAGATTAAACATCTGTAAGTCACCTACTTGAACTTCCACAAGTCAGGATGGCAGAGTGATCAGTATATGTTCTCTCCTCCCCACTTGATGACTTCAAAAGAACTATAAAATATTTCCCCAGAAAAATCCTGGAAAAATGGAAACACTGAAGGGGCAAACAGTTTCAACACCTGAGGCTAAGAAAACAGCTAAGGGGGATTCCTCTTACTATGGCAGATGTGGATTGGAAGGAGAGGGGCCCCAGGGCAGTGGAAACTCACACTAGGACCCAGACATGCCTCAGTGCTCCAGGGGAAATGGGAAGACAACAGGGCAGCCAGGATCACCAACCCCTGAGCTTGCCTTTGCCTCAGCTCAACTGAGGAGGTCTCCCAGGACCAGACTGCCCCTCCCCCACACTTAACAAGTTAGCCCCAGGACTGAGTAGGGAAACAAAAAACAAAAAGATAAAAAGGCATCTGCCCTTAGCTTTTTTACACCAGTCAGCTCAACACCAAGTTCTGCAGCTTCTAACTAAAAGAACCAGAAGCCACAACACACAATCACCATCATGAGCAAGAAAAAGCAAAACAAGGGCAAAAAAACCATAGAATCTTTCCATAGGGACAAGGAGCAAAAGAAGAACACCAAAGAGGTCAATAGTGAGACTGTGCTTCCATGTGAAACTTCAGAAGGGACCACGAACTGCTCGCATGCACAAACAGCACTCCTGGAAGAGCCAAAGAAGGAAATAGAAGAGAAACTGGTCAATGATTTTAAAAGTATGAAAAAAGAATTGACTGGTGAGTGCATCTGTCTAAAAAGGAAAGATGAACAAATGGGAAAGGAAGGACAAAAACTAACTGGGAAAATTGGACAAATGGAAAATGAAGTACAAAAACTAACTGGAGAAAATAATTCCATAAAAGGAATAATTGGACAGATAGAAAAGGAGATGTAAAAGTTAACTGAAGAAAACAATTTGATAAAAATTAGAATTGGACCAGTAGAAACTAAAGATTCTACGACACATCAAGAATCAGTCAAACAAAATCCAAAGAATGAAAAGATAGAAGAAAATGTAAAATATCTAATTGGAAAAACAATTGATCTGGAAAATAGATCCAAGAGAGAAAATTTAAGAATTACTTGCCTACCAAAAAGCCATGATGAAAAAAAGAGTCTGGATAATATCTTCTAAGAAATCATCAAGGAAAACTGCCTAGAAGTGCTAGATCCAGAGGGCAAAATAGTCAACAAAAGAATCCACCATTCACCTCCCAAAAGGGATCCCAAACTAAAAACTAAAAACCCCAAGAAATATTGTTGCCAAATTCCAGAACTATCAAGTGAAGGAGAAAATACTACAGACAGGCAGAAAGAAACCATTCAGATATCAAGGAGCAACAGTCAGGACCTTGCAGCTTCTACATTAATAGATCGAAGGAATTGGAATATAATATTCCATAAGGCAAAGGAGCTGGGACTACAAGCAAGGATCAATTACCCAGCAAAGTTCAGCATAGCATTTCAGGCAAGGAAATGGATGATCAACGAAATTAGGGAGTTCCAGATCTTCCTGACAAATAGGCCAGAACTCAACAGAAAATTCGATCTTCAAATGTAGGTTGCAAGAAAGGCATAAAAAGATTAACAGGGGAAAAGAAAAACTTGTTATTCAATTTGGACAAACTGTTTACCTCCTTATAAGGGAAGATGATACTTGTTAATCCTGGGAATTGTACATCTATTATGAAATATAAAAGGGATATACATAGAGGGAACAGGTATAAAGTAAATGATGTGATGATAAAAATATGATTTAAGTGTGTGAAGGGATTGTAACAGGAGATGGTAAAGGAGGAAGCAGAAAATGGTAAATTACATCACAGGAAAAAGTATAAAATTATAGTAGAGGAAAAGAAGGGAGCAAGATGAGCATTGTTTGAGAGGTACTCTCATCTGATTTGGGTCAAGGAAGGAGCAATAAGCTTAATTAAGTATATAACTCTAACTATCTCTATAGGCAGTAGGAGGGGAAGGGGGAAGAAAGGGGAGGGGAAGCTAAAAGGGAGGGAAGAAGTAGAAAGGCTAAAGGGGTGTAAAATGGAGGGGGGCTGAAAGAAGGAAGAGAAGATTGCGTGAGGTGGTGGTGAAAAGTAAAAACCCTATTGAGAAGGGGAAGGGAGACTGGAAAACTAAAAGCACAAACAGTGGGAAAGGGGGAGACACAAATTGTAATCATAACTGTGAATGTGAATGCAGTGAACCATCCTATAAAATGAAGACAGATAGTATAATGGATTAAAAGTCATAATCCAACAATATGTTGTTTGCAAGAAACACATTTGAAATGGGGGGATACACAAAGGGTAAAGGTAAAAGGTTGGAGCAGAATATATTGTGCCTCAGTTGATGTAAGAAAAGCAGGGGTAGAAATCCTAATCTCAGACAAAGCAAAAGCAGAAATAGATCTAATCAAAAGAGGTAAGGAAAGAAACTATATCCTGCTAAAAGGCACAATAAACAATGAAGCAATATCATTACTAAACATGTAGGCTCCAAGTGGTATAGCATCCAAATTCTTAGAGAAGTTGGGAGAGTTGAAGGAAGAAATAGACTGCAAAACTATATTAGTAGGGGACCTCAACCTCTTCCCCTCTGAATTTGATAAATCTAACCTAAGAATAAACAAGAAGTTAAAGAGGTAAATAAAACTCTGGATAAGGTAGATATGATAGATTTCTGGAGAAAATTGAATGGGAATAGAAAGGAATATACCTTCTTCTCAGTGGTACATGGCACGTATACAAAAATTGACCATGTTGTAGGGCAAAAAAACTTCACAATCCAGTGCAGAAAGGCAGAGATAGTCAATACATCCTTCCCGGATCATAATGCAATAAAAATTACATGTAATAAAAGGTCATGGAAAGATAAACCAAAAAGTAATTGGAAACTAAATAATCTAATCCTAAAGAAGGAGTGGGTTAAACAAGAAATCAAAGAAACAATCAACAACTGCACTCAAGAGAATGACAATAATGAGACAACCTACCAAATCTTATGAGATGCTGCCAAAGCAGTTCTTAGAAGTTTTATATCCTTTAATGCCTAAATGAATAAAATAGAGAAGGAGGAGATCAATGAGTTGGGCATACAGCTGAAAAAAAGCTAGAAAAAGAACAAATTGAAAATCCCCAAATAAATACCTAGTTAGAAATACTGAAAACCAAAGGAGAGATTAATAAAATTGAAATTGAGAAAACTACTGAATTAATAAATAAAACCAATAGTTAGTGTTATGAAAAAACTAATAAAATTGATAAACCTTTGGTCAATCTGATTTTAAAGAAAGAAAGAAAACCAAATTACTAAAATAAAAAATGAAAGGGGTGAACTCACCTCCAATGAGGAGGAAATTAAAATAATAATTAGAAATTACTTTTCCCAACTTTATGTCCATAAATTCTATAATATAAATGAGATGGGTTAGTATTTTAAAAAATACAGATTGCCCAGATTAACAGAAGAGGAAGTTGAATACTTAAACAACCTTATCTCAGAAAAAGAAATTGAACAAGTCATCAATGAAATCCCAAGGAAAAAATCTCCAGGGTCAGATGGATTTACAAGTGAGTTCTATCAAACATTTAAAAACAGTTAATTCCAATAGCATTTAAACTATTTTTGAAAATTGGGGAAGAAGGAGTCCTCCCAAATTGTTTTTATGATGCAAAATGAATACAGCAACTTATCACAAGAATAATACATTATGATCAGGTAGAATTCATATCAGGAATGCAGAGCTGGTTCAATATTAGGAAAACTGTTAGCATTATCCACCATATCAATAACAAAACTAACAGAAAGCACATGATTATTTCAATAGATGCAGAAAGAGCTTTCGACAAAATACAACACCCCTTCCTATTAAAAACGCCGGAGAGCACAGGAATAAAGGGAACTTTCCACAAAATAATAAGCAGTATCTACCTAAAACCTTCTGCAAGCATTGTATGCAATGGTGATAAGCTAGATGCATTTCTAATAAGATCAGAGGTGAAACAAGGATGTCCATTATCACCACTACTATTCAATATGGTACTAGAAATGTTAGCTATAGCAATTAGACAAGATAAAGAAATTGGAGGAATTAGAATAGGCAAAGAAGAAACTAAGTTATCACTCTTTGCAGATGATATGATAATATACTTAGAGAATCCAAGAGAATCAAGTAAAAAACTACTTGAAATAATAAATAATTTTTGGAAAGTTGCAGGTTACAAAATAAACCCACACAAATCTTCTGCATTTCTGTATATTGGCAACAAAGCCCAGCAGCAAGAGAGAGAAAGAGAAATCCCATTTAAAGCTAGGGTACACACTATAAAATATTTGAGAGTTTAAGCAAACCCAGGAACTATATGAACACAACTATAAGACAATTTTCACACAAATAAAGTCAGATCTAAGTAAGTGGAAAAACATCAGTTGCTCAGGGGTAGGCTGAACCAATATAACAAAAACGACAATTCTACCTAAATCAATTTACTTATTTAGTGCCATACCAATTAAACTATCAGATTATTATTTTCTAGAGCTGGAAAAAAATAGCATCAAAATTCATCTGGAAGAACCAAAGTTCCAGAATATCAAGGGGACTAATGAAAAGAAATGCTAGGGAAAGTGGTCTAGTGCTACCAGATCTCAAATTGTATTATAAAGCAGCAATTAACAAAACCATTTGTCAGGGGCTAAGAAACAGAAGGGGAGACAAGTGGAATAGGCTAGGTACTCAAGACACAGTAGACAATGAATATAGCAATCTATTGTTTGATAAACCCAAGGATCCCAGCTTCTGGGATAAGAACTCACTGTCTGACAAAAATTGCTGGGAAAACTGGATAACAGTGTGGCAGAAACTAGGCATAAACCAATGCCTGAAACCTTACATGAGAATAAAGTCCAAATGAGTACATGATCTAGGTATAAAAATTTACACTATAGACAAATTGGTGGAGCAAAGAATAGTGTATTAATCAGATTTATGGAGAAGGGAACAATTTTTGACTAAAGAAGAGATAGAAAGCATTATGAAGTGCAAGATGGATAATTTTGATTTCGTTAAACTGAAAAGTTTTTGCACAACCAAACCCAATGCAACCAAAATTCGGAGGGATGTAGAAAACTGGGAAAGAATTTTTACAGCTAATGTTGGTGATAAAGGCATCATTTCTAGGATATATAAAGAACTAAGTCAAAGGTACAAAAATACAAGTCATTCCCCAATTGATAAATGGTCAAAAGATATGAACAGGCAATTTTCAGAGAAAGAAATTAAAGGTATCTATAGTCATATGAAAAAATGCTCTAAATCACTTTTGATTAGAGAGATGCAAATCAAAACAACTCTGAGGTACCACATCACACCTATCAGATTGGCAAACATGACAGAACAGGAAGATGATAAATGTTGGAGAGGATGTGGGAGAGTTGGAACACTAATACATTGTTGGTGGAGCTGTGAGATGATCCAACCATTCTGGAGAGCAATTTGGAACTATGCCCAAAGGGCTACAAAAATGTTCATACCCTCTGACCCAGCAATACCACTTCTAGGACTATATCCCCAAGAGACCATAAAAATGAGAAAGGATCCCACATATACAAAAATATTTAAAGCAGCACTCCTTGTGGTGGCCAAAAAGTGGAAATCAATTGGGAAATGGCTGAAGAAATTATGATATATGAATGTAATGGAATACTATTGTGCTATAAGAAATTATGAACAGGAAGACTTCAGAGAAGCTTGGAAAGACTTATATGATCTGATGCTGAGTGAAAGGAGCAGAACCAGGAGAACTTTGTGCACTGCAACGACCACAGTTTGCAAGAGTTTTTTCTGGTAGACTTGTAACTTCATTGCAATGCAAGGACTTAAAAAAAACATTCCCAATGGTCTTCTAAGGCAAAATGCCTTCCACATCAAGAGAAAGAACAATGGAATTCAATCGCAGAATGTAGCAGATCATTTTTGTGTGTGTATGTGTGTGTATTGTGTTTTGTTTTGTTAGATGATTTTTCCCACCCATTTTAATTCTTCAGCACAGCATGACTATAGTGAAAACGTATTTAATAGAAAGGTACGTGTAGAACCTATACAAAATTCTATGCAGTCTCGAGGAGGGAGGGGGAAAGTAAAGGAGAGGGAAGGGAAAATAAAAATCTAAGCTGTATGGTAGTTATTGTAGAACACTGAAAATAAATAAAATTAATTAATTAAAAAAAACAGTACTATCTTGTAACTACAGAATTATCATGAATTGATTCCCAAAGTTATCACATACAATCCAGAGGTCAAACTATAGACATCAACTCTCAAAGCTATTTTGCTATAGACATAATAGACCAAAAATTCATCCCTGAGAAGCCCCTTCCCCTGGTTTCCAGTAGTGAATGATACCAGTGACCAAAGTTGTACTTTATCACCTAATTAGAATGTCTGCCGGATAATCACTACTTTCCTATATAAGTTTTAGCATCATTTCTATTAAGCCACAAGTTCCTTAAGGAACTCTGCCCACTATATTGGCATTACAAGAAACCCTTGCCACCTTGATTTAAAGAATGCTTGAGTCCATGAATTCATTCTAAACAGCGCTTTCCTTTTTTCCAGTCCTTGAGGGGTTCCTGAATCTCTTAAACTGCATCAATTCTACTGTCCTTAGATTCGACTTTCTGGAAGAAATATGAAATTGACTAGTGAGCAAATCACCAATACCCACCAGAAGCTACAGTACCTCAAGAGTGCGAAGCTAGTGCAGCTGGAAAAAGAAAAGGTGACCAGACACCAGCACAGTTAGAAGAGGACCTCATCCTTGGGCACAGAGGAGGACTAGGAGCCAGGAGGAGAAAAGGCTCCGAGTTACTGAGACTGCCAGCTAATGGAAATTTCATCAGGGTGGTGAGCTGAACAAGTGGTCTCCCCTCCTCATTTTCCCCACTTTCCCTTGTTTCTATGGTCCTGAGATGAGACGTGAAGGCCTCTCCATTTACTCCATTTCTACAAGTCATAGGTACATTTGTTTGGCATTCCTCTCCTAGTCTTATCTAAAGACTGGGGAGGGCAACTGGAAGGAGGAAGGCAAAGAGATGACTAGGCTTGAATGCGGCATTTATGAGTGTTAGGTTGGATTTTTCTCTTTAATTTGCTTGATCTACAATAAATCATGTGATTAAAAACATGGTAAGTTCCTGTAACTACTAACATACCGAGCAGGGAACTGAGAGAATGGAAACCAGGTGAAGTAGGGGCTCATGAACTAGAGATAGCAGAGTTCATACTTTAACATTTTGAGTGATATTCCTATTTTCTCCTAGACTCACTTCAGGAGTCTTGATAGCCATCAAATCTGATGCTTAGCACAGCTTCTAATTCCTTGCTTTGACAGCCAGGGAATGATCTATGTGTAGGAATATTGAATACTCACTAGTCAAGTCAACAAGTATTTCTTTTTCTTTTCTGGAGGCAATAGGAGTTAAGTGACTTGTCCAGGGTCACACAGCTAGTACATGTCTGAGGCTGGATTGGAACTCAGGTCTCCCTGACTCCAGGGTCAGTGTTCCATTCACTATACCACTTAGCTGCAGTGGATAGAGCACCAGTGCAGGAGTCAGGAAGACCTGAGTTCAAATCTCATCTCAGATACTTAACATTCACTAGCTGTGTGATCTTGGGCAAGTCACTTAACCCCAATTGCCTCATCCTGGGTCATCTCCAATCATCCAGATGAATATCTGGTCACTGAATTCAGATGGCTCTGGAGGAGAAGTGAAGCTGGTGACCTGCACAGCCTGCCCTCACTCAAAACAAAGTCAAGTGCAAGTCATGTCATTATTTTTCTGATGGCATGGTCTTCTTCAGCAATGAAGGATGAACACACACATAGCCACCCCTTAACAAGTATTTTTTAAGGTCTCCGTAGTTTATGGTATTAGAGCATATTACTACAAGAAAATGGGCCTAAATGTCACAAACTGGTTATCTTAACAAGTATTTATTAAGCACTTACTATGTGCCAATCATGGCATTAAGCTCTCAGTACACAAAGGCAATGGTCTCTGCCCTAAGGAGTGGACAAATTACAATAAGCATACAAGATATATACAGGGTAATATGGAGATAACCTCAGAAGGCAGGAATGAGCATGAAAAGGGACTGGGGAAGGCTTCTAGATGAAGGGAAAATTTGAGGTGAGACTTGGAGGTATCATGGAGGCAGAGACAAGAAGGAGAACACGCCAGGTATGGGTAACAGTCAGAAAAAAATGCATGGAGTCAGCAGTGCCTTGTTCAAGAACAGCAAGGAGGCCAGTGTCACTTGATCATTGAGTATGTGTAAGGGAGTTCTGGAAAGGCAGGAAGGGCTTTAAAAGCCAAACACAACATTTTGCATTTGGTCCTGAAGGTAACAGGAAGGCACTAGATTTTAGATTCCTGTTCTTGGAAGGTTAATTTGATTTTACAATCTGGCTTCTGATCTTATCATTCCACCAGAACCACTCTCTCAAAGTTACTCATGATTTAATTGTCAAATCCAATGGGATTTTCTCAATCTTTATCCTCCTCCACCTCTCTGCAGCCTGTGACACTCTTGATCACTTCTTGGTATTCTCCTCTCCCTAGGTTTTGGGGACATCACTCTCTCCTGCTTTTTTTTCCTGCTCTTTCTCAGTCTCCTTTTCTGGATCCTCCTCCAGATCATGCCATCTAATCAGAGCTGTCCCAAAGGGCTCTGTCTCTGACGCCATTTGTGATCTCATCAGCTTCCATGGATTTGATTACCATCTCTACGCTGATGACCAACCTTGCCTGAAACTCTGCTGACTTCTAATCTCACTTCTCCAATTGCCTCTCAGACATCTCAAACTGAATGTCCAATAGATGTCTTCAATTCAACATGTTCAAAATTAACCTTGCTCCCCCCATACACACACCTTCTCTACTAATATAAAGGGCAACGCTGAACCCCCACTCACTCAGATTCACATGATGAGTGTCATCCTTCCTTCTGCACTTCTCAGCCCCCTCCCCCAGATCCAATCTGTTGTTGTGGCCTGCTGACTTCACCTTTACAACCTCTCTCAAATCTGTCCCCTTCTCTCCTCTGACACTGCCTCCCTGCTGGGGCAAACCTTCATCACCTAACACCTGAATTATTGCAGTAGCCTGCTAGTGAGTCCGCCAGCCTTAAGTCTCTCCCCACTCCATCCTCCTTTCAGTCAATAAAGTGATTTTCCTCACATGCAGGTCTAATCAAGTCACCGCCCCACCCCCAGTCAATATACTCCACTGGCTTCCCGACACCTCCAGTACCAAATATAAACTCCTGTTTGGCATTCCTCCACCAAAGCCTTTAGAGCCCAGATCTCCTCCCCACATCTCCTTCACCTTTCTTCCCACCACACACTCTTCCATTCAGTGAAAATGGGCTCCTTGGCTGTTCCAAGAACAAGCACTGGGCATTGTCTCTGGCTGTCTCCTATGCCTAGAAGACTGCGCTTCCTTATCTCCATCACCGGCCTTCCCTGGCTTCGTTCAAGTCCCCACTAAAATCCCACCTTCTACAAGAAGCCTTTCTC
Source organism: Potorous gilbertii (assembly GCA_028658325.1). NCBI lineage: Eukaryota > Metazoa > Chordata > Mammalia > Diprotodontia > Potoroidae > Potorous > Potorous gilbertii. The sequence continues at coordinate 513,189,935 of CM053771.1, forward strand.
AAGCCCTCTTAATTCTAGTGCCTTCCCTCTGTTAATCATGAACTTTTTATTCTGTATTTATATTGCTCATATGCACATTTGTCCACTTGTTTCCTCCCCCATCAGGTTGTGAGCTCCTTGAGGACAAAGACTGTCTCTTCCCCAGCACTTAGTACAGTGCCTGGCGCATAGTAGCCAGTCTGTCAACAAACATTTATCAAGTGCCTACTATGCACCAGGCACTGTGATACCAAGAAAAGCAAAAGAGTCTCTGGCACTTCCAGTCAAATGGGGGACAACAATCAAAAACTGGTGAGGGAATGGGCAAACACTCAGTGACCCATCAGGCTCTCTTCAATGTCCACCCCTTTACAACTGAGGTAGGGTGGGCTTCGGTTCCAGGGAACCAGAGTGAGAGCACTTGAAACCCTTCAGTAACATAAAATCAGCAGTTTAAGCATCTGTTTAGTGAGAATAGTAACCTAATATAGGTTATTATACCTGGTATAATTCTAAGTGAGGTGCTGCTCTACCCTGCTCCCTCCAATCCTACTCACAGTGGCTCTGTCCTGGTACACTGAGCCTCTACCTCTCCCTCTTAGGGCAGGGTCCCTCATTACGCCTGGAAGGGGACGTTGGCAGAGTGTTTAGCTGTGGTTTGTGCAAGGTTTCAGGTATAAAAACATTCCAGTTACCTTGGTCTTTGATCAGCTAGCTATACCCTTTGGGGCCAAGCATGACAAAGTGAATCCCATCTCCTGATGATAGCCCCATCCCCCCAAAACAAGAAAGCAGCTCTTTATGTTTCCCTAAATCTTTTCTTCTTCAGGACAAACATCCTCAGTTCCTTCAAGGAATCCTTTGACAACATCTTTTCTAAGTCCTTCCCCCATCCTGATGGCTGTTCTCTAGACACTATCAAGGTTATCAATGAACTAAATGGAGCCAGGAGAAGATGCTTCTTTCCCCTCCTCACCCTGCTCCTTTCCAGACTTCAAAACCAGCGCAAGATATCTTCCCCTGTCCTCCTTTCAGCTCCCTTGGTGTGTCCTCTGCCCCATTAGAATATAAGCTTCTTGAGAGTACAGACTTCCTTCCTGTTTGTATTTCCATTCCCACCTCTGGAGTTTAGTAAGAACTTCATAAATGCTTGTTTCCTTCCTGTTCTACAAACAAATTAAAGTTTAACTAAAATTACTTTCCAAAATCAGTTGGCTTGGCCTAGGTGTTACCTATACCTGTGTGGTGCTTTAAGGTTGACAATGTCCTTCCTTCATGGCAGCCCTATTTCTCTGCTGGCATGGTCTTCTTCAACAATGAAGGACAAACACACACATACACACACACACACACACACACACACACACACACACGAGATAAGTAACTGCACAGATCACAGGATGGTGGACTCAGAGTTGGAAAGTCTCTAGAAATGATTCAATCCAACAGAGACCATCCTCTGGCCTGCACCCCAATAATTCCACCACCCCTACTGTTTCACTTATTTCAGGAAAGCTCAGTCAGGCTTCATTTAACTCTCTACCCTCTGCTATTTCTTCCATAGTCTTGTGAACTGTTTTTCCACTATAAAAGCATGTCCTTTCTTCCCCCTCCTAGTTCTAGAACCATGATCAAATCAATTTGTCATTGTTCCTGGATTGGGTGGGTCAATCAACTCCCTTAAGGCCCAATTCACCATTTCACCATCCCAGCAAATTTTCAGATGGAAAAAAAGGCCCTCCCTACTTCCCTATGTAAGTTGACTTCCCTGCTCAAACTTCTTGAGAACTGGCACTGACTTTCCTTTTGTATTTATATCTCCAGAATTTAGAGTTTTGCTTAGTACTTGACACATAGTGAACACTTACTTAATAAATGCTTTTTCATTTCTTCCTTCATTGTTTCTTTCTTCTTTTTTTTAAAGATATCCCTGGCTTTGATAGATTAAGAGCTGGAATTTTTACCCAGATCTTTTTAATCAAAATCCAGGGCAGTTCCCACTCTACTATCCTGTCTCTAAACTCACATCTTTAAGGAAATCATTTCCTGATGAGTCAGTCTCTATTCTGGTCTTCTCTTCATTATTAAATATTTCATCTATTAGGAATATTAGCTGATAGTCAGATAGACTTTGAAGTCTACTAAAACCTTATTTGGGGCCACCTATGTGTGAAGTCTTACTGGAATTATCCCCTTTTTACAGATGATAGGATCATAGATTGAGAGCTGGAAGATATATTTCATCTGTTGTATAAGAGAATTAAAAGCATTGTGATTACGTTATTTTCCAAATAAACACACAAAATGCAAGTTAAAACCCATCAGTGGTCAAGTCTGCCAACAGGTCTTAACAAGGAAGTGTTAATAGGCGAGTATGTCACACATTGTCAGGAAGTTCAACTTTGTCACTGGGAATATGTGCATGTAATGACTTGTTTACAACATGATACTATAGCTTACATGAGGCATTATTGCTTCATCAAAATTTCAATGCAGAAAAAACACAATTTTATAATAAATTATTAAATTTAAGATGCATCATTTAAAAAAATTTATATATTTTTTGAAATGATGTAAATTTCCCAAAAAAACATTAAAGGTTTAAAAAGAAAAAGGTAGATTTCCGGGGGGTAGGGGGAGTGCTGAGTAATGTTTTTTTAAAGGGGGTAGGCCAAATAAGTCTAGCAACCTCTGATCTAACCCGGTCCCCTTCATTTACTGATAAGAAACCTGTGATCCAGGGGGTTAAGTAACTGAGGCATGTCCCTTCTGTACATGGAGGTAGATCTGAAACCAGCTTTCTGTCGGACTCTCAGCACAAAGCAATGGGTCATTTTACATCCCATCACTTCACACACAAAAACCCACCCATTACCTCTTATTTTGTGCAGTAGGGGGTGTTCCTGAAAAAGCTCTGCATAGATCAAATGTATATCAACAGAAGCATTTACACTGCCCTAATAAGGCTTGTTGTTTTTTTTTTTTTTTTACCAGAATCTTAGAATGAATCCTACTGAAAGGCAAAGAACCCTTCTGCCAAACAAATGATCCTGCCTTTGCATATCTTTTACTTGTGTGCTTGATGAGCTTGGCTCGGACTGAAGGACATCTTGATTTGCTCTGCTAATTGTTCTCTCATGTTCCTTTGTCCCTCCTTTAAATTTCCCTATTTCTATGCCGTGCAGGATCTTCCCAGGCTGGTCACTTAACCGAGTATTCACTCGCCTATGAATTCAGTCAATAGCTAAGTTTTGCCAATTCCACCCACAGCCTAACAAATAATTTCAGACCCTGGGGGCAAATGCAAGTGGAGGTTAGGGTAGGGTACAGGAAATACCCTGGTGGTGCAGTAACTCACAGAGAGGGACAGTCCATTTCCCAGGATCCATACTTCCTATGGCCCTGGATCTGCCAAGCTGATAAAAGCAATAGGAGGGGAAGAGGAATGAACGAGAATGGTGGGAGAGGTGTGTCTGAAATGTGATGTAATGGTGATAGGAACCTCAGGAAGAGAAACTGGGGCCTGGTGAGGGATCGGAGGTCAATCTTGGGTGTGGGTGTGTTTGTATTCTGGAGAAGGCAGAGGCACTGTCCCTGTGTGGGTGTCCTGGGTTACAGCGCTAGACAACCCATCCTAGTTATAGCCCTGTTTCTACCTCCACAACCTTTAACAGGTTTCCTTGCCTTTAACCAACCTCTGTTGTCTGTAATTCATCCTCCACAAAGTTGGAGTTTCCTAAAGCATAGATCTGACCGTGTCATTTCTGCTAAACTGAAATTTAAGGTCTTCTACAATCTGGCTCCAGACCTATTTCATGTTACTCTCATTTTCACTCACTATATTCTAGCCACAGTGGACTTTGAGCTTTTCTCCCAACATTCATCTCGATAAAGATTCCTGGGTACTTACTACCTGCCAGGTCCCGAGTTAGGTGTCACAGGGGGACACAAAACTGAGAAAGTCAAGGTTCCCGGCTTCAAAAAACTCACACTCTAGGAGAATATCAAGGGGTAGGGTTAGAAGTGACTGGTATCTGAATAATAATGACAGTGATGATGGCATTATGACAAGCAACCTATCTCTAGGGCTCCAGAGTTTGCAAAATACTTTCCATTCATTATCAACCCTGCAAAGTAGTTACTAAAGGTAAATATGAGGGAAATGAGGCTGGGGAGGTTGCGACCAGCCCAGGGCCACATAGCTTAGAAGTTAGCAGGGGCAGGATTGTGTCCAGATCTAACAGCGTCTCTTTTACACCCATGAAGAGTGGATTAGGGTGGAGGCTAGAAAACCTATTGGTGTTTCAGAAGCTTCACTGAGGCTCACTGATGGGGAATGCAAGAAAAACTGATTATCCACTAGAAAAACATTCACTTAGAGTCTGCTAGCCATGACTGGCATTGGTGGAGAGAGATAAAAAAAATCAGTAAGGCCCAGAGAACAGTTTCTCCTGTTAAAGCCCTCTAGATAAAGGGCAGCCTTCAGTTTCTAGTCCTATCATCAGTTTTCCACTTGAAGCAGAGGAATGTCAGTGAAGGCTGCCCTCCCAAATGGTTCCAGCAGACACTACCCATGCACTTACTCCCATTGGGCATCCTCTACTAGCAAAATACCATAAGAAGAGATGAATAGCAACATTTTCTACCATCTAAGATTCAAATGTGTCCATTTTGGTAGAACATCTTTTCCTTCTATTTTAGGGGGGAAAAGTTTGTTTAGTATCAAGATTATTTGTTTGTTCAGTGTTTGAAAGAATTAATTTTTAAATATCTCCGTTGTTCTACCCCACCTCCCCATCCACCTTGGGAGTTCATTTATGACTTCTTTGATTTTTCTTTCTGAGATTGTGTTGTTTAGATTCTCTGTTGTTTATGCTATTAATATGGGCACTTTATATTTTAAATTTTCAATGGGAATAATTGAGTATAGCAATCCAATTTAAAAATTTCCTCTCTCTCCAAAATGAATTCCCCTTTCTCATTTTTTACCTAATACTTTAGTTTTCTTCTTATTAAAATCAATTTAGCTAGCATTTTATTGATTTTGCTAGACTTTTAAAAATAGTACTTAGTTTTGCTTATCAGTTCAATAGACTCTCTTTAAAATTTTATATTATTTTCTTTTTTTCTAATTAAAATATATTTTATAAGCATTTGTAATCTGAGATTCTCATTACCCCCTCCAAATGAGCCCCCAAAAAAGAAAGATGGAACTCTCATTACAAACATATATAGTGCAGCAAAAAAAAAAAAATTCCCACATAGGACTTGTCAAAAAACATATCTCTTTCTGCATTTTAAGTTCATCATCTCTCTGGCAGGTGGTGAGTGACATGCTTTTTTTTTAGTCTTTTGGACCAATGGTTTACCATTTCATTGATCAGAGTACTAAAATCTTCCAAAGTTCTTTTTCTCTATAATGTTTTATCATTATACTTTGTTCTCCTAGTTCTGTTCACTTCACTCTGCATCAGTTCCTAGAGGTCTCATTTTCCTCCCAAACTGTCCATTTCATCATTTCTTATGGCATACTAACACTCCAATATTTTCATTATATCAATTTATTTACTATTGTACAACAGGATACCTTACTTAGTTTCCTTTTTTTTCTTTTTACTACTATGGAAGGAGATTCTATAAATATTTTTGTACATTTTGGTCTTCTTTTCCTCTTTCAGTGATCTCTTTGGGATATAGCTCTAGTATTAAGCACAGTTCCAAAATGTTTTCCAGAATGGCAAGACCCATTCACAGCTCCACTGATAATGTACTATTGTTTCCTCATTGCCTCTCCAACATTGGCCATTTTTCTCTTTCACCATCTTTGCCAGTCTAATGAATATGCAGTGGAACCTCAAAGTTGCTTTAATTTTCTGATTATCCACTAGAAAATCTAGTTATCTAGTTATTAGTGATTTAGAGAATTTTAAAAGTAAACTTGTCAATAGCTTAGATTTATTTCTTTAAAAAATTTCCTGTTCATAGCATTGGCCATTTTTTGATTTGTTGATGTTCAGTCATTTTAGGTAGTGTTCAAATCTTTGTGATTCCATTTGGGGTTTTCTTGGCAAAAATACAGGAGTAGTTTGCCATTTCCTTCTCCAATTTATTGATTAGGAAATAGTTTATAAATTTGAATCATTTCCACAAATATCTTGGATATGAGACACATCAATTTATCACAAAGATTTTTTTTCACATGTTTTCCTTCTAATTTAGTAATTTTAGATATGTTTGCAAAAACCCTTTTTCACTTTAAATACTCTAAATTGCATATTTTATCTTGTGTAATTTTTCTCTGTCTTTTGTTTAGTCATTAACTCTTCCCCTGTTCATAGAACTAAAAGGTAAATTTTTTTCCTTGCTCCTCTAATTTATGATGTTATTTTTTACGTTTAAGACATTTACCTCCAACTCATCTGGAGTTTATCTTGGTATATGGTACAACAGGTTGATCTAAACCTGATTTCTGCCATATTACTGCCCAGTTTTCCTAGTGGTTTTTGTGAAATAATACATCCTTCCCCAATGGGGTCTTCGGGTTTATCAAACACTATGTTACTGTGTGTTTGTTTCTGTATGTTGTGAAGCTAATTTGTTCTATTGATTCTTAAAAACCAGTACCATATTGTTTTTTAATGATCACTGAGCTGTTTGTACAATTTGACATCATGTATTTAAAGACCCTTTTCCTTCTCATTTATTTTTTCATTATTATCCTTGAGATTCTTGACTTTTTTTTTCCATGTGAATTTCTTATTACCAAATATTACCTTGGTAGTTTGATTGGTACAGCACTGAATAAATAATTTAATTTAGGTAGGATTGTCATTTTATTGACTTGACCTATCCCTGAGCAATTAATGTTTCTCCAATTATTTAAGTGCATTGTTATTTCTGCACAGGGTTGTCATAGTTGGATTTATGTAGTCCCTGTGTATATCTTTGTAGATATAGTCCCAAATACTTTATAGCTTCTACAATTATTTTCAATGTAATTTATCTTTCTAGCTCTTCCTATTGGATTTGGTTAGCAATATATAGGAATGCAGACTGCTTATGTGCATTTCTGTATATGTATTTTATATCCTGCAACTTTGCTAAATTTATTAATCATTTTAATTAATTATTTTGTTTAGAATTTTATGATAAACTCATCATACGAACTGCAAAAACAGTAATTTTGTGTCCTTTTTACCTATGTTTATTTCCTAAATTCCTTTCTTGCCTTTACTGCTACAGTTAGAATTTCTAACACTACGTTAAGAAGTAATAGTGACAATGGGCATCTTTGCTTTAACCTTGATGTTTTGGAAGACCTCTAACTTTTTCTCTTTACATATATTTTTTGCTCTTGTACTTAAGATATTATATACTATATTAAGAAAGGGTCCATTTATTACCATATTTTCTAAGATTTTTAAAAGAAATAGGTATTGGATTTTGTTAAAATCCCTGTCAGCATCTATTAGTACAATCATGGTTTCTATGATATTTTACAAGATTTATTATCGTACAGGTTGTCCCAAAAGTCGTAGTTCTGTTTTAAGCTTTAACAGCTGTATTTATATTCTTATGTTGAAACAATCCTGCATTTCTTGTATAAGCTCTACCTAGTCATAATGTATAAATTCTTTCTAATATGTTATTGTAGCCTATTTTCTAATGTTTTATTTTACATTTCTGTGTCAATATTCATTAGGAATATTAGGAATATTGGTATGTAAGTTTCTTTTGTCTCTTATATTGATATCAATATTATATTTGTAACATCAAAAGAGATTAGAGAGGTGCTTTCTTTTCTTGTTGCACACAATTTATAATATTGGTATAGTTCTTAGAAATAAATATTCAATGGGCTCAGAACTCAAAAAGGATTTTGAAAATCAAGTTAGAGAGGTGGAGGAAAAGCTGAGAAGGGAAATGAGAGAGATGCAAGAAAAGCATGAAAAGCAGGTCAACAGCTTGCTAAAGGAGACCCAAAAAAATACTGAAGAAAATAATACCTTGAAAAATAGGCTAACTCATTTGGTAAAAGAGGTTCAAAAAGTCAATGAGAAGAAGAATGCTTTCAAAAGCAGAATTAGCCAAATGGAAAAGGGGGTCCAAAAGCTCATTGAAGAAAATAGTTCTTTCAAAATTAGAATGAAACAGATGGAGGCTAATGACTTTATAAGAAACCAAGAGATCACAAAACAAAATCAAAAGAATGAAAAAATGGAACATAATGTGAAATATCTCATTGGAAAAACAACTGACCTGGAAAATAGGTCCAGGAGAGACAATTTAAAAATTATGGGACTACCTGAAAGCCATGATCAAAAGAAGAGCCTAGACACCATCCTTCATGAAATTATCAAGGAAAACTGCCCTAATATTCTAGAACCAGAGGGCAAAATAAGTATTCAAGGAATCCACCAATCCCCTCCTGAAAGAGATCCAAAAAGAGAAACTCCTAGAAACATTGTGGCCAAATTTCATAGTTCCCAGGTCAAGGAGAAAATATGTCAAGCAGCTAGAAAGAAACAATTCCAGTATTGTGGAAACACAATCAGGATAACACAAGATCTAGCAGCTTCTACATTAAGGGATTGAAGGGCATGGAATAGGATATTCCAGAAGTCAAAGGAACTAGGACTAAAACCAAGAATCACCTACCCAGGAAAACTGAGTATAATACTTCAGGGGAAAAAATGGTCTTTCAA
>CM053771.1:513199118-513231838 GCA_028658325.1 Potorous gilbertii
CAAATGGGGAGAAAATTTTGGAACCCAAAATCTTGTGAAAATGAATGTAAAAAGTTAAATGAATAAATTTATTAAAAAAAAAAGAAAATCATCTTAGCAAACTTATTTTGTTAGTTGTCCCCCAAAACAGCCATCTCCTAGCTTTATTTACAAATTCAATCATTTTTTGCTTTCAGTTTTGTTAATCTCTTCTTTAATTTTCAGAATTTCTACTTTATTGATTAGTTGGGGAATTTTAGATTGTTACTCAAGTTTTGCTAGTTGCTTACCCTATTTATTGATTCTTCTTTTTGTTACTAAAAGTTTCTAGCAATATAAAAGTTCTTCTTAATTCCTCTTTAGCTGCATTTCATAAATTTTGGTATGTTGTGTCAATAGTTATAGCTAATAAACAGTTATTAAATGTTTACTATGTATCAATAATAAGAACACAAAACCTTGCTAAACCTATCCATCCTTTTCAAGGGAACTAAATACCATAGTGGATAGAGCACTGGGCTTACAATCAGAAAGAGTCCTCTTCATGAATTCAAATCACTCTCAGACATTTACTAGCTGTGTGATCTGTGATCATGGGCAAGTCATGCAACCATGTTTGCTTCAGTTCCTCCTAAGTAAAATAAGCTTAGGAAGGAAATGGCAAGCCACTTCTGTGTTTCACTTTGTCGGGGTCAAGAAGAGTCAGATGCAACTGAAAAAAAACAACATGCAGTGTTGCAGTGGAAACACCAATACAAAAAAAGAAATACAGAACCTGCTGTCAGGAAGGTTACAATCTAATGGAGGCACACAGCACACAAAAGGAAGCTGAAAAGGGGAGTGGGAGAGGTACCAGATATAGGGGTACAGTCAGAAAAGTCCCAAAATCAGTGAAGTCAGGTGAGAAATAAAGAGATGGCATAAGTTGAGCTCTCTCCTTAGGGAAGGAGAGGGTAGTGGTGAGGTGGAGTTACAAGGCTGAGGAGATCTTACAGGATGATGAGGAGCTTCTTAGGGTTGATGAGATTCAACAGTATGATGAGGCTATCCCAATAAGGAGCTTCCTGGGGTGGAGGAGTATTCAGTGAGAAGTCCCAAGGTTAGTGCAGCCAGTTGAGAATTGGGGAGGGTCATTATTGTCATTTTTATTGTACCTAAAATTTGTTCTTTTAACCCACAAGTTCTTTAGAATTATGCTATTTAGTCTCCTATTACTTTTAAATTCTTTCTTTAAGGGCTCATTAATGGAATAAAACTTGTATTGAATTATGATTAATAAATAGAGTCAATTCTTGTCATTCTTAGTAGTTAATGTTCTATCTAAGTCACTGTGAACATTGAATTAGAAAATACTGATACTGAATCATTGCTCCTAGAGGAAATACAGACTTAAGTTCCTACAAGGTTCAGGTCACATTTTCATCAACCCATCAATATATAACTTTGTTTTATGTGCATTTTTCTTTAAAGACATTTAATATATATTCTTCCAAATAACTAATTTTATGTAAATTTCCTCTTCCTTTTTTCCTAGATGTACCATTTTGTTGCTTTATTCACATTGAACTAACCATCAACAGCACTATAACTCATGCCTGAACAAAGCTTAAGATTACCTAACGCATATTTTCTCTGTATGGTCCATGGAAGCCTTCTTATAATTAGAAACCTTAGATAGCACTTCAGCCCATTTTAAACATTTAAATCATTGATAAAAAGCACAAAAATGAGGAAAAACATGGCAGCAAATAGACTGAAAAGGATGCTTATTTACAGAAACAATGGCAGAATGTCACCTTGCTTGACTTCATCTCACAATGTGCATTTTGGGTGACTCAAAATTTTTTGCAGCTCTGCCCATGTCCATGAATGACTGAGAATGCTCATTGTTTTGGGGGTTACAAATAACTTTCAAGGAATAGACAAAATTTACAAGTACAAAATTTGAAAATAATTAGGATTGACTGCAATGTGTTTAGTATTTCTACTTTGATAAGGTCTTTATGCCCTAATACATGGTCAATTTTTGTAAAGGTTCTATGCTCAGCTGAGAGTATGTAAATTCCATTATATTTCCATTCAAAATTCCATTCACTCTATTAATCTGGCATTTCTAATTTTTATAAAGTTCTAGTCAGGTCCTTAACTTCTTTGTTATTTGTCTTTTAGTTATATTTGTCTAGATCTGAAAAGGGTACATTAAGTTCCTCCACTATTAGTTTTACTATATATTTTTCCCTCCAGGCACCTGAACATTTTTTTTTTTAATTTGAACTTGTAGAGTTGCTATTCTCTTTGGAATTTATCCCCTGGTCATTTCTCAAATCAGGGTATTTCTTCATCTCATTTGGAATTTTCCTTGGTTTACTTATCCCTTAGTAGCCTTATCACCTAATCTGGGGTTGGGGAGTTTTGTCTGGGTCAAGCACTACAACTGAACTAGGGTTCAGTAGGGTAGGGCCTGCTGGTCCTAAGTATGGTAGTCAAAGCTAAGCCTCCCCTGTAAGGGACGCTGTTTCAATACTGAACTCTGCCATAGGGCTCCTGGACCTCTTCCTCCATTTAACTCTGCCCAGGGTTCTTACTGCTCTGCTTCTGGGCTACTTCTAGGGGCTGGGCTTTCCCCGTGGGCTTCAGAGATATCTTGGGCTGGTCTTTGTTTTTTGCCACTCTTCTATACTGAGTTCAGGCACCATGGCAAAACTTGTTCATGTCTAAGGCTCTTCCCTTGACTCTTAGCTTTGGAGGCCTCTCACATTCCCACTCCCAAAAGGAGCCGTTTTCTGTGCTTTCCATCTACCCCCAGATATGCTTGTCTGTCCTCTAGGGCTCTGAACTAGGTAGTGTACAAGTGATTGTTTTCTTATTTCTTTGTATACTGACACATTTCTAAATCCCCCTGGGGCATCTGAAGATGACATGGAATCCTCTATATCCTCCCACACTTCTTCTATAATCTTCTTTCCAAAAATTTCCAAATGTCTCCTTTAATACTACTGATTGGTTTTCTAATTGCATGTGTAATTCTTCACCAGCACTGTCATTCTTGTTAATTTAAGTAAACAAACATGTGTGGTGGTGTGGCAGGATTTGGAATGGGAGGGTCTCAGTTCAAGTTTCAGTTTAAGTAGTACCAACTACATGACTTTGGACAAGCTCCCTGGGGTTTAAGCTTTATTTGTAAAATAAAAGGGTATGGTCCAGATACCCTCCAAAAACCTATCTCACTGATATGTGACTTTTGAGGAATGAACACCCCCTCCACCAACACAGAGCACAACCTCCTTTGTTCCATGATCAGTTAGTCCACAAACATTTATAAGCATTACTGTGTTTCAGGCACTGAGCTGCTTGCTGAGGATACCAAGTCAGCAGAGTCCAAGGGGAAGCGGTGGCTGTGGAGTCAGAGGGCCCCAAGTTACCGTCCCACCTGGGTGGGTGGGGGTGTTCTAGATCTTACATCTCTGTGCTGAGGGAGCTTACAATCTACTAGGGGAGACAAGATGTATACTTATAATTATGCACATAATATACACAAATGGGTACAACAACATGGTCATGGAAGGGAAGGCCCTAGCAGCCTGGGGGATCTGGAAAGCTTTCAGATTTCCCTCTTCTCCCAACCTGTTCTGCACTGTCATGCTATCTCCATCCTTTCCTTCCCTCCACCAACCCCTTCCCTCACCCCCACCTACTTTATTAGAATAATTGATGGATTTGAAATTGAAGGACCACAGTTTGAATTTTGGCTTGGTCACTACTACTCAATGTCAATGAACCACCTTTGCAATCTTGGACAATGACAGCTGGCATTCAATTAGCCTTGAAGTTTTGCATTTTACATGTCATTTCAACTGTTCATTTAATAAGTCATTTAACCCCTCTGGGCCTGAGTTTCTTCATTCATAAAGTGAGATGAAATCAAAAGTTCCTTCCAGTTATAAGTCTATGACACCAAGTTGTTGACTCCATCAAAAATACAGGACATACTCACTTTCAGGTGAGTCCTGAATATTTAATAAGTTGCAAATTAATAAATAAGAATTAAAAAGAGAATCAAGCTACAAATTTAGCTATTAGAAGGAAAGAATTACCTTATTTTTCTCTAATTTCAGTTTCTATTCTTTTTCTATTTAGGTTTCTGAGACAACTAAATGATTTTCAACAGGTTTGGGGTAGGGGGGAAGGCAGACCATGTTGCCCTGCCATTTCACTGATGTGTGGTCTTAGCACGCACAGATAGCAACCATTCTGAAAATTATAGCCTGGAACAGGCACAATGATCTGGTGAATAGAAAGCTGACCTCAGGGCCCAGAAGATCTGACTCATATGTACTGACATCCTAGCTACATGATTCTAGGCAAGTCACTTAACAACTCTTGCCCCAAGGTTACAGAATTAACAAAGTCATGAATCAATATCAACACCTTTACCTATTACCTATTTGGCTTCATGGCTGCCAGGTTTTAGGAAACTTCTATGAAAATCAATTTCACACTTGTCAACTTTGTGAAAAGCTTCAACTGAATATCCCCCCAAAATAAAAACAAACAAACAAACAAACACAAGTAGTGACAAAAATAACAAAATGTATTAAATGAAAAAAACCCCACAAAACCAGCAGTCCCATTAGACTATCCTGATAAGAATGAAGGGAGGTCCTGTATGTATTAGCTGATTGAAGACTAAAGTCAGGTAGGGCCTAAAGGAAGAGGAGTGGCTTGAGCTGGTCAAAGTTAGCATCTAATAATGGATTCTAAAGTTTCTGAGTCTCATATGAAGCATTCCTAAGCTAGTCCAGCCTTTGTTGCCTTCCTTTCCCCTAAGCTATGGTAATTCTCCATCAATGGACAAGAGGAGTTTTTGGGTGGAAAGTAACTTAAGAGTTCATCCAGTCCAAATCCTAGTTTGACAGAGAAAGAAATATGCCCAGAGAGGTTTAAAGTGATCAAGTCAATTCTGTGTTTCTACACTCTCCGCTAATTATTTTGTTTCAAAGTTTCTTGAAGGATCATAAAGTGGGAGCTAGAAGGCACCATAGGAGTCATCTGGTTCAGCCCCTCATTTGAGGGAACCAAGATTTCCATAGACAATTGACTTCCTCAAGGTCACGAAGACAGAGATTTGGCTGGAATGTGATTCAAACTCAGGTGGATGGATGATGCTCAGTCCAACACCCTTCCACTGCACCAGGCTGCCTCAGTGAAAGACTTTAGCTGAGAGTCCATGTGCCCCCACCAGCCTAGCCTAGGGCAGCATTTTTAGTAGTTATTCAATAAAAAAATCTTACTAGAATGCAGCAGCCTGATACTGAAAGTGAGCCTCTCCTTAAACTTCAGCTCTTGCCCATTCTTGGTGAGGTTGTCCTCGTAAGAATCCCTCCTATGAACATGTGGCAGAGTTGAGGTTCAGAGGTGCTGGGGATCCCATAATACCGCACGCTAGGTCCTTCTCGAATTAATTCGATTCAAGCCTTCTCAAAGCCAAAGAAAAACAAAGTTTATTAAAGATTCCCCATATTGGGTTGGCTCTTAGGGAGCCTAAGAATTTGTAATGCTTGTATTCACAAGGGGATCAGATAGAATCTCGGCTAGACAAGAGTCTGAACTGGATTGAATCTGAGCGCATTCCTGGAGGCTAGATGGAACTTACATACAGAAAGTCCGTGGAAAAAATCTAGAGGTGGTCTAGAGGTCTGGGAGGTGGGTCTAAGGAGGATCTTGATGGGATTGGGGTAACTAGTGATGTAATCCAGAGTGGGAAACCCCTGAAAGCCATTGAGAGGTATCAGACAGTGCAGGACTTGGGTGGGAAGTAGGTGGGGCAATTAAGAGGTTACAGACAACGGATGGCCAGGCTAGGCCCAGTGCACCAGGTTTGAGTATGAAAGGCCAGGTTAAGTGGGAAGATGGAAGCAGAGTTCCAGGAGGTTCCCAGAGTCTGAACCCCATCTGCAGAATCTAGAAGGGCAACACCTAGTTTCGTTTTCATCTCTGTCTCTCTAGAGTTTAGCATAGGGTAGGAGCATAATAAATATTTATTGAATTGAATTTCCAGTCTTAATACCTCCTTTCTGCTCTTTAAAGTCCAAACTAAGTGTATACACTGTATGTAAGTCTCCTGGAACAGGCTGGAATTCAAGTCTAGAATCCTGTGTGTATTCACGAAGTGCCTGACACCTAACAGATCTAAGCGTAAAAACGACATGTTGGGTGAGGTGGGAAGAAAGGTGAACTCTTTGTCAAGAAAGAAGAAAAACACAGCCGTCCTCAGCACAACTAGATAATGCTGAAAAAGAAAATTAGGACCCTGGGAGAGGGAGAGTAAACTCTGTCTGGGAATCAGCCTATGCAACCTCCCCATGATTTGTTTTCATACCTCCAGGGTGTGGATATGCTTATTACATATAAAGATTATACAGATGAATATAGTATTTGTACTGGCATCAATAGGCTCCTGGCAGAGTTTAAGTGGAAAACTTCAGCAACCAGTCTGGAGAAATGCCCCCCTAACTGAAGTGAAAATATTAAAAAAAAAAATCTATTCAGTCTATACTGACTTAAGTCAATACAATGTATCCAACTATATAGGTAATGGTACAATTGCAGGATGATTTTACTTAAGAGCTCCTTTTATGGGCGACCAGAGGCTGCAGGAGGCTAACCCTTGCTCCAAAGCAGGCTTTATGAACTCCTATGCCTCATGCATCCATTTTCTTCTCTGAGTTCTAGGCTTAAGTAATCACGGGGCTTTCCTGTCTAGCCTTGAAACGTTTACAAAGCAGACCCTGGGGATCTGACGAGCTGTTCCAGGCATTATCAGGTATTCACACCCAACGTCCAGTGGGGGCTCCAAGGTCCCCGAATGCCCAGGGGGGCCCTGGGCAGGCCATCTCCCGCTGGTCTGGGGAGGGCTGGGGAAGCTCCAGGCTGGCCCCTGGCTGAGCCCGGGCTCGAGTGCCCCTGGGAGTGGCTGGCAAGTCAAATCGGGGAGGGGGAGGCCTTGGAAGGGCAGCCAGGCGCAATCTGGGATACATTCAGGGAAGATAGGAAGGGGGGGGTGTCTCCCCTCTTCCACAGCCCGGAGCGCCCTTCCCTCTCCCCTCCTCGTCTCCTTCTCCTTCCCCTCCCCCCACCTTCCTTCTACTCTCCTTCCCTTTCCCCCGGCCCCTTCCCTTGCCCGACTCAGCGCTCCTCCCTCCCTCTCCCCCTCCCCCACCCCTCTTCTCCGCCCTCCACCCCGACCCACGGCTCCGCAGCAGGGACTGGCAGGGGAAACCCCGTAGGGGGAAGGGGGAGGGAGGAGGGAGGAGGGAGGAGGGAACTTGGACAGGCTCGCCGCTCCAATTGCTGCAATATTCTTCCGCCAAAGGCCAAAGAATCCCTTCGCCGTTAGAAAGACCCGGGGGCTTCTGGCACCCCCCAAACTACCCAGAAGCATCGGTGTCCGACTTTCCCGCCCCTCGGTTCTGGGTTTTACCTCAGGCAGCCCCTCGGCGGCGGGATTCGTGGCCGCAGGCGGGTGGTCCGATAGATATCCCTCCGCGAGAAACGCGTCCCGGCGGCGCGCATATAAAAGGCGGGTGGCGCGGCGGAGCTGCCTTTTCAGTCGGACTCTGAGCGTTGGTTCGGATCATGTCTGGTGGCTCCGCGGATTATAACAGGTACGCGCCCGGGGGTGCTGGGGCTTCCCGGGTGGGCTGGGCCGTGCCGCGGGCACCGGGGGACACGCTGGGTTTCCGGGCGGCTTCGGGGGCGCTGCGCCGGCGCCGCTTCGAGAAGCTTCTACGGCGCAGCCGCGGGGCCCGGCCGGGCCTGGCCCGGCGGAGGCGGGGGGAGGGGGCGCTGCTCCTGGCTGGTCCCCGGGGCCCGGCCTCGCCTTAACGGCCGCGGGCCGCAGGCAGGCGGGGACGCGCCGGGAAGGCCGCGGGGCCGTGCGTGCGGGTGCGGGTGCGGGTGCTTGGGGTGGTTACTCTGGGGCGGGGAGGACGCGGCGGCGATTCGGGCCTTCTCCCGGCCCCGCGGAGGCTCGGCTCGGGCCGTTGGCGGCCTTGCTCGCCCCGCGGCTCCCTCCCTCCCCCGCCGCCGGTGTCAATCATGGGGCTGGCGCAGTGCGAGGGGCGGGGCCGGCTGGTGCGCTGCTCTCGCGAGAGCTGCCCGCAGGGGGCGGGGGCGGGGGCGCCCGGAGCCGGCCGGGGCTGCTAACGGCCAGAGCCACGTGCGGGCCGAGGGCGGCTGACGGCGACTCTCTGGCCCGCAGAGACCATGGCGGCCCGGAGGGAATGGACCCCGATGGTGTCATCGAGAGCAACTGGAACGAAATCGTGGACAACTTCGATGATATGAATCTCAAGGAGTCTCTGCTGCGGGGCATCTATGCGTACGGGTTCGAGAAGCCTTCGGCCATCCAGCAGAGAGCCATCATCCCCTGCATCAAAGGTGAGCCGGGCCGCCGGCCGGGGCCGCGCTGCGGGGAGGGCGCGGGGTGACGTGATGGCCTACCATCTTTCGGGACTGACCATGGCTGGAGAGAACTGTCGCTGCTGATCACCTCCGAGGGGCTAAAAAAGGAATGGGGAACGAGGGCCTCTTTGGGGGCAGTAAACATGTATCCTACTTTTTTTAGGGTATGATGTGATTGCTCAAGCGCAGTCAGGTACTGGCAAGACAGCCACATTTGCTATTTCCATCCTGCAACAGTTGGAGATTGAGCTCAAGGAGACCCAAGCCCTAGTGTTGGCCCCCACCAGAGAACTGGCTCAACAGGTACCGATGGTGTAGTTCAAAAGGGTTACCGCTTGCTTGTGTAGTTTCGGGTTTCACAACTGTACGTAGGAACAGCTAGTGATTGACTTAGAGACGCTGTTCCTGTTAATGTTGCTATCCATAGTGTAGAATGCATGAATTTGGATTCACTTAGGATGTGCAGGGATGTTTCCCAGCAAAGAAATGGCAAGGTCCTATGGAAGATCTTGACAGGTTTGAAGATAATTGAACTTAAATGCAGTTGTGTGACATGAAAACTACTGTGCGAATGTGGTTTTTGTTTGTTCCTTTGCACGTTTAGCTGACTTTAAGCTTGCTTGTTGTGTTAGATTATAGAATAGATCTTAAAGACTATAGTTTGAAGTAGGTGTAATTGACTAACAGGAATCTTGGAGCTTCATCAGCATAATCATCTAGCAAAGTCCCATTAAAATTCTCAATGTACTTAATTTCTTAAGGAATTAGAACTCTTAATTTGTCAAGGTTTGCAAGGTTAGTTATGGTTAGTTATTTCTGTGATTACCCTGTGGCACAACTACTGCCTGGTGGGAAATGACAGACAAAAGTGCCACAAGCTGCATGGATTTAGATGGCCACAAGATAACTGAATTTTTTGCATTTGTCACATTCGTTTTGTACTAGCATGAAATACGTGACTGCATGCAAGATTAATTGCGGACATAGAATATTTTAAGCTAAGTGTTAGGTAGTAGATTGCTTGCTGGGTAGTTTACACAATTGATTTTATTTATTATTTTTGCGAACTTAGATCCAGAAGGTAATTTTAGCTCTTGGAGACTATATGGGAGCAACATGTCATGCCTGCATTGGTGGAACCAATGTTCGAAATGAAATGCAAAAACTGCAGGCTGAGGCACCACACATTGTTGTTGGAACTCCTGGGCGAGTGTTTGATATGCTAAACAGAAGATATCTTTGTAAGTTTTGAAGTTATGAGTGATTAATATCCTAAATGTTATTAATGCATAGCATTTGGTTTCCTTTTTAAATGTAACTTTTAACGAGTAATATAAAAACGGAAACTACATCTTTAAGATGTCGTTAGACTATGGATAATAACCCTTCTGGGTTTTTTAAATGGGGATTTTTATAGGGAAGACATTAAATATAGTTAAATATAGTAAACTTGTGGAGGTAGAGGATAAAAGGCTTAAAAAAATTCTTAGCCAGAAGTAAAATTCAACGTGTTGCTTTTCTTAACAGCTCCAAAATGGATCAAGATGTTTGTTTTGGATGAAGCAGATGAAATGTTGAGTCGTGGATTTAAGGATCAAATCTATGAGATTTTCCAGAAATTAAGTACAAATATTCAGGTACAAACCGGTGGGTTTTACTCTAGTGTAAGCGGGTATTGCAGGATCAAGTTACAATAGGGCTGTGAAGTGCCTGTATTGTCGTTCCCCCTGCTCAAAACAAATGTTTCATACTATCCTTGTCTAACTCAATCCATAGTAAGACAGGGACGCTTGGTCTCAAACATTTCGGTCATCAGCGGAAATCAAAGGTACTGAATTAACAGGCAGCTCATTTTTTTAAAATGTACTTTTCCTATTTTCCAAAGGTTGTGTTGCTCTCTGCCACAATGCCAACTGATGTGTTAGAAGTGACCAAAAAGTTCATGAGAGATCCTATTCGCATTTTGGTGAAGAAGGAAGAATTGACCCTTGAGGGAATTAAACAATTCTACATTAATGTTGAAAGAGAGGTAACTTCCACTGTTCTGTGTAAGATTAATTTTGTTGCCAAGATTGTATGCCTTCTTGTTTGAAAGCACTGTGCTAAAATTGCAGAAATTAAGGCGCAATGTCTTGTTTTTTGTAATAATGCTAGCACAGTATATACACAAGAAGAAGAAGAAATGCGCTAGATTGATAAAAGACTTGGGTGGACCTCTTTCTTAATGTCCAGTGTCCTGTGTCTTAAGATCTTAGTGCAACATACATGAACCGTATATGTTGGCAAACGTGTGGCTTCCTTAAATTTCACTTACTGGTATGAGTATAAAAGTTTGGCTTTTTTGCCTTAGATAGTGTCAAGACTGACTGCGTTAGAGATACATTATTGAGATTGACTTAAAGGCAATTTTGTTTCAGGAATGGAAGCTGGATACTCTTTGTGACTTGTATGAGACACTGACCATTACACAAGCTGTTATTTTTCTAAACACGAGGCGAAAGGTAGATTGGCTGACTGAAAAGATGCATGCCAGGGATTTCACAGTTTCTGCTCTGGTAAGAGGCATGTGGTTTGATACTTTATTGGGGGTCAATATTTAGTTTCTTACAAATCATCTTTTAATTTAGCTTTTGATTACTGCAGGAACTAGTTACGATGTAGCTGTGAGGTGCTGTGTTGTCGGTCCCCTGCTTAAATTAAAATGTGTTTTTACCATCCCTGTCTTGTTACCAAACGCCATGGCAGCCAGGGACGCTTGATCTCAAACACACTGGCTTAAACCTTAACTGTAATTTGGCTAGGATTTTTAAGCTCATCTTTTTTCATTGATACAAGTTGAAAGTACTTAATTCAGTAGTCAGTGTTAAACGTGAACTTAGAAGATAAAAGGGGAAAAGGTACTAAAATCTGGGAAATTTTTGTTTGCTTTGTAGCATGGTGACATGGACCAGAAGGAGCGAGATGTTATCATGAGGGAGTTCAGATCAGGGTCAAGCCGGGTTCTGATCACGACTGACTTGTTGGTAACTACACATAACATTTTTTAAAGGGTGGATGTTTCAGAAACCTCCCCAAAAGCTGCTGATTTGGATTAAGGTCTTTAATTACCTTTAACCAATTATAAGCTTTCTGGGAGAGAAAAGACCACACTCCACAGTGAACTACATTGTTGTAGTAGTCCATTACTTATTTTGTGGTCAACAGTCAGGTACATGTACATAGGGAGAAGTGGTGGGTTTGGAGTGGATTAATGAATGTCACTTCCCTTAGTCATGGGTTTGTTACTACTTTTTTCCCTAGGCTCGTGGGATTGATGTGCAGCAAGTATCTTTGGTTATAAATTATGATCTACCTACCAATCGTGAAAATTACATTCACAGGTTAGTAGATGGCTTATGATTGGATTGTATGTATCATTGTCACTTTTATTTGCTGGTATTCTGTAGCTTCCAAATAAAATCTTAACTTCATGCTAGATCTACAGCATTAAATTTTAGGGAGTGAATTTCAGGAAGAAACTGACTTTTAAGTACTGCTATTTAAATGCAGTTCATTTTGGGGGAAGAGCTCTTGGCTTAGTCGTTTAAAACAGTGGGAAAACTTACCTTGAGTCTTGGAGCTTGGCCCAAATTTTGAAGTTTTGTTAAAAGGAAAGGAAAAGACTCGCTTTAAATTGAAATTGGAAAAAGGGTTTAGGTTTTCTGGCATTTATATTTGAGCCTTAGTTTTTTAAGACTCCGTGTTTCTCATTCATTGCTCCTGTGTCTTGTGCTTTCTTGGTGATTTTTCTCTAGTGGGATTCTCTCTTGGTGTGTTCTGGTAGTAACCGAGTTCTGTGTCCCTGGCATATAGTTTATAGTGGCTTGATCCCTAAATAAATTAAATTGTGCTTTGTTACTTGATGTAAAAAAAGACTTTTTAAAAAATACAGGAGTCGATAGCAGCAGTTGATGACGTGAGATGGCACTCAGAAACGGCGTGACGTAATTTAGGACGTGGCTTCATAAACGAAACAGCACACTGTTTGAATAAAGAGCGAGTCGGTATTTATATATTTGTTTTTCTTTTGTCATGATTATTTGATATTTTTTTTAAGTTCCCAACGTCCTAGCCAAAAGCCATTTTGTTGTGTATTAGCTTTTGTATA
The DNA here is from genome assembly GCA_028658325.1 of Potorous gilbertii. Classification (NCBI taxonomy): domain Eukaryota; kingdom Metazoa; phylum Chordata; class Mammalia; order Diprotodontia; family Potoroidae; genus Potorous; species Potorous gilbertii. The sequence continues at coordinate 513,211,708 of CM053771.1, forward strand.
TTAGGTGGTTTGTCTGGTTTCTATGAAGGAAGGCAGATGTTGGGTTTAAACCACATCTTCAGTAACTTGTAGTGTGGTTTGTGTGTGAAACTGAGCAAAAAGCAGTGATAAGTTTGGGTTTCCATACCAAATACTTGGGAGAGTAAGGAGTTAAGTTTTCCCACTGAAAAGAATTGTAAGTCCTAGAAAAAATAGTTAACCTTCAAGCTATTTACATTTACAGTCTACAGTTCCAGTGGTGCGTCGAAATGGAGTATATAACAATTCTTTCTGTTTCATTCCTGGAGTTTACATCTGTCCCAGGCTGACCATCGATCTTTGCCCACTTTGGTATGGGCTTAATTCACTACCCCAAACAGAATACTGTCATCTGCTTAAAATCACAATGCTCGAGACCTGAGATCTCATTTTGCAGCCAGACACAAGCCTTGATCTGCTTACTTTTGGCACTAACTGCTAAGGAAGATCTTTTTCCCTCATCTAGATATTTTGATTTAGCAGCTAGTGCTCCAAATAGAAGCACTCTATTACCTTGGCAAATAAACAGCAGCTGGTTAACAAGTGGATCATCTCCTTGTGGGCTGAGGAATATATTATAGTTATGACTGTTTTTCTTTCATGCAGAATTGGAAGAGGTGGTCGTTTTGGGAGGAAAGGTGTGGCTATAAACTTTGTTACTGAAGAAGACAAGAGGATTCTTCGTGACATTGAGACTTTCTACAATACTACAGTGGAGGAGATGCCAATGAATGTGGCTGATCTTATTTAATCCCTGGGATGAGATGGTTTTGAATGCAGTGCTCGCTGTTGCTGAATAGGCGATTCACAACGTGCATTGTGCTTCTTTCTTTGGGAATATTGAATCTTGTCTCAATGCTCATAACGGATCAGAAATACAAGATTTTTGATAGCAAAGCGACTTTAGTCGTGAGCTCTTGTGGGGAAAGAGCTACTACTGGCTTTCTCCTTTAGAGTTAGACTGTTGGGGTTGGGTGTAAAAGATATGGGGTCTGTAAAATCTTTCTTTATTAGAAATTTATTTCCTAGTTCTGTAGAAATGGTTGTATTAGATGTTCTCTATCATTTAATAATTTACTTGTGGACTAAAAGATATAAGTGCTGTATAAAATCAGCCAATTATGTTAAACTAGCATACCTGCCTTTATTGTGTTAGTAGACTGAATAGGAAAGGCTTTTCAAATGGACTAATTTTTTTTTAAGAAAGCATTTGAATGCATTTTGTTTGGTATTGTATTTATTCAATAAAGTATTTAATTAGTGCTAAGTGTGAACTGGACCCTGTTGCTAAGCCCCAGCAAGCAATCATAAACTAGGTAGGGTTAAACCCAGTAAAATTGCCATATTGCACATGTCTTAATGAAGTTTGAATGTTCAATAAATTACTTGTATATTCACTTTGAATTCAAAATGATTGCTCTTGTTTAACTTCTTGCCAGCTGATATTTAAAGGGGTCCTAAGGGATTTTACTCCAATGAAGGGAGACCCCCCCCAGTTTGTTATTAACTAGACCAATCCATAAGATGGTAAGTAGAGGAAAGTAGAGATGTTCTACATCAAAAACTTTATTGCCAAAAATATGTACAGCAACACTGGATTTTCAATTCGTGTTGTGAGTTAACTGCTGCATTACTGTAGCACACAGACTGATTAACTGTAAGTGTTCATCAGCACCATCAGCTAGGCACTTGTCTACTTCCTGAAAGGCAAGAAAAAAAGTTACCCTATTTAAAAACCCACTTAGCATAAATGTTAGCACATAACATAAAAAACTTACTGCAAGTTTCTCAGTGATGATGGATTTCTGCTTATCAGTGAGGTCATCTTTTTCCACCACTACATCATGGAGTTGGTTTATAAGCTGAGTTGCTGCATGTCCCTCATCGATTAAATCCTATTAGAGGCATAAAGATTAGTCTTCTCCCTCCCCCCAAAATACTCTGTTTTTTACCACAAAAGAAAAGCTTAACCTTAACGACGGCTTCCAGTTTTTCGAAAGAGCCACTCTGACAGCTAGAGAATATACCATTAATGGTTTCTGTAGGTACCACCTAGAAAGGAAAATAGGGTGCCAATCACATCAACAAGCATGTAAGATGGTTTGAATGTTTTTTTAATTGTTTTAAACCAAAACCACTTGAACGAACTCCTCTAGGGAAAGGCAAACCAAATGTTTTCCATAAAATTTCTAACCCTGCTTTGTATTGTCTATGCCTTCCCATACTTGTTGACCACTTTTTACAGCAGTGATTCCATTACATTTGTACATTTACACAGTGGCATTCACTTTTCTGTTTCCTGCTATGACAAAAAATCAAATCCCTTTCTGAATATTTTGCCTCTATCCCTTGGTCTGATATTACACAAATGTCTAAGCCCACACATTTCAGTTTATTATGGCTGGCCTAACCTAATTTCTTTCAACTCGACTAAATATGACACAGAATTCCCACATTTTCAGAGAGGCGAGTATAACCTTTTAATCACAAATTTCTAAAGAAAAATTTACTTCCAGGATGCTTACACTTTGTTTCCAGCCAATGCATCTTTGTAATAGCATGGCAATGGTATATAAAATTAAGTAACAATTTCCTAACTCTGAGGCAGACTAGATGAGCATCCTCCAGGGCCTTTGCCTGGGCAAGACCCACAGGGAGCACCTGAGAGCTCAAGGCCAGAGGAAGGGCAAGTTGAAGTTCATCCCTGAACTTTTCTCATCTTAGGGCTATTGTATCAAATGAGCAATCAAACGTTCAAAGGCTGGATGATCGTCTTTAATGATAAAGCAACAAAAACGTGAGGAAGATGTCATGTAGGTTGGCTTTAGATTGTTGTCTTACATTTGACTAAGCTGCATAGGAAGAGGTTCCTTATTCTGCTTGACCCCACAGGGGTCAGGTACTGGCAGACCATATGCACTTAAGCTCAATTTAAAGAAATTTTTCAAACATTGACAGCCGTCCAAAAGTGAAATGGGTTACTTGTCCCAGGTCCTGTTCCTCTCCTGTGGGCTGGGGGTACTCTATGCTTGAAGATGTCCCTTCCCTTTCAGGGACTCCTTTAATGGGCAGGGAATATCTGAGATAGTGATGACACCCTAAGATACTTGACTGAACGGGCTCTACTCTGCCCTTGGCCAAAGGCTAATAAGCCCATCTATCATCAGGAGGCAGGAGTGGGGCAGAGCAGCCCAAGGGAGCTGCTCATGGACAGCAGAAGGGAAGCTAATGCCAATGCCAACAGTTCAGCAGATAAGGTGATGTCAAAGAGGTGGAATTTAGAGAGCTCACCCATAAAATCCTGGGCATCCCTCTATATGCGTCATTTACGTAATGTTATTCCCCTAAGACATGAGCCGTTACCTCCTGTGGGCTGCAGTTCAGCAGAATCAAAAGCAGCCCCAGAATTTCTCTGTGTAGGACAACAGTAATATCATTCAAAGCAAAGTTGCCTCCCCAGTATTTAATACTAACCACAAAAAAGGGCAAACTACAATAAAGGCCCCAAAAATACACAAACTGAAAAGAACTGATAACAAGTGCTCCTACCCCAGCAATCTCTGTGATCACCTTCTCTGTGACTTCTTGCCCACCTGTCAATCGAGTGGCACTTTGAAGAAATGTGATGGCTTTTCGTAAGTCTCCTTCTGACACTTTTACAAGGTAAGATATTCCCTAAAAGAGGGAAAAATAAAGATGTTCTCCTGAATAAGCAATCTTGGCAAATACCAAACCTAAACATCTAGATGAGATTCATCCATATGGGAAAAATTAAAGCCTTAAAATTCCAGATCCTAAACATTTTTTCTTATATTTTCCTGCTACCTTGGTACTGTTCTGTAGACACCTGTTTACTCTTGAAATAATGAGAGGAGAAAATCCAACCGCAGTATCAGTGTGAATGGAGCAGGTGAGTGCAAAGGTGCAACCTGGCCTGAGAGCTCAATTTACATAAGAATGACAGCAAGGTGATGGAAGATACCCCTTCTGAACTCTTAAAAAAAACCCAAAAAACCCTTTATATTAAGATGTCAATCATTCTCTATCTGAATTAAAAAGCGTTTGCTCTTGTTCAGTTGTGTCCGACTGTGAACCTATGGACCATACTGTCCATGGCTGAGGGCTCCAGATACTGGTGCAGTTTGTCACTTCTCTCTCCAGTGGATTAAGACAAACAGAGGTTAAGTGTGTAGCCTAGGGTTATGCAGCCAGTGAGTGTCTGAGGCTGGATTTGAACTCAGGTCTTCCTGATTCCAGGCCCAGAGGTGTATCCACTGAGCCACCTCACTGTCTCGGTACAGCCAGTCATAAAAAAGAAACTTCAATCCCATTACAAAGGTCTAGGGACTGCAGGATTCTCCCCTTGTACAAAAGTGTGACTACATCAAATACTGGTTCAAACAAATGGGCCAAAACTAGGAGGAGGTAATCTTTTCATTAAAGTAAAAATATGTATCCAGGATTTGGAGAGTGAGAGAGAGGGGGGGGGGGGGGAGAGAGCAAGGGAGAGGGAGAGGGAGAGGGAGAGGGAGAGAGAAAGAGAGAGAGTGCGTGTGCGTGTGTAATCCCTAAGACATAGATAAGGTTCCTCTATGTTCCAGCTACTGCCAACTGACCTCACCTCCATCCGTATGATGGGCTACTAAAGGCATATCAGGCATTTCAGCTTTCATAGCTTCTTCAAATAACATGCACAGCAATTAGGTCCTAGTTACCCTACCTCATTACTGATTTTCACGTTTTCCTTCTCAGAGATGTCTAGTAATCTCTGATGCTGAATTTTATCTGACAAAGGCTTGAAGCGAAATTTGGAACATCGAGAGGTTAAGGGCTCAATTATCCTGTAAGAGAAAAGGGATCAAGTTGAAAAATAGGTGACTGTCTACAGAGTATTTCTCCAAAGGTAGGTTTATCAAGTACAGGTTAAGTCCTCAGCTAAGAAGAAATCCCAGCATGTCAGGAACCTGACCACCTCCAAAAGTTGTTTTCTTGTTCTTTTAACTTAGCTATCAGGGAAGGCTGTGGCCAAATTGTCCTCCCTAGAAGAAAGGGAATGCACATACCGACTAACATAATTGCAGATGAGGCAGAATCGAGTTGTTTTGGACTCTTTCTCCATCGTACGTCTTAAAGCGGCTTGGGCTGCAGAGGTCATAGAGTCAGCTTCATCCAGAATTACAATCTTAAAAGGAGGACATGGCTTCCCACTATATCGAAAAGAGAAGGTCAACAGTAACCCAGAGATGCTTCTTACAACGTACAGCTACTCTGAGTCCTGAAAGCATTCTATCCAAGGAACTGCTGGCAAAGTTGACCCCTGGCTGTTGATTTGTCTTTAAAATATCCCTCACCCCCACCCCAATTCAGTAATATCTTAAAAAATCTATTCTATTGTGAAATTAAAATATTTCCACATGCCAAAAAAATTAAACTCTTGATTTGTGATACCCAAAGGCAAAAGAAGACGGTGGGCTTTTCTAATTTAATTCATGCCTAAAAACAATCAAAAGTAAAAACTTCCTTTCTCAAGTATAAGAGAATTGACTCAAATTTATAAGAACACAAGTCATTCCTTAACTGATATATGGTCAAAGAATATGAACAGGAAGTTTTCAGATGAAGAAACTAAAGGTATCTACAGTCATATAAAAAATGCTCTAAATCACTACTAATTAAAGAAATGCAAATTAAAACAACTGAGGTACCACCACACATATCAGATTGACTAATATGACAGAAAAGGAAAATGATGGGTGATGGACAAGATGTGGGGGAGTTGTGAACTGATCCAATCACTCTGGAGAAAAATTTGGAACTATTCCCAAAGCTATAAAATTGTGCATACCATATTGATCACAGATTGGCTAATATGACAAAAAAGAAAAATGATAAATACTAGCGGGGATGTGGGAAAACTGGGACAATAATGCACTACTGGTAGAGTTATGAAATGATCCAACCTTTCTTGAGAGCAATTTGGAACTATGTCCAAAGGTCTATAAAGCTATGCATATTCATTGACTCAGCAATACCATGACTAGGTCTGTATCCCAAAGAGATTAAAAAGAAAAGGATGAGAAAGAACCTATTTGTGTGGCTAAGAACTGGAAATTGAGAGGGTGTCCATCAACTGGCTAAACAAGTTGTGATATATGATTGTAATGGAATATTATTGTGCTATAAGAAATGACAAGCAGGATGACTTCAGAAAAAAACCTGGAAAGATGTACGTGAACTGATGCAAATGAAGAGCCAGGAGAACATCATACACAGTAATAACAATATCGTAAGATGAAGAACTTTGAATGACTTAGTTATTTTCAGCATACAATGATTCAAAACAAGCCTAAAAGACTCATGATGAAAAATGCTGTCTTTTTTGGAAAGAAGTGAAACTGTCTGAATACAGACATTCTCTCTTACATGAACACAAAATGACTAATATGGAAATGTTTTACATGTTTGTTATTAACCTCTATCAGATTACTTACCATCTTAGGGAGTGGGAGTGAGGGACAAAACTTGGAACTCAAAACAAAATGAAAAAAACCCCAATGAATGTTAAAAATTGTCTTACATGTTATTGGGGGAAAATAAAATATTATTTAAAACTAAAGCAACCAGATGTTTTAAGGTATGTGGAAGAATAAGGTAATCCTTGCCCTTTTCACCTGAATTACCAACTCCTACCCACAACAATACTGATCTCTGAAAAATAGTAACAAAAATCTCTATGAGGGAAAAAAGACACCGAATGACCACTTGAAGGTTAAACTTTAAGTTTAAACTACAAAAATGGGATTCAAAATTAGAAAAGACTCATTAATCTGGGAATATTATATTTGAAACAAAAAGGTACTTTAGGGAGACTGTGACCTGCCACAAAGAAAAAACTTGGCTTACTTACTCTGATCGACTTCCTGACACAGTTAGTTGAGCAAATGTCTTTACTTTCTCCCGAATAACTTGTATCCCACGTTCATCTGATGCATTTAATTCAAGAACTCTTTGTCGGAAAAGCTCAGGTCTGTAATATTAAGAAAACTCAGGATCATGTGCCATTATTCCACTCAACCCATTTCTTTATATTTTCATGTTTTGTAGTAGTTTAATACAACTATATCCTAGTGAATAACACCTTTTTTGGGGGGGAAGGAGGAAATTGGGTTAAGTGACTTGCCAGATTTGAACTCAGGTTCTCCTGACTCCAGGGCTAGTGCTCTCTCTCAGTTGTGCCACCTGGTTGCCTCACAAATAATAGTTGTTTTTAACAATGACCCAGATCATTGGGGCTGGAAGAGACCTTGGAAATTACATAATCTAACCTTTACATTTTACAGATGACCTGAGGAGGCAGAATGCCTCCCCTAGGTTAGCCATAATCAGCAGCTCACCTCTAAGATATTCCCAAACTAGCATCCCCATAATCATTCTCATTAGAGAGCAAACCTCTCAAATCAGAACTGTGAATTAAGACACACACACACATCTGACTGGTCCTTCTCAGTATCCTCTATTGGATCAATGTCCACATCCTGCCTCCTTAGTGTGGGTGTTGCCTTTCCATTGTTGGTTTTTCTTATCTACTCTCTTGAGATCTCATCAGTTCACATGTTCAAGAATTAACCCTAGACAGAAGACCACCCAATCTGTAAATCCAGCCCTACCCTCTGCCCTGAATTCTAATCCATCGACTGTAGATCTGAGCATCTTAGTGGGTTGAGAGTGCAGTAAGAGTCAATTGTCTGAGATAGGGGACCAAAAGCTAATGAAATTTGGGCTATGTGAAGAGGCATGACTTCTAGTAATAGAGAAGCTGTCATCTGCACTGGCTGAACCACCCAGTTTACATAGGATACAAGGGCAATCAGAACAGTAAAAGGTTTTTGAGTCTATGTTGTATAAGGATTGAAGAAACTGGAGATATTTAGCCTGGAAAGACAAGGCTCATGGGAGATGGGAGAGCAATCTTTACATTTCTGAAGAACTGTCATTCAGAAGAGGGATTAGACTTGTTCTGTTTGGCTTCATACTGTAGAATCAAGACAATGGATGTGTTCATCCTTCGTTACTGAAGACCATGCCATCAGAGAAATGATGACATGACTTGCACTTGACTTTGTTTTGAGTGAGGAAGGGCTGTGCAGGTCACCAGCCTCACTTCTCCTCCAGAGCCATCTGAATCCAGTGACCAGATAATTCATCAGGATGGCTGGAGATGACCCAGGATGAGGCAATTGGGGTTAAGTGACTTGCCCAAGGTCACACAGCTAGTGAGTGTCGAGTGTCTGAGGTAGAATTCAATGGATATACACTGAGAAGTCAACAGTATCAGAAAAAGCTTTCCTACCAAGAAGAGCTTTCCAAAAATGGATTAGGCCATCATTGGAGCAGGAGAGTAGTTACTGTTGCCCCTCACCAGAGGATTTCAAGCACAGATTGGATGGCTGTTAGCTGAGGGTGAGGTGATGGGGATTCTTTTTTGGTATAGGTCAGTCGAGGTGGCCCAGGCTCCCTCCAAATTCTGAAAGCCTGTATTTCTGTGATCGTGAACTACCTGCCACTAACTCCCGAGAGATTTCACAGCCTCTCGAATGTCCAGGGCAGAATTTACTATCTTTGCCCCTGAATTTGCTCATCCTCCAGCTTTCCTTATTTGTGCTGAGCACACTGCTATCCCCTGCTATCCAAGACTGTAACTTCTGACTCACCCTTTATTTTTCCTCTTTCCTTTACTCTCCTAGATCCAAAATACTGGCTGTTCTGCTCAATTCTCCCTGCATAACACATGCCACAGTTCCCTTCTATGCTGCCCCATAACCACCAGCTCTCTCTTGTTCAGGCCATCACTGCTCCCCTGGACTTCTGTATTAGCCTCTTTCTTCAAGTTAGTCCAATCTCCACCCCATTTGCTCAAAACTGGTTAGTGACTCTTCACTGCCTACAGAGTAAAACACAAGTTCCTAAGGCTTTCTACATTCTGGCTCCAACCTATTCTTCCAGCCTTATTGTATCTTCCTTCAAACTCAATTTTATCCAACCTGGACTACTAGCTGATCCCTGAACTTCCTATTTCTTCTCCATCTCCATGTACTCGTATGAGCTGCCCACAATGCTGGGAATGCCCTCCCTCATCTCCATTTCTCAGAACCATTCGCTTACTTCAAAGTTCAGCTAAGGCTCCTGCTCTTCCTCCTCCTTCATGAGACCTTGCCTTCACCGCTCCAATTTTCCTTGTACTCATCCCACTCCCCCAACTAGTGTAAACTCCTTCAGGGTATCCCTGGTACCTAATAAGAGTGTTTTGTACACAGCAGACACCTCATGTTTCCTGAATTTGCCTGAGTCACCACATCCCAGGGACGTGTTATAAGCTGTAAATTCAGAAACAAAGGACACTGGCATACCCATAGAGCTCCCTCGCAGCTGCCAGAATGGTGGAGGTTTTTCCAGTGCCAGGTGGTCCATAGAACAAGAGGTTGGGGAGCTGTGGAAATACAAGGTTAGAGTTTACTGACATAGGTCACACTCAGCAGAGGAATATGGAAATGACCCTGAGAGGAGGGTGGGTGAAGCAGCAAAGCCAGGTGAGTGCTGTCCTCAACGCCCTGAGCAGTCACTGGATTTGCTCTAAGAATCCCTTTTTTTTGGGACCCTTTGCTTGGTGGAAGAAGTAATGTGAGATGCTCAACATATCAGAGCTCATATGAATTCAGTATTAATGTAATTCCTTTTTCAATCTTGCTCTATGCCAGGGATTTCCAATTTTTAAGTCACAAATACCCTTATCATGTGGGAAAAAATGTCCACAGATATGCTTCCGCCCAGGCCTCCTACCCTGGGTAGCTCCACTGATGGAAAAAATCCACAAGGACAAAAAACTGCTATGAACCCAAAGTCTGTAAAAGGGTCTGGACGTGATTCCATTGCAATGGAGAAAGTCACAAGAGGAAATCCCACCTACTAATGGGGCCAGCACCTGTTCATATCAGAGACAAGACTTGAACCCAGGGCTTCTTGGCTTTGAGGCCAGCTGTCTCTTCATCACACCATGCTTCCTCTCAGTAGATACAAGTTGAACTAAATGGATGCTTTTGCCCCTTCTAATTCTGAGGTTGTAATTCTGTGAGACATACTTCTCACAATAACTTAAGGCTTCTCCACTCACCCACCCACAGAGAAGCAATTCAAGCAATTCAAGATTCCATTCAGTGCTTGGGGGTGGGGGGTGATGGCCTGAAGAAGGGCATCACTCTGCCTCCTTTGTCCACTAATTCCAGTGCCCTCACTTCTAAGTGAGTCCAAAATACACATCTTCCAGCTCCTCATCCAGGTCTTCTCTGACCTACTCTACCCTGTGGAAGGTGAGCATGTGGGGTGGTAGAGGGTAGAAAACAGACAGTAACTGGCTTCTTCGGTCAGAGGCTAAGTCTCCCCCTTAGGCCTTTTACTGTGCTATTCAGAAATAGCACTGACAAGCTGTGCTGAGTAGAAACTACATAAAGTAATGCTTACTTATGCTTTTCGGATGTACTTTATCGCGGGACCAGAGGTCTACTTTTTTAAACAGTCTATTAAAGAGATTAAGGTCTATGACGGGCCTATCCAAATTTAAGGGCTACACTGAAGTGCAGACAAATTTTTGTCTCCTGTCTCTGTATGTTCTCTCCCCCTTAGCAATGTCACTTGCTGCCTAGACATGGTCTCCAAGATCATGGTTTTAATTATGGTTCTGCCACTTACTCCTGAGGTGTCCCGTCATTCAACCTCTCTAGGTGTCATGTTCATTTCTGTGGGTCTTGATTCCCAAACTGGAAGGAAAGATTCTCAAGTGAAATAACTATTTCTAGACTTCTTAGCATCCTGCGCAGAAGCCCTGGTTTGGCTCTGTACATGGATTGGGCATTCACCAAAGTCATGCTGCATCAAACTACACTCCAACACAAATCCTGAAGTTAGCTGGTAGATACTCCCAGGAAATGTCCTGTCATTCTCTCAACCCACAACTAGTTAATAAATACATACCATGGGCCAGGCCCTGGGATGGAGAGAACGAGTGCCATCAAGTGAGACAATATCTTAGAAAACTATGGTTATGAAGTGTGTGCTCTAAACCCCAGGGTTGTGGTGAGGATCAAATGAAATAGTATTTGTAAAGGACTTGGCACAGTACCCAACACATAGTAGGTGCTATACAAATGCTATTATTATATTCTATTACTGGCTATTAATAATCAATGGAACTGTCAAGCTGGATCCCATGGAGCCACCACCAACTGGCTGGGAATTTGGAGATTCAGTAGGAGGGGCCAGTGGTCGGACAACCTGAACAGAGACAGAAATGGTGTAAATGGTGTGTACAACTGTTCTGGTGTTCCTGATGGGACAACTGCATGATCAACACAAATGCCTGGGTTATCTGTGTTCTCATGGTGATAACAGACACAGAGCCATATGGAAGCGTGAATTGTTTTGATGATGCGAAGGACTTGGTATGAAAAGTATCAATCCCACTCTAGGAAAACATTTCCAAGTGATAAGTTAAACAAGTTTCAACTCACGTCTGCTCCTTCTAAAGATTTCTTCAACACTGCAACTACCTCTTCCTGAAAAGCAACTTCATCCACACATTTGGGACGGCTGGGGAGAAAAAATTGGCATTTTGTTGTTAGCAGAGATACTGAAAAGTTCCATGTGTTAGTACTATTGCTACGAAGTCAATTACACTCCTTAATATGTACTAACAGAAGGGGGAGGGGCAGACTTAGGAATTGGAGCCATGAAGGACAGGGATGTATTGTTACTGTTACAATGTATACATTGTTACCGTTAGATATGCAGGGGTGAGGATTTCCTTATACTTTCTAACTAGTTCATCTGTCACATTGTAACATCAAAGTAAAAGGTTTTTCCGGCCTCTGTCTTATCAGTTGTGCCTGCCTCTTTATGACCCCATATGGGATTTTGAGGGCAAAATTCATTTTACAGTTGAGGAAACTGAGGCAAACAGGGTCACATGGCTGGTGTCTGAGGCCTTTCTGGATGCAGACCGGTGCTCTGCCCTGTGCACCACCAGGCCGCCTTTTCTATAAAAATCAGGTGAGATGTCTTGTCCAAAAGCAGTGTAATAGCGCGGTCCCAGGAGTTGGGCAGGGGAGGCCACAGCGCTGGGTGCTCCGTCAGGCGATCCCAGGGGCCCGAATTACACCGACTTAGGCCCGGCTGGCTGGGCGAGGCCTCGTGGGGGGCCCCGGAGCCCGTTTGTCCACGACGAGGCCGGCGCCAGGGGCCCAGCACCCCGGGGCGAGCCAGCCTACGGGCAAGTGCGGCTCTGCCGGCCGGGCAAAGCGCCGCTTCCAGCCACCAGCGGCCCGGGCGTCGGCTCGGCCAGGCCCACGCGGGGCCGTGACGGGGGTTGGGGTGGGGGGGCGGGGGCGAGGCTCTTACTATTTCTCCACCCATGGCACGGGCTTGGCCCGGCGGCTCTCGGCGCTGCTGCCCGCGGGGGCTGCGGTTCCTCGATCCTTCGTGGGCGGCGGCTTGGTGCTGATGGAGGCGGGCCCCTTGAGGAAAGCCTGCATGGCCGCTTGGCCCTGCCCGGGGTAGGCCGGGAGGCGGGATCGATCCGGAGGCTCCGGGCAGGGGCGCCGGGGACCACCCGATGGTGGAGCTGGAGTTCCGGGGAGCCGGGTCACGCACACAGGACGAGGGCGGCGGCGGCTGCCCTCCGGCCCTCCCTGGACAGGCGCTGCACGACCAGGCCTGGAGTTGCTGTTGGGAGGCCGCCGCCCGCTCCCGTTCCCGGTACCTTAAAACCTCCCCTTACTCCGGGGCGCCCAGGCTCCCGGTTCCCGCCACCGAACAGCCTGCCGGGAGCTGGCAAATCACTTCCGGTGAAGGAGGGGCGACCAAGTCGGGAGGCCGCGAGCTCAGGCTGGGGTTTGGGAGGGGATCGGCTGTCCCTGGAGTGCTGGGACACGCCGTGGTTTTGCCTTTCTTTATGTCTCCATCTCTTAGCAAAGGCGGCTCAACAAATGCTCGTGTACCGACCGTCACTGTCCCGCAGAAGGGCTCGGCGCCGGCCTGGAGCCCTTCTCAAAGATGGCTTCGAGGAGGGCCACGCCGCATCAGCACGCATGCGCTGGTTTCCTCTCACCCTCCCGCCCCGCATGCGCGAGATTCTCTGAGTGTCTCCCTGCTGGCTCAGTGGTTCGACTCTGTGAAGGCATTGACGGATGAGACACGTACGGGACATTTTTGTGTAAAACAGGACGGCTGTTTGGGGAGCGTCACGTGCCTCTCTCCCCGATGCCTAGAGCGGGCAGGGGGAGTCGAGGAGAGGGTTTTTGCGCTCCCCCTGCACTCTGGGCATTCGCCCGTCTGGCCAGCTAAACTTGCCTCCCTGTCCCGCCCCACCGCAACACCTTCTGATTGGCCCTAGCTCATATCCTCAGGGCCAATCGGAACAAGGATCCGAGCCCCGCCCCCATCTAGTCCGAGCCTGCCTCGACCTCGGTAAGGCCTTGCCCTCCAAATTTTCTGGCTTCTCTGTTTCTTTCTGAACTCCGTCTTGCACCTTAAAGAAAATGCTTCAGTGGCCCTTTCCTTCCATCGGTCAACGCTACCACTTACTCCTCTCCAAACGGCCTCCCCTCGAGGCGAGAGCGCAGTGGGCACTGCCCGGGATGTGCTTTCTGGCCCTTCGAGTCTCTGGATCAAAGGCCAGCCTGGGGCCCCTTCCAGGCCAGAGAGGGAAGGGGCCCCTGGAGCGATGACTTAGGCCTTGTGGGAGAATGTGAACATGCTAAAAGAGATTTTCGTTTACGTGGAAACTTGGTCCCATCCTTATGGGAGGCAGAAAAAGGTCGGTGACTTCTGGGATCCCGAATGTTGAGAGCTGGGAGAATGGTAACTCAAAATCAGAATATGCACCGGCCCCTCACAAACCATCCAAGGCTGCATCGCATGTCAGGGAAAGGCCCTAACCTAAGGCATCAGAGCCCTCTGCTGACTGGAGACCTATGGCCAGCTGGCTGGGAAGGTAACACTCAGGCCGGAGGAAGTTTGGCCCACACTCCCACCACTGTCGCTGGAGTCACTCTATGCCCAGAGCCTGGGGTATTTTCCATACTCTCCTGAAATTTATGAAGTTTTTGTAGAAGTGAGCAGCTACACTCACCCACAGGTCGTTTGTCTTCCTGTGGCAGAAAAAAAGAGGAGTTATTGATGAAAGGGGCTAGGAATCCAATGATGTTGACTTGTCAATTTCTGGACTCGTCCTGGCAGCAAAACAGCCCCACTCCCAAGGCTGGGTGCCTGCATGTGGCAGCCTGGGGAATCCTGGCATTGTAGTAAAAGGTGTTGACACTCTCCTATTTTCAGGTTGGGGATGAAGTCCCAAATTGCCCCTTCTGATCAAGGTCAAGGAGTGGTCTTTGTGGCAAAGCCCCAAGAACTTCAATCAGTGTGATTACATGTGGGCAGCATCAGCAGCTGTGCTGACCTCTGTTGAATGCCAAGGCCATGGCTCAGGGCAAAGGAGGCCCAGTGAAGAAAGGAAAAAAGGACCACGAATGTCTGCTATTTTTATTAGGACCATGATCATTGTTAAGATGCCTCACACTAAGCTGATCTAGCTACAGGATTTATTGATAAGACCGAGGATTGAATTTACTAGCTCAGTGACTAGGCAAGTCACTTAACCTGTGTCTGCTTCAGTTTCCTCATTTGTAAAAATAACACCTACTTTGCAGGATTGTTGTGAGGGTCAAATAATATTTGTAAAGTGATTTGCAAACCTTAAAGGCTATTTAAATTCTAGCTTTTATCATTATGATAAAAAGGATTCACTAGCCACACTCCTCTCAGAGTACAACACTCAGACTTTCTTCACTGTGCTGTATCTCTGCTCTTTGGTGTCAGAGTGCAAATAGTAGGTAGAAGGGGTTTGTCTAGGCAGTGGACTGGTTCCTGATGGTTCCTAGGTGTTAGAGGGCTATGGAATTCTTATCTGGAAGTAGACATAGGGAGAAGAGTCTTTAATGAATGCCCTGATCCTAGGGTGAGCACAGAGCTTGGCAGGCAGGCTTCCTAGGTAAGGAGGGGCTGCAGGTTCAGATCTTCATTAGCCATTCTGAATTCTTATACCAATGCACTGCCCCTGCTCCAGATGCAGGGGCCTGGGTCTGATCAGCCTGCACACCCAATCATACTGGCCTTCAAAGGCCTGATTACAAAGTAAGCTCTCAGTAAATACAGACTGTGAGGGAAAGAGAAGCATATGATGCACATGGTGTATTTCCACCAGTGACAGTCTGACCTGCCAGTCAAAGTAAACAGTAGACAGAAACAGCTAGAATAATGGATGAATTACTAAGAACAACCTTTGAACTCAACATGAAAGCTTCCTGTATTTATCCTTATCTAGAATTCTTGTATTTGATGTTTTGAAAGATGCACTGGGAAAGTGGGCAGGTAGGTGGCACAGTGGACAGAGTAAGAGGTATTTTTAGGAAGACGAGTTCTAATTCAGCCTCAGACACTTACTGGTTGTTCGACCCTGGGCAGGTCATTTAAACTCTGCCTCAGTTTCCTCATCTGTAAAATGAGCTAGAGAAGGAAATGGCAAACCATTCCAGTATCTCTGCCAAGAAAACTCCAAGTGGGGTCACAGAGTCAGATATGACTGAAAATGACTGACCAATATCAAAGGCCTTTCATACTGCTCTGCAGGCCTTGCCTCACCTCTCAAGTCCAGATAATCTATGACCAGGAGTGGAGAGATGTCACAGAGCATGTGGCCTCCACATTTTTTTTCCACCAGATTCACTTGCATACAATCAAAAGTCCCATAATTGGAATGCGTGTCAGGCTGTCTCTGCTCTTTGGACTCCTGGCCTAGATCTGCGGTCTCCCTTTACCTGTCTCTACAGAGAATCCCAGGTTTCTGGGCATCTCTAATTAGATCTTTACTCCCTGCCACCCCAACCCCAGGGCCAATGGCCAACCAGTGCCAGCTAGGTTGACTTGGAATCAGCCTACAGTGATTCAGCTCCAGGGGAGGTCACAGAGAACTTCAGAGAGTAGAGGAAAGGAAGAATGTTGGAAGAAAGCTCAACCTTTATCGTAGAAGAAATCACATCCCCCTATCTCATAGGAAGTGAATGACTGTCTAGCTGCAGCTTGAAGACATCCAGGGATGGAGGCAGGCACCCATTCTCCTTTGGGGTGGCTCCAACTGTTAGAAAACAGTTTCCTACATCAAACCTCCACTTGCCTTTTCATTCACTACTCTCTAGTTCTGCCTCTGGGCCATTTAGAATATTTCTGATTTCTCCCCCATAGACCAGCCCTTCTAATACCTGAAAACAGCTCTTACATCCCCCAGCCCTCTCTTCATTTTTCTAGCAGATCCTCATGAGACATGGAACCGAGGCCTCCCCACCATCCCTAGCTGACTATCCTGCCCAGTGATGAATGCCCAGAATGGAACGAGTGTCCAGCTGTGGCCTAGCCATGACCTGTATCAAAAAAGACTGTCACTTCCTTATTCCCAGAAACCACACCTCCTCATGCAGCTCAGGGTCAAATTTTAGTCTGCCTCAGGACTTCTACCAAGTGGGCAATCTGTTCTTTTTCAAACAAATGGCTCTTTGATCATGAGCAGAGGGCACCATCTGAGCAAAGGCTTTTTTACCTTCAACAACATTCCGACCTACTTGCCCAGTCAGATCAATGACCACCCTCCAGGAGAGGCCTTCACCTGAACCTGCTTTGTAACAGGCCACTTTGTTCTGGTCTGTCTTAATCTTGAACCTTCTGAGGTTGTGCTATCCGATGCAATGGAGAAAAGGAAGATGATGCTTATGGGGCAAGGGATCATGTACTGACAAACCTTCAAAGCTGCCAACTCAAACATTTACATATTTTCTTACTGGATAAGACAAAAGTGGGAACAAAAGGTCAAAAATGCCTCCTTATTCTCAATTTCTGGTTCACTTGGAATTTTTCTTCTGTATTTGTCCTTGGCCCAGCCTGTCCTGTCTCTCTTTTTTAAGTTGGGGGTGTTGAGCGGCCTAGAACATTGCTTCTCAAACTCAGATACAATCCAGACCCTGACTGCCCACCCCTCCAAAAGCTCTGGATTCACAGGTCCTAGGGCTGACCCCTAAAGGTGTTTTCTCTGGCTCACTGCCTTCATGCAGTTTACTGTGGTAAACTCTCCTTATATCATTTATAAATAGGCTATGCCTAAGTTTCCATAAATGCAGATTAACAAGGGGCCCAGTTCTCATATAAACATGCAAACCAATAAGTGTGTATCAGATAGAGGACAGGTTTAATTTTACCTAATAAAAAATGCAGAACACAAAGAATTTGAAAGAGCCCACAAAGCCAAAAATAAGAGTAGCAGTTCCCTTCTGAACAAAGTGGAGTGGCACGGACATTCTAAGAAATCCTCAGATCTCTGCCACAGCCCTATATAGTATTCCCCCTTCCCCTTCCCAAACTGCTGTATCCCCTGCAGTTTGGACTCTTCCCAGAACATAAACATATTCTGGGTGTGTCAGATAACAATTTCCTTTCCATTTTACCTGTGTGACACAGAAACAGAGTGCTAGACCTGGAAGTCAAGTCACAAAGCCAACAAGAAATTATTAAGTGCCCACTATGTGCTAGGTACTGTGCTAAGCATTGGGAATGCAGAGAAGGCAAAGACACTGCTTTCAAGGAGCTCACATTCTAATAGGGCAAACAACTATACAAAAAGAAATATGCAGGGTTAGTTAGAAATAACCAGAGGGAAAGCACTACCATTACCGAGGACCTGTAAAGACATCTTGCAGAAGGTGGGATTTCAAATGACATTTGGAGGAAACCAGAGAGGCTCGAAGGAGGAGAAAAGCAGAGAGTTCCATGCTTGGGGGCAGCCTATGAAAGCACCCAGGGTCAGGAGATGCAGTGTTTTGTGTGAGAAACAGCAGGGAGGTCAGTGCCCATGGGTCACAAGAGCATGTGGAGAAGACTAAGGAAACTTGGACAGGTAGAAAGGGGCCAGGTTATGAACTCATGGCAGCAAGCACTTAAGTAAGCACCTGCTACGTGCTGCACATTGTGCTAAGCACTGGGGACACAAAGGCAAAAAAAAAAAAAAAAGTCACAGTCTAATGGAGGAGACACCATACCAACAGCTGTGCACCAATAAGGCATAGACAGGATGATGAGAAAGATACTTTCAGAGGAAAGGCTCTAAGATTAAGGAGGACTGGGAAAGTTTCTTGCAGAAGGCTGGATTTTAGCCGATATAAGGAAACCAGGAGGGAGAGTTCTAGGCATCAGGAATGGCCACTAAAAATGCCTTTGGGAGATGGGAGTGTCACTGGACCGAAAGCATACCTGGGGGAACTAACTTGTGAAAAAGGTAGGTAGGAGGGGATAAAGTTATGAAGTATTTTAAATGCCAGAGGAGTTTATAGTTGATTCTGGAGGCTTAAGGAGCCACTGGAGTTGAATGAATGAGGATAAGAAGTGGATGAAATGGCAGACTTCTATTTTATTTTGTTGATCAGGTATTTTATTTTATAATTTTTAGTTTTCAACATTCACTTCCATAAGATTTTGAGTTCTAAATTTTCTCCCTTTCCCTCCCTCTCCTTCCCCTCCCCAAGATGGTATGCACTCTGATACAGGCTCTATATATATTCATATTAAACATTTTTACATTAGTCATGTTGTGTAGAATTAGAACCAACAGAGGAATCATGAGAAAGAACCCCCACCCCCACCCCCCAAAAAAGAGAGAGCAAACAGTATACTTCAATCTGTACTCAAACTCCATAGTTCTTTCTCCGGGTGGGATAACATTTGCCATCATGAATTTTTGGGAGTTGTCTTATTGCATTGCAGAGAAGAGCTAAGTCCGTCAAAGTCAGTTATTGCGATGTTGCTGTTAATGTGTACAATGCTTCTTCACTCAGCAACTTCATGTACAGACTTGTATTTTAAGAGTTATTTAACAGCTAAGTGAAGGATGGACTGCAGTGGGTGGAGAGAGATTTGAGGCAGGGAGACCAACCAACCTTCAGGCTCATGAGGTGGAGGGTTTGCACCAAAGTGGTAGCAGTGTCAAAGGAGGGAAAGGAACACATGAGAAAAGACTGGATTTGGCAACAGATTGGTTACGGAGGAAAGAGAGAATGAGGAATCAAGGATGACACCTGGGCTTTTAGCTTAGGTAACTGGGAGGTGTCTTCAACAAGGTGATCTAGGAAAAGAGGAGGGTTTGGACACGTTGAGCTTAAACTGGCTATGGGACATCCAGTTCAAGATGACCAAGAGGCAGCTGCATGTGAAGGTCAGGAGAGAGGTCAGGACTGGATAAGGAGACCATTAGCAGAGAGATGAAAATAGCATGCATGGGAGCTGACGAGATCACCAGGAGAAATAACATAGAGGAAGAAGAGATAAGAGCCCTGGGAAAGAGCTCTGGAGGATGCAGGTGAGGCAAAGGACGCCGATCAGTGGCCAGACTGGTGGAGGAGGGCAGCTGGGGGGCAGTGGAGAGATCAGAGCCTGGGGTCGGTAAGACCTGCATTCAAATCCAGCCCCAGGCACTAATTAGCAGTTTGACCCTGGAAAACATACTTGACCCCTGTTTGCCTCCGCCTCCTCCTCCGCAGAGAATAACCATCCCTACCGTGAATGGCTGTTTTAAGATCAGTGAGATACTTGTAAAGCACCCGGCACATAGCGGTGCTAGAGGCAGGCCAGCTGTTGTGATGACGTCGAAGTCGGTCATCAGTGACGCCAAAGGCGGCGGCGAAGTTAAGATCTGACGTCTAGATTTGAGTGCAAATGAGGGCTGAGAATAATAAATAATAAACTTGTTGAAGGAGAAACAGTGAGAACTAGAGAAAGAAATCCCGGCGTCAGAACCCTCTGGGGTCCCGGCCCGGTGGGGGTCCCGGCCCGGTGGGGGTCCCGGCCCCGTGGGGGTCCCGGCCCGGTGGGGTCCCGGCCCCGTGGGATTCCGGCCCGGTGGGGGTCCCGGCCCGGTGGGGGTCCCGGCCCGGTGGGGTCCCGGCCCCGTGGGATTCCGGCCCGGTGGGGGTCC
>CM053771.1:513232338-513316756 GCA_028658325.1 Potorous gilbertii
GTCCCGGCCCCGTGGGGTTCCCGGCCCGGTGGGGTCCCGGCCCGGTGGGGTCCCGGCCCCGTGGGGTTCCCGGCCCGGTGGGGTCCCGGCCCGGTGGGGTCCCGGCCCGGTGGGGGTCCCGGCCCGGTGGGGTCCCGGCCCGGTGGGGTCCCGGCCCGGTGGGGATCCCGGCCCCGTGGGGTCCCGGCCCGGCTCCCCTAACGCTGAGGACTCTGGCCGTGGGCGCCGCGTGTTCACAAGGAAGGGCCCTCCCCAGAAGCCCTCAGGGTTACATCGGCGGGAGGGCGGGGAGGGCAACCGCAGCTCCCGTTGCTGTAGCACTTTAACGTTCCTCCAACACTTCCGGCCCAGTCCCCCTCCGCGTCTGTGCCCGAGCTGTGTCCATGCCTGGAAGGCTCTCCGGCCCCAACCTTGGCCCGCTCAGCTCCGGGGCTTCCTTCCACCTCGTCCGCGCACGCGCGGAGGGCTCCATAAATGGCTGTCGCACCGGAAATCCGTCGAGGGGATTCTGAGACCCAGAGGAGCTCAACAAGGCCCGAACGGCGCACAGGGAGTGAGAGTCGCGGGTGGGACAAGGACCCAGGAGCCCAGTCCCCGCCTCGGACCCTGGCTCGCGCCCACGGCCCGCCCCGGATCCACGAAACTGAGAGTTTAGCTACACCGGGCCCTCTTCCGCTACGGAACCAAACAGCCCGGCAAGAAATGAGCGCGTCACTTCCGGTCCGGAAGGGCGCCCCCCGCCACAGACGGAGGGGAGGAGGCTGAAGGAGTGCGGCCCGCGAGGTAGCTCACGGGCCAAACAGCGGCCTCTGTGATAGTCAACACTTATAAAAGAATAAGAGAACGCACAATAATGGGGAAAAGGAATTTTTCGACAAAAAGCGAAGGTCTGCGGACGTCAGTCTGGACCATGCCTTCATCCAGCGTGGACTTCCCCAGCTGTCTGCCAGAATGAAAAATGGCCGCAGGGCGGGCTTCGACATTCCTCTGCGCGAGCTTATTTCCGGCCCTTGACCTCCAAAGGGCGGGGAAAGTTAGAAAAAGGGGAGATGAAGAGGATGCGCATGCGCACGGCCCTCGCCGACTTGGATTAGCGAGCTTGTCCTCCGGGGCCGGGCTCAGTGACCTTGGATTTGGGGAGGAGAAACCAGCCGGGAGGGGGCGGGTCCCGCCACAGTGCTCAGGCCACGTGGGCTCCAGGATAGGTCCCTTTCTCTAAATTTCATGATCCCCTTCCCCTTCCAACCTTCCGACACAACACAGACACACAGACACACACACACAGGCCCACACGCACACACACACACACACACACACACACACACACACACACACACACACAAAATTCCAGTGTTTGGAAAGGGACATGGGGGCAGCCTGTGCAAAGACATGGAGGTGGTAGATGAATTGTTGTATAGCAAGAAGTAAGACCACGCGGCTTAAGAAGAGGAATTCAGGGGAGGAGTTAGAACATTCTCCCCCTGGGGCCTTTACCAGCTTTTGTTAGCTTTGTTTTCTGGGTGAATTTTGGAGATTAGCATAATGCAGGAATTTGTGTCGAATTTTAAAAACAAGTCCCTGAAATTATGGAGCAAATAAAAATCGAAAGGCCTGCGTATGAAAGGAGCAATATTCCCCGTTTAGAGAACAATAGGTTCAGAGACTCTCCAAGCAGGAAGGAATCGCAGAAGCTGGCTAATTTAACACATACCCGAACAAGAATCTCTTGCTCGAAATCCCTGGCAAGTATGTCCACTCTCTGATTGAAGACCTGCAGTCTGCTCACTCTGCACCGTTAAACATTGTTAACCCAAAGGCTGTCCCTCTTAGGACCACAGTAAACTCCTCATCATGATTCCCTAATGGGAAAAGAACCCCAAGGTTTAGACAGAGACACATATATATGTGTATGTATATATATATATATATATAAGCATATGTACATAAATACATATATATTCATTTATTTTCTAAGCTTGATGCCCTTTTCACCAAATACAGTCCCACAATGAATGTGTAAATGTGTGTGTGTATACACATATGTGTATACACACACATACATATTAATAGCAAATAGCAAAGAAGCCCATTTATCCAAGTCAATAATAAAACAAAAATCTGAGAAAGTGTACACAAAAGAATATATTCCAAATAATACAGATTGAAGGAGCTCTCTCGTTGGGAGCTCAACTGAACCAAAAGAATCTCAGATATTGCCTAAGGAAAAAAATTCCTTGAAGTTTTTAGTATAGTAAGCTAGGTATAGGGATTTGATAGGAACTACCACTTTCTCTCATACTGACTTTTTCCCAGTGTCCTTCTCTCTTTAGCAACCTGAAAAGACATTAGAATGGCCATCTTATATCTTGAAGTTAGAAGCCAAAAGAATTAGCATTTCTTTTCTCTCCTGCTCTCACCAACTCTGCTCATCCCTCATTCAGGAGTGGGACATTGAGTAATCAGTCAGGAGAGAGTCTCATACAATTAGCCCTTCCTTCCTTCCTTCCTTCCTTCCTTCCCACCTGCCTTCTTTCCTTTTTATCTCCTTTGCATCCTCAGAGCTAAGTATTATTTCACATTGATTGAACAAGGCATTATGAAGAGAGATAAGAAAAGATCTCTGTACTCATAGTTATATAGGCTGAATCATGGTACAATAGAAAGGGCATGAGATTTCAGGAATCAGAGGACCTGAGTTCAAATCCCAACTCTGCCACATACCGCCTGCCACATACTGAGTAATTTGGGGTAAGTCACTTAACCTCCATCCCTATTTCTTCATCTGTTAAATGAGGAGGTTAACCTTGAGTACTACTAAGGTTTACCCTCACCACCCCCAGCTCTAAGTCTATGACTTTATGAGGCTGATTAGTCTGGATTCTTTTTGTCAGGGACTTTAGAGACAGGTTTATCAAATACTCATTGTCCCCCAGATAGGAAACTAAGGATCAAGGTCTGAATGAAAGATCATTTGTAAATGATTCATGTCTGAAGGTCTCTCTCCCTCCCAGGCTTTATTCTATGTTCAGTGGCTGCCATTTTATTCATTCTACCTTATGGTCAACTTCCAGTTTGATTTTCTTTTCTTGGTGAGAGGGATTAAATTCAGTCTAGAATTTAGTAGTATGGTGAAACTGGAGCTCTCTGAGCCTGATACCTTGCCCTAATACCAAGCAGAATGAAAGGCTCTCTCTTCATTTCAAACTTAAGTGTGAAACAATGGAGTGTTCTAGATTTGGACAAAACTTCGGTGAAGGGATAGGCACAGATCAGATAAGATATCTCAGCTTTTTAGTGAAATGGTTAAGTGTACGACCTTCCAAACATTTGAGCCCATTTCAATTACACCACTCACCCGGGTCAGGTTTACTAATTCCGCAAGTGACAGGTTCTTTCCGGTCAGGTTGGACCATGACTATAATTCATTTACAGAGTCTTACAGAGTCTTCTTTCCCCTGAACTGATTCCATCCAAATCATTTGCTTCTATTCTGTTGGACAAAAATAGAACTGTGGCTCTTCTACAATTTGATCACCCTTTATAAAACATCAATACGTACCAGGTGAGAGGCAACGTGGCCTTGAAGTCATGAACAACTGGGTTCGGGCAGTTTTGTAAGACTCCTAAGTTAAGGTCTAGACCAACCAAAAATTGTGCCAAGCCACAAAGTCCCCAGATTCAAGGAACTTAACACACCATGGAACGGCAAGGTGGTGCAGCGGGTGGAGTTCTGGAGTGGGATCAAGAGAGCCCTTGGTTTGAACACTGCATTGGGCGAGTCTAAGCCATATGATCCTAGGGAAGACCTTGAACCTCCTTCGGCCTCAGTTTCCTAAACTGCAACATGGGAGTAATAACAACATGTCTTTTATCCAGGGTTGTTGTGAGGATCAAATGAGACAGAATTTTGTAAAACTTCCAGCACGACGGAAACGTCAGCTCCTTGCAGAGGTAAAACATTTCCAAGGATACATCAATACAAGGCATAGAAAGAGAGGCACAAATTCTGTGCTGGGAAGCGGTAAACAAAGTTGGGCTAAGCCTAATAAAGGCAGGAATGTAAACAAGGGGCAGAGGTGGATGGCCACTTCACTTAGCTTTTGTTTTTACCCTAAATTAACTTGCTTGCCAAATGAAGGAGCATCTTGGGAGAGAGGCTCGCTTCAGGGTCTCAGCCTCTGAGGAAATCTAATGCTAGGGAGCTGAGGATAGAATCTTGCAGGTATAAATATAAATATGTGTGTGTGCGTGTGTGTAACAACATACTTATGATATATAGTAGTATATATGGTATTGTGTATATATGCATACGTATGTAACTATGTATGTGTGCATGTATAGGCACACGTGTGTGCCTATACACATGCGCACACATTTAGGCATATACACATGTATACATATGCATGTATATGCACACATATATACGTGCATGCATTGCACATACAAACACAATGAATATACACACCTGCACATACATATACACGCATGCATGTATGCATACATAGACATATACATACATACATACAGCAGCTGGCCCTGAAAAAGGTAGATAGCTGAAGCCCAGCAGATGGTAGCAGAGAGCAGCGGTCCAATAATCCTAAAACCAGCAAGAATGCTCAGCAGACAAGACAGTGGAGATGTTTCATATGCTATCCCATTCATGGAATGCTCTCCCTCCTCATCTTTGCTTCCTGGCATCTCTGGCTTCCTTTAAGTCCCAAATAAAATCCCATCTTCTACAGGAAACCTTTCCCATCTCCTTTTAATTCTAGTAACCTCCCTCTGTTAATTATTTCCTGTTTATCATATATGTACACACATATATAGTATGTATATATGTGTGTATGTGTTTGTTTTCTCCTCCATCAGATTGTAATCTCTTTGAAGGCACAGACTGTCTTTTGCCCCTTTTTATGTTCCCAGTGCTTAGCGCTGTATCCCTTAGTGCCTGAAACATAGTAAGTGCTTAATAAATGTATACATGTGTATATATATGTATATGTATACATGCATGCATGCATGCATACGCATGTGCAACTCTGTGGCACAGTGGATTAGAGTGCCAAACCTGGATTTGGAAAGACCTGAGTCCAAATGTGGCCTCAGACACATATGGCTGTGTGACCCTGGGCAAGTCATTTCACTCTGTTTGCCTCAGTTTTCTCATCTGCAAAATGAAAAGAAAATGGCAAACCACTGCAGTATTGTTGTCAAGAAAGCCCCCAAAGGGTTCACAGAGAGTCAGACGTGACTGAAAATGGCTAACAACTATATATATGTATATATGTATATATATGTGCACACATGCTTATGTGTATATATGTGCTTATATACACATAAATGTACACATATGCACATGCACATATAGAATTTCAAGCGGGAGGGGAAAGGGACACTGAGGGGTTCAGGAAGAACTTGTGCAGTGTCCTGGATGAGCCCTGAAGGAAGCTAGGGATTCCACAAAGTGGAGATGAAGAGTTTGGGCGGTCCAGGCACATACGAAAGCCTGGACAAACACCTGGAGGCAGGAGATGGGAACATCATCTATAAGGAAGTACAAGTAGACTAGTTTGGATAGAACATGGAGCACATGAGAGATGATGTGAAGTTTCTGGAAGGAAAGGCTGGAACCAGTGATGGAGGGTTTTTTCTCTGGGTCCCAGTAGTGCTTCTCCTGAGCAGGGGAGTACAGGGCACTTTAGCAGAATCTGTGTTAGCAGCTGTGTGGAGGATGGGTGGTAAGAAGGTCAGTGAGGTTAGTGCAGTAGTCAAGGTAGCAGTGGGTGAGGGCCTGGACTAGGGGCATGACTGTACGAATGCGGAGAAGGGAAGGAATATCAGACATTGAGGAGCTAGAATTGCCACAACTTGGCAGCTAATTGGTGATGGGAGCAGGGCCGGGTGAGGAAGAGTGAAGGGGCAGATATGCCCCAAGGCAAGATGGCTTCCAGGGCTGCTTTGCCACTAGCAGAAATAGGGAAATTAGGACAAGGACTGGGTTTAAGGGTGAAGATGATGACCAGGGGATGTGTCGAGTCCGAAGTACTTATGGGACATCCAGGAAGAAACGTCAAGTTGGCTGTTGGGGGTGCCAGACTGAACTCTGGGTAGGGATGTGAACTAGATTTTTCGTGCAGGAGTCATCTGCATAGGAATGTAATGGAACTCATGGAGGCTGATGAAATCAACTAGAGAAAAAGAGAAGATGGTTCGGGACAGAACTCCAGGACTCACACGTGCTTTGGGTATAGAATATGCATCACGGTCCCCAAAGGGAGATTGAAGAGAAACGGTCAGTGGGTTTGGAGGAGAACCAGGAAATAGCAGGATTATAAATGCAGAGGAGGAAACAGTTTTTAGGAGCTAGGAGTAGCCCACAGGGTCAAAAACTTCAGAGAAGTCAAGAAGGAAACAAAAATTTATTAAGCATCTACCATGTGCCAGGCCCTGGGCTAAGGACCTTACAAATTTGATTTTCACAACAATCCTGGGAGTTAGGTGCTATTATTATTCCTGTTTTACAGTTGAAGAAACTGAGGCAGACAGAGGTTAAGTGACCTGGCCAGGGTCACACAGTTAGCAAATTTCTGAGGCTAGACTTGAACTGAGCTCTCTATTGTCCACCATGCTATCTAAATGGCACTAAGAACAAGTCACTAGATTGAGCACTGGTGACTTTGTAGGAGCAGTTTCAGTGAAGTCTTAGGGTCGGAAGCAAGATGTCAAGGCATTGAAAAGTGAGAGGAAGGTGAGCAACTGAAGTCAATGATGCATTGCTTTTCCTAGGAGCATGGTTCTGGAAAGGACAGTAACTTGAGAGCTTGGTGTGGTTAAGTGAAGGTTCTGTCATTGAGAACAGAAACATGTTTGTAAGGTAGAAGGAAGGAACCAGCAGGTAGAAGTTGAAATCAGAGCAGTGGGGGAGGTGATTGGTGGTGGCGACCTGAAAGTTTGGTTAAAAAGGCAAACAAGCTAAATGCATATTGTTTATTCCCTTAAAGATAGAAAGAAACCTCTGACTGCCTGATTGAAGAATGACCAGGCTTAAGTCTGTTTTAGGACAATCCAAGGATGTCTGTGTCCCTCAGATTTATGATCTCTATATGTGTTTAACTATACCATGAGAAAGGAATTTTCTTAATTGAATAGATTGCAAATACAATAAGATAAGAGACAAAGTTTCTTTCTTTTTTTTTTTTTGCCCTGAGACCTGGGTCAGGCCAAAGCAATAATTTATTATTTCAGCATTCAGCAACATCTCAGCCATCAAAAATAAAACTCTAACAACAAAGGATGGAAGGAAGACTCCTCTACAACATGATTAGGTAGATTGCAATCAGAGCTCCCCAGGTGCCACAGGCAGGGGGGGAATGGTGGTTATTCATTCATCCAATAAATTAGGAAGTTCAGAATTCAGAGGGCCAACTGCTCATTTCTGGGCTGGCATAAGGTCATCAATGAATTGACCCTGCTCCAAACACTACTTCATCTCAATGAGCAGCTTCACACCATCCACCACCATCTGCACCAACTCCACCTCTGAGAAGCCCAGTTAGTCAGCACTGGAGATTGGACACAGCTGCTGTGTCCACAAACCCTGTCCCCCTCTTCTGCAGTCTCAGTTTCTTCAGAACCTCTCCAAACTTCTCATGCTTGCTCAGGTGGGGAAGTTTGATGTGGACACCTGCACGTAGGCCTGTGCCCAGGTTGGAGGGGCATGTCAGGATGTAGCCCAGTTGAAGATTCCACATGAACTTGTAGTTCTTGGTCTTAAAAAAAAGGGATTTCAATCTGGGTAAGCCCTGTGCAGAAACGTGTGAACACCACCTTCATGTTACCTCCCTTCTGCATGGAGATGACCCTCACTGATCTACACCAGAAAGGTCTTGTTGTCATTGTATCAAATGCCCCTGCTATTAGTCCAGGCTCAGGCCATGCCAGAAGCTAAGACGAATGCAGAGATAGGCTTGTCGAAGAGGAAGTGGTCATCAATTGCTGCTACTGTTCCTGCTCAGTCATGTTCTTCAAAGCATAGTACTTCCCATTCAGGTCACCTTCCAGGCTGACTAGAGCTTCCACAGAGACCTTCCCTATGGCATGGTGCTCACCTTGGCTACAATATGGAGACAGGCAGAACCCTCAGATACTCCAGCCAGTTCGAGCACAAGAACTCAGTACATAGTTCAGTTCCAGGTCATCACCAACCTGCAGATTGTCAGGGTTTAGATCAGTCTTACGCTCATCAGAAGGCTTGTAGCCTCTGTGTTAGTCCTCAGTAATGGGATCAAACAGTTCCTTAAACACTTCGTAGCTCTCTTCATCTCCAGCCACACAGCCCACAGTCATGATAAATGGGTGCCCTGGGTTGTCCACACTGGTTGGATGACATCATCCAGGGTGAAGCTGTTTGATATAGCCTTATCCCGGAGTTTTTCATAGAGCTCAGGTGTGGTTGTTGTGCGAGGAGAGGTCGGAATATTACTCCTCAGCAGAGTAGTGGGACTTCAGCATGTTGTGGCTATTGGAGAATGGCATGATGGCAGGAGGCAAGGGTGCTCCAGAGGTCACAGAGGATGAGCAGGTTGCAAGGATGCTGCTGCTGTGGCAACAGTTATGTGGGGATCGCAGGTCACCTAAGCCTGAGCTCAGTCACCAAGTCTAGTTGACAAAGTTTCAGTTGAAATTATGACCCAGGATACCTGTGTTTTCTTTACCATTAACATGCCATAACACAGTATATGTCCACAAAATATGAAGATATGGAAAAAGTCCCATTACTCAAGATAGTGTCTTGAGTTAAGGGTCTCATAAAGTATGCTAAGTCAACCCCATCTGGCTTTGTTGATATAAGAAGAGATATTCTCTGAGTTCTTTTCAGAAAACTAAGAGACCATTAGGTCCAGGTCTTCTTCTGATTGATTAATTCAGGCTCTGGTCCTTATTAAAGTCCAAAAATGATATTAAATGATTATCAGTGGCATGGTCTCCCAGAGGAGACCAAACACACTAGGAAGGGGGTTGTCATTTTAATCGGAGACTGGAGTAAAGGGGGAGAAAATGAGGAGTGAGGTTTTGAGGGTCTGGAGATGTGGAAGGGGAAAGAGGACCATGGGATGAATATTCTCAGTTCTCCTGACAAAGTAGGTGGTGGGATCTTTCACCGAGAGAGGGAAGATGGAGGAGACAGTGCAGGTGACTCTGGGAGAGATGAAAAGCTTTTCAGATGAAGTATTTCCAATGAATCAATCAGAGAAGAATAAAGGATCTTCATCAAGTCTCAAGAGCCCAGATGATCTAAGATTCTGTTGGAAGTGCTGGGTGGCTTCCTCAGGCAGTTATCAAGGCCTGGGCAGAGGCAGAGAGGGCATGTGGTCTGGGTTCTTTATTATATAATAATATGGGTTCTATATGATATAATTATTATATTATATTATACATATTATATTACATAATATATAAATATTATATAATAATATATTGCCTTCATGTTGACTCTGCAAATTAAGACTTTGTCTGGAAAGGCTACAGAGCAATTTAGAACAAGATGAGGGTGTTGCTGAGTACAAGGTAACCTTGAGATTTCTGGATTTCAGAAATATTGGCCCCTTTTCTTTCAATAGGACTTTGATGCCTTGAAAGGTTTGTTAGCCTGTGACTGTAATACAATGAGTAATAATATTAAAGCCTTCAAGAGTCAAAGAGAATACCTTAGACCTGAATCAGACCTGGCCTCTGACTCTTTATCAGCTGGGTGGCCCTGGGCAACTCACTTAACCTCAGTTGCCTCCTCTGTAAAATGGGGTAATAACAGCTAGCACCTACTGTATGAGGTTTTCATGGGGATCAAAGGAGATGAAAAATGGAAAGCAGTTTACTTAACTGTAAAGGAGTATATAAGTGTTAGCTATTGTTGTCACTATGGTCACTAAGTCCAATATTATCTGAGCATGAAAAGCCTGTTAACATCCAGGAGAATTATGATAAAGGCAGGCTCCTGGGAGATCGAGTTATTAAGGTCTGGAAATGAGGAAACATGTTTCAGG
This sequence comes from Potorous gilbertii, assembly GCA_028658325.1. Lineage (NCBI taxonomy): Eukaryota > Metazoa > Chordata > Mammalia > Diprotodontia > Potoroidae > Potorous > Potorous gilbertii. Next base: position 513,242,382 of record CM053771.1, read on the forward strand.
TATGGGGCTGGGCAGGGTGGAGGGGAGGGGTGGGAGGAGGGCAGGTATGGGTCAAGCAAAATCATCCAGGAGGGAGACACAAGGCCAAGTGTGGTGATGCCTATTTGGCTGTAACATGAGGTATGTGAAGAGGGCTGATGGGAAATAAGTCAATGATATATTTGTTTGAAGTTGAAGTACAGAGTATCATCCCTTTTAAAGTGGAAACTTTCTCACAGAACCATATTTATTATTTGGAAACTGATTCTAAAACCAAACACAGGAAGCAGCTTTATTCAGTGGTGGAATTGTTATTTGTTCAAGGTACAAAAGAGAATTTAAATTCCATTAATAGGAGCCAGCTTGGGAGGGGACTGCCCTGGTTGCTTGGGTATTTTTGGTAGTACAGTGCTCATCCTTTTCTGATGGCTCATCTGAGGATCAGCTCAGCTTAGTACAGAGAAGCCTCATATCACTGGGTTGGCTGCAGAATAGTAATATTTTAAGCCACAGCAACTAGGATTTTTTAACCCTAGGGCTAAAACAATTGCAGGGTGTGGTCACAACAGCAAGGCAGAGGGTGGCTGGACTTTGAGAGAAGACAACTCAACCTCCAGATCTATTTATGGGTTTTAGGGGAAGGACAGGTACCCTAGGATGGTCAGCAGGAGTGCTTGGACCCAAGAGTGCCCTGGATGAAGGCCCTTGAGAAGAGGTGCAGAGATGGTGGCCTTCATAAAGAGGAAACCTACCCTCCTTGATATGAAATGCTTTCCAGAGAAATATTAGTGCCCTGGGGCAAAGGCCTTTTTGCCTCAAATCTGGCCTCAGACATTTATTAGCTGCGTGACCCTGGGCACGTCACCAGACCTTGCTTGCCTTAATTTCTTCATCTGTAAAATGAGCTGGAGAAAAAAACAGCAAACCCCTCCAGTAAGAACAAGTCAGTCAATAAACACAGAAGTACACGATAAGCTCGAAGCATGTAAAGAAAGGTCAAACAGTTCTTGCCCTCAGGGAATTCACATGCTAATGTTAGTGACTCTCCCGACTGCAAGTCTCTGGGACAGACTTCTAAGTCAGAAGGACAGCCTGGACTCCTTGGGCAGAGGGAGTGTTCAGACTCCCCGAAGTAATAAAACGGATTCTTACAGTGAGAGGCAACATTTTTACAGAAAACCCCTTTAATTCAGTTGTTCATGATTCTGCTGTTAGGAGGAATGATGACGTAGGCTGAAGCTTTAGGCACATATACAAGGCACCCTAAGCCAGTGGTGGAGCAGAAAATCCATGTCTTCCACTGCCCCATTGGAGGAAGAGCACAGCCGGCAGGCCTGCAGGTTCCCCAAGGAAGGGCTCTTAGCTGTTCTATTAAAAGTACTTTTTATCTTTCATGGCCCATGAGTGACTGAATAAACCAGGGTATGTTGGCATACTGGAAGACTGTGTTGTCATTAACAATGAGCAAGGACATTCCAAAGAATATTGTCATGACCTATCCAATCCAACAAACACTTATGAAGAACCTACTATGTACAAGAAGTTTGCATTACTCAAGGGGTATAAGACACTGTGTTAACACAAGGGACACAAAAACAAAATAGAAAATAGCCCCCATCCTCAAGGAGTTTCCCTTTTTTGAGGTGACAAAAATCAAGATCAATAGAACAGAGTCCTGTAGTACAATATGCGGAGTACTGCTCTATGACATGGAAATTCATACACAAAAATGGGTGAATTAACAAAACAAACCAGGGGGTATGAAGGAGATGACCAGCTCTTGACCTTGACCTCAGAAAACTGAGGCCATTCCCCTAGCTATCCCTGTTCTCATCTCAGAAATCCTTTGACATTATCCCCACCCCCATCTCCTCCTTTATTTTAGTCTCTGATGAAAGATAGGTTGGCCAAGGCCAAATCCTTTCCCTTGTCAGTAGACTTTCTCCATTATCACCTCCGCTCTCCTTCTAATCCTCAAACTCTTATTTATTGGCTAATTCCCAACTGCCCACAAATACAGATAAATATCTCTTATTCTTTAAAAAAAAATTACTGAAACCTATCATCTCATCCCCTCAAGTTGAGGCCTTAGAGCTTTCCTCTCTTTTTCAGCTACACTCCTTGAAAAAGTCATCTACACTCACTGCAAGGTGGTACAGTAGGAAAGCAATAGATTTGGAATCAGGGGACCCACCCCTGCTGCTTACTTATGTGTGTCATTTTGAGGAAGCAACTTACTTCTCTCTGGGCCTCAGTTACCCATTTGTAAAATGAACTAGACAGCCATGGAGGTCCCTTCTAACTCTAAATCTGTAGTCCTCTGATTTTCCATTCCCTCTCTTCTCTCTTTCTTCTGAATACTCTTCAGTCTAGTCTCCTATTTCATCACTTTGATAAAACTCCCTCCAAAGCTACCATCTTACCAAAAATACCTCTCATTAGCTATGTCAAATGACCTTTGCGCAGTCCTCTTCCTTCTTCATCCCTTTGTAGCATCTGACACTAGGGACCAGCCTCTCCTGTTGGATCTCTCCTCTTTGGGTTTCCATGGCACTACTCTCTCTTGGTTCTTTTGGTGTCATCCTTGATGCCTCATTCTTACTCATCCTTTGTATCCAATTCATTGTCAAATCTTGTTTCCATATCTCCAACCCCCCACCCTATATGTGTGTGGGGGTCTGCCTCCACCTCTCTGTCTCTCTCTCTTTCTCTGCCTCTCTCTGTTTCTCTGTCTTCCTCTCTCACACATATTCTCTTTCTCCATCTCTCTCCCCAACATCTATCCCTTTCTTTTTGTTCACCTGGCTCTTACTCTAGTTTAGAACTACTGAAATTATTGCCTGATTATTGCAATAACTTTTTAATTGATTCTCTTGCCTTCAATCATTTGAGGATCAGGGAAAGGAATCAGACTTGTACAGTTTACAAATGATTTCCTCAAACATTGGAAGGACTTCCATGTGGGTGAGTGATTTTACATGTTCTATTTGGTCCCAGAAGGCAGAATCAGGACCAGTGGGGAGAAGTTCCAAAGAAGCCAATTTAGGTTTGGAGTCAGGAAGAACTATCCAGAACAAGGCTCCTTGGCCTTGGAGTTCTTCAAGCAGGGCATGGATGACCACTTGCTTGGTATATTACAGTGGTAATTCCTTTCATGGATGGATGGGACCAGGTGGTAGTGGTGGTCGCTTCCAACCTAACTTCTGTGATTCCCTGAAGCCTTTCCCCACCATGCCAGACCCTCCTACACACAGCTGTCAAGGTGGATGGGTGATCTTGTCATCCTTCTCCTTAATAAAATCAGTGGCTCCCAATGATCCAAGTATGAACTCATTTGTTTGGCATTTAAAGCTCTTTACAACCTGACTCTAACCCACTTTTCCAGTCTTATTACCTGGTACATTTGCACTGGCTGTTTCCCATACCTAGAACACACTGTCTTATCCTATGTTCAGTATTGTGATTTCCTGACTTCCCTCGTTATACTGCTCAAGCACTACCTTCCACAAGAGGTTTTCACTGATCCTTCCAGCTGCCAATGCCTTGGTCCCCCTTCTATTGTGTGTGTTTGAATGTATTTAGTAACATTCTTCTTATTTCCTCTGATAGAATAAAAACTCCTTGGGAGGAAAGTCTATTTAATTTATGTCCTTGTAGCCCAAGTGCCTTGGGGCAGTGAGGTGAGGGAGGGGATAGAGGCCTGGGCCTAGAGTCAGGAAGGATCATCTTTGTGAGTTTAACTGTGTAAGTTCTAACTGTGTGACCCTGGGCAAGTCACTTAACACTATTTGCCTCAGTTTCCTCTGATATAGAATAAGCTGGTGAAGGAAATGGTGAATCATTCCAGGGTCTCTGCTAAGAAAACCCCAAATAAGATCAGGAAGAATTGAACCCAACTGAACAACAACCTTACTTAGCCCTGCTGCCTAGGATGGTGCTTGGAACATAGGATAAGTTTAATACATGTTTTTTGATTGGTTGATTAAATTATTATGAACATATTATACCTAGAAATTAATTTTAAGTGAAATAGTTGTAAATAAACGCTTATTTGTGGTTGTTTAAAGTGGAGGGCTTGATAAATTATTCAATAAGTTAAATAAAATATCCTGAGAAAAAAGCCCCTGGGATGGGTGTCATATCCAAGGGTTTGAATAAATGCCAGAAGAGAGAGCAGTTGAAGCCTCTTGGGTGAACGTATGGGAGGTATCTGTTGAAAGTCTTAGCCGTGGCTCAGAGATCTCAGGTGGTCCAGCTCAGCCTCAGGGGAACAGACCTATATCTCAGCTATTCCCACTGAACCCAGGGTGTGGGGCTCCTGGGTTTGCTAGATAACTTCAGCATTGGGGAGGACCAAGGCCCTGCCAGGCAGGTTGGTGAGGTTCTGTGAACTCTCACTCTTGATCTCCTTTGCCCAGGCTTGGGGGCTTCTGCCCATTCTTCCTCTGGGACTTAATCTTGCCACATGTCTGGTGTATAGCAGCCCCCATTGACCAGGGCTCTGGGGGAGCCCCAAGAGGATTCTCCCCCTAGGAGGGTCTGGGCACCCAGCTTGAGATGCAAAAGAAGAGGGGAAAATACAAGAGGGTCCTTGGCATTTGCTAAGCATTTAAGAAATGCTTGTTGACTAAAAAATCAACTGACCTATCAGCTATGAGATATCAGGCATGTATATGTACATACAAGAAATATACACACAGGGCTGCTCTCTTTGTGATCAGAAGGAGGTTGTCTATATGCCCATGAACACATACTCTGTGCATACATGAATTACACACATAACACAGACATTAGCAATTTTTGTGACCTCTGTGAGGTATTTTTGTATATACACACCACAAAACATCCATGCTTTCTTTGTGTGGTCAAAATGTGAGATGATTCATTTACATATGTGCATATGCACATTTACTGTGATATGGATGTCACATATGCTGTGCATGCATGTGATTTCTGTGGGTTTGATATATGTAATAAGGGGGAGTAGTTGTGTCAGTGTGTATAAATGCACATACACTGTGCATATACCCACATAGGACTTTCTCTGATCGATGGGTATGCAGTGGAATTAGGCGTGAAATGGGTTGTAAGGGAGGGGTTGTGTAGGACAGAGTATACACCCAGATAGGCACCATACTTATAGGCATGTGTATTATGTGTGTGTTCACAAGGGGCTTGTGTGGCACACAGATACACATGACACACATCTACCTAGGTCTTCTCTCTGTGTGATATTTGTGGTCATGGAGTTTTTGTGGATATGAGTGTGGACAAATTCAGATGCATGCAGCACACAACAATACATAATTGTGCGTGTGTCTGTGTGTGTAGTTGTAGTATGGAAGGGGGACTTGCATGTGTACTTGTGAACTGATTCATACAGAGAAACACACTATGCATACATGTACACAGATTTACATGTATATACATACACGTTTTCTCACAATGTGATCATGTATGTGTTGTTGCAGCCGGGGGGCTTGCATGTGCATAGAAGATTGGCAGCACATCTCAAAGAAAACCACAACAGGAATTTGAGGGAGGGCCCCAGCCTTGTGGGCGAGGGTCCTTTGGACCCAGACTCACCCCCTTTCCCAGCCCCTCTCCTAAAGGCTCCTGGCACTGGGGCTCAACTGAAGGGATGAGGGAACCCCCTAAAGCTGAACCAAGTGTCCTTCCATTGGAAGTAGGCGCCCCAGCTTCCCTCCCTTCCCCCTCTACCTTAGCCCCCTCCCCGCAGCTGTTCCTCTGCAGGAACTGGGGCGGGGACGCCAGACAGAGGAAGGAGGGGGAGGGAGGATGTCGGGCCGCCGGCTTCTCAGCCCCTCCCCACGCCTTAGCCCCAGCCTTGGCACGCCTTCGCCCACCTCCCGCCCCTGTACCCCAGCCTGACATCGAGTGCCCACGCCGTGAGCTCCGGCCTTAGGGGCGCTGGGGGAAGGAAGGAGAGACTGTCTCTCCTGAGAGGCGCGTGCCAGAGGGTACCCAGCTTTCCCGGTGCGAGAAAAGGGAGGAGGAGATTGGGAGCCGAGAGCATCTCCCCAGAAAGCCCCAGCATCCCCCCGCCTGCCTCCTCCGCCCAGCCCCAGGCCCCACCCCTTTGCCCAGCCCAGCCTGGTGCAGGCTTCGAGGGGAGGCACCGGACTAGAGTTCAGGCTGGGCAGGGATGGGCTGGGCCGGCTTGGGCTGGGCTGCGAGATGAAGAGGCCGCCAGCTGCCCATCAGGAGGCCTCCTGGCTGCCTCCCCCGCCCACCCGCTCCAATCCCCTCTTCGGCCCCGGCTCCGGGGTTTTTCCTGCTCTCTGCACACTCAGAGCATCCTTCATCCCAAGCGTCCCTGGAGGCAGGTGCCTGCCATCGGATCCAACTCCTGCAGCCTGGCCCCCGACTGGCTTGAGGACCACGAATCAACAAGAGCTCCCTAGGAGCAGGGGGAGAAAGATGCGCTGCTAACACAGACCTAGTGGCTGGCGCTGTCTTTCATTTCCCCTAAGACCTGCTTCACCAAGCTGCTGTTGGGCTTTTTGCTTGCTTGCTTTTCTTTTTTGGGGTAATGATCCCCGCAAAGGCTTTCACTCCCCGGCTGTGAGCGAAAGGCTGGGGGAGAGCGGAGCTCTCGTTCTCAGCTGGGAGTGGTTCTCTCTTTGTGCCTGAATGAGTGAGTGAGCGTGCGTCCTTGGCATCCCCAGCGCTGGACACCTTTAAAATACGCACCATCCTTGTCATTAGTGAATATTTGAGAGGATCATTGGGTAGGGTTTCTGTGAAATGCTATTTTGGTTAAAAGAAGACGAAATGTCCCATCAGGAGCTCACCCAGCGGCTGGCCACGGTCATCACTCATGTCGGTGAGTAAAGCCGTTGGGTTTGAGGTGGACAAGGTGTTGTAGAGGGAGTGTTTGGAGGCGAACAGGCTGGGCTCATCCCTTTCACATGTCCCCAGGTATCCCTACTTTCCTGGCATACCTAGCCTCTGGGGGCAGGGAGCGCTGGTCATCCCCTCACTAAGGACACCGTTCTTTGTGTGTTGCTCTCTTACCTAGCCTTTCCTCTAGAGTCTGCTACAGGAGTCGGAGGGCATCTCTGGCAAAGCTGCTTGGTTTCCCCTCCCTATACCGGTTCCTATCAGATCCTCTTGGGGAGCTGTGTTCTGTGGATCTTGGTTATCTATCAGCCTGGTCTGGGTCAGACCCAGGGATATGTTTCTGATCCCCTTTATATAAGAACTGCTTTGCTGAGATTGGGGCTTCGACAAAGTAGCTTCGAGATGATGGCGACAAAGCTGCTTTGCTCAAATCATACCTGGCTGGCCTGGGCAGTGCCCATTCTAGCCATGGCTGGCAAAACTAACCCTAAAGCAGAAGTGGTTGATATTGCCGGATGATGGGTGAATCAGCACATGGATGCTAGCTTCTGTCTCTCAAATATTCCTTTTCTTTTTTTCTGGTCTAGCGGGGTAGTTGGTGTGGCCATTCAGCTGGAAAATGAGAAATGAATGCAGGGGCTTTTCTGTATGGGTTGGACTAGATGGCTGCTGTGGTCCCTTCCAACGCTGAAATTCTGTGGTGCGACTGAAATGAATCAGCCCAGGGAGAGGAGCTATGGGCTAAAGGCGGCTCCCTGGAAAAATCCAGACCCATTGATGGGGAAGCTAAGTCCAGATAATTTCACCTGGCAGAGTATCCAATGGAGAAGTGTAGAGATTGGCTCCAGACTTCTTTATCCTGAAGCTTTGGGATATTATAGAAGTAGCCATGTTCCTCTTGACTTCTTTTTTTTAAAGAGAGGCTTTCTTCACAGTGACCCACTGAACTCTAGTGTGACCATTATTATGTCCATTGCATGGATGAGGAAACTGAAGTTCAGAGAGCAATTTACTCATGCTCACAGTGCTTGGAGCCACAAGACCCCAGTTGTCCCTTCCCTAGCTCACTCCCACTTTCACCTGGAGCTCTTTCCACTTCACCTGGGGGTAGGACATAAAGGGAAATCTCATCATGAGCTTTACTTTTTTTTGATTCCCCCTCCTCCAATTGTTAATGCTATTCAATCAATTAACCACCAAGCATTTATTAAATGCTTCTGTATGCCAGGCACTATATGCAACAATTTAGTATTCATTTTCATTTATTTATATATGTTATTTTTTCATTCATTTATTTATATACATTTTTTTTTCCCTTTTAGAATGTTAGCTCTCTGAGGACAGGCCTTTTCTCATTTTTGTCTTAGTAACCTTAGTGACCACAATAGCATCTAGCATCTGAGAGGTGCTTAGAAAATTTTTGTTTGTAGGATCACAAATCTATAGGGAACCCCAAAGATTATCTGGTCCCTTATTTTACGAATGGGGAAACTGAAGCCCATGGAGGTTAACTGACTTGCCCTAGGTCACACAGGTGGTAAGTGACAAAGCCAGGATTTGAACCCAGACCTTCAGTGTCCCAAGCTGTCACTTTTTCTATTGTCTCAGGACATTTCAACTGAAACAACCTTCTGACCTATAGGAAGCATACCCCAAGTTAGAATAAAGCCAAGAGTACCCTAGGTTGAATGTAAATTAGAGCCCCTGAAAACTTAACTGGTCAGAAGAGTATTCTCCTTCACTCTTCATTTAAAAATCAAATCAAACTAAAGACACATCAAAAGGCAATTCAATTCAGTTCAACAAATATCAATGATATCATGTCCCTGCTCCCCTCCCTGATCTTGCCTAGAACCACACCAAGATTAAAACACCAGGGGTCATGGAATAGTGGGGAGACCAGTGGATTAAGAGTCAGAGGCTCTACATTCCACTCCTGACTCTATCGTTTACTACCTGTGTAACCATGGGCAAGTCACTTGACCACTGAGAGCTTTTTGGGTCTCTGTTTGCTCATCTGTAAAATGAGAAGGTTGGCCTGGATGATCCTAACTAGCAACATTATGACTATGGCAGGCGCATCTTCAACAACAACAGTCTCAGTGTCCCTCTAGAGTCACTGATGACTTAATATAAGGAAAACCTTCTTGACAAAGAGAGCTGGGTCAGCTAGGTGGTACCATAGAGCACAGAGCACTGGAGGTGTTTAGGAAGACCTGAGTTCAAATGCAACCTTAGACACTTACTAGCTGTCTGACCCTGGACAAGTCACTTAACCTTGATTGCCTGAATATAGAAGGGAAAAAAAAAAGAGCTATCCAAAAGTGGAACAGGCCCCCTCTGGAAATCTTCAAGTAAAGGCTGGGTGATGATTTGTAGAGTATTTTGTACAGGGATTTCTGTTCTTGTCTTTTTTTTTTTAATTTTTCAATTAACTTATTTGCTTTCAGTTTTTAACAATCACTTCCATAAGTTTTAAATTTTTCTCCCCTTCCCTCCCTCCTCTCTCCCCACCAATGGCATGAAATCTTATATGAGTTCTATACATATATTCCTATTAAACACTTTTCACATTCGTCATGTTGCATAGAAGCATTAAAAAAAAATGGGAGAAATTATGAGAAAAATCAAACAAAACCAAACATAACCCACGAGGAAATAGTCTGCTTCAAACTCCATTCTGACTTCATAGTTCTTTCTCTGGATGTGGATGGCATTTTGCATCAAGAGTACTTTGGAAATGTTTTAGGTCCTTGCATTGCTATCAGAAACAGCCCTTGCTCACTGTGGCTATTACTGTAAATAATGTTCTCCTAGTTCTGTTCATTACGCTCAGCATCAGTTCATATAAGTCTTTCAAGGTTTTTCTGAGGTCTGCCTGTTTGTCATTTCTTATAGTGTAATAGAATTCCATTACATTCATATACCACAACTTGTTCAACCATTCCCCAATTGATGGACATCCCCTCAATTTCCAATTCTTTGCAAAAAGAGCTACTATAAATATTTTTGTACATGTGAGTCCTTTTCCCATATTTATTATCTCTTTGGGATACAGATGTAGAAGGATGTATTGCTGGGTCAAAGGGTATGCACATTTTTATAGCCCTTTCGGCATAGTTCCAAATTGTTCTCCAGAATGGTTGGATCAGCTCACAGCTCCACCAAGAATAAATTAGTGTTCCAATTCTCCCACATCTTCTCCAACCTTTATCATTTTCCTGTTTTGTCACGTTAGTCAATCTGATAGGTATGATGTGGTACCTCAGAGTTGTTTTGATTTGCATCTCTCTAATCAATAGTGATTTAGAGCATTTTTTCATATGATTTTAGATAGCTTTAATTTTTCCTCTGAAAATTGCCTGTTCATATCCTTTGACCATTTATCAATTGAGGAATGACTTGTAGTCTTATAAATTTAACTCAATTCTCTATATATTTTAGAAATGAGGCCTTTATCAGAGACACTAGTTGTAAAAATTCTTTCCCAATTTTGCTTCCCTCCTGATCTTGGTTGCATTGACTTTGTGCAAAAACTTTTCAATTTAATGTAATAAAAATTATCCATTTTGCATTTCATAATATTCTCTATCTCATATTTCATCATAAATTTCTCCATTCTCCATAAATCTGACAAACTATTCTTTGTTCCCCTAATTTGTTTATAGTATAGGCCTTTATACCCAACTTGTGTACCCATTTAGACTTTATTTTGGTATATGGTGTCAGTCATTGAGTCTATGCCAGTTTCTGTCACACTATTTTCCAGTTTTCCCATCAGTTTTTGTCAGACAGTGAGTTCTTATCCCAGAAGCTGGGGTCCTTGGGTTTATTAAATAACAGACTGCTATAGTCATTGACTACTGTGTCTTGTTGTACAGGGATTTCTTGTTCAGATTTGGGTTGGGTCCCTAAATCTGAGATCCTATAAGCCTCTTGTAAGATTATGAAAACCAGTTTGACTAGTATAGTTCTAGCCCTTAGGATGCATGAATGCTGAGGCTCCCCTGACTCCCCAAGTCTAGGCACTGCTTGGATCCCCAGTTCCTTACTTTGGCACAGTTAAAATTAAGTTTTCTGGGTTCTTGCCCCTCATTGCTCATTACTTATCAGGCAACCCAGAAAATAGACTGTCCAACTCTCTTGCCAAGGGTAAGGGAACAGTTTTCTATTAATGTCGTGTTGACTCTGTTTAAAACTCTATTTTCATTAGAGCTCAGAGTGATTTGGGGACCATGGTTCAGACATGTCTTCTTGCATGTCTGAGCCACTAACTTGTCCATGGAGCTAGGGACAAATTGGAAGAGGGAGGGGAACCTCCCTATATTATTCCCCTTCCTGCCATCCATGTGTGGCACCATCACTCTTTGGGTGTGGCTTCCTTCCCCTTTGCCTTGAATCTGTGATCTCTAAGGAACACAGTCCTGTAATCTTGGTATTTTAAGTATTAGACTAACCTAAAATATTCCTTCCCTTCTCTGAGACTTAATTTCCTCATCTGCAAAATAAAGAGGTTAAACTAAATAGCCCTTCCAGAACTGAATCCATGAATCCAAAAATCATATGCATTCCCCACATCTTTGCTAGTGCAGACCTAGCCCAGACACAAAACTCTTTTTCAGTTGTTTAGGTCTTTTTGATACTTTGCCCTTCATAGTTGAAGCCAACATGTGGTTGATCCTTAGAGCTGATGTTATGCCCCTGAATGACCCTAATGCCATTGGCTACTCCGTTTCCTTGTGCTCACCCATGGCAGGGAAGACTCACACTTGGAGAGATCTCCTGGGCCCTCTGAAGAAATACTGGCATGCATCATTAGTGATAGGGAGATTGAATTTTGATCAAAAAATTCATTTGAAAACATGTTTCTGGTGCCAGGATTATGGCTACAGAGACTGGAATTCTCCATGTCAATGGTCAGCAACCTTTTTTTGGAGGGGGCAGGATAAGAATATAAATTTCTTGAGGGCTGGGTCTGTCTCATGTCTTACCATTGTTTCTCCAGTGCTGAGTACAAAGCCTGGAACTTGGTAGGTGCTTAAATGAAATGAAGAGGGAAAGAAGAGACCTCAGTTCAAACCTCAGCTTAGCCACTTACCAGCTCTGTGACTGGGTGCAGGCTACTTTTCCTCTCTGGGGCTGTTTCCTTTTCTGTAAAATGAGGAATTCAGATTAAATAATCCCCAAGGTTCCTTGTGGTTACGAGTCTAGGATCCTTTGACCGTTTTCTGATGTCTTTCTCCCTCCTTGCTCTAACATTTTGTATTCTTCCAGTCAATCAACAAACATTTGTTAAGCACCTGCTAGGTGCCAGTCGCTGTCCTGAGTACTAGGCATAGTACAAAGAAAGGCAAAAACAGAGTCCCTACCTTTGAGGAGCTCATGTTCTACTATAGGAGACAAGTGCAAACAACTGCGTAGCGCAAGCTATGTATGAAGTAGGCTGAAGTTTATCCTTGGGGGTGCTGGTAGCCTGGACAGCCCAGGGAAGGCCTCCTGCAAAAGGTGGGATCGGAGCTGAATCTTGAAGTGTTCGATATTCTAAGGTCCCTTCCAGCCCCAAAACCTGTGGTCTGTAACAGCTCTCAACTCACTGGCACAACATCTAATCAAGAAAACCTGGAGCTTTAAATAGTCTCTATGCTAAATGTCAGGATTTGAGAGAGACTTCTTGGCATAGGGGAAAGAACAAGCATAGAGAAACATTGGTCTGGCCCTGACTTTGCCTCTGGGAAGCTATATGACTTTGGGACACTTACCTCTCCTCTCCATTTTCCTTTGGGGCAAAATGAAGGGGTTAGACTAGATAGATGGTTAGGTCTCTTAACAATTTTGTAACATTCTAGGACCCGGGGAGATTTGGGACTGGATGTGGGAGCAGTAGTCTTAGCAGAGAGGAATTAGATAGTAGATTTGAGCAAAGAAGCAACAGTCAGTTTACTCTAGTGGTGTCCCTCCCAGGTAAGAGAACTGAGGACCAAAGAACTGGGTCAAGCCCGAATACCTCACTACTGTAAGGTGCAGAGCTGGAAGTCAATCCCTGGTCCTGAATGGAACCCCAGAGCTGTGCATACATGGGAGAGTCCACAAAAACATTCATTGGCACCTTTGTTTTCTATTGTATTCGGCTGGATTTGTGGGAGAAGAAAAAAAACCTTCTTAACAATATAACTCACACAGGGGTCATCATTAGTGAAGGTCAGCTATAAGAGAATTGATTAATGACAATATTATTATTATTAAAAATAGTAGCTAGCATTTATGTAGCACTTTAAGGTTTGCAAATTGCTTAACAAATATCATCTCATTTTAGCCTCACTATAACCCTGGGAGGTAATTTGTCCATAGCTAATATCTGAAGCAGGATTGGAACCCAGGTCTTCCTGATTCCAAGTTCAGCACTCTATGCAATGCCACTGTATTGCTTCTTGGACTAGAAGATCATGACAGTTCCTTCTTGGTCTGGTTTTCTCTATGACTCTATATGACATCAGTGTGCATATTCAAGTACACCAGAGAACCATGGTGGACCAGCTTGAGCCAGAAACTTGGCTACTGTTTTTCCAGGTATTTTTCAGTTGTGTCTTGTTCTTCATAACTCTGTTGGGGGTTTTCTTGACAAAGATACTGGGAATGATTTGACATTTCCTTCTCCAAATTATTTTACAGACGAGGAAACTGAGGCAATTAGGGTTAAATGACCTGCCCAGGGTCACCCAACTAGTAAGTGTCGGAGGCCAGATTTGAACTCAGGAAGATGAGTCTTCTTGACTCTAGGCCAGGCACGCTATCTTTTGAACCACTTCATTGCCCCCAGAAACTTGGTGGTTGGCCCCTTTGCAGCATTCCTCTTTGATGACTTCCACATTTTCCTTCTGTTCTCTGAAGGGCCCCACACCTGGGAGAGATGAATTCCAGGCCCTTGGCTTCCTGGCCCCTTCTTGGAGTGAAAGATTAAAGCAGGGGCAGAACAAACCCTGGCAAAAGTAGCCAAGTAGGTGAAGAGGCCCTTTGGCTCAGATCTTCAGGCCGTTTACTGGGTCCTAGGTCTCTTTCCAATAGGGCCTGGAGGGAGATAAGTGATGGAGGCCTATGACAGTAGGAATAGCCTTGACATTTCACAGAATTGTTGACAAATCCTTGCAGCAACTATGGATTTTTAAATATAAATTACTTTTGGTTCCAACCAACCAAGAGTTATTTTTGGCAGTCTGAAAAGCAAATGGGGTGCTGGGCTGCATTAAGAGGTGTATAGCATCCAGGGATAAGGAGTCCAGATGTCTGTGCCCTGGTCCAGTCACATCTGCTCAGAGGACACCCATTTGAGGAAAGACGCTGATGACCTGGAGGACATCCAGAGAAGGGCAATCAATCCATAGGCATTTATCAAATGAAGGCTGTGTGCGTGGCACTGGGCTAAGTACTGGAGGCGGGTGAGGCGGGGCAAAGAGGGACAACCAGGCTGTTAAAGGGTCTGGAGGATCAGAACTGGGGATATAAGAGAGTCAGGCACGGAGATGACTCAGGAGGAATACGATGGCTGGCTTCTAGGATATCGCATGGAAGAGGGAATCGAGTTGTTCTCATCGACCCCCAAAGGCAGAACCAAGAGCAGAGGGGGACGTTACAAGGGTAACTTAACAAGGGTAATGAGTAATTTAGGTTTGAGGTAAAGAAAGACTCCTTAATGATGAGTCATCCTAAAGTGGAATGGACTGTCTCGATAAGTAGTGAGATCCCTGTCCCTGGAGGGGTTCAAGCAGACACTGGATGACCACTCGCCAGAGATGTGGTAGTGGGGCGTCTTGCCCAGCTGTGTCAGAGGTCATAGGATCATAGACCCAGAGCTGACAGACCCCAAGTCCAAGACCCTCGTTTAGTTGGGCGGAGTTTCCTTCCAGTGCTAAGATTCTGGGGCTCTAACAGCAAGCTGATTTAGAAAAAAAAAATTAGATTTTCAGATAAAATTAGGCCACATCAAACAATATACAAGCAACTTACCTAGAGATTATCTATTATCCACAAACTCCCCTCCTATGCAGGTCCCAGCAATTTTCCTTTTCCCTTTTACTGACATGAACCATATCTTGGGTGGGGGGAGGTTGTTTCTATTTGCTTTTAAAAATGGAAAATTTTATTTTTAATCTTGTTGTTTTGTAGTTTGTCATTTTGCTAGAGCCATGGAACCATTTTTAAAGACAGTGGGTAACCCCCACCAGGAGAGAGGCATCACAGTATGGTCTATGGAGAATGAGCCTTGGAAGTCAGATAGACTGGGCTGCTGGTCTGGCCTCTGACACGTTCCGATGTGTGACCATACATAAATCATTTAACTTCTCAGTGCCTTAGGGACTTCTGTAAGACTGGAAATTGCCAATCTGAAACAGAGAAGGGTATTTCCACACCAGGAGTTCCTTACATAAATTCTCATTTTAGAACCTAGACAAAGTCTGACACAACAAATTAAAAAATTCTAACAAAGATAACAGAAATAAAAGTCAAACCGGAGGGGGCTTTTTCAAGGGATGTCCTGTTGTAGGGAGGAATGTGCCCTCTCCTTACCTCTGCCTCGTGACTTCCCTAGCTACCTTCTGCAAGAGTCTTTTTGCAGTCCCTTCCTTCCTCCAGGATCTTTCCTATGAAATCATCTTCCATTTATGCTGTTTATTTTTTGTGTGTATGTTGATGCTTACATGCTGTCTCCCTCATTAGAACGTTAGCTCCTTGAGGGCAGGGATTGTGCATTTGCCTTTGTTTTGTATTCCTATAGATTGGCACAGTGACCAGCCCTTAGTAAGTACTTGATGAATGGTGCCTGACTGCCATGATCAGTTTTCCTTCTGTGCTTGGGGAGGGGCATATTGAAGACCTGAAAGCAGGGAGAGGAGTCAGGATCACTCTCTAGATTGCCCTGTATACAAATTGAAGGTTTCATTTGGGCCAAAATCAGAGAAAACTTTTGTGTTGAGACTTTGGAGACCTGAGAAGGAGGTCGCTGTTTTCAGCACAACATTTGTCACCCCTCATCTACTGGGAGAAATCTAGAGGTCCTGGCAGTATGACATCCAGGAAGGGATCTCATTATCATTGCAGAGTACAGTTGATGGGATATGCTAGGGGCACTGACAGGCCGCAGGTGCTTCTGGGGCCTCATTAGTGAAGGCGTTTGGGACTCCAGTGTCTCAGTGTCTGAGCCAGGACCAACTACCTCCCTAAGTGCCAGGATTTGCTGAATGATCAAATCAAGAAAAGCTGTATTTTCCACCAGTGAATTAACCTCCAACTTCTTTTCAAATTAGCCTTAGGGTTAACAACATCTCAGTTTTTAACTACCCAGAAGTTCTCTGACTTGTGCTGTATCACAAAATAATTCTTTTCTGCTGGGCCTTCATGTTGCTAGAGCATCTTGGCATAGCCAGACTAATTAGGGGAGAAAGGCACAAGTGATTCTGTGCATCCCTCTAGGGCAATTAAATGGTGAAGTAGATAGAAGATTGGGAGTCTAGGAGAACTGAATTGAAGTTCAGCCTCAGACACTTACCACACTGTGACCCTGGGTGGGTCACTTCACCTCAGTGTGCCTCAGTTTCCATATCTGTAAAATGGGGATACTTGTAGCACCTACCTCTTAGGGTTGTTGTGAGGGTCAAATGGGAAGATGTAACGAAAGCACTTTGCATATCTTTAAGCCTTGTGTAAATATTAGATGTTATTGTTGTATCTGTGAGCTAAGCTTTCTTAGCAAGTAGGAGCAGAGCCACAACTAGGAAGTTTTGTGCTGGGGCCATCCTTTGGCATGGCAGCCAGAGTCTGCAGGGGAAAGGTGGAATGGACACTACCCCATGAAGGGGAGATAGAGAACCAGCGATCCTGATGAAGGGTATGCACTGGGGAAACTTGGGGAGGGGGAAAGGAAGACAAGACAGGGTGATTGCAAGCTCTCTAAGTGACCCCTCAATCCTGAGACAAAGCTCCAGTTGCCCCAGGCTAGTTAAGGTTCTGAATCAGAAACCAAATCAAGTGGAATGCTTTCCTTCTTATTGGTCAGACCTGTCTCTAGTAAGAAAATCCCTTCTATCAATGGAGATGCCCAGGATGCTGAGAGATTAAGTAGCCTGCTCAGTGTCACCCAGCCAGTGTGGGTCAGAGGCAGGGGAAAGAGCAAAGGATTTGGAATCAAAGGTACCAGGGTTCCAATCTTGCTTCTTCTAGCTGTGTGGCCTCCAATTCACTCCTCTGGGTCTCAGTTCCTCATCTGTAGAGTGAAAGAGTTGGGCTAGAACCAGACCCCTGAGGTCCCTTCTGATGACCAAAAGCCAAACAACAAGATCTCAGGTCCTATGATGCTATGGATTTCCATGGGCCTGTCAGCTGCTGAATCCAGATTGTACATTTCATGGTGCTCTCCCAGAAAAGCTTTGCCTTCCTTCCTTCCTTCCTTCCTTCCTCCTTTTGCCTGATGCCTTAGCTGGTCAGGCACAGTTTGAACTAGCTAACTTCTAAGACCTTTCAATTCTTATATTCTAATATTCTATAATAACTCCAAGTCAAGTCACAATCCATTAGCTAAAGAAACAAATTCTACAGCTTTTCCCTTTGAAACTTGGAGAGAGGCTACTTTGGGACTTGGTTCCCTGTGCATCTGGGACTGATCCAAATTCACCCCGCTCTTATGTCTCCTATGTATTTGACAACCAAATGCAAAGACGAACATCCAATAAATGTAGACTATACCTCGCAATGACAGGTTTAATACAAATGTTCCTGAAACCCCTACAAAGTAGCTGGTCAGTCCTGAAGACACCGATAATTTGGGATAGATGGATTCATTTGACAGTTGGGAACTTTGCCAACGGTGACTAAGCATCCTTTGATTCTGAGTCACTACTGATGGCAGCATGACAGTAGGTAAGTTGGGCATATTACAGGAGAGAAGGAAAACATTCTGTCCTTTAAGCCCAGAGCCTAACCTCCTCCCTCACTCCTGTGTTCTCATCTTCCCTGTTTCTGCTGAGGGCACAAAGTAAGAGATGTAGCAGAGAGGAAAATTTGGAGTCAGAGAACCTGCTTTAAAATCCAAGCATGACCTTGGGCAAGGCAATTAGCTCCTTGTGCCTCAATTTACTTATCTGTAAAATGAAAGGTTTGGACTAAACATTTTCTGAAGACCCTTTAAGTTCCAAATCTATGATCCTTCCAGTTTCCCAGGCTTGGAGTCCTCTTTGACACTTTCTTTTCTCTCAGTCCATATAGCTAATCACTTAGGTTTCTGATTATGTAAGAGTTCTCCATGGCCAACCCAACCCAGACCACCAACAGTGTTCTTTGGCCTTCTTTGTGTCATGCCATCCCCTTTGATGGCACAATTCCTTCCAAATCATTAATTTCCACCCTGTGCTCTGGACTTAATAAGTACTCAAATCCACATTACCATTCCTGAAAAGGATATGTCAATCAATTACCCTGTGACTCCACTTACCATCTCTGTGGCTTTCCAAACCAAAATATTCCTTCCTGGCCACTCTTCCACATGTGCTGACTTCCCCATTAGAAAATAAGGTACTGAAGGGCAGGGACTATCTTGATTTTTTTTTTTTTTGGTATTTGAATGTCTAATACTTAGCATGTGCCTGACACATGTAACTTAACAAATACTTTTTTCGTTCATTCATCACTTGTCAATTCCATTTTCACAGTTATTTCTAGAGTCTACCCTCTTCCTTTTTTCCCATCTGTAGCAAACACTCAAGAGATGGAAAGCATGAAGGTGGGTAGCAGCTGCAGTTTAGGGTCACCTGGGTTATTAGACCAACTTTGACATTTATGGTTGTTCCATCCTCGACAAATCAATTCAATTTTTATACATTTATAGCTAGAAGGGATCTTAGAGCTATCCCCACCCCTGGCTAGGTCAATCCCCTCATGTGATATAGAATGCAACAAAAACCCAGAGAAGTGAAGTAACGTGCCCAAGGTCACAGAGGCAGTAGGTATCAGAAGTGGGTTTCAAACTACATTGTATTACATTGCTCTGCCAGGATAATGGTATGTAACTTTGATATAAATGGTGACATCCTAATGGTATGTAACTTTGATATAAATGGTGACATCCTAATGGTATGTAACTTTGATATAAATGGTGACATCCTAAGCAAATTCAAAATGGTATGTAACTTTGATATAAATGGTGACATCCTAAGCAAATTCAAGAAGAAAGGAAGAAATTATTCTTATAATCTATGGATGGGGAAGAGGTCATGACTGAACAATAGTAGAAAAGATCACAGAAGATAATGTGGACAGTATTGAGTAAATAAATTTCAAAAATTTTGGCACAAACAAAAACCTAATGCAAGTGAAATGAGAAGAGACAGGCTGCGAGGGGAAAAATCTTTGTAGCAAATTTCTTGGATAAAGTTCTCATGGAGATCTATTTTGAGGATCTACTTCAAATTTATATGACTAAGATGAATCCACCAGTAGAGAAATGGCCAAAGGATTTCTTCCTCCGAAATCTGCGGTGCAATGCCCAAAGGCATCCTCTAATCTTCTTTCTCCAGTAAGAAGGAAACCTGCTACTGCTGCTGCTGGGGGAGTGACAAGGGTGTGGTAGTGAATGAGAAAAGTGCACCTGGAGTGTGGCTGCTGGGAGGGGGTAGAGGAAGGTAAACCATCTAGTAGTTTCCTATTAATTAGATGCGGTAGGTGGAGCACCGGGTAAAGCACCTGGCCTGGAGTCCTGACTTCAAATTTGACCTCAGACACTTATGAGCTGTGTAATACTGGGTCAGTCACTTAACCCTGTTTGCCTCAGCTTCCTCATCTGTAAAATGAGCCGAAGAAAGAAATGACAAACCGCTCCTAGTACCTTTGCCAAGAAAATCCCAAATTGGGGTCTGGACTGAAACAGTAAAACTTCTTATTTTGCCTAATTATTCTTGTTAATTGCGTGTTAAGTTCAAATGGTTCTACCTGTTGATAAGTGAAATTAAATTTCAGTGCTCTGGGATACGGACCCTTTTGTCCTACCTTAGATATACCCCTGGCAGGCATTATAGTTCCTACAGATGAGAGAATTAAGATACAAAGTAAGCTACCTGTGGTAACACAATTCACGGAATCAAAGAATTGGAAGGGACCTCAGAGGTCATTTAGTCTAATCTGAGCCCCAAATGAATCCTTTTTACCACAAGCCCGTCATCTGATCATAGATCCTTCACATGAAGATCTCCAGTAGAGAGTATCTTCTGCATCCCAAGGCAGCCCATTCCAAAGTTCTAACAATTAAGAAGTTCATCCTTAATGGGAGACTAAATCTTTCCTTCTTTACCTTTTACCCATTACTCCTATAGATCATTAGTAAATGAGACCGATTTTGATTCTATGTGTCACGATCTCTTTCCTAGACAACAAACTTAGTCAAGGTTTTGATGTGCCAAGACCTGAAATGAGGAGCTAAAGCTCCGATCACAGTAGCAAATGTTTAGCTTTTGGAGGATAGTGGGTGAATATGTTATTGTTCCATCCCCACTGAAGTCACTAGCCTTATGTTCATTTTATGCCATGACAATATGGCTACACCATAATTTAATATAGCCCTCCGAGGCTTTCACAACCCTCTAAGGATTCTCTGTTAGTGCACTACCCAGAGACAGAAATGCAATGATCTGAGTTTGGACTAGAACTGCCTCGGACCCTATACTGATGGTAGTAGAATGAGTTAGTTTAGGATTTCTTCCTTTGAAGACAGGTTTTTCCAGATGGGTTAGGGCTCCATGAGTCAGAAGAATGGGTCAAGAAGTAGACTGGATGCATTTTTCGCCAGTCCCCCTAACTTTTCCCATATGATGTACACTACTTGGTGAAGGGGAAAAATACTGGACCTCATTTCTATAGTTCTACCATCCACTGTCATTTGCCATGGTCAAATGATTGAACTGGTCCAAATCTCAGTCTTTTTTTCTGCAAAATGGGGATAATGTGCATACTACTTTTACAGTTTGTGGTGAGGATTAAATAAGGCTAGATATATCCATACCTATATCTAATAGATATCTATATTGATATTGATATATTAATATCAATTATAGATGTAGATATAGCTAATGTTGATATAACTACAGATATAAATGATATAGAGATAGAAATTTATATGTAGATATGGATGATATGGATTATAGATATAGATGATATAATAAATTTAGAAATAGATGATATAGGTAGAGATAGGTCTAGATATAGATATAGATGATATTGATTGATATAAATATAGATGATATAGATAAATTTAGATATGATACATAGATTATATAGATAGATGTAGATATAGGTAGTATTTTGACACCTTAAGGTGTCACACTGGATATCATGTCTTCTTAATTTTCCTTCTGTCTCATTGCCTCTGTTTTTTCCTCACCACAGTCTCCTTTCATCCCTCCATCCCTCCCTGTTCTCCCTGTCCATCACATCCATTCTGGCTTCACTTTTTTCCCTTCAAATTCTTGCCCCCATCATTAAATTGTTCATTATCTTTGGATTCCTCGATCCTTTATCCAGCTCATGCCCTGCTCATTTTCAACTCTGATTCATGCTCATCCTATACCTTTTCTGCTCCTTCTCCTGAGCTGCCAAACACTGTGGTAGACAATCACACAATCATGTTGACAATTTGATCTGCTACCAAGTTGTGTCACCCAACTTCAACTGGGCCCTCACTACTACACAGCAATCTTTCCTGCTGGGCCCTCCGTCATGCTCCCTGTAGGAGTTGTTTCCTTTTTGCCTCCAGACCTTTCTGCTTCATCATTAGTTCTCATCTGCTTTGCTCTAGTGCCTAAGGATTCGTATTTGATCTTCAGGTTTGTGAAAATCATCCCTCTCCTTGTACCCTCCTGCCATCTCTCTTTGGAGCTTTCCAAGTGGATCATTTTCCATCTAATCCCCTCACCTCTTCAGTCTCTCCTTATTTACTAGGTCTTTACCTCTGCTGCCTAGAGATGTGCACCATGGTCTGGTGAAAACAGTATTGGATTTGGAGTTCTAATCCTACTTGTGAAGCTTTGAGTGAGTCACTGACCCACTCTGGGCCTCTGTTTTCTCATTTGTAAAATGGTGGCATTAGAGTAAATAACGTTTAAAGTTCTTCTCGGCTGTAAAGCCTGGACTATAAATCTGTGACCCATGCTATGATGATTGTTGTAGTCTCATTCTTTTCATCACAGTTGGAGATCAGATAGAAATGATGTAGAACAGATTGCTTTCCTGTTTTTTAAAAATGTTTAATGTCCTGCAGACAATCACACAGATGAAAAAAATGACTGCCTTTTGATATCGAATAATTAGATGAGGATATACGTTCATCCTTTGTGGGCCATTAAAAACATTCTTGGCACAACTAAGCAATTAATCAGTAAGTATTCATTAAGTGCTTACAATGCACCAGAAACTGGGCTAAGATCTGTGGATACAAATTAAAATCAAAAATAGTCCTTGCTATTGAGGAGTTTACATCCTGGTAGTACAACTCCAGTAGAAGACAAGGGGATGATGTGTATGCCATCCTATTCTCAAAGACATATTTCTCCCACTTTGTTCCTTTGTTTTGAAAGCTCTGAATTTCACATTATTCAGAGATTATGAGTATTTGATAGGGCAACATCTATTAAGAACATTACTCTTCAATTTTTATGGATCTGGGCAATTAGAGACAACAGTCTTATCTGTGATAATGGTCTGCTTGTAAAAAGTTTATTTGCTGAATTCTCAAGGATATTTTGAGATTCGTATTTGTAATACAGGGATTTATTTGTTAGTTTATAAAGGATAGCCAGCTTTTGTTGTATAACTCTATCAGCTTATGTCAAGCTAGGTATTTGATTGATCCTAAGTTTTTGCAGCCAACAGGAACAAGTTTTCCAGTCTCTACTGTTTTCTGGCATAATCTGTGGTGATCAAATGTATCTGGGCTCCTTAAGGAGACTTTTCCTGTAATTTCTAACGGCAAAGATCTGGTCTTGAAATGCCATCATAAACCCTTCCATTTGAAACCCCCAAATCCGTAAGATTCAGCCATTTATTTGCTCGATGTTTTGTTGTAATTAACAACATATTATTAGTTGAATTCATATGGTTGTTACCCATGAAGGGACTTTTGATTCCATTCTAGGATCTTAGCTGTTTCATGGACATCATCCATGTTAAACTACTTTTGCTTACATTAAACAAATCCATTGGCATATACTCAGTATCAAACTTTACTATATCTTAGTGGCACGATGCCTCTTATTCCAAATATATTTTTGTGTGTCGTGAACTTGTATTTGATGAGGAGAGTATTAATCTTCCCACCACTGTCTTAAGACAGTGTTTCTTGTATTTGGTTAATAATGTATGAGTTTTTGTTAGTATTCTTTTAAAATTTTTATAGTTCATTTTACAGTTCTAAAAGTGTATATCAAGTGTATATCTTTTTTGTAGGTGGTAATTTCTTTAATGTGTTCTTGCCATTGAGCTTTGATTCAAGGATGCCTGCAAGTCTCTTAAGGTATCACTTACGCTCACTTTATGCCTTATTTACCTTCAGTTTTGTCTTACCTGGAGAACACTAAGGTATTTGTAATTATCAGCTTTGTCCTTTTGTTGCTATTTGAATTAAAGTTTGAATTTTTTAGTCTCTATCTTTCCTTGGTATATATATTTTTTAAAAATACATTTATTGATACTAAATGGTATTTCCATCAGAAAGAGAAGCTATTTAATGAGTTTTTATTTGGATCATAATTATCAAGTGATTAATAAGACATTTTGTTATGACTGCCTCTTTATTTTAGAGGCTACATCTTCAGGTCTGTTTAGTAGTGATTAAAATAGCTTTAAGGCTAAATGGAATTACCATTGACTTAAATTGTATCCCTGAAAGAGGCTACATTTTACATAAATTATTTTCGATAAAATATTGGTGGCTTTTTTTAAAAAGACAATGACATTCCATGAAAACATCAAATACTCTAGCATTCTCACTGTACTTGGATTTATTTTATATCAGAATATGAATAAGTTACGAATGCACACCTGAGTCTGAGGCTTTGCAATACTCAATAAAGGTAGTAGAAATGTTATGGTACTTTCAGGCAGCGTGTTCCATAACAATCAGATAAATAATAAGGTCTTTTTTATATTCTTGGGACTTTTAGAAGAGGTGGTTTTGTTCCTCAGTCAACATCT
The DNA here is from genome assembly GCA_028658325.1 of Potorous gilbertii. Lineage (NCBI taxonomy): Eukaryota > Metazoa > Chordata > Mammalia > Diprotodontia > Potoroidae > Potorous > Potorous gilbertii. Next base: position 513,266,448 of record CM053771.1, read on the forward strand.
TAATTTTATGGATATTTTTAGTGGTATATACAAAGTGCACAAACAGGTAACCACCCTTATTCCGAGAGGTCACTGGTGTGCTTTTCTTTTGGTAAATAGACACAGGATGCCTTCTTTTAAGAAAGATAAGAGGTCAGGCATGTATCCTTGTGCTGGAGAAATGCTTCGCTGGTAATTCCTGTACCTCTGTGACGTGTTTGAGCAAATAATTATGGCCACTTTTGTCCACAGTTTCAGTCATTGCCCAGTCGAACTACTCTGGTATTACATTAATGGTGCACACACTTTCTGTCTCTCATCTGGTTGAACTTGTGTACTCATTGCGTTGAAATTCTTAGGACCATAAGGATGACCAGACTCTTTTTAAAAATCCTCTTTCCTTTGGGAACTCCCTTTCTCTCTCCTTTGATTTCTTTGCTTCTGAAACCCATGGAGTAAATTTTTGATCAATACTGAAGTGTTTACTCTGTTCGACGTGCTACTGTGGCTCCAAAACCCTAATCTTTGATTTTTGTTTTCAATTGCTAATTAGGGAAACCTAGAATTTCTAACATGATTTTGTTCTCAGCTTTCAATTCTGCATGCTTCTTTTGGTCACCTTTAATTGAATGATAAGTTATTCATGTTCTTTACTGAACATTCCACAGAGGTATTGATGAGATAGATTCTCTGGAGGTCTTCAAAAGCATTCCTGTCACTTCTGCCATGATAACGTTTGACACTTGTTCTTAGAAATATTCCTAGATAGTTACACCTTTCCTTCTTTGCTGTAGCCATGACCAAGTCAAGTCAAGTCACGTCAGCAAGCCTTTACTAAGGGTTTCCTACTTGGGGACACTGAGCTAAGCGCTAGGAATACAAATATAAAAACAAAGAAATAGACTCCCTGCCCTCAGGGAGCTTACATTCAAATAAAGGAAGACAACACATGAAAGGGAGTTGAAAAACTGAGGTGGGGGAGGGGGAGGTAACCCAAGTCCAGAAGATCAGAGGCAGAGCCAGGGGAGAAATGAAGGATGGCTGGCCTGGTCCCTTCCTCAAAATGGAGATTCTGGAAGGGACTCAGCAATGAGAGAAGGAGGTCAGAGGGATAGAGAGATGCTCCATGGGGAAAAGAAGGTTGCAATAGCTAAGGGAACATCCAGGGTAGAAATAGCTGAGGCATGGTGGGAGAGTCTGCTGGGAGAGAAAAGAACTTCTGGATGAAATGACTACTACATATGTTGTAGTGTGCAGGTCCTAAAGTGTTTGAACACATCACCAGAAAGAATTTCTGGATTTTGCATTAATTTCTTTTGATGGTTATAGGTTCTCCAACCTTTCTCTTTTCAAATTTTAGTAACTCCCTGATTCTAGTTCTTTTAGTTTTTTCTGGCTTAGCAATGAAGTTATTTCTTTTTTAAAATTTAAATTGTATGCCCAGTTAACAAAAACCAATTTTCTTTTCCTTTCATTCTCTCATTGGAGAAATGGCCATCTTAGAGGGGAGGCTTTAGCAGTGGGTAGTGGGTGATGAGGGCAGGACAGGAGAGGGCCTCTTACAGAAGGTGGGACTTCAGTTGGATATTAGTCATGAGTCTGCTGCTTCCTGGTCATATGATGCTGGACAAGTTTTTGGTCTTAACCTCACTAAATGTCAATTTCTTCCTCTGTAAAATGATGATAAATAGTTCCTGGGACTAGGAACTCCCTCCCAGGAGGGCAAATTATGTCATGGGGTCAAATGAGACAATTTGTGTGAATCACTTTAAAAACTAGAACGTACAAAAATAATATTCTTTTTTCCCATTCTTGTCATTCTTCTTACCTTCCCCTTTTCTATTTCTTCCATCTCTTTCTCTCTATTTATTTGTTCATTCATTTGTTTTTATTTATTCATTCATCCATTTATTTTTATTCTACCTATTTATTCATCTATCCATCTATCTGTTCATCCATCTCTCTAGCCATCTACCTACCTATTATCTGTCTATATGTCTGTCTATCTATCTATCTATCTCTCTCTCTATCTATCTATCTAGACTGGGTCTTGCCCAGGCTAGAAAGGCAGGGGCCATTCATACGCTCTATTCCAATTCTTACTGATACAGAAATTTGCATCTGCTTCATATTTTCTGACCTGTTCCTGATCCTCCTTAGGCAGCTTGGTAGCTCTCTGTTCCTGGGATACTCACCATTTTGGCGCCATACTTAATGTGGGCACACAATTGGCTGCAGCTCAAAACGTTCAAATTCAAGCAAACCACCAGCCTTGGCCTCTCCAGAAGTAGGGGCCATAGCCATAGTCCACTACTCCCAGTCCATCCCGTTTGGTCTTGCCTGATGCAGTTCATTCTGGCCCCAGGGGGGTATCCATGGAATTCCCTGTGATGGTGCTACATCGCCTTACTGACATTAATTCCTGCCTTGGAATAATTATTGTTGCTTATGCAGCACTTTTAAGTCTACAAAGTCTGCTGTCGCATTTCAGCCTTGTAACATTCCTATTTTACAGATAAAGAAATTGAAGCTCAGAGGGGTTTCTACTAACTTGCCCAGGTTGACCCAGCTCTCCCCTGAGATAACACAGCCCAATGGAAAGTTCCTTCTCATTAGAGCCAGAGAATGTACGATCAATTCTTAAATTCACCATTTACAATTTAAGCAACTTATTTCCTTCTCTGAATCTTAGTCATTATCTGTAAAATGAGGGGGGAGACAGTGTGGTGTTATACAAGCACCACACATGGAGTGTATGGAAAGAGCAGAGTGGAAAAAGCTTTGAGTATGAAGTTAGTGGTGGTGGTGGTGGTTCAATCATTTTCAGTCTTGTCTCACTCTCCATGACCTTTTTTGAGGTTTTCTTGGCAGAGATACTGAAGTGATTGCCATTTCCTTCTCCAGCTCATTTTTCCAGATGAGGAAACTGAGGCAAAGAGGGTTAAGGGACTTGCCCAGGGTCCTACAGCTAGTATGTGTCTGAGGACAAATTTGAGCTCAGGAAGATGAGTCTTCCCGACTCCAGGTCCAGTATTCTATCCACTGTACCACTTAGTTGTAGTGGACCTGAGTTCAAATCCCAGATTTGCCCTGTATGAACTTGTGAATCTCTTCTTCTTCTCTGAGACTTGATTTTCTCATCTGTAAAATGGGAGGGAACTAGGTAACTTCTAAGACCCCTTTTTCCTTTTTCAGAGGTGGAAGGAGGTGAAGTCATTTAGGATCATAGCTCTGACTCTGTAGTCTTCTTCTCTCTTTCCCCTACTCTTACTTCTGTGAGAGGGAGTTTTTGGTCTTTTTGCCTAGCAAGACACTATTTTTTCTTTGCAACACCTGAAGGAAGAGATTTAGGAACAGGACCCTCTCTCTCTGTTCTCCCACCCCCAGTTCCCACACCCTAGGTGAACCACAGCTGCCTTTAATACCAAGGAGCAGCTTTGTGAAGGCTTGGAAGCCTGGTGGTTTCACCACCAGCCCAGAGCCCCTTTCAGATTTCAGCTCCCAGGAGAGCAAATTCCATGAATGGTTTCCAGCATCATGTGTGTTCACATGTGTGTGTTGTGTCTAAGCCTATTAGCCCAGGGGATTTGATTTGCTTTCAACTAATTTATTATTAAGGCTCTAATCCTAGCCCTCTCCACATGGACTTGCAAAGCCAATCTGGGCCTGGCTGCCCTTGACAATGCACGTGGTGGGGAATTGTCTGTCTAAGCCCAGCACAAATTCCCAGCAAGAAGCTTCCAGCTGGGGGCCTGGTCAATGTAAAACGTTGACAAATAGCTCCAAATGCCAGTAGGGGAGCACAGTTACTTTCAGTATTAGGTCTCTTCTTTAAAAAAAAAGTTTGTTGCTAGATTTTGTTTCAACATAGTACTGGCACTTCCTAATAAATACCCAAGCAGCCTACACTTACAAAGCCTATGTCTTCCCAGATCAACATTTATTGATTGGTAACTGAAGGGAGGGAGATGCCTTCTAATTTTAACAACTTTAAGCTAACAAAGGATTATAGATGGAAGTAGGAAGGGACCTCAATGGTCAAATTAATCCAACTCTCCTAATTTTACAGATGAGGAAACTGAGGCACAGGAAGAGGAAAGTGCCTTGCCCAGGTTCATATAGTTAATAAATATATGAGGTAGGATTTGGAGCCTCCTTTGACGCCTCTCCATGGTGTCTTTGAATTCTGTGCCAGTGAACTACAAGCTAAGGTAAGGCAAGTCTTCCCAAGCTAAAAAGAGTCTGAAGATGGACACAGGGGACATACTTTATGCCTGTCATCTGAGAGCCAGCCTGGCTAGGTCTGGAGAATCTCGTCCCCAGCTGGTTGCAGTGGGACAGACTTATAGACACACCAACTCTCAAAGACTGTGTCCTCACTTGATGGATGTCTACGTTGGTGAAGGGAGAGTCCAAACTGTTGAAACCATGGGGGCTCTGACCTATGGGAATTTTAGTGTAAGACTCCCAGCTTTGAGACTATGGATTCCTTGAGGGGACTATTCTCCTTGAACTTTGCATCCAAAGCCTCTCTCGATAGCTGGTGCTTAATAAAGGAAGAACAAATGAATGAATCAACAATAAGCATTTATTAAGCACCAACTATTTGCTAGGCATTGTGCTAAATACTGGGGAACAAGTTCAGAGAATGAAACAATCTCCACTCTCAAAGATTTTACATTATTAGTAAGAGAGAATATATAGAAAACATCCAAAACAAATGCAAAGTTATGGTGACGGGGGGAAGGGGTGGGGGAGCACCAGCCACTGGGGAGATCAGAGAACACTTCATGTAGGAGACGGAGCTGGAGCAGAATTTTGGAAGAAATAAGGGATTTTCCAAGGCAGGGGTGAGAAGGGCAGCTTTCCAGGTGTGGATGGACAGTCAGTGCAAACACATGGCAGTGGGAGGTGTGTTCACGTTTTATGAACAGTATGGTATCCATGTGTATGGAGTGTGAGGAGAGGAATGGTGTGTACTCGGTTTGGAAAGGCACAGTTTGGGGGAGGTTGTAGAAGGTCTTATTTAACCGCCAAAAGGAAATGTTTCTGCTAGATTCTCCAAATGGGGGACCTAGTGGAGTTTAATGAGTAGGGTAGTGATTTAGTCAGGCTTGGACTTTGGGAAAAGGTCTTTAGGGGCAGCTAGGTGTCACAGTGGCTACAACCCTGGCACTGGTCCTGACTGCAGACACTTACTAGTTGTGTGACCTTGGACAAGTCATTTAACACTGATTGCCTCCAAAATAAAAATTTTAAAAAAAGGAGAAAGGCTTTCCTAACTATGTGGAAGATGGATCTCAGGGAGAACAACTGGGAAACTACTACAAGACAGAACGAGGGTCTGCACTAGGGTGGTGGCTATGTGAACAGAAGAAAGGGCTGGATGTGAGAGATGTTGTGGAGGCACCTAAGACAGGATTTGACAACTGAGCCGAGGGGAGAGTGAGGGGTCAAAAATGATACTGATGGTGGGAGCTTGAGCGATTTATATTATTCTCCTTGTTTTACAGATGTGGAAATTATAGGGAGCAAGTGTCTGGGGCAGAGTTTGAACCCGGCTTTGCAGTTGGAAGGAACGCTCTTCCAGGCTCAGTCTGGACTGTTGGCACTTGTTAGAAACTGCTTCAAGGACAAGCAGTTGTGACTTTGTAAGGAAGGGCAAAGGCAAGAGCCAGGGCAACTTCAACACCTTTTGGTCCCTGGCCCGCTAGGAGGCAGGAAAGCTCACACCCATTTAGTGAGAAGGCAAACATCCGTGCCAAGGACCTGGAGCTGAACCAGGCAGCCTTGTTTAGGTGCCCAGGGAGACTGGAATGACCCACCCTCCGGAGGAGGGACAGGCAGACAGATCCCCTACGTCCTCGTACTTTCTTTGGAATAAAATAGTTGGGGCACGTCCAGAATATAGAAATTCCAGCGCTCCAGAGGGCATTCCTCTCTCCCATGGTGGATTTGGTTATTTGTGGGGCAGGCCTGGTAGCTGGGGAAAGAAGGGGCACAGGCCTCCTTCGTATGTTATCAGTAGTAGCCAGCTAAACTCAGGAGAAACCGACTTCTTGTCATTTATGGTTGCTTGGAAATAATTTGAATCTGAACACAAAGTTTTTTTCTTTACAGAATAGGGTGGTTTTTTTTTTTTTTTTTTTGATCCTGGCTGGATCATTTTCTCCCAGGACAGCATGGTCAGTGCTAGGGAAAAGAGCTGAGCTCGCAGGAGAGGAGCCTGGACAATTGCTCAATCCCTTCTATCAGTACCAGTCATGGGGAATGCCATCAGGGGGCTGGTCTCCAAATTTGCCAGCTGTATGGAAGCTTTGGCAGCAAGGGCCAAGACAGGTGGTAAGTGCCCATCCTGCTGGTGGGGCAGCTGCTCTTGTCTGTTCCTTTGTCTGCCCACCTTGGAGCTGGAAGTGGTAATTACCCTTGCATAGAACAGGGGTCAAAACATCCTGGAGGGATTTTCAGCTACTCAGGCTAAGTTCATCAAGGCTGGGAGTGGGGGGAAGGGAAAGGCTCTGCCAGCTTGGGTCCCCTGTCTGTCCGAGTTGTTCTAGAATTGTTTCACTGGGGAAATAAACTGCTCCTGCACCCCACTCCCCAGCACACACCTACTTCCTTCATCCAAGCATTGTTATAAAGGAAATGGTGGGCGCTTCAAGTGCCAAGAGAGTTTTTATTCCCCTTCTAAACCTTTTCTTTCCTCTATGTGGTACTCAGAGCTCTTAAATATATGATAATTTGATTCATTTCAAAAGGCCCCAAGCTCAAAAAAATGCTTCCTTCACCCACAACCAAGGACCTGTCTGGGCAGGCTGTGAACATTAGCGTCTCACTTAGTGACCCATGATGCCCTGTAGCTTTAACCTGAATGATTTGTCCCCTTCACAGGGTTAATAGCTGTAGTAATAACTCACAGTTCTATAGCTTCAGAGGTTTCTAAGTTAGGAAGCAAGTGTGGCATAAAGATCAGAGGAAGATCTTCATTCAAACCACACCTTATATCTGTGGTAGCTCTGGTATGACCCTGGGCCTCTGCTTTCTCAGCTTTAAAATGAGAGGGATAGATTCGATCACCTGGAAGGTGTCTTCCAGCTTTAAATCTTCCAGGACTCTCGGTTTTCTCTGCAGCAACTCTGAAGGTCAATGGTGTAGGAATTATTTTGTAGATGAGGAAACTGAGGCACAGACGTTTGAGGGGGCCATCCAAGGTCACATGGCAAAGTAAGTGATTTCTAGTTTCCTGGCTTCAGGTCCATGAGTCTCCACATGATGTCACCTTGCCTCCCTGAATCCGCTGGACTCCATGGTCTGCATTTATTTTTAATGTAGGGAGTCTTTTACATTTTCCAGGTTCTTCAAATATAATCTGTGTTGACTATTTCAGAATTTAATGGCTCTATTAGGGACCTTGAAAATGTATAATTTGGACCCCTGGCCACTAGGACCATGGTCCATGAAAACATAGGGTGACTACTCTTGATCTCGAAGCTTGTCCCTGATAGGAGTAACAGCTGGCTCATCTACTTCCCCTGAGGGAGCCTGAGAGGACTCTGCTAAATTGTCCTGGCACTAAGGTCTGAAGCCATGGAACAGCCCTCAGTAAATTCATTTATTCACATCTGGTTTTTGTTTTATTATAGAGTAAAGGATAATCATTTATTAACTCAGTCACTGGATGGAATGTGGAACTATACAGTTCCCGCTGCCTACATGTGAAATCCAAACATCTCTCTTTGAGTCAGGGAGTAATGCTTTGAGATAAATCAGGGACAACTATGACAAGTCATCTACCACCAACAGGCACCCTGCAAAGTATTAGGGATACAAGGAAGGGCAAAAACTTTCCCTACCCTCAAGGAGCACATATTGTTATGGGATTGACAACATGTAAACATGCTCTGCACATGAACAATTGATTACAGTTGATAACTGAGCTGTAGACAAGAACCTGATGAATCAATCTGCTCCTTGCTTACATGACCTTTAAATAGGTTCATTCTGGTGGCTTTGGGAAAGTTTATATTTATCTGAGTAGCTAGGTGGCTCAGTGGAATCAAGAAAACCTGAGTTCTAAACCAGACTCAGACACTAGCTGTGTGACCCTGGGTAAGTCATTTAATCCAGTCTACTTCTGTTTCCTCATCTATAAAATGAGCTGGAGAAGGAAGTGTCTGACCACTCCAATATCTCTCTCTGCCAAGAAGACCCCAAGCGGGATGATGAAGAATCAGACCATACTGAATAACTGCCTCTAGTTAGTTTTCTGAGCTCCCTTAATGTGGGTAAGGTAAAGTCCATTCATATCTCCAGGAATAGGTAGCTATTTATTTAGGTCAACCAAAAAGGAATAGTGGACAGCAACAGCAAGTGTTTATTAAATGCCTTGGCCTATGTGCCAAGCACAAATCCAAGGTAATTTTGTATGTTGGGGGGAAAGGGGGAAAATGTGATTAGCTCAGGTGTATCAGGAAAGGTTTCATGGAGTGTTTGTGATTGCCTGTCTAGAAGAGTGTATAAGAGATGGAAAAGGAAGCTTGACTCCAGGGAGAAGGGTTTGAGGACTTCCTAACATAAATCAATAGCTTAGAAGTTAGGACAAGGTGGTAGGTTCAGGTCCTGCCTTTGATATATACTGACTAGGACCCTGGACCTCTTAGGTTAACTCTAAGACTAAAGCTGAAGAAAAGGTGCCAACCCGCTCTGGTCAAAGGAGTTTTCCACACAGTGAAATCACAGGTCAGGTCTCTACCCTCACCTCTGTGATGTTAGAGAATTTCAGATTTGTCAGAAGACCATCAGAAACTCTATTCCAACTTGGCAGGAATTTTCGCTATGATAAACCTAATAAGGAGCTATCTGGCATCTGCTTGAAATTTGAAGGAGATGTCGTGGCCAGGTAGCAACTGGTAGAGAATCCTCCCTCCCTCCTCCATTTAATGAAATAAACTGCCAGGGCTGTTCCATCTTTCTCCTCCTCCCATCCAGGGCTCCAGTACTAAGCAGAGCCCTCTGTACCTCCCACCCCTTCCAGAAGCCTGACTCTAATGTTCCTGATGCCATCTAAGGCCATGCGTCTTAGTTACTCAGTGACAGAACCAGCAGAGAGTCCTAATTACTTGGGATCCCTCGTGAAGATGGAATTACAAAGGCTCAGGAGACAAAATAGCAATTATGCTTTATTTTCTAACACATTTTATAATTAGCTTGTGCAACAGTTTAAGAAAAAAAATCTTAAAACCAAGCTGGGTACAAAAAGTAGTTCATTTCATTCATTTATTGACTTGGATGTGTGGGACAGAAGAATGTGGGCTGGACAGGAAGTCAGGAAGACCCCAGTTCAGACACCCTTTGAACACTAGCTGTGTGACTCTGGGCAAGTCACATTGCTTTCCACATGTTACCTCATTTTATCTTTACAACAGTCATGGAGATAGGATTACTATAATAATTATATTAACTATTATATTATTAAGATATTATATATTAATAATAGTGCTAGTATTACCCTTGTTTTGTGGATAAAGAAATTAAGTGACTCACCCAGGCTCATACAGCTACTAAGTGTCTTGGGCAAAATTTGACCTGAAGCCTTCCTGATTCTAGGTCCAGGACTATCCATCGTACCTCCTTGTGTCTCAAAATAAAGGTGCTGGACTTTCTGGTCTCTAGGACTATCAATGAAGCTATGGCCCCATAATCCTAAATGCTCTACTGTAGGCATAGCTACACCAGATGACCCAGTTTGGGAATGAGCAAGGTTACTCTGGGTAAAGCCCTTTGTCTCTCTGTGCCTTAAAACAAGAGTGTTGGACTCACAGGTCCCTTGTAGCTTTAAGTTAAGATCCTAGACCCCAGGAAGTCTTTACTTCTTCCAGCAAACAAACTTAGTCTTTCCAATTAACCCTTGTTTCTCCTGGTTTTGTGCCCCTCATCATACTGGTTGCCTTCCTCAGGGTCCTTCCTGAAAGGCATTATTTCAAACTGAATGCAGTGTTATGGGTGAATTCTGACCAAGCTCAGTGGCTCTATCATCTTTCTTGGTCAGAGCCCCATGGTCTCCCTGTCAGTGCAGTCTTTAAGGTCCCATTAGCTCTCTGGCCTACCATAGCTTAATCTTAGTTCACTGAAACCCAAGTATAGAATTTTACACTGATTCTCTTAAAATGTCAGCTTATTAGACTTGGCACATGATTCAGTCCTGCTTGAGATATTTTTTGGGTCAAGATGTCAAGAAGAATTTAAGTGCCTGATTAGGTAAGGGTCCTGATTTAGAAGCAGCTAGGTGATATGTGGGATAGAACAATAGACTCAAAGTCAACAAGACTTGGGTTTGAATTCCAATATTGATAATGGCTATGTGACCACTAGCAAGTGACAAGCTCTCTGCACTTCAGTTCCTCATCTGTAAAATCAGGGGCCTAGACTAGACAATCTCCAAAGTTCTTTCCAGTTTCTTATCCATGATCTTATCATTCAGCATATTAGCAATCCTTCCTAGCTTTGTGTTATATGTAAATTTGATTAGTATGCCATCTCTGCTTTCATCCAATATTGATAAGAATGTCGAATGAAATAAGTCCAAGGACGTCTCTCTTCTAGAGATGTCCTTCCAGATTGGCATTGCTCAGTTAAGGCAAAAGCATGGAGGAAGGAGATGATTTATTCAGATAAACTCTCCCTCCCTCCCTTCTCTCTCTCTCCCCCCCTCTCTCTGTCTCTCTCTCTCTGTCTCTGTCACTCTCTCTCTCTCAGTTGGCTCTGGAGTCAGAGGTGATTGTTGTTCACTTCTTTCAGTCATGTCCTACTCTTTGTGACCCCATTTGAGATTTCTTGGCAAAGATTCTGGAGTGGTTTTGCCATTTCCTTCTTTTATAAATGAAGAAACTGAGGTAAACGGGGTTACGTGACTTGCCCAGGGTCACACAGCTCCTAAGTATCTGAGGCCAGATCTGAACTCAGGGAAGATGAGTCTTCCTGATTCTAGGTCTGGCACTCTATCCACTGCACCACCTAGAGAAAGTCAGGGGACTAGGGTTTAAATCCTACCTCTCACATTTACCATCAATGTGACCTTGGATAAGTCCCATAACTTCCTTCAGTTTCTGGATCTGTGAATTCAGACTATTGGACTCAATGTCCTCTGAGGTCTGTTCCAGCTCCTACATCTCTGGTTCCATGTGTGAAATGGAATAATATAAGATGAGGTTAGAAAGATAGTTTGTATCTCAGACTACATGGGATTTCACATGCAAGGCTAATGGGTATGAACGCATTTAATAGGTGATCAGAAACTAGTGAAAGTTTTTTAGTGGGGGAATAATGAGATCAGAGCCCTCCTCTTTCAGGATAATTAATCTGGCAGCTCTGAGTAGTTTGGATTGGATGAGGGAGAGCCTGAGGTTAGGGAAACCATTTAGAAGACTATTCTAATAGTTTAGGAGAGGCAATAGGAACATTACCCAGGGTTTAGGCAGCCAGAATGAAGAAGAGGGAACAGATGTGGGAGACGTGATTATTAATAAGATAGATTAGTTCCTGCTAATGGGCTTTCTAGATGACATCATAACCTTTCCAGGAAGCACGCTCCATGGTATAGCGATAGGTCATTAACTTGGAGTCTGTGAAGTTTTTATTTTTTTTAATTTTAGTGACTATATTTCAATATAATTGGTTTCTTTTGTAATAATATGTATTTTAATATAACTATATGACTGTATTTCAGTATAATTGGTTTCTTTTGTAATTAATATGCATTTTATTTAATGCACTTAAAACCTTATTCTTGGAAGGGGTCCATAGGCTTTGTTATTATTTGGACATTTCTGTGGTAGATTGTTAAAGGTGTCCACGACACCACTAAGGTTAAGAATCTCTCTTAAAATGTTGGACTTAAAATCAGGAAGACCTGGTTTCAAATCCTGCCACTGTCAGTTACTACCTGAAATTACTTAACCTCTCCCTGCCTCAGTTTTCTCTTCTGTGAGATGAAGAGGCTGGACCTGCTCTTAGAAATCTCTTCCAGTTTTAACCCTATGATCTCATAATCCTCTAACCCGATTAAAGTGAATGATCTCTGAAAGCCCCCAAGAAGTAATGCTAGTGGAGGGTATCCAGGTAAGCTGGTAGAGGAGAAGGGCCTCCTTCCCATCCTATCAGGAGCTACCAGACAGTTCAGGGAGGATAATTCCTGGAAAGATAGCCTTGAAATCCTTTCATGTAATTATAATGAAGTGCTCAGGGATGAGGCTTCTGCTGCTGCCAAGGGGAGAAAGAAACACTCTGAGAAAGAAACAAGCATTTCAAGAAGATCTTGAGCTGGGAGGCAGCCTTCACTGGCATCTCACCCAACTCCCTCATTTTACAAAGAAAGAAACTTAGGACGAGCTCAATGTGAGTTGAGCTCACATAGGTCAATAGCAGAGTCATGATGAACATTTAGGGCTTCTGACTCCAAAATTCATGTTCCGTCAGCTCTACTTCATTAACTCTCTCTCTCCATCCCTCCTTGGTGGGAGGAGGGGGGGCACCTGCACACATAGACTGTAAATAAAGCATGGAGATCCCTTCCCTCAGCAGAGAGGTGAGGAACTATAGATGCAGAATGAAACATACATTGATTGTCAGGCAGGATCATGGGGCTGACTTGTTTTGCTTAAGCGGATTTCTGTGTTAAAAAGAGTGTTCAGTTGACTGGGGGTGGGGATATTGAGAACTGATAATTGTCTAAAAGAAAAGGACATCAATAAAATATTGTTTCAAGTTGTTGAGTATGGGCAAGTCGTAAGAGTTGTTCTGATTGACTCCTTTCAGTGGAAGCATGTGGACAACCCAAGACCTATGGGAAGAGGGGATGAATGAATGAAATAGAATGAAAGGGAGAGAATTCTTGACTGCCTTCTTGGAACATCCCCAAGACTCCTTTAAGCTGGAATCCTGACTTTCCCACTGGCTACACCCAATTCTTCCTCCTCCACTGTTAATAATTAGGGAATGGAGACATGGTTAAATATGGATAACTCACACTTTCATCCATCTGTTTCCCTGTGACCTAAAGTTCAAAGGCTTTAATTTAGGACCTGGAATTTAGAACTGGAAGGAAACGGAGAATCATGTTGTTCATAGGTGTCAAGCACACAGCCCAACCTCTATCTACACTGGGTGTAGTCAGGACCAGATTAAAATATATTTGGGAAATATTTACTAAAATAAATGAAAATGAAACAAAACATAGATAACACTACATTTTAAAGTTAAGTCAATATGTGGCCTGCTGGGACCTTTATATATGAATTGATGGCCCCTGGTGTTTACTTGAGTTGGACACCACACATTTAGTCCAATGCTCTCCTTTTACAGAGGAAGAAACCTAGATTTTGAAAGTGCCTAGCGTGATTCCTGGTGCATAGTCCCTAACATGTAGTAGGTACTTAATAAATGATAGGTAGATGAGGAAACCAGAGATGAGTAGTCACTTGCCCAAGGTCAGACAAGTAGCAAGTAGCCAAACCACATAGATTTAGGACTGGAAGGGACCTTAGCGGTCACCTAATTCCAGCCTCCTCATTTTATATGAGAAGTGTGTGACTGTATATAGCACTTTTTCTTCCTCATTGGAATGGATTACTCAACCTTCACTCATGGTGGCAGGTCTGGGAATTTTTCCCAGGGGAACAGGTAGCCAAAATTTCCATGCTGCTGCCTTTGGGCTGTGTGCTTGACACCTATGAACAACATGATTCTCCGTTCCCTTCCAGTTCCCATAGGTCCCTTGCAGCTCAAAATCAATGACTCCAGGTTGTCAGATCTCAGATCTGACTTTGTCCTTCCTAAAAATCAAATCTATCCTTCTCACCCTGGGATTTAGGGGACATGTCATTAGGTGGGGGTTGACATTTTATTAAGTTATTTATATTATATATTAAATGTATTTTGTATTATAGATTTCATATTATATATTATGTTAAATATACATTTATTAAGTTAGCATTCAATCTTTATTAGGTGTCTATTGTGTGCAATGTAATAAACTTTTATTAGGTACTTACGATGCACTAGGCACTGGGGTTAAAAAAGACAAAATGAAAAAATAGCCTCTGCCCTCAGGACATTACATTTTAGACATTTTTAAAATTAATTTTATTTATTTTTGGTATTCTACAATCACTACCATATAACTTAGACTTTTTCCCCCTACTTCCCCCCCCCTTCCTGGGATGGCAAAGAATTTTATATGGGTTCTACACATACATTCCTATTAAATACATTTTTCACTATAGTCATGCTGCGTGGAAGAATTAAAATGAATGGGAGAAATCATATAACAAACCAAAATGTAATACAAAAGAAAATGATCTACTACATTCTGTGATTGAATTTCACAGTTCTTTCTCTGGATGTGGAAGGCATTTTGCCTTAAAAGACCTTCGGGAATATTTTTAAGTCCTTGTATTGCAATGAAGTTCCAAGTCTACCAGAAAAAACTCTCACACAACTCGCACAAAGTTCTCCTGGTTCTGCTCCTTTCGCTCAGCATCAGATCATATGTCTTCCCAGGCCTCTCTGAAGTCTTCCTGTTCATCATTTCTTATAGCGCAATAGTATTCCATTACAGTCATATACCATAATTTATTCAGCCATTCCCCAATTGATGGGCATCCCCTTGATTTCCAGTTTTTGGCCACCACAAGGAGTGCTGCTATAAATATTTTTGTATATGTCAGACCCTTTCCCATTTTTATAATCTCTTGGGGATATAGCCCTAGAAGTGATATTGCTGGGTCAAAGGGTATGCATATTTTTGTAGCCCTTTGGGCATAGTTCCAAATTGCTCTCCAGAATGGTTGGATCAGCTCACAGCTCCACTAACAATGAATTAGTGTTCCAACTCTCCCACATCTTCTCCAACATTTATCATCTTCCTGTTTTGTTATGTTAGTCAGTCTGATAGGTATCATGTGGTACCTCAGAGTTGTTTTGATTTGCATCTCTCTGATCAATAGTGATTTAGAGCATTTTTTCATGTAACTATAGGTATCTTTAATTTTTTCCTCTGAAAACTGCCTGTTCATATCCTTTGACCATTTATCAATTGGGGAATGACTTCTTGTACATTTGACTCAGTTCTCTATATATTTTAGAAATGAAGCCTTTATCACAGACACTAGCTACAAAAATTCTTTCCTGGTTTTCTGTATCCCTCTGAATCTTGGATGCATTTTGTTTGGTTGTGTAAAAATTTTCAGTTTAGTGTAATCAAAATTATCCATCTTGCACTTCGTAATGCTTTCTATCTCTTCTTTAGTCAGAACTTCTTCCCTTCTCCATAAATCTGATAAATACACTATTCCTTGCTCCACCAATTTGTCCATAGTATCAGTCTTTATACTTAGATCGTGTACCCATTTGAACTTTATTCTTGTAAGGTGTCAGGCATTGGTCTATGCCTAGTTTCTGACACATTTTTATTCAGTTTTCCCAGCAATTTTTGTCAAACAGTGAGTTCTTATCCTAGAAGCTGGGGTCCTTGGGTTTATCAAACAGTAGACTTTACATTTTATTTGCAATATGTCTAGCGTTGGTAGAGAACAAATCTCAAAATCTGAAAACATTCTGGAAAGAATTTTTAGCCATTTGCCTGAGAGAGACTGAGAAAGAGGTGTGACTGCCCTCTCAAATCTCTAAGTCTTACATTGTATAGAGTTCTAACAAGGGTGCTGCTTCATGTATCCTAAGTTACCGAGAGAAATCTCTTCCTGGAAAGCTTCATGGATCGGGGCATTTGAGCTGGGCCCAGAAAGCTGAATAGGATGTGACCAGGCAGAAAGGTACATGGGACAAGACTAAAGTATCCCAGTCACAAAAAATAGAGTTTAAAAAATCCTATTGATTCCATTTTCATAATATCTATAGGTAATCAATTAGCTATCATTTTAAGCTTTTCCCTTTTTGGCTCCCTCCATCTTCTTGCACTCACTGAGTATAAGAAGGCAACAGGTGATGGGAGTCATCCATGCCTGGGGTTTGGCAGGGCAAGATCTCCAAAAGGATAAGGGGATTTGAGATTTGAGAGGGCAGGATTTGAGAGAAGAAGACAGTGTAGACTTGAACTGGTTCACCCAAGGGTCAAGATGGAGAAAGGAGGAGATTGTAGTCAGGGCAGGGCTGAGGACTGGGAAAGAACTGAGGAATGGAGGAATTGCAGGCTCCCTCCTGATCACACAGCCTCCCCGGCCACCCTTTCTAGAATTGGTTTCCTTCACATCCCTGACTCATTGATTATGGTGGCAATATTGGAATACTCCTTGCTCACCATTGTCATTTCCAGACTTTTATTCTATGGCCATCACTAACTAGTCTCTGCTCCTTTGAGGTTCATTCAGTCCACATCAACCACCCAATCAAGATTCTGGGGGCTGTTGTCTACACATCTTCAGGACGTTCTTCTTTTCTCCTCATCAAGTTTAGTGCTTGGCTCACAGTGTTTCCTGAGTCAACTCCTAAGTATTATAGTATGTGTTTGTCCTTGTTGCTGAAGAAGACCAGGGAAATGATGACATGACTTGCACTTGACTTTGTTTTGAGTGAGAGAGGGCTGTACAAGTGACCAACCTCACTTCTCCTCCAGAGCCATCTGAATCCAGTAAACAGATATTCATCAGGATGACTGGAGATAACCCAGGATGAGGCAAATTGGGGTTAAGTGACTTGCCCAAGGTCACACAGCTAGTGAGTGTCAAGTGTCTGAGGTGAGATTTGAACTCAGGTCCTCCTGACTCCTGCACTGGTGCTCTATCCACTGCATCACCTAGCTGCCCCTAAGTATCATAGTAAGAAGACTTCAACATACACATTGATATTCTCTCAAAGACCCTCCTCCTCCAGTTTCTTCACTTCCTCCTTCACCCTGCCCCAACTGCACCCAGAGATGGTCATACTTCCTTAGTCATCATCCACAAGTGCTCTCTTACCATGTTAATGAGCTGTGAAATTCTCTTAATTTATCGTAATCTATTGCCATTCCACCTCTCCTCCTTTGGGACCCCCAATCCTGTTCTTAGTCTTCATCTCTCTACCATTCAATTCTTTCCCAAACCACTACCCTTGCACTGGTTACACTTTCTACTTATTTTTCCTTTTTTCTACTTTTCTATTTTACTTGCAAATTCTTTTATAACCTGGTTCTTTTGTACCTTTCCAGAGCTCTTGTACCTTGCTCCCCTCTGAGTATTCTAGAACATCTAATTTAGAATCGTAGAAAGTTGACCAGGCCACTGATCCAAAGCATAAGCAGGCAGCTAGATGGTCCAGTGGATAGAGCTTTGGACCTACAGTCGGGAAGGCCTGACTTCAAATCCTGTCTCAGACATTCATCAGCTGTGTGTGCCGGGAAAGTCATTTAACTTTTATCAGCCTTAGTTGGCTCATCTGAAAAATGGAGATTAAAATAACTTCTGGGCCAGCTGGGTGGCATGGCAGATGGGCACTGGGCCTGGAGTTCAAAAACCACAGATGCTTAGTAGCTGTGTGACCCTGGGCAAGTCACTTAATTCTGTTTGCTCGTCTGTAAAATGAGCTGGAGAAAGAAATGGCAAACCACTGCAGTATCTCTGCCAAGAAAACCCCAAATGGGGTCATGGAGGGTCGGACATGACTGAACGCACAAAACTTCCCAGGGTAGCTGTGAGGATCAAAAGAAATAATACATGTAATGTTAAGGGCTTACATAAATGTTAGCTATTCTTCTTATTACATAGGAGAACAATCTTTACTACACAAGCCCAAGACATGGTCTATCTCACCTCTACTTGAGGACCTTCTAGAAGGAAAAGCCCTAAATGTGAGTTCTTTTCATGGCTGAAAATTGGACTTTGTCCCCAAAAAATATATTCACTTGTTTTCAATTTTAAGCAATCCCTTCCATAAGTTTAAAATTTTCTCTCCCTCCCAGAGACAGCATGTAATTATATAGGCTCTACACCTACATTCTTTTTAAACACATTTTCACATTCATGTTGCATAGAAGAGAAAGCACGAGTAAAACTAAACAAAGCCAAGCATAACAAAAGAGAAAATCGTCTGCTTCATTCTGTATCCTGACTCCATAGTTCTTTCTCTGGATGTGGATGGCATTTTGCATCATGAGTTCTTTGGAAATGTTTTAAGTCCTTGCCTTGTTGTGGAGGACTGTCTATCAAAACCAGTCCTCACACACTGTGGCTGTTATTGTGTATAATGTTCTCCTGGCTTTGCTCACTTCACTCAGCATCATTTCATATAAGTCTTTCCAGGTTTTTCTGAAATCTGCCTGTTCATCATTTCTTATAGTGCAATCGTATTCCATTACATTCATATACCACAACTTGTTCAGGCATTCCCCAATTGATGGGCCTCCCCTCGATTTCCAATTCTTAACCATCGCAAAAAGAGCTGCTATAAATATCTTTGTATGTGTGGAATCTTTTCCCATTTTTATGATTTCTTTGGGATATATCCCTAGAAGGAGCATTGCTGGGTCAAAGGGTATGCACATTTTAATAGCCCATTGAGCATAGTTACAAACTGCTCTCCAGAATGGTTGGATCAGCTCACAGCTCCACCAACAATGAATTAGTTAGTGTTCCAACTCTCCCACATCTTTTCCAACATTTATCATTTTCCTGTTTTATTATGTTAGCCAATCTGATAGGTGGGATTGAAATTGAACTTGATAGGTGGAATTGAAATTGAACTTTTGGCAACTCTTACCCATCACTCCTGGGTCTGCTCTCTGGTTCAACTGAACAAATCTAATCCATCCTCTATGGTATAGTCCTTCAAAGATTTGAAGAGGGCTGTCATGTCCATCATTCCCATTTAGACATTCCCAGATCTTTCATTTCAGTTAAACAGTTGACAGGTCTTACTTTGGGCAATGCCTTATGTTAAGGGCTGGGAATGCAAAGGCAAACATGAGATGGACCTTGACTTCATGGAACTTATGCTCATCTGGAAAAGGTGTAATGCACACAGAGAAGAAAATACAAAGTACAAGTAACATAATTTAAGATGAAAGGAGTGCTAAGAACAAAGGGGTGGACTGAGTCAGGAGGTAGTGTGAGAACTGTGCCTTGAAGCATTCAGAGAAGCAGAGATGAAAAGGGTCTTGTGTGTCAAGCATGGGGGACAGTGAAAGCAAAGGCATGAAGGTAGGAAATGGAATATTGTGGATAAATCATCAAGAGTTTGCAGGCCATTTTGACTGGAAAGAGGGGGTGCCTGAAGTGGGATAAAATGAAATAAGACTGGAAAGAGAAGTATCACCTTAACCTCTTGCATGCTATCTGTTGCCCAATGGATTTTACTTTTGGCAAGGTAGCTATCATTCAGAATAGTGAGGCAATAATTATAGATGAACCATGAGTGCCTCTTAAAAGTTTTGGGTTATATATGTATGTGCAGCCTAATGGAGGCTGGAAACTTTATTCCTCCGAGTAAAGGATAAAAATTTTATGAATCACTTGAAAGGTTGATTTATTAATAATATCCTCCTTCTCTCTCCCCCCATGGGAAAAAACTCAGTTAAAACCTAAGGATTTTATTTGGTCAGCTTAAAAGGAGACTCGGAAACATGGCATCCAAAGGCAGCAGCTTTGATGGATAATCAAGGGAGGGGTTCCTCTCCAGGGCCTCGGGAGGTCTTTTGGGGGAACCTTGACCAGAAGCTCTCTGTAAGGTGCTCAGATGACCTCCAAGAACTGTTGCTAGAGATGGCTAACTCCTTCCTGAGATCCAAGTGATGACTTCTTGACTCATCCCTTCTGTGGGTTATTCAGTGGTCCTAGGATGAAGCTCAGAGTCCAAATGCTATCCAGCTCAAGGTTT
This sequence comes from Potorous gilbertii, assembly GCA_028658325.1. Taxonomy (NCBI): domain Eukaryota; kingdom Metazoa; phylum Chordata; class Mammalia; order Diprotodontia; family Potoroidae; genus Potorous; species Potorous gilbertii. Next base: position 513,286,290 of record CM053771.1, read on the forward strand.
GGTGGTGTCGATAGGCAAAGGGAAGTGCTTTCCTTAAGACATCATCTTGATTTCTCTGTGACCTCATTTCTTTCAATTCAATTCACCTCAGTTCAATTCTATACACAATTAAGTGTCCACTACATGCAAAGTTTCCTTGACCATTTCACTCCTCTGTTTAAGAATCTTCTAAGAATCTTCCGCATTGCCTTTAGATAAAATAAATACTCTTCTGTTTGGTATTTAAAGTCCTTCACAGTCTGGGCATCCTTCCAGGCTTATTATATATCACTCCCCCTCACACACCCCATGCTTTAATCAAACTGCCCTATTTTTTTTCTTCTCTGTCACATACCATGTATTTTGTCTCTATGCCTTTGCATTGGTCTGGAATGCTCTGACCTCTCATTGAGGCCAGGAAAGGTGAAGTGTTTTGTCCAAGGTTGCACAGCTCTTAAGTGTGATACAATGGAATGAGCCAGCTCCAGACTTCTGGGACCAGAAGATTCAGATCCCATCTTTGATGCTTCCCAGTCCTGCAAAAATAATTTAACCTCTTTGGGTCTCAGTTTCTCCATCTGTAATATAAGGGAGTTGGAAGAGGCAGTCTTTGAGGTCCTTTCCAACTCTAAGTCTATGGTTCTAAGTCTTCAGGACCTAAATCCATCCCTTAGACTCCAAATCTAGTGTTCTCTCCACTGCAGCACTGTCTTCCCCTTTACTTTTCCCCCCATTGCCCATTTTTCCCAAGTCCCCTAAGGGAGAGGGAAGAGGCAGAGGAGAATATCTCTGCTGTGCCTGTTCTTTGTGGCTCATATTTTCCCTCCCCAGAATGCCTGCATCACCTGGTTCTCTTTTATCCATTAGTGTGCTTTCTCTTCTGGTCTGAGGGCTTGTGAATCGTGAATTACCATTAGCATGCACCTTCAGCATCTATAGAATACCAGCATAGGTCATTCCTAGAAGATGCCTGTTACAGGATGGGGGCCTCCTCATCCAAAGGCTTTCACACAGAACCTAGAGCACAGAAATGGTGATGGTGGTGGTGCAGGAGGAGGAGGAGAGGAAGAGAGCTGCAACTGACATTACAGAACTCAGAGCTTGGACAAAGGGGCTTTGGAGAGCCTAGGCCCCTGGACCATTACCAAGCTCAGTGGTTTCTCTTTTATTAGGCCTCAGGGGGCAATCCTTTGCTACCCTGGATGCTTAATGGGGTCTAAATGCCATTTCCCTCCTTCCTTCCCCCATCACCAGATGCTCAGAGAAAGCAATCTGGCAGGAGATTGAGTTAGCTAGCCTTCCTCTTCTTCTCTGGGGACTCCTCTTCCCCTGGGCCTAGGGGCTAGGTTGGGAAGGCGGGTCTTGTGTCAGGGCATGGGCTGTATAGATGAGGGCAGAGCCTCCTTCTTCCTTCCCTCTTTCTCAATCCATTCATCTTGAAGGCCTTGTTTGCTGAGGGAAAATCCCTTCAGGGTCAGCTGGGTAATGAGATTTTAGATCCTGGCATATGGTGCTGGGATGGGGGAGGGGTGGGGAGATGGGGAAGGCAGAGATTCCATTACCTAATTCTGGTCCTGCCCTGAGGGTCAGAGTGGGCTAGCACTCAGCATTTGGGGGCACCAGACACATATGCATACTCCCTTTCAGCGAGCTAGACTTAGGGAACAGATTTTAAAGCTAGAAAAATGTTGATTTCTGTTCAGTTTGTCATATATTCTCATACAATTGGATGCAGTAGAATAAGAAAAGAAAGAACTGGGTGGGGGGAATGACTTCCATTTCTTTATTTCATAAAGTATATGTATATACCATAACTATAAATAATATACAATATATGTATCCTGATAAATATATATACCTGATATATGTATATATATTTAAAATACATACATAATATACTTATATATGTAGATTTATATATGAACACACATATAATGTATATGTAGGTTTATAGATGAGCATATACCTAATGTACCGAAGTGTATATATATGAAAACATGCACAAGTAACTTATGTGTATATTATACATGAACAATATACTCATATATGTATAGAAACATATACACATGTACATGTATGTTTAGATATACCATAAGCAATCTATCTTGTATACATGAACCCTTTAGATACTTAGAGACAGTCTTCATGTCCCTTCTGAGTCTTCTGTTTTCTACTCTAAACATCTCTAGTTGTTTCAATCGATCCTCCCATGGACTTTCACCAACCTATTCACTCTCCTCTGGACATATTCCAGTGTATCCATGTACTTCCTAGAACTATGGTGCCCAGAACTGAACCCAACCTATTAGAACTGGGAGGGACTTCTGAGATCACATCTGATTTTACAGATGAAAAAACTGAGTCCTAGAGAGGGAAGGCCACACAGTGAGCCAGTGGGGAAAGTGAGATTAGAATTCAGATCTTTAGTCTTCCTATTCAATGATCTATATTAAGGCTCTTATTAAAAGGAAACGTTTCTTTCTACATTAGAATCAAATCCCCTTGCTTTGATACTTGTTTATGTGCAGGCTTTCCAGTGTTTGTTGTCTATCTTGGGCATCTTACTGTTCCAGGATTTGTTGTTTTGATGCATTATTTCTCTCTCCTTAGCTTTTTCACTCACAGTGTTACAGGATTATCCATCTACCCATCATAGATCACCTGTGTAAGAGCAAGGCGCTGAGGATTTAGAATAAGAAAGGTGGTATAAAGAGTTAATTGAGGTTAGAGGCCTTGAGTTGCTGTCTCACTGGGAAGGAAGTACAGGATCTGTGCAGGTACTATCATTCGGGAGGTACCATCTGAAGACGTCGAGGAATTGCGCAGAGAGAGCCAGCTGGTGCAGCTGGTTGGAGCTGGCTCCAGCACACCCCTTGGCTGTTCATGTATAATGAGGGCAGTCTTGGTCACAGCAGCTTTGAGCGTGGCTTTGAATGGTGGCGCAGAACTGGAGCACTCACCTGAAATGACTCAATTCTCATGCTTTGTCTGTTTTCAGAGGCTTTTACTGTTCTTTACTACAGTCTCCAGGATGGATCCGGAGCTGTGCTTTCTCCCATCTGTTTCCTAATTACATTCTCATGGCTTACTCAGCCCCATCGACCAGAATAGCCCTGCCCGAGTTAAGCCTGGGATCTCTAGGGAGAGCGTGGGGAGGGCAGCCCCAGACAGCAATGGGGGGAAGCCTGCTTGCTGGCTCTAAGTGAGCTCTTTCAGGCTTTGCAGACTACTCATTATCGGTTGTTATTATGGCCGTTGTATTATTGAATTTTTACAAAGCATTTCCTATTAATTTTAAGGCGTTTGTGTTTCCTGCCCTTTCTCTCTCATCGATTTCTTTGTCTCTACCCCTACCTCTTTCTGTCACTGTTTCTCTCAGCAAGCATTGATCCATCACCCACTAGACTTGGTAGTACAGTGGATTGAGATTTGGTCAAGGGTTAGGAAGGGTTCCCTGGGTTTAGATCCCACCTCGGACTTGTGCTACTGTATGAGCCTGGGGAAGTCACTGAGTCTCTCAGGGGTCTAGACGACTTTCTAGGAGATTCTCATTCGGTGGGAATTCACCATAAAAGTTCAAGGCGTTAGTGATAGAAATTCTCTAGTGGCACTTTAAGCAGTACAGTTTGCATGGATATCAAGAATATTAGATTAGATTACCCTGGGGTTTCACAACCTGTTGTTGAAAAGGGTTCAAGGAAGAAAAAATGTTGGGAACCACTAAGTCACAGAGAAAGTACTGATCTGCATTGGGAGGAATTTCCTCACTTGAAAGTTTCCTGTTGAAAGTAGGAGCCAGGAATAGGGAACCTGAGGGACCCTCCCTTATCCTCCGCCCCAGATTCCATCCTCGTCTCTATGACTCAGGCACTGACCATGTCAAGATGAAACTAAGACAACGCTCCTTCTCAAGTGGCTTATTTTTTTTTTGAGGGGACAAGAGGTAATCAACAAGGATGCCTACAATATATGTTGAAGGCAGCTTTGGGAAGCGAGGCACTAGCAGCTGGGGATCAGAAAGGGCTTTGTGAAGAAAATGGGTCTTCAGTTGAGTCATAAAGGAATCTGAGGGTTGTAGAGGAGGAAGAAAGGAAGGGGTACACACTGAGACTTGAAAGACAGACAGGGCTTCCCTCCTCCCTCCCACCCCAGTCCTCTAAATTGTATTCATGTTCAGTTCTAACCTGAAATAATGAGATTTTGTAGAAAAGCCTCTGATTAAAAGTCAGTGAAATTGAAACACAGAAGAAAAGCCAAAAAGAAAACAGAAACCAGATTATGCAAAGAGGATTCTGTTTTTAAATGGTTAATACATGAGATTTACTGTTTTTCTCAGGATTCCCATCCAGCCCTTTAGACTAAAAATCCAGCACCCTTCCCAATGTACCACACTGCCCTATGTTGGGCACATGTGCATGTAATGGTTTTTTTCTCTGACTTCCCCTGCCTCTCACCCCCTTTCAGGGCACTCTGGGACTTCTTGCATTTCTCTAGGGCGCTTGTCACACAATGCCTTTGGACACCCTTCTCCATGTCTGTGCCTCATCTCTCTACCTGAATGTCACTTCTTTTAGGGCCAGGCAAGGTAGTGTGATGCTGTGGAAAGAATACTGGATTAAGAGCCAGAGGACTGGGTTCAAATCCATACTCTGGTACCCCCTCCTTCTTTAACTTTTTCTCTCATCCTGAGTTCTGCCATCTGTAAGTGTGTGTGTGTGTGTGTGTGTGTGTGTGTGTGGGTGCACGCGCGCGCGTGTACACTGGGGTGGGGGTGGAGTTGGACTGGATATGCCTCTAAGCTCCCTCTACCTGGTCTTATCTGTGATCCTCTCTGGACCTCAGTTTCTTTGTAAAAGGGGCAGTTGAAGCATGATAATTTCTAAGGTATCTTCTAGCTCTAGAACACTTAATGGGAGTCAGGGTTTTTAATCTGCCGAAGGTTATCATCATCAGTAAAAAGTGAGACAGGTTAAATAGCATGATACTGGATAAGTGGATTAGTTGACCCTTAATTACTCTGGGATGAGATTAGCCAATAGCAGGTCTGGGGGCAGGTGGGGGAATGTTGAATCTATAGAGGAAGAAAGATTCTACTTATATACCTTAATTCCTTTCCCAATCCAAAGAGAGCTATCCTATTCTCTCCCCTAAGGAGGAAGTTGTACAAAAGCCTACTTAGTTCATTTAGAAAGAAAAAAATCAACATAATGAAATAATAGGGAGAGGAGTTTATAGTTTTTGAGTCAGATTGAATTCTTCAGGTTGAGTCCTTAGCCACTTTCCTTCAGTCAAAAATAACTGAGAAGGGGGAGAAGTTACCAAAGTCTTCTCCCGTGTCAGGAGCAGGTGCTCAAGAGAAGGTGCTCCTGCGGAGGTATGAAACTCAGGAATGGTACCATGGCTTGTAGATCCAGGAAAGGAAGGGTAAACATCCAATGGCCTCATCCTAGTTACACTCAGTTTTCATGCCTTTCTAATTCATAACCTGACCAAACTCAAACTGAGTATAGTTTCAATCAGTAAACATTGATTAAGTAACTACTATGGTAGGTGCTAAGGATATAGACAAAAATGAAACTGTCCCTGCTCTCAAGTGGCTTACAATCTACTTGGAAGAGATAACACACACTAATATGTATGCATTTATACATATATAAAATATATACATATATATTTGTACAGTTATATACAAATGTTACACAAACAAGGTGATTTAGGGGAGAGGGCACTAGGAGCTGAAGGCATCAAGAGAGGCTTTGTGTGAAAGGTAATATTTGAACTGTGTCTTGAAGGAAATGAAAACTTCTAAGAGATAGTGATTAGCAGTATCAAAAATTGAAAGGATGAATTCACCACCAGTGAGATGGAAATTAAAGCAATTATTAGGAAATATTTGCCCAATTATATGCTAATAAATCTGACAATAAGCAAAATTAATGAATATTTACAGCATACTAATTATCCAGATTAATAGAAGAGGAAATAGAATACTTAAATAATCCTGTTTTAGAAAAAGAAATTGAATAAACCATCAATGAACCTCCTAAGAGATGATGGTTAGGAGGGAGTGTGTTCCAGAAATGGTTGTAGCCAGTACAAATGCAGGAAGGCAGGAGTCGTGTCCTGTATGAGGAACAGTAAGAAATCTGGTTTGCCTGAACTAAATTGTGCATTGAGCAGAGTAAGCTTTAAGGTAGAAAAAGTAGGTTGGGAAGAGCTTTTAATGCTAAAGAGAAAATTTTATATTTGATGCTGAAGGCAAAAATGGAGCTTCATCCCTCTCCGACTCTGCTTCTGACTTTCCAGGCTTAAAAACCATGTCCAAGCTGCTCTGTTATCTTGGAGCTTTCCTCAGTGCCTGGGGCCTCCTCTCCCTGGAACATCCCATTGTCCCTGCCATCCTCTGACCCAAATATCCCTCTACCAAGCTGGCCCTCTTCTGTCGTTGGTGAGTTCCTCCTGAGACCGCCATGTTGAGAAGGGATCCAGGCTGACCAGCCTTCTTCCCTCCTCAGCTATACTCCTGACTCAAAAAGTGTTACTTTCATTTCCACATCTCCCTTTTCAGTTCACTTTTGTATGTTATTTTCCCTCATTAGAATGTAAAGGTCCATGAGGGCAGGGAGTTATGTTTCTTTTTTCCTTATTCTATCCCCTGCTCTTAGTACGGTGCCTGGCACTAGTAAATATGTAACAACTGACTGTTGACTTTCCATGTTACTAGAATTTATTAAGTAGCCAGGGAAAAGGGGTGCTAGATCAGACCTGTGCTTTAGGAAGAGCACTTTGCAGCTGAGTAGAGGAGGGATTGGAGTGGGGAGGGATTTGAGGCAGGGAACCCAACTAGCAGGCATTGCAATAGTCTAGGAGAGGAGTGTTGAACCAGAGAGGTGGCATGTGGGAGATGTTGGGGAAGGAGGTTCCTCAAGACTTAGAGATGGTGAATGGTACATCGGTCATGGCTGGGCCAGATGAGAACAGCATAGCACTACAGAGAGACCAGGTCTAACTGGAATCATCAGAGAAGGTTCATGAAGGGATGATATTTAAGGTGTGGGCTTATGAAGGGCAGTGGTGGCAAATAAAGCCCCTTTCCCTCATTGATTACAGTTTTATTTGAGAGGGAGAAACTTATCCTAGAGGGTAAGTCTTTGAGTCATACGTGACTTTCTTTAGCATCTCACAGACTGGTCCATGAAATGCCAAAGAATTACATTTGAATCTAAGGCTATTTCATGGACATCCCTTAACTTGGGATCTTTGCTGCAGAGTTCAAAGAGTCCTCCAGGATCATCTAGCCCACCTGCAGATGAGGAAACAGGCCCAGAGAGATAAAGGTCTCATAGATGGTAGACAAGAAAGGTGAGATCTGAACCTAGGTTTTCTCCAGTTTCTTCTCAGCCATTGTGGTGCAGAGAGGGAAAGAGAATAAGATTTTGAATCAAAGGAACCAGGGTAGTCCTGGCTCCGGTACTTCCTATATGACCTTGGGTGATGCCCCAAATTCAGCTAAGTGCTTGGTCTCTGTCATAGCCCTTAGGACTATTGGTCTAACTCTCATTTGAAGAAGGGATATGCCTACTCTGTAGCAAAGGATTTTGAGATGGAGTCCTTGTGTAAATTATAGAAGTTCTTGAATAGGAAAAACCCATGGGAAATAAAGACTTTTTAGTTTGGGAATGATATGTACCAAAGGCATCCTGAGTTGCATGCTAAAACCTGTCTGCCAACTCTAGACCCCAAATTTAGCCTGAGCAAACAAAAGGCATTTAGAAGAACTAATGGGAAAAAGAACTCTAGGGATTTCTACTCTCAATTATATGAAGTATTTTTCTTGCCCTCATTTTCCCTAAAGTACTTAACATTCAGGAAGCACAAAATAAAATAAAGCAGGTCTCAGGTTGGGAGAAACAGTAATGCAGCACAGACTAGAAACAAAAAAACATCTGCCTCCCCATTTCATTCCCTGATCAGTTCAGGTTGGCTGTTTCTCTTAGACTTGTGATTTCATTCATCAGTGTAGAGAAATCCTGGTGTGGGAAGTCCCTCCACTGTAGCCGATCTGACCCTCATCTGTAACTTGTATTATGTGCCAGGCACTGTGCTAAGCACAAGGATACAAAGAGAGAAATGATAGTCCCTGCCCTCAAGGAGGTTAAACTTTAACTAAGGCACCATGAACACTGTTCTTAGGACCCTGGGTTCTAAGTTTTTCCCTTTTCTTATCCAGAACCAGCCCCACCCAGGCTACCTTCTGGACATTTTCAGGCCATACTGCCCCATCCTTCAGCTCCCTTTTATGTGTGGTCTTACCTCATTGAAGGCAAGAGCTGTTTTGCTTACTTGTGGTTATAGCCCCAGCACTTAGCATAGCCTGGTCCACTGCATGCACTTAACTGCTTTTTTCATTCATTTAGACTAACTATAAGAAAATCAGGCAGTTCTCCTCCCCTCACCCCTTCACTCCAGCAGAATTCCCACCATCACTCCCCCAATTTCATCTGTGTTTCCCAATTAGAAAGTCAGGTAATTGGATCACCAAGGCAAAGAGTTTTCTGCTCTCATTAAGCTCATAAAGATCCACCAATTGTGAGAGGCAGTTCTCTGCTCCCTCCAATGACCTTGGCCGAACTTAACAGAGATAAGCCGGGAGAAAGGATTGAAAGCTTTGGACTGAGCTTAATACCGGGAGAGGAAGCTCCCAAGTGCTGCTTGGCAGAGAGAACGTATTGGGCTCCAATGGCTGAGCCTTGTGACCAATGTGGGCAGCAGGTGCAAAGGCATTCTCCTTACACCCTTGTCCGGATCACGCCAGCAGAGATGTTATCTTACTACAATTTCCTAGGAAGATGCATCAGCCTGGGATGCCCAGCAAGGAAAGGTATGGTTGGTGAGAATGTCCTTAACTCTGGAGCTTTGAAATGTTGGCTTAATTCAGGTTTGGAGTAAAAGCACAGAAAGAGATCATGACAGAAAAGTAGTGTGGACTAGTGATTGGATGGAGCACCACATCTAGAGTCAGGAAGACATGGGTTCAAGTCTTGCCTTAGGTACTTATTACCTGAGTGACCCTGGCAAATCATTTAACCTTTCTAGAAGTCAATTTCCTTATAAGTAAAATAAGAATGTTTGATATTTTTAGGTTCTGTGGAAGCTCTAATTCTGTGCTCTAGGGGGAGGGGAAGAGTTCTTCTTCAAATGATTTATTCTAGGAATTGTTTGGGTATGAGGGTTGATGGCTTGCCAATATTTACCTTTTCTTACTTCTAAGGTTCTTTAAGATTCTCTGGTCTTATCATTAATGGGCATAAAAGGAACATCTCCCCCCAAAAGGAAAAAAGTTCAACTAGAATCCTGAAAGTGATGTTCATATTCCTACAGGTAGAAAACAGGATATTAAGTAAGAGGTTGCTACCCATTGTCCTGGTAAGTGAATCTTGGACCAAGGCTTGAGAGGACCAAAAGGGATATTATTCTTCTAGGGGCTAACAAAAAAAGGGGGTCCATTTGAAATGGCTCTTTCTACATGAGGAGCAGACTGTGGTGTGGCAAGAAGGATGTGAATTTGTTATTCCCAAGTATACTTCTTAACTAGGAGAGAAGATTTAAATACCAGGGTTTCTTTTATTTTTTTTCCATTTGGAAAATGCAGGTATCATTACTTAAAATGTCAAAGCCAGAAGAAAGCATAGGTATGCCATGCTTAAAGCAGATGTCAGCTGACTCCTTTCTTTTTGGTACAGCCCCACCAGGGGAAGACACGTGGGACTGTTTGTGTAATAAAGATCTGGGGGTCTGAGTGGCCTGCAAGCTCAACTTGAACTAGCCATGGGCATGGTGACTAAAAGAGTGAATGTGAAATAGGCTGCCTCGAGAGCAGCATTGTATCCAAGGCAGTCCCACCGTAGTCTTTCCCAGACCAACCACATCTGGAAATTATATTTCACTATTGTTGCCACATTTTAGACAGAAAATTGATAAACTAAGAAGAGTTCAGAGGAGGGTGATCACCATGGTGAAAGACCTAGAGAGCATGTCATATGGGAAGGAGGTGAAGGGATCAGGGATGTTTCATTTGGAGTAGATAAGATTTCTTCTGCTTTTTGTTCCATCATTTCATCAGTCCTGAAAAACTCTCCATGACCCCATTTGGTTTTCTTGGCAGAGATACTGGAGTGGTTTTCCATTTCCTTCTCCAGCTCATTTTGTAGATGAGGAAACTGAGGCAAACGAGGTTAAATGACTTTCCCAGGGTTGCTCAGCTAGTAGGTAACTGAGGCTGGATTTGAACTCAGGTGCTCCTAACTCCAGGCCTGGTGTTCTATACACTGCTCCACATAACTGCAGTAAGTAGTTAATAATGCTATTGAACTCAAGTCCTTTGACTCTGATGAGGTGACTTCTCCAGGGTCACTTACCTCTTTCTGAAGAGGAGATGGAATTTGAGCTTGGGAGTTCCTGCCTCCAAGACTAGCTTCTATATCCCTTGCTCTTGCTATCTAACTGGCTCACCTTCCTTTACGAGCATACATCAGAAAGTCTGATTGGAACCACTGTGGTTTTCTTCTGATATTTCAATAGAACATGAATGGGGCCAAAAGTTTTCAAAGGCCAGAGAAGTAGAATGGAAGCTTTGACTGAAGCTACCAGATCAGAAGGCTTCGAATACCATCTCAGTGGTGGAAGGCTATTGTCTGAGGACTAGCTTAACCGGATCCAGAGAGGTTCAGAGCCAGCAGTGTACCCAGTGCTAGGGTTGAATGTTTTGGCAGTGGACGTAGCTCAGCTCCAGGATTCAGTGGGTCCAGGATTTTTACCTCCTTCTCCCTAGTTTGCTTTGAATTATGTGCCTTTTGGAAAGGCAGAGACTATAAAAATAAAGACGCAGTATAGCTTTTCCTCTAGCATCATCCCTGCAGGGCATTGATCTTCCTATTTCTTCCTTGAAGACTATATTCAGCATTCTCAAGATGACTTGTCAGTCAAGTCATGCTGTTTCCTTGGCAGTGGAAACCTGGAAACGCCAGTGGGAGGGTTGTTTCTTCACAGACTTCTTTTTAATGTAACCCATCCCCAGAGCTTTACCAAGCAGGGAACACCAGGCTGATGGGCTTCTATTGGCTCAGGATCAGCCAGAGAACCTGACCTTCTTGGTGAGCTTAGGGGAATGGCCAGGGCATATAGTAGGTGCTTGAGAAAATACTTGTTGGATTGGAAACGTGTAGTCTACTCTGAGAAGGAATCCGAGAAAGAGATCTACAGACATGTATATCAATTTACCAGTTAACAGATGTTTATTAAGCCCTTTCTAGGTGCCAAGCATTATGATAGGTGCTGAGAATATAAAGACAAAAATGGAAGGATCCTATCCTCAAGGAGCTTACCCTAAGATATCACATTAAAACCACATACAAATATTTATTAAGTGCCAGGGGTGGGGGTAGTAAGGGATGGTGCCCCCATGATCTGGAAAATCCATGTAAAATTTTTGGACTTTTCCGTCATCCTAGAGAAGTCTAAATTTTCCCTTTTTCTTTTATTGGGTGTTTACAAAAAAATTTTGTATTTTTTGTATTGTAACATTGTAAAATTTGTATTGATATTATATAATACTATACATATATTTTATTCCTGAGTTTCTAAATTTTTTGTGTTGTCTGCTGCTTTCACAAAGCTCCCTCAAATTCCCATTTAATTTCTTATGCTGACCTGCGATATCTTGAAATGGGGAAAGTCACAATGTGGAAGGGATAACTGTGCATGCTAATCACATTCTTTGGCGGGTAAGAAAACTTCTTCAAAAGCTGTTAAGCGGAGCTACCAACATGGGAGGCAGCATTCTGAGTGGACCCTCATGGCCCTTCCCTGACACCAGTGGCTTGTCTCTTCCTAGCTGACAACTGCTTCCCAGGCTTGCCACCACCATTGGACAGCTCCCAAAGTTAGGAATCTCGGTCTACCTCTTTGGAAGTTCTTCCCCATCGTTCCTGGTTCTGCCCTCGGGGACCAAGTAGACTGATTTGCATCCCTCCTCCATGAGGGAGGCCTTCATTTACCTGGAGACAATGATCATATCCAGTCCCTCCCCTCTTCCCTCACCTAAGGTGTCTTTCCTTCAGGCCCTTCAACTCATCTTCATTCGCAATAATCTTGAGGTCCTTCCTTGTCCTAGTTACCCTCTTCTTTCCAGTTTATTAATGTCCTTAAAATCATGTTGCCTAGAACTGAACACAATACTCCAGATGAGGTCTGACCACAACAGAGCAGAGAGGGCCTATCTTCTCTTCATTCCTGGAAGCTACATCCTTCTTAATGCTACCCAGGATCTCATTGACTTTTTTGGATACCCCATTATATTATTGACTTTAAGTAAGCTTATAATCCACTAAGACCCTCAGATCTTTTTCAGAATAACTGGAGTCTATCCATATATCCACCATCTTTAAAATGTGAATTGGATTTTTTTTTTCTTTTGGCACCCAATTATAAGACTTTATATTCATCCTTACTGAATTTTATTTTATCAGGTTCAGCCCAGTGCTCTGCTCCAGTCTCCCTGGATTCTTTTGGATCTATCATCCAGTGTGTTAGTAGGTATCTAATTAATGCTTATTGAAAATTGAAAGAAAGATTGAAAGAGAAAGGGAAGGAATGATTGAGGAGGCAAACAAGACTTAGTAAGGAGTAGAGAAGGAGATGAAGAAGGAGTCTGAGAAAGACGAGAACAGGCCATAAATGAACAAGCATTTATTAAGAACCTACTGTATTCTGAGTGAGGAGTTGACAATGGCCCCTGTTCTCTCTCCTGTGCTGCCTTGCTTCCTCAGGGAAGACCCTAAGATTTCTCTTGTTGTTGTCTCACTGTAATCCTTTGTGCCATGGCTTCCTGAAGGTCCTTCAGTGCCAGCTAGTTATCTATGGGCTGCTCTGGACACCTGAGGTGACTTCATTCCAAAGATGCAAGAGGGAGGGACATCTGGGAAGGCTGGCATTCACACAGGAGGACCTGATATCAGGGCATACTGTAATGGTGTCCCTGTTTCCAGTTACCATGGGACAAAGGAGGAGATTGAGGGCAGGGAAAAAGAGGAGGTGGTCTGAAGCTTCACCTGTGCCCATCATCCCATCCCTGCTCCCTTGCCATAAATTTGTGTTTCTTGGTGTTACAACTTCCTGGAATGATGCAGTGGGGAAAGCACCAGGGTTTGGAGCCAGGACCTTAGATCTAGAGCTGGAAGGGACTTCAAAAGTTATTCAGTCCATCTCCTCCCATTTTACAGATGAGGAAACTATGAATCCCAGAGGTGAATGGATGATACACCATAATCTCCTCAAGAGCAGGAATTGCTTCTTTAAAAAAATCTAAGTGCTTAGCACAGTACTTGGAACATAGCAGGTGATTAATCTGTGCTTGTTGATTAATCACCCAAGGTCACACAGGTAGTAAAGTCAGAGGGAGAATTTGAACCCTGATCCTTTGACTCATGAATCAGTGCTCTTGATGTTTGGATCTTGCCTCTACTTGCAGGATATTGGGCACATCACGTTACCTCTGTCAGCCTCAGTTTCCTCAACTGTCATCTAGACATAAAAATGCTCACATTACCCATATTCCAGGGCTATTGGGAGGACATATATACTTTGCTTGAGTTGTGTATAGGGGTATCATTATCACTGTTGTTTCCTTCTATGTCACTTCTCCCCCTCCTCCCTGTTGTGCCCCCATTCACAGAGTAAGACAGTGGCTGGTATGAGTCTATGAGTTATTTTCACAGACTTTCTTCAGGTTAATTCTCACATCTCCTTTCAGCCTGCCCCATGGTTAGCAATGTTTCTTAGGCTCAGATGCTGAAGACATGCAGTACAGGACAGGAAGTGAGAACATCTCTATGGTGACGGTTGCTAGGGAACCTCTTTCCTTAGCAACTTCCTTCTCTGCCTCCCAGGGAAATTTCAGAGACTTCCCCAGTCCACATGGACTATGCTGGAAGTTAGGGCAGGAATAGGGAAAGTGGCAGGATCCCTAATGGGGAGTTCAGGAAGCAGTGACTGGCTGTTCTGAGAGGGTGGCATGAGGTGGGCATTCAGTGTGTCATGTCAAGTTTACAAGAAATTATTAGGTATCTACTATGTGCCAGACACTATGCTAGGCACTGGCTAGTTCCCGGAACTTCTCTGTGCAAAATATACCATTGTGGCCAGGAAGCCCAGAAGCTGCAGGGAAGATGATGGCAGAGTTGGTCCTTAAGAGGAGGGAAAGGTTCAGTCTGTGTCAGGCTGGGCATTCCTCCACTGTTCCTTCTATGATACCAGCAAAGGACAATGAACTGAGAGCCAGTTCCAGAAAGTTACTCTGGGTGGAACTAAGGAGAGGGATGCTGCTGAGAAACCAGAAAGTTTCAAAAAGACACAACCCTGAATTTTGTGATTTTGTGATGGGGGAAAACAGAAATGAGTTGGAAGCATGGACAAGGTTTTCCATAACTCATGACCTTCTGAACCTGTTTTTTCTTGCCATCTTGACGATTGTTGAGATGGATTTGTTCTCTCATTTTGGGGTCCTTTGCCTCTATACTCAACTGTGTAAACATTTGCTTAATCCCAATCCTCTATGTTTATCTGTAATCATCATCATGTCGGTATTTATATAGAACTTTTAGGTTTGCAAAATGCTTTACATAATCTCATTTGATATCTACAACTCTGTCAGGTTTGGTATAATATTAATTATTCCCATTTTATAGATGAGGAAACCAAATCTGAGAGAGGTTGCCACTTGCCCAGGGTCACATAGCTAGTGAGTACCCAGGGCGGGATCTGAACTCAAGTCTTCCTGACTCCAGGCCTGACACTGTCTCCACTGTGTCCCCTAACTGCTGTCCAGTTATAGGATAGGTCATCTTGGGGCAGAAAGAACAGTCAGGCTGAGTTCCCATGTGTCTTCTCTGTCCTCACTCCTGCTTAGTGCAGGACAGGCCAGTGAGACTCTGCCAGACACTTTGTACATGGGGTCCCTGGTCCTTGTTAATGCTACTTAAATACAGGATATCACAAAAGGCTTTTTATAGTTTTAAGCCAACAAAGCTTAAAATTGCAATGACTTTTGTGACATTTTCTATAACACTTTCATCATCCATTAAATTTATAAATACTTGAAGTCATAATTATATCATCATGTTATATAGAGACCTTGTGGGTCCCTCAGTGTCAGGTATACTGAGATTCAAGTCTTAACTGTGACAGATACTGGACTTTTCAATGCCTCCAGGCAATTCTCTAAAGACTATGAATTGCAGACTACAGATTGATCTGTATTGGTAGAGTGAATTTCCACACTGGGAGTTTCAGTGAAACTAATAATATCCAATGAAATCAGGGGCTTTGTCCCAATGTGTTGATACACACATGAATATTGTAGCTCAGCCCCTCTGGTTTTCAAGACAAAAATTTGGAGTCTAAAGTTTCTCTGAAACTGGCATGGTTTGGAAGAGGGAGCCTTTATTGTGTCTGAAGATACTGTTTCATCTGTTTTCTTCTGAACCTGGTTAGACGATTGGAGTAGGGTGCCCCTTAATAAAACAATTTGCTTTGTGAAGTTTAGATTCAATCAGAGGGCCACACTTGAGGACCTAGAGGGCCACATGTGGCCTCGAGACTGCAGGTTCCCCACCCCAGGGCCCTAAACTATTCATTTGACAGAGGGGGAAACTGAGGCTCATATGAAGTGACATGGGCAAGTCCCACTAAGTATATGAGGTCTCCAGGTCCCCCAATTCCAAACCAGCATTCTTTCTGTGGTACAACTTTGCCTCTTAGTTGTTTTAGTAGGTTTTTTAACATTGACCATATAATGACTACAGAGGTGGTGTGCTTTCTTGGTGGTGGGCCAGGGCAGTATTTCCTGCTATTGTAACTTTTGCATCGCAGCCTTCCTTAATTCCAACAGCAGCAGGAGGCCACAGACTTTTTCTTGTGTCCTGATCTGGTGTAAAGACTGAGGTCTCTCTGGTCCCTTGCAGCCTCCTCTCCTGGAGCCTGTACATGTGGTGAGCATCCTTTGTTTTATGGAACAGTCACATCTGGTCAAGGTCTAGGGCACCATTCTATGCTTCAGATTGTGTTCTTTTCCATATCTAGATTCTGGGTTGATGGAGAATGTTAGGTCGGCTGAAGGTATTTAGGCACAGAGATGGCAAATACACAAATCAAGTCTGGTAGAATATAACCGCCTTAGGGGCCAGGCTGGTTTCATCTTTGTTTGAGTATCCCCAGGGTCCCCCATAGCACTTAGTAAATCTTTGTTAAACAGAAACACAAGGCTAGGAGAGTGTACCCCTTGCTGGGTCTTGCCTCTTGAGCGCTTCCTAGTGAGGCAATCAACATACACTTATTGTGTTGTTGGCAGCAATCTTTCCAGATTTCTGGTCTCCCTAAAAATATGTCACTAAGAGCTGAACTCATTACTGTAGATGTGGTCTGACCATGGCAAGAATATCGAAGAGCTCCCTGTTCCTGGATGTTGTGACCTTCGATGCAGCCTGAGATAGAAGGGACTTTCTTCACTATCGGTATTATACTGTTCATTAGTTATGTGCATAGAGGTAAACTAAGTCACCCTGTCTGGGACTGCCAATAGGGAGACACTGAATCAGAAGCCTTAAGATTTTACTTAGGTCAGGCTAGAATTGTCTTGGGAAGTGTTAGGCTTGTCTAAGGCAGGGGCCAATCACCAAGGACAGGTGTTTTGGTCATGCCACATGAGATTTTAGGGTGCTGGCTGCTGGGGCTGTAGAGACAAGGGTACAAACATGGTGGGAGGAAAGCAAGTCCCATTGTCTTCTTCCTTTACTGGCCTCCCCACCCTAGAGTTCTTGAATTACTGGGAGTCAAAGACTCAGAGAAGCCATCTTGAGGTGTCCCTAATCATTCCTCTGCTCACAAGTTTCCCATGCATGTTCATACTATGTCCCTCTTCCCCCATCTCTCCAGAGGACTTCTTGCCCTCTCCTTATAGAATGTTAGGGGTGGAAGGGACCAACCCCCTTTCTACAGAATGGAAAATGGGTCCCAGAGAAAGGCAGAAATTTAATCAAGGTCACACAACTAGCCAGTGGCCCAGCTGGGACCAAGACCTGGTTCTTCTGATGCTCAGGTTAGCATTTTTTCAACTACAACACACTAATCCTTTATTGTTAAAAGAGTTCAAGGACAACCATATTTGCCCTTAACTGGTAAAACATGGCACAATATTAATAGAGGAATTCAGCCAAAAACTCTCAGCAAAACTTGGATAGAAGCCAGTCTTTCTCATTTATCCTAAATGTTTCTCTTAATTAATGCATCATATTTCTGCTTTTTTGCTAATGACAAGAGGCTGCCAAGACAGGACTCTGTCGAGAGAGCTGGACAGTCTTTAAGAATTCCCATGGAACCAGAACAGCAAGCAAAGCATTTGGCCACTGTTCCCTCCTGGCCAGCATTTGAAGTCCCTCACAGCCCTCACAGGCAGGCTTTCTTTTGGCTCTCAAGGTTTATAGAATTATAGATTTTTAACTAGAAGGGACTTCAGAGGTGATCTAGAGTAGACTTGGTCAGCTTGGGCCCAGAGGGCGGAATTAGCGGCAAGAGGAGAAGGTGGAGAGAGGCTGATTTAGGAGTGAGGAAAAACTTGTCTTAACCATTATCACTGTTCAAAAAGTACCATGTCATAGGATCATGGATTTAGATCAGGAAGCGACTGTTGGTACTATCAAGTCCAACTACCCATTTTACAGATGAGGAAACCAAGGCCTCCAAAACATGCGTGTGTATGTGTGTACGTATATATATATATATATATATATATATATATATATATATATATATGTATATACATAGTGCTAACATTATATAGCGCCATATATGTAGTTAGCATTTCTATATGTTGTATATAGCATTTGTGTGTACATATGAATTAATATCATAGTAATATATTGTTGTTATTGCATTTGTCCTTTGTTTTTGAAGAGGACCATGACATCAGGGAGATGATGATATGACTTGCAACTGACTTTGATTGGAAGGGCAGTACTACATCACCTGCCTCACTTTCTCCTCCTGAGCCATCTGGGTCCAGTGGCCAGATATTCATCAGGATTACTAGAGATGTCTTCAATGCAATGGGAGACCCTGGCTCTTTTAGGCTAAGACTTTTTCAGGTTCTCACTTATAGTGAGGTAATGCCCATTCAGTGAATAAGCCTCTTTAAGAAGTTAAGGTATGGCCCTTGAATTAAATCTTTCTTTCTAATTAGAAAGAAAAAATCAAGCTGGGAGGGGAAAACCCTCAGGGTTGCTGTTCCAAAGAGAAACAATTATCTTTGGCATTCACTCTAAACCAGGAGGGCCATTAAGTGGAGCTTGGGCAGGGAACTGTTGTGGTCCAGTGTATGAGCTTCAGAGTAAACTGGGTTTAAGGAGAAAGATAAAAAAGAAGAAAGAAAGGGAGGGAGGGAGGGAGGAAGGAAGGAAGGAAATCTAGTCAGTAAAGTCCAAGTTAACTGGAAAACTTACTTTCCTTTGGAGAGGAGAAGAGGAGGGAGAAGACTGGTTGAGTTACTCAATTGCCTGGGTCCGCATTCAGACAGCTGGGTCTACTCACAGGTTGTGTTCGTCCTTCCATTTAGAAGAGGACCATGACATCAGGGAAATTAAAGGCAATAGGGAAAAAAGAATTAGGCAGCACAGGAATGAAGACAGATCCCCGGGGCACTCTACTGGATACCTACTTCCAAGTGTTTATCAAACCATTCGTGAATCCTTTTATGTCTAGAGCAGGTCTAACCCCCCATAACTGTACCATCACCTAGCCCACATTGCTGTCTTCCCCTGGAACAGCATCAGAGATGTTGACAGTTCTCTCCACCATCTTGGTCCTTTGGTCCTGCAGATAATGAAGAGGTACCTGGAATGATGTATACCTGGGCTGATGGTGTAGATGTTAAAAACTGATCAAATAGATTAAAAAGGGAAGAGGAGTGGTGGAAGAGGTTTAGAAACTGATTTTTATGTGGACAGGGAAGTAGAGTGGATTGTAGATTTGAAGTCAGAAGAACTTATATGTGTGTGTTTGTGTGTGCATGCACACATTTATATATGTAATATATATATTTTACATGCATATACATATATACATACACATATACATATATGTGTGTGTACACACCCACACAAACACACATACATATATCTATATGATGTCACAAATGTCTTTTTTAAGCCTAAAACTGCCCTAAGACATTTGGGACACACCATATTATAATAGTTACATATTATATGAGTCATATATTATTATTTTCTATCTTTTAGCAATCCATCAACAAGTACTTACATGTGTCTGGCATGAGGCATTAGAGAGACAAAGACATGAATAAAATGCTCCTTGACTCCAAGGAACTGACAGTCCATAGAGAGAGACAACGTAGATGCATGTAGCATCTTCTCAGGGTTCACTATTTTGACCCCACCACACACACACTTTCACTTGTAGGCAAGATCTCCAGAGGATGGCTTTCTCTTCCTCTTCTCAGGGTTCTAGGGGTTATCAGGAGGGGTTGGGAGCCCCTCCCCAGTGTGCCTTTCTCCATAGTGATAAACTGATTGATTTCGATGAACTGTTATAGAAGGATAGAAGGTCAGAACCTTCCCCAGACCAGAGGGTGAACCATCTCCGTGGGGAGAGTAGATCCAAACTTGAGGCATAAAGGGAACATGGAGGATCACAGGACATCTCGTGGCTTTTTTCTATCTTCTTGGAGTGTCCATCCAGTTCACATCTGAGTGTGGTAAAGCTGGTGGATGAGTCATTCTCTTGCTGTTCAAAGTTTTCCACACACTTCCTATCCTATTTGCTTATGGAGAGGGGAGAAGAGGAGTAACCAAATGACCCTCTGTCAGAGGATGTGGGCAGACAGACTGACTTCAGCATCTTCTTGCTCTGCTGACTTCTCCACTCCTTGGCCTATCCTCTTCTGGCTGCCTGCTCCTCCATCCTACCCCATCTCACACCCCTAAAGAGAGACACAATAGAGATGGTTTGATTTAATCCAATGAACATTTATTAAACACTTACTCTGTCTTAGGCCCTGTGCTAGGAACTAAAGATACAACAAGAAAAATGAAACCACTTTCAAATAATAAAAATTGTCTTCGATTGAAGGGAAATTACCTTTTCACAGATGAGTGTATACACATTTATACACAGTATATTCAGAATAAACACAAAGCAATTTTGGGCGCATTAGTAACTTACGGGTATCAGGAGGTGGTGTCCAAGCTGTGCTTTGAAGGAAGCTAGCGATACCACAAAGCACAGATGGGGAAGGAATGTATTCCAAGCAGGAGGGAGCCTTTGCAAAGACATGGAGATAGGAAATGGAATTTCCATTTGGGGAAGAGCAAGAATGAGAACTGAATGAGGTAATGTGGTCTGGATCTCCATAGGATAAGGTCATGATGGAACAAGTCCCAAGGGTACAATTTCCTATCCCTCCCCTCTCTTCTATCCTCACTCAGGTCACTGGTTTTTCTTGCCTCATTCTATGGAGGACAAAATGTGGGAGCCAATCCTGTGGTGTGTCTATACCATCTGCAGGGTAGTCATTCTGCCCCTTGTTTTCCAGGGCTAGTTTTGCCGGGGGGGGGGCATCTAAGCATCCCTGCAAATGAGCACTATCTCACTTTGCATGTTGCCTTCCTCCCCCAAGCCCTGTGTACTCCTCCAATGATCCCTGCTTTACATACAGGGACCCTACAGTAGATCAGGACAGGATCATTTGTTCTAGCTTCCAGAGTCATCTGTAGGGATGGGCACCAACAGAATCTGAAGGGTCTTTAGGGTCAGGTCAATGGTGTGCCTCCACTGTCCTCTCCTCAGTGGTTCTAGGATAATGAGGGGTAACGACTTCCCTGTGCCCGTTAGCTTTCAGTAAACCTTCCCATATTCTCTGTTCAACGTGAAAAGAAAAAATACTAGTTTATTGTGTATGTGCATATATGAATAAATCAAAGAGAATAATTCATGCAAATAGATTAGCATGATTATTTACCAGGTGTTCTCTGGAACTCCTTGACAGGTGTCTTGGACCCCCTGGAGGGCCCAGGCTGGGAGTCTAGGCTTCTACTCCCACCTATCTTGTACCCTAGCTGTGGGACTCTGGGAAAAATGTAGCACTCTAGACAACTTTGAATCTGTGAAGTTAACAGAGAACTTGCTATTTGACATTGGTAGAGGGCCATTCCTTTCTAAGGAATTCCCAAAGCCAATGGAATCACATTTATTGTGATTTCCTATATATGTATTATAGGTTTTAGAACCAGAATGGATCTGAGAAGGTTACCTGAGAGGCTTCCATTTTACAAAGATGGAAACTGAGGCCCAGGGTGGGGAAGTCACTCACCTGATGATACGTAGAGCTGGGCTTTGAGGCTCTGGATGAATACATAGACTTAGAACTGGGAGGGACCTTAGATATCACATAGCCCAGCTCTTCTCATGTTTTATTTTTAACAGGTAAGGAAGCAGAGGACCTTATCCAAGGTCACACAGGTAATGAATGGCAGCACTGGAAGAGACTGTGCATGTCATCTGGTCCAACCCTTCTCGTGTTTTGTTTTGTTGTTTAACAGATGAAGAAAGCTCAGAGAGGTTGTTACTTGCCCAAAGTAGCAAGGGGGAGAGCAGAGATTTGAACCCAGGGCCTCTGAGCTGGCCCTGAGAGGTTAACACTGACAACTAGTCACCCTGAGGTACATGTGCAGGGTAGGACCTCTGGGGGGCCCATATGCTGTGGGGGCTTAGCAGCTGTGCTCACACTCGGGTTCATTGAATTTAAACAATATCTCTTTTATTTAAAAAAAAAAAAAGGTTTTTTTTCTGGAGTTAGGAAAGGTTAAGAACCCAGGCTGCTGCACCTAGAGTCTTAGGAAGGAAGAAAATTGAGTGGAATTGGAGCTCCGCTGGTCTCTAATCCCCGGCCCGCCCTCTCCCTCCTCCAGCACTTTTGTTTCTGGCAGGGGAGTTGCTTTGTCCTTCAGGGAGGGCCTCCTTCCTGATTCTGGCTCCTTAGGATCCAGCAGCACATATCTGCCCTCTACCCGCCTCTCTTCTCAGCCCGCAGTGAACTCATTCCCACAGAGCCTCCCTGCAGGCAGCTGGCTGGGGCTGGGCTGGACTGGGCAGCCTGCCTACCCGTCTGCCAGCCAGGAGGGCACACGCACCACCCTGCTGCTACCACCACCATCAGTGCCGCTTTTCAGGGGTCTCGTGGCTACCTTTTCACCCCTCCCAGGCCCCAAGGTTGTCATGAAATGGTGGCAGCAGCCTGGAGGAGGGATGGGGGTGTGCAGCTGGACCCTTTGAGGGAGCCAGAGAGATTTCCTTCTCTTGTTCCTGGCTGTAGGGGTAAGTGGACACTTCTGAGAGGGACGTCTGCTGCTGGTGCCTAGGCTGGCATCCTTTTAGCAGAGAGCAAGGGAATATTCAATGTCCCCCATCCTTGCTGGAAGGCTGCCAAAAGCTGGATGTGAAAGACTCAGTGAAAACCGGGATGTTGCTGTCTTAGGCAGAAAGTCAGGGAAGGAGGACGGGGTCAGCAAGAGAGCTAGGAGAGAAGCCTGAGGTTATGGTACGCGGTGGGCTTAGAGGGGATGCTCCAGGTGTGCAGTAAACAGCCGGAAAGCTGTAGAAATGGTTTAGATGGGATTTTCACCAGACTGACTGGTCCAAGTTGCTTGGGGCCAACCTGAGAGTGATCTGGCATATAGTCACAGGTTGTCCATGCTGCTGTTTTACAGAGAGGGTCTGTGGGAGGACTCTGCCCTCCAAAACGAACACTGACTGTCTCACTGGGACAAAACAGAAGATACAAAATGGACCAAGGACCTGTTTTGAACACAGTCAGGACTGCTATACAGTGAGAAGTAAATTATTGCCTTATGGGTTCTAATCCCAGTTCTAAGTTGTTCCTCCCTGGTCCTCAGTTTCCTGCTTTGTAAAAATATGGTGGTTAGATTAGGTGGCCTCTGATGTTCCTTCTGGCTCCAGTCCTGCTCTGGGCTTCAGTTACCTCCTCTTTAAAATGTGGGAGTTGAATGAGGGGGCTCTTGAGGTCCTTTATAGTTCTGAAACTGTGACCCTTTAAGACCCTGTAAGATCTGAGAGGATAGCAGTGGTTATCTCTTCTACTCCAACTGGGTTGGAAAGCATCAGAAGCCACTGCCAGGCCCTGAGAGCTGCAGATAATTTCCAGAATCACCCATTATCCCAAATAACTCACGAGGGCTCAAGAGGCCGATAGATCTCTTCTTGCTGGATGGAATTCCAATGGCCAGCTTGGGCACTGTTCCATGTCTGCAGCCTGAGAGGCTCACGTATCACACTCCAGGAGTGTTCCCTTCAGGGCAGTGTTGGCCCTCCCGCTCGTGGGGAGACACGGGACTGCATCTGATGGGATCGAAAACCTCCTCATGGAAAATCCAGGCTACTTTATGATTCAGTGGCTGCCTCCTCAGCAGTCTGTGTTCTGGGTGAGAAGGGTGGCTGGGGCTAGTAGGGCCCTGGGGAGGGGCAGGGTGGGGGGCAGTGATCCAACACATGTTGGGATGGGGGGGAACTGCTAGCTAGCCCCATGTGCGAGTCCTGGACTGGACAGGATGTTCCCCTCCCCGGGGCTCTTCTCTTTCATTTTCTGTGGCTAGGGGTGGGGGTAGATGATGTGCATTTCATTTATCCAGGTCATTAAGGCTCCAGGCAATAGAGGTTTGGGCCCCGGAAGGAGTGATTCATTTGGAAAAATGACCTGTACAGTATTTTCTCATCTAAACTGGAGGCCTTTACAACTGGTTTAGGGAAAAGGCTTGGCTCCTCACAGGGCTAGTGCTCAGGGGTAGAGAAGGTACTCAGTGTTTGAGGAAGGAAGGAAGGAAGGAAGGAAGGGAGGGAGGGAGGGAGGAAGGAAGGAGGGAAAGAGGGAAGGAGGGAAGGGAAAGAGGGAGACAGGCAGTTAGGATGGTCCTACCTCCACTTGATCCAACCTGTCATTGAACTATGACAGAATTTAAAGCTGGAAGAACCTTTGGGACCATCTAGGATTTTACTGAAACCCAAGGGGTAAATGACTTGTCTATGGTCACCCTGATAGTGAGGGATGATTTGAACCCAGGCCTTTCTGACAGTGATCTACCCATACTCTTTCTGCTATACCACACTGACTCCTAACCAATGACAGTAGTCTGTGAAAACCCTGGAGGGTGATAGAAACAATCATCATTTATAATCACATGATGCTTTAAAGTTTGAGAGACAGCTATAGTAACTAGAGAGATAGCCTTGGAGCACAGCAGACCTGGGTTCAAGAACCACCTCTGACACCTGCTGGCCATGTGACTCTGGGTCAGTCAGTCAACAAGCATACCTACTATGTGCCAGGTACTGAGTGCAGGGGATACAAAGAAAGTCCCTGCACCCAAGGAGGTCACAGTATGATGGGAGAGACAACATGCCAATAACTGTGTGTGTGTATGTGTGTATACATATACATATGCCAATAACTATGTATAAGACAGACATCTCTCTCCTGATCTCTACATCTGTGTCATATAAACAGAAGACAATCAGAGAAGAAAAGCACTTACTTTGGGCATGTGTGGGTGGCATGGTGGGGCAACAACCTTCAGAAGGTAGGACTGGAACTGGGCAGAGATGAGGAGGGAGAGCATGCCAAGTCAGGAGCAAGGCCAAGGGGAAGGCACTGAGTCAGGACATACAAAATTGAGGAGGCCAGTGTCCCTGGATTGCTGAGCACCTGGAAGCAAGCAAGGCATAAGAATATTGGAAAGATAAGGAAGGGGGCTTTAAATGCCAAATGAGGATTTTGTGTTTGATTCTGGAGGTGACAGGGAGTCATTGGAACTTAATGTTTACTCTGGATGGCATAGGCAGACCTATGCTTTGGGAAAAACTTTGGCAATTGAGTGGAGAGCAGCTGTGAGTCGGGGGAGACAGGCCCTTAACCCCTCCAGGCAACTCCCTCATTGTAGAGGAGATACTGATCTGCCTGGTGGAGGGGATTCCCTTATTGGAGAACTCACTGTACCAAATCAGTCACACATCCAGTCCTTATTCTGTCTCTGTTTCATCTAAGCCTGGCAGCTCTGTGAGGTGGCTACTACAGGAATAGTCATCTCCCTTTAAAAGAAGAGATAACTGATGCTTAATGAGGTTGCCCACCAATCTGGTAAGTCTCAAAAAATTCAAACCCAGGTCTCTGTGGTAGGAGCTCCTTCTATTCTACCTAGTTGTCTTTCCAGCCCTCTCTAAGTGACTGGCCCAGGGAAAGACTGGCCTGACCTGGCCTTCTCTTTAGAAAGTGTAGCCATGCACTGCAGGCTCCTGTGGGCTGGTTTTCAGAAAACTGCCTGGCATCAGATCGGGGCTGCTGCTGAGACTTGGTATGGCTAAATCAGATGCCTTTGGATTTGTCTGATTTCTTTCATGTTGAGCCCCCTAAACCTGAGAGAGTAAGAGGTGAGGAGGCCCCAAGGTCAAAGGCTCATAATCTGGTAGGTACAGGAGGGGAAGAGACAAAGGCCAGTGACCAGAGCTGGGAGGCTTTCTGCTCTTTGCTATGGAGGGAATGTGTAAGGGCAGTCAGGGCAGCATCAGGATGGTCCCTGATCCACTGGGTTCCCCAGTCAACCTAAAGAGACCACAGGCACAAGCCATTGTTTGGAGTCATCCAAGGGGTTACTTCTCCATGGGAAAAGGGGCACACCCACTGGTTCCTACATAGAACTCTTGGTTGGTTCCCATCAGTTAGGCTGCCTCCGAGATGATTGGCTGGCTGGGACTCAGGACTCCTCTCTGTTTATAAAAATGAGCTGGCATGGTAGGCCAGCTCAGTCTCTTTTGGATTTCCTTTTTACTTGCTTCTATTTAGAAGACAGTTCAGGTAGGGGTAAGTGTAGGGAGGAGTCACCTGTCTGCTGAGTCTCCTCATTCTAAGTTCTGGAAATGGCTCTTTCAAGGAGAAGCACATGGGAGGTACATGAATTGGCAAGTGGCCTGGGAGGAGAGAACCTGAAAGTAGACTTGCCTAGCTCCAGAGATGGTAGCTACTGAGGGACTGAAGAGTTTCCTGCAGATGGCGGTATGTATATTCACTTGGTCTAAGATAGGAGGCCAAGCTTTGTTGGGTTTTTCATGAATAATGTAAAGTTCCTAAGTGAGAGAGTTTGGACACTGACCTCCTAGAGGATGAAAATCTCTTCAGCAGTGTGTGAGACGGAAGAATTTCACCAATGTGACCCTTGTAGTAGAAGGGGTGGTCATCATAGGGAGGGTGACCAAGACACCGAGCACTTGTCAACCACTATTTGTGAGTTGGTCAGACAGTGGAAGTTGAGTGGAAAGAGTGCTTCTCACTTAGTGATCCACAAAGTATGGTCACCTTCTGGGGATACTGTGAAGCACAAGGTGATGCTATGAATCTTGATCAAGGGATGGGGCTGTGTAGGACACTGAGGGATGGAGAGACTGACCGGAACATCAAAGGGGAAAAATCACAAGTTTACTTACCTTTTTGTGGAGGGCAGGAGGAAGAACTGATAAGATGTTGAAGTGTTTTATTTGCTCCTATTCAAGGGCTCAGGTGAACCTTTTTTATCTTCTGTTGGGAGAAATAAAGGCTACCTCCTCCCCCTCCTCATAGCAGAGCTAGTATCTTGAATGATTACACTGGGGACCTTTTTATCTGTCTTTGGGTAAACATAGGCAAGAGCTATACCTAATTTTAGGTGGGAGCAAAGAGAGATAATGACCCTTTTGTGTGCCAACAATCAGCATCTAATCCAGTCTCAGTGAACCCTGAGCCTTAGGGGGCCTTGGACTTGACTTACAAATAGAAAATAATTTGCCAGAAACCACCTATTATTTTGAAGGAAGAGACCAGACATCTTTTCCTGGGAGAACTCTACATTGCAGTTACAGTGATTATAGGTAGATTTGTCAACACTGTGAACACTGGTGCCTTTGTGTTGAAATCACTGCTTTTGTAACTCTTGTGGTCATTCTCCCAGAGAGAGAGATGCTGATAGCCACCCAAGAGGAGTAGATTCCTAGACTTCGATGGGAATGTTGAACTGAACTTCAGAGACATTTTCAGATACTTATCCCTACTGTAACACCAAGCTCTTTGAAGTCCATTGTAGTCAGGGGAGTCATGGGATAAGGAAATGGACAGCCTTCTTTAACTCAGTATGGTAACTTCAATGTTCCCATCTTTGCCCTTTGATGATAAAGTTGGAATCTCTTTGGGAGAATAATTGATCCAATCCAATCCAATAATTCAGAAAATGTTGCTTACTGTGTGCCAGGCACTGGGTATGCAAAAGCAGAAATAAAAATAGTCTGAGTCTCCCGGAGGTGGTTTACTAAGGATAGTGGGTCACTCAGACCTGTATGGAGTAAAAAGTACAAGATAATAGGGGTGGGCATGCAGCAAGCATACAATTAGGAAGATCAGAAAAATCTTCATGAAACAGATGGTGCCTGTGTTGGAACTGCATTTGGAGGGGGAAGGCAGAGGATTCCAAAGGTGGGAGACGGAATTCTAATTACAGCAAACAGGCCAGTTGGACTGGAACTCAGAAAGAACTTCAAGAAGAGTAATAAGGAATAAATATGAAAAGATAGGACAGGGTTCAATTGTGAAGAGTTTTAAATTCTAGAACAGAGAAGTCTAAGGAGCTACTGAAACAGGGGTGACATGATTAGACCCTTCCTTCCTTTCTTCCTTCCTCATCCTTCTTGTCCTCCTTGTCATCTTCTTCTTCTTCTCCTCCTCCTCCTTCTTCTCTTCCTTCTTCTCTTTCTCCTTCTCCTCCTCCTGCTTATTCTCTTTCTTCCTCTCCTTTTCCTTCTCTTTCTTTTCCTTCTTCATTATTGATGTCCCTTGTTCTGAATCAACTTTGAAATATCCAATTAAAAATAAAAATGAGAACATAAAGGAATAACTACTATTTCAATACAGGCATTACAGTTAGCTCAAGAAATTCCATCTGACCAAGGGCTGTTTTCTTAGGGAAATGGTAGGTGAACACATTTTCAAAATCTGGAAGATAAGTGCTCACAAGCACACAAAAACATCTCTAATCCTGAGAGCCTTAACAGGGATGCTTTGATCTGGGGTCTCTCAGGGAATGCCTTCCTCAACATAGTTATTTCCTGATTAGAATTGAGATGGAAATGCTGCCAGAGAAACTTACTTTATTGCCATTTCCTGATTTTTTTTTTTTTACAAAAATCAGGAAATGCCAAAAGATTAAGCACAGGAACAATCACAAAATCAACACTAGATCATTAGAACTGAAACATCAGGTTGGGCCTAGAGTCATCTAGAGTCATTTATCTGCCTCTGACGGTAGCACCGAGTAATGGGACACAATAGGAAGAGCCTGACTTTGGAGTCAGAGAAAGTGAGTTTGAATCCTGGCTCCTTCAAATACTTCTCTTTGCCACTTCTGCTAGTCTCCTGGCCACAGCCCAACTCTCTCATTACCTCCACCCCCCTGGAAACTTGGACTCTACTTCAGATTTCCCTTGACTCCCCTAGGTTGGAGCTTGGTTTTATCTTGCCTGGAAACAGATCTCCAGGCCCCTGCTGCTTCCTATAGGCTCCTACCCTCCACTTCCCACCTTTTTCAGCTCCCCTTTTTTGTGATGTGTTAGACTAGACACTCCTTGAGGGTGGAGACAACCTTGTTTGCTTGAATATGCAGAACTTAGAACTTGGCACAGTGCGTGGCACATAGTGAGTACGAAATAAATGCATATTCTCTCTCTCTTTCTTCCTCTGTCCCTCCCTGTTTCTCTCTCTTTTTGCTCTTTACCTAGCTATCCATCTCTGTCTATCATCCATACATCTATCCATTTATCTCTCTATATATCCATTTATCTCTCATTCATCCAGCTATCCATGTATCTCTTTCTGTCCATTCATCTTTCTCATCCATCTAGCCATCTCTCTATCATATATCTCTTTCTCTTCGTCTATCTCTAGACAGCCATCTCTCTTTCTCCCTCTCTCTCTCTCCATCTATCTATCTATTTATTTAGCTGGCTGTCTATCGATCTACTTCTCTGGTCCTCCATTTCCCTAAACTATAAAATGCTTATATGTAAAAAAGCTGATCTACAAGGTACCTTTCAGCTCTAACTTTTCTGTGCTTTTTGGGATTTGGGGCCTTTCCTGCTCCATGGCACATTTTAGAGCCTGTGGAGTCAGAAGGTATCATGACAGTAGAAAGGGATGTCCCAGTCTCCTCAGACTGCTTTGAGGGAATGAAAGCTCTCCAAAGAAGTGGATTGGTCAGTGATGCTAAGGTGCCTTTATTCAGTTCATTTTAATTCACCAGAGTAGGAAAGATGAGGGTAAGGATATATCCTGATCCGTGTCACCAGATAGTCAAGGAAATGATGATCTCTCCAGAGGTGATCACTGGGGATCTGAATCTGTCTTCAAGTCAGCCAGGGGGAATAATCTCAAGGCTATAACAGGAGAATGATATCTATGACCCAGTGAGAGGTGGTTGTCTGATCTGGTGCCCAGACTCTCTTCCCTTCTCTGAGTTTTCTGAGGGAACTCCCAAATGGCAGGCAGGGCTTCCCTGTGGCTGAGGGCCAGGTGTTTTATGGGGAAGGGCAGAACTTCCAGCAGGCACGTCTGACTGGCTTCCCCACTTTGAGGCCGCTTGGAGGTACCAAGGCCTGGATGTGTAGGAAACTTCCAGATATAAAGGGCAAGAAGGAAGATTCTAGAAAAAAAGGGCAGAGAAAGGCAGAGTAGGGGTACCCAACAGGAGGAGGGAGGCATGTCTACAGCAGAGAGAGCCTCTGGCAAGAACATATAAGTCCCTCAAAAAAGAGATTTGGAGGATGACCACAGAAGTCATAAAGGAGAAATGAGCACAAAGAGAAAGGATTGAAAAAGTAATTCCAGTGGGAAAGACTGTGTAGATTTGGAGGCAACAAGGCTCCCAAAAAGCAAATTTGACCTTAAGATTCACAAAGAGAGGGGGAGAGTTAGGAAATATAAAAACAAAAGATGTCAATAAAATTTATTTTTAAGAGAGAGCTTGCACATGTGTGTGTATGTGTATGTGTGTGTGTGTGTGTGTGTGTGTGTGTGTGTGAGAGACAGAGAGAGAGAGAGAGACAGAGAGAGAGAGACAGAGAGAGAGAGAGAGAAACAGAAGCTAGGGAGGAGAAAAATCACTCCGTCCTCTGCCCCATCAGATCACAGCTACAATGGTAACAATAACAGCTAACATTGGTATATTTCTTTTTCGTTTTGTGATTTCTTAGTTTCTCAGAATGTCATTAGCCTCCATCTGTTCCATTCTAATTTTGAGAGAACTATTTTCTTCAGTGAGCTTTTGCACCTCTTTTTCCAC
>CM053771.1:513317256-513351252 GCA_028658325.1 Potorous gilbertii
CTTGACTCCTATGTCTTTACCTGATGGTAAGCAGATCTCTTCCTCGTCAGAGAGGAAGGGCAGAATCATCTTCTCAATAAAATAACCTTCTATGGTCTTAGTTTTTTTCCCTTTTCTGGGCATTTTCCCAGCCAGTTACTTGACTTCTGAGAGTCCTCTCCATCCCCGGCCTAGGTCTGCCTAGGTCTGCCTAGGTCCACTCAGCTAGTGCTTGGGGTCTGAGATTCAAATGCTGCTCCCCAGCCTCAGGGCTTTTGTCGACAGGCCTGACTGCTATTCAGTGGGAACTTATCTGCTGGTGCTCAGGGCCTCCCAGGCCCAGTTCCCTCAGGGGGTTTATGCAGAGACCTTTTGTAATGGAGCTGCTATCGAGCTCCTGCCTGCTCTGGGAGCCTCTGGCCGCGCTGCCTCTGCCCGTGCTGCCTCTGCTGCAGCGGCTGCCTCCCAAGGGGGTCCGAGTCCCGGAGATACCCCACTCCCCTCTCAGCCCGTCTCTCTCACTGACCTGTGAGTCTGTGGGTGGAGGGACCTTTGCAGCCACTGGAGATTCCGGTCCCTGAAGCCTGCTTGGATCTGCTCGCTCCTCTCAGTGCCGCGTGGCCGGGGCAGGGCAGGGGAGGGCTCAATGGACCTTTGGGATCGGTTTTTCAGGGCTCTCTGCAAGAGAAATCTCCTTCACTGTGTTGCTGCGCGGCTTCCACTGTTCCAGAATTTGTCAGGAGTTCTTTTTAGAGGAAATCCATGGGCTGTGGGTTTGGAGCTAGCAAATATGAGTCTTTCTACTCCGCCATCTTGGCTCCGCCCCCCCATTTGTATATTTCTTACTGCACGAAATGTTTTTTGAATATTATCTCATTTGATTCTCACAACAACCTTGGGAGGGGGTGCTCACTCCCATGTTACAGATGAGGAAACTGAGGCAGACAGAGATTAAGTGACTTGCCCAGGGTCACAAAGCTGGTAAGTGTCAGACCCAAGGCTGGATCTGAACTCACTTCTTTCCTACTCCAGGCCCCACATTCAATCACCTCTTCAATTCTGGGCCTTCCATTCCAAGGAGGGACTATGATAAGCTGAGGGCATACAGAGGAGGCAATAAGGTGAAGGCTGTAAAAGCCATTCCCTATAAGGATAGATTCAAGGATTGATGGGACATTTAGCTGGAAGAAGAGAAGGCTTAGGGTGGATGCCATGGCCATCTTTGAGTTTGGGGAGGGCTATTTGATGAACTTGTTCTGCTTGACCTGGGAAGGCCCAGAGCTAGAAGCTTTGGGTAGAGGTTACAGGAGAAATTTATGTTTGAAGTAAGGAAAAATTTCCTCATCAATCAACAAGCAGTGTGCCATGCCCTGTGCCAAGTTTTGAGAGTACAACTACAAATGTAGCCTAGTGTTTGCCCTCAAGGGACAAGATCTCTGAACAATTAGAGGTAGTGAACTCCTCATCATTGGGGGTCTCTAAAATAAGGGTAGATGCCCATGTTCTAGGGGAGACAGAGTCTTGTTCAGGGAAGTCCAGATGGCTTCTCAGAATCAATTCAATTCTGAGATGTTATGATTTGGAGGAAGGAAACATGAATGTGAACAAAGAAAGATGCTTTAAAAGTGGACAAGAGTCAGTGACATTTAATCAGATACACAAGAACACTTAATTTTTAATGTATGGCTTAGAAAGCTGCTTGGTTCTTTTTCACGGGCCATGGATGACTATGTCCTCAGGTTATACCTCTTTATTGTATTTAGGGGTTTGGGGGGAACTTTGCTTTGTTGTGCACACATAATGCCTAGCCACTTCTGTATCAGCTATTGCTATGTGTAAATAAATCACTGTACACACCTTCCCATGCAGACCCAGAGAGAGGAAAATAAT
Organism: Potorous gilbertii; assembly: GCA_028658325.1. NCBI lineage: Eukaryota > Metazoa > Chordata > Mammalia > Diprotodontia > Potoroidae > Potorous > Potorous gilbertii. The sequence goes on from CM053771.1 coordinate 513,319,126, forward strand.
GACTGAATACCTGGAAAAACCAAGAGAAGCCTCGGACACTTGATCCCTCTCTGCTGCTGCTGAGAAGGCAATCTTGGCCTGGCCTTATATTATTTAAAATGCCTTTGCCCTCTGCAAGGCAATCAGGGATATCCATCAGGCTACGAAGGGCTGGGCCTTTTTCCTTTAAGTCATGAGATATGGTGAGAATTATGTCATTTTGACATGAAGCACTTTTCCTCTTGACAAGTGGCAAAAGGGAGAAAGCCTTCTTCCTTTACAGCTGTTTCTAGCCATGATGGTTATTCCATTTCCTGGGTTCTTAAATAATTCTCTGGAAATGTGGGTGTTGGGAAAATCACCTGCGAAATCCATCAAAATCTACTTCAGAATTCTGTGCTCACTATTGCTTGCTGCCTGGATTGCAGCTTTAGATTCTAGGACAGTCTGGCAGAAAGATTGGACAAAATGTCAGGACTCCCTAATGTGGGCCTACCTTGATGTTGAAAGAATGATTTCTGGCATGAGTTAGAAGTGTGGAATGGATGTGGGGGAATCATACTCTGGACAAAGGGAGAAGAATATTATTCAGATGCCCCTTTTTCTACAGCAAGATATGGTGAGGATGGTGTGGGCAAAAGTCGTGTAAGCATCTTTTGGTTAGGATTAAAAACTGGTAAATAATAGGTGACTATGTGTGCATGGAAATATATAATCTTTTTTCAAATTTCATTTTGCTTGTTTTCCTATTTCGCATTTTTGTTTAGATATTTAAGTTTAAGCTGATATTTAAAAAAAAAGTAAAAGAAAGAAAAAGCTCTACATATATGTCCATGAGATTTGGTGGCTTATGGGGTGAAAGAGCAGCAAGGTGGTACAGTGGATAGAGCATCCGGTTTGGAGTCAGGAAAACCTGAGTTCAAATCTGACCTCAGACACATCCTAGCTGTGTGACCTTGGGTAAGTCACTAAACTCTGTTTGCCTCACTTTCCTCATCTGTAAAATGGGGACACATTGGAGAAGGGAATAACAAACCATTCCAATGTCTTTGCCAAGAATACCACAGAAGGGGTCATGAAGAGTCAGACATGACGTCGGCTTGCCTGCTTTGTTTTGTTTTGACCTCTAGGTATATTTTCTTCTCTTTCAGAGGTGATTCCAGTCAGTTCAGCAAGCATTTGGGGGACCCTGCTTTGTGACCTAGTAAGGATTCAAGAAGAGGTTTTGGAGTCAGTCTCCCTGATATAATGGATTCTCCCTGAGGGCAGGGTCTGCTTCTTGCCTCTTTTTGTATTTCCAGTTCTTAGCAGAATGCCTGGTACATAAGAGATGCATGTTGTTACATAAATACATGTTGGCTGATTGATTGACTTGTCCAGGGTGACATAACTAGTAATTTTCAGAGTCAAGATTCGAATCCAAACCTCTCTCTTTTAACTCCAAAGTCCCTCACTATGCCATGGGATGAGACTCCCTCCTGAGTCTAAACATCTGTTAATAGCCTTTCCGCGTACCAATAATTTTTTTGGTGATGGTACATAGCTTTTGACCACTATCCTAATTATTGGAGGGGGTACATCTATGTTTACCTATGGAGGGAAAAGGGAAAGAGGTAGCTACCACCAGGCTTTCCAGGGAATCTGTGAATTGGTTACAGGGAAACCTGGTGACATAAAAAAGAAAGTGTGGGGAAGAGCTTCTTTGGGGGAAGATGGAGAAATGGTCTGCCTTTGTTAACATCTCTGTCTCAGTTCCATATTTCTTTTTATTCCCCTGTTTTCAACATTTCTTTCACTCAGAATAGAAAAATGAAGCTCTTAGCCTGAAAATCCCCCACTAGTCATTTGACAAGAGCATTTAAAATAACAGATCTATAATAATCCTCCCACAGCCAGGAAAATTCATTAGTAACGTTTAATCCCATCAGTAAGACTCCAGAAGGTAAATGCTGTTTTGGCCTCGCCTATAGGAGTATCCATGTTTGGTCCCCAATGAGTACAAGCCATCGATTAGTCTCATTCATGCCAATATTTTCGCGGTCACCTAGAAAACATGACTCTCTAAGTAACTCTGTAATCCAGGAACAGGGAAGCTGATGTAATTTGGGTTCTGCTGCACTTGGGTTTGATTATTTATTTATTTTCTTTCTTCTCTTTTCTCTAACAAATATTTCTTTTATCACCATGTTTTAAAAAGCTGGCTAATTGAATGATTAGCACCCCAGGATGTCAGTGGTCCTCTTAGTGGGCTAATGAGCATAGGAGGTGTTTTTAATGACTGTTTGCAAAGTGAGTTTCTATATTATGTAATTCAGTTAGACATTTTAAAGTTCTTGCTATGTAAGGGCACCTGACATCATAGAGATAGATTCCAGAGAAGACAATCTGGAGGTTTTAGTGAACTCTAAGTCAGTATTGTGCCAGTAGTATGACATGGCAGCCAAAGAAATTAATTTATTCTTAGACTGCATTATTAAATGAATGAATGAAAAAGCATTTATTAAGTGCATACTATATGCTGAGCTCTGTACTTAACTGGAGGTACAGAAACAAAAGCGAAGATGGTCTTGACCTCAAGAAGCTTATATTCCAGTGGAGGAGAGTGGGGGTCCAGAAAGGGATGCTTTGTTTGGAAAGTTTTAGAGATGGTGAAGGGAACTGTAAGAGATTTACTTTTTCTTCTAATAACAATATTGGTGCTGATTTGGTCATGGTTCCAGAATTGGCAAGAAGAGAAAGAGAGGTATGAAAATGGGAGTGGAAGGTGCTAAAATGAAGCATGGTTAGAAAAGAGGGCTTGACATGGCAATTCACACATGAGGCTCTTTCCGACATGGTACAGTTCTGAGTTACCAGTAGGGACCGTGTCTCTGGTGGCGGTTCTTGAGCTGAAAGAATCAAGTTCTCCAGAGCATGAGGGTTCAGAAATACGAAGAGGATATATTCACTGTGTCCTGCCCTGGTCGGAGCATATTTTGATGCCATATTTTAGAAATAACATTTTATTCAGAGAAGGCAACCAAGTAAGCATTTTGTAAATGTTTGATAATCGAATGGAAGACAGGAGACCTGCTGCTCTCTGGACCCAGTTCTGACGCCCCCTGGCTGTTTGAGCAGGGCCTGTCCCTTCTCCTGGCCTCAGGTTTCTTCTCTGTAAAATGACAAGGTCTGACTGATTGATCTCTAAGGTCCTTCTATTCCTAAGATTGCATGAGTTGCTGCTGATAGAATATAAATTGAAGGAACTTTCTAGTGTTATGTTCCAAAAGTAATCATGCCCCTTGACCCCATAATTCTTTTGATGAGAATGACACCTGAAATGTTAGCAAAAACAAACTCCCCAAAATCATCTGTTCAAAGATTTTTTTTTTTAACAGCAGCAGCGTTTGTGGTTGCCAACATAACAAAACGGAATAGTATCAGCACCCAACAATAGGGGGATGGTTAAATGAGCCTCGGGACATTGACTTAATGTGATTTGCTGGACAATCAAGATGGCCCCATGGAAGGAATACAAAGAAATCTGGAAGGATCTTTATGAAATAATGTGAAGAAAAAAATGCAAAAAGAAAATGGAGTCACACCAACTGACCTTGGCAGCTAGGTGGTGCCATAGTGGATAGAGCTGGGCCCAGAATCAGGCAGACCTGATCAAATTTGGCCTCAGGTCCATACTCACTGTATGACCCTGGACAAGTCACTTAACCTTGTTTGCCTCAGTTTCCTCATGTGTAAAATGAGCTGGAGAAAGAAATGGCAAACTCCTCCTGTATCTATCTCTGCCAAGAAAACCCCAAATGGGGTCGGTAACAAAGAATCAGACACGGCTGAAAAAGGACTGGACAACAACTAAAGAGGAAATATAGATTGGGATAGGGAGACGGAGAAACCCAATGGAGGCGTAGAGAAGATGATGGAAAAGTTTTTAACGCTTTGTGAGAAGCAGCGTGGTGTAACGGAACGAGCCATGGAGTCAGACAACCTGAGTTCGGATCCTGGCTATTGTTGACTGATTTACCTGTGTGACGTTAGTTGAGGCCTTAGTTTCTTCATCTGTAAACTGAAGGGTGTTGGACTAGAACCCCAAGATTTCTCTAACTCTAAAGCTATTATCCCAGGACTTAAAAAAAAATTAGGTGTAGTTCTAAAGCAAGCCAAACGGGTCCTATTGATGCTTAATGATAAGTTTATAATAACTTGTTGAAAGGCAGTTGCTGCATGTATCACTGCTCACCGTGAGCCTACATCTCTCCTTCTTCCTGTGGCTAAACAACTTGAGAAGGCCTTCTACAATAGGGGTATCCCCTTCCTTTCCTTTTTCTGTAGTCTGGCTTCCAACCTCACCATTCAGCCACAGCTTTTGTTCAGTGATGTCGAATTCTTTATGAATCCATTCGGGTTTTCTTGTCAAAGATACTAGAGTGGTTTACCATTTCCTTCTCCAGCTCATTTTTCAGATGAAGGAATTGAGGCAAACAGGGTTAAGTGACTTGCTCATGCTCGCACAACTAGTGTCTGAGGCTGGATTTGAACTTCCTGACTCCACCAAACTTCCCAACTGCCCGAAACTACTCTCTCCAAAGTTGCCAATGGTGACCAGGGCACTCTGGCTGCTCAGTTAACTCCAGCTGCTCCCTATCACTTCTAGGATCAAATATAAAAGCCTCTGGTGTGCAAATCCTTTCATAACCAGCTCCCCCTTCCCCCCACACCATCTTTCATGTCTTCTTGACTTGATCCCTCCCTCTCCTAGTTAGAGCTGTGAGCACTTTGAGAATGGAGATTATCTCAGGTTTTTTTTCCTTCTACCCCTAGCATTTAGCAAAGTGCTTAGTATATAACGTGTTAAGAAATGCTTTTTAATTAATTTATTCATTCCATACTCCAGAAGACTCACCACCTGCCCCTACTTCTTACCACATGTACCCTGTTTCTACTACACTTTCCAGTTCCAGAGTTATGATCAATTCAGCACTGCCACTGTTCCTGAAAGGACTATACCAATTTATTACCCTGTGTCGCCATTTACCATCTTTGTAACTTGGAGCAAGAATCAAAGCACTTCTCACTGGCTACCACCCCCTATGGATGCTTCTTCTCCTCTCCTTTGAGAAGCTCCTGGGATTACAGCAAGGATTATGTTTGCTTTTATATTTATATCCTCAGTGCTTAGCACAGTTCTTGGCACATAGGGTAAGCATTTAATATGTGCATTTCACTCATTTATTCATGTATTTTTTAAATCATTTTCATTTCAGTAAACTAGACTGCGAAAGAAAATCATTGCTAAGCATCTACACTTTTTCTCAGAACTCCCTCCATCAATGCAAATCACAATTTATCTATAACGTACAGATTTAGGATACTTGGGGAGATGAATGGCACTCCTCCCCCCATGGCCACATTGCTAGGAAGCATCCAAGGTAGGATCTGAATCCCAGATTATCACAAAAACATTCCAGTTGTGACTAGACTAGTTGTTACTGCCTCTGCCTCTCCCTTGAATGTAGCAGGTGTACAATTAATATTTGTATAGTTGCTTTGACATCATAAAAATAATTTCCAAAGAGGCCACATCAAATGTAATAAAGACCCCATGAACTTCAAAGCTGGGTGCTACATCCTCCTAAGCAGGAGTCTGGACAGCTGGTAGCAACTTTTTCTTTCTCTCTCCTAGAATTTTGGCTGCTCAATTTCACTAATACCTCCATTGATGGCATCCCAGGAGATCAGTTTCTTCAAGGAATACAAAAAGAACAGAAAATCCATCTGGCAGTCAATAAACTCAAGTCTGACAAAAGCTTATTTACCCTACCACGAATAAATGCACCTGAGGCCTTGGGTCTCTCTGGCTGCTAAGAGGCTGGATTGTAAATGAGCTAATTAGGTCATTATCGGAGACCCCTGGCTCCCACTGAGCCCTCCTGGTTTAGCTGACTTCTGGGCATGCCTGGAAGCCTCAGAGTTCATGTGTTTATGAATGGTTTGGGGCTCAGTGGGAGTATTTTAGATTTTATTTTAAAATAGTTTTTATCTTATGATGGTGTTTAGGGATTTATGAAAAGTATTGTGACTCTAGCTGTCTTATGAGGCGGGACACTATGCAGGAGCAGCTGCCCAGGCAATAATAGCTGTTGTCACTTGGGTTCCTTGGACAAAGACCAGCAGGTTGTTGGGGGCTCTACTTTCAGGTCTGGTAGCAGTGGTTAACAGAGGGACCAAATGAAAGTGTTCTCCCCCTCTCCAAATTTTCCGGCAGCATTTTGTCTAGATCTCACCTAGGTTTTCAGCCCACCCTACCTGCTATTCTGCTTGGGCTTGGAGGATCACAGATTTAGAACTTTGAGGGACCTGAGAAGTCATTTAATCCAATGTGCTCATTTCAAAGATGAGTCTGCTAAGGCTTAGATAGGTGAATTTACTTGTTCAAGGTCACAGAGGTAGGCTGCAGAGATAGAATTCGAACCTGAGTCCTCCAATACCAAATCCAGTGCTGCCCTCAGCCCCCACTGTACCACACTGCCCTCCCCTACATTAATGTTGTATCCTTCAGTAGAATATAATCTCCCCAAGGGCAGTGATAGTGCGTTTATATCCATAGTGTCTCATACATTTAAGGGGGGAGGGGGGATTTCCTGAGTATGGGGGCTTCCTACTTAGGAAACTCCACCCACCAATACATGCCAGCATCCATTCTGCAATTTATAGTCTTAGTTGCCTGGGGCACTTCGAAGGGTAATGCTTGGCCCATGGTCACACACAGGTCAGAGGTAGGATTTGAACTCATAGCTTTGTGATTCCAAGCTGCCTCTCAGAATCTTTCTGAGATGCTGCTTCTCTATCTTCTGCATGTTGTTGTTCAGCCATGTCTGACTCTTTATGACCCCAGACTATACTGTCCATGGGATTTCCTTGGCAATGATACTGGAGTGATTTGTCATTTCCTTCTCCACTGAATTAAAGTAAACAAAGGTTAGGTGACTTGCCAGGATCACACAGCTAATAAGTGTCTGGAACTGCATTTGAACTCAGATCTCCCTGACTTCAGCCCCAGGGCTCTATCCATTGAGTTACTTCCTTGTCTTCTGCTTAGTAGAGGCTTTATGTTGATTTGCTAAATGAATTGGAGGTAAAAGGAGGAACTGACAGCCATTCCTTGCTGTCCCTCTCTTATAGTCCTGTTAAAATGATAAACCCTTGTTCTTGAGGTGTTCCAATCTTTTCTTAGAAATCACCCCTTTCTAGAGAGAGCAGGGTGGGACAAAGAGTACTTTTGGGCAACCTTCTGGTTTCCCTCTAGAATGAATAACTAACAGGCTTGGTTAGTGAGATCTGTGGAGGGAATCAAGCTGTCTAGACCTCCCAGCTGTTTCTCATTAGGAGATACAGACCTCATTTGGCTCTGCATTTTATTTCCAGCCTGAATGAGTATGGGGTGATCTCATTCTTCCTGTGACCCATTGTTCGCATGGGTATGTAGCTTACTGGAGATGGTGAGGCCTGTTGGTCCCAGGTCAGCTTACCTCTCTTCCTTAAATCCAAGAAGAAAAACGTCTACACTATCTAACCATCAATGCAATCTGTAGCCAAGAGACTTCTTCAATATCTAACTCAAGGAAAAGATTGTTTAGGGAAAAATGGGCCAAGGAACTGAATGGTCTTTTCATCTTCAATCAATTAATTAGCATTTAAAAAGCCCTTGCTTCGTGCCAGGTACTGTACTAAGCACTGGAAGGGACAGACAAAAACAAAAACAGTCTCTGATTTCAAGGCACATATGTTGGGGAGGGGAAAACAAAATATGGTTAAGTACAGTAGGGATGGTATTAATCCAATGAGTCTCCTCAACGGATTGGATAAAATCATAGGATATAAAGACTAGTTAAGGGAGATAGTAAGATCTAAGGGTATGTCCTTTTCCGGCTCTGAGTGACCCATTTGCTTACAAAAAGGCCAGCTGAAGAATGACCAAGACTGCTCTTTTTTTTACCCACTCACTGATATGGTAAGATGAGGATAAGAGAGTTTAAAAGTGGAGGAACAGGCACTACAAGCACTCAAGCTACGGAAACAGTTGAGAAAAAAGCAGGAGGTGGAGGAAGAATCTAGCTCTTCACCTTAACTTTGGAGAGTTCAGAAAGAGGGAGAAAGGGAGGGGATTTCTTTCCCCTCCCATTCCTCATTGGCAGTGGCCTCTTCTAGCTGAACACATGGCAGTGTTCAGGTGAGTGGGGTCCAGTTGTGGAATCAAGCCAGCCAGAAGAGCTGAGAGTCCCCAGTAGACTGTGGGTGTCTCAAGAGCAGGGACATCATGTCCCTGATGCTTAGCACAGTCCCTGGAATAAAGTAGGTGCTTAATAAATGCCATTTGACTGTCCAGGATTGGCATCCTATTAGGGAGATGGCAAGCCTCAGTGCTGAGACCTTTTCTTGTCTTCAGGGTCTGCACTTTGGTCCTTAAAGTGAGTAGAAGTAGCCTCGGGTGGCATGTCAGCTGATTCTGAGGCTGGAGGCAGGGAATCCTGTGGTGATTATGAGACCAAGAACAGTGGGAGTCATTGGGAGTCATCGGTAGAATCAACAACATCAATTTCTCCTCTTCTGATATGCCTTGGCTACATGTCTTACACATGTGTGTGCCCTTCTCTGCTTGTGAACTCTTTGTCCACTCTTGCCCCACCCCCCTCACTCTATGGAGGAGATATGTTATTACCATATAGTTTTGGTAAATACTTTTGCTTTGAGCTAATTGTGTCCTTTGATTGACTAGTCCAGGTAAAAACCCTGATTGGGGCTTGTGAGCTCTAGTTTTAGGTTAAGGGCAATGTACCTTGAATGGGGCATTCATTCCTTGAAGGACCCAACTTTAGAATTTGAATGGGGGGAAGGAGCACTACATAATGAAATACAAAACCTAAGAAATAAACACAAAGTAATTAGAGAAGCACAAATAACTGGGGGAATCAGAAAGAGGTTCTCTCTTGAGGGTCTATTTGGATTGTCCACCATGAAATGTGCTTGGGGATTCTGAGCACAGGTCTTCTGTAGGAGGTGAACTTGGGCGGTCCTCCAAGGGAAGCTAGAGATTCCAAGAGGTAAAACTGAAAAGGGAGGACATCACAGGCACGGGGACAAGCAGCCCCTGTCAAAGCACACAGGTGGACAATAAAATGTCACATATGGGGAAAAGCAAACAGACCATGGTTGGATTATAGAGTACATGAGGGGCAGTCATGTGAAATCAAGTGTGGAAAGATGAACTTGAGCCACTCCGTATTAGAAGTGTGGTTTTAACCCAGGTCTTCCTGGTGCTGAAGCCAGCTCTCTGTCCACTACCCCACATGGCCTCTTGAATAAATGTCAAACAGAGGGCTTTGTATTTTATTCTAGACAACAGGGCTGGACAAAAGCTTCTTGAGCAGGGATGAGGTTCTAGAGAAGGATATAGTAGTATATGATGGCACCACCTTGTTTTAATTCTCTAAAATGATCATATGTCAACCTGATACTCTGAAGCAAAGAGACAATGAAACGTAGGGAAATGTGGGCTCTGAGCAGAAAGTGTTATTGCAACGAAGGCTATATTTCCTCCTTGAGTGAAGGCTGTGGCCATGGACAAGAGACATTTCTGTGGTGTTTGGGAATTTTTTCTTTCTCCTACATGTGGTTCACCCAACACAAATTATGCTTAGATTCCACGAATGTTTTCTTTCTCCTGTCATCCCCTCCCATAAGGGATCGTAAGACTGATAAGTTTCATAGAGTTAGAAGGGACCTGGGAAGTAACCTACTCTACCACTTTTAATTTACAAATGAGGAAAGTGAGTCCCAGAGGAATGAAACCAGAGATGTTATCAAAGATTTTTTCCAGTGTAAATGGAAAGAATGAAAATTGTTTTTAAAAAATTCCACCCCAAATTAAATACTGTGAAATGTTGACCAAACTTGGCCCAGAAGAAGAGATTTGAGACAGTCTTCCTTTTCTCCTTTTCAGAGGTGACTGGAACACTGCATACAGTCACACTTGATTGATGTGTTGTTTAGCTTTGTCAAACTTTTTTCTTTTACTTTGTATTGTAAGGGATAATTTAAGGGATGACTCTGAAAGAAAGAGGGATATCTTGGGAAATGGAAGTAGCAAATGCAAAAGATGTCAATAGAAAGTTAAATTTTAAATTAAGCTTTAATTTTAAAAATAATTATAATTAAAATCTTATAAAATCAGACACTTACTAGCAGTGTGACCCTGGGCTAGTCACTTTAACTTGTTTGCCTCAGCTTCCTCATCTGTAAAATGATCTGTAGTAAGAAACGGCAATAATCTTTGCCAAGAAAACCCCAAATGCGGTCAGGAAGAGTAAGACATGACTTAACAACAACAACAAAGCAGTAGATAAGAAACTAAAGGCAGAACTTTCTTCCCGGCTCTTTGAAGAATCATCTGATAACAGTGGAGTCTATGACAAATTCTGAATAACTTTCCAAGCAGGACTTTCATCCTTTATTTTTTACCATTTCTGGGTAAATGTGGAAGCGTTCACTCATCAGGGTGTCTTCTCTCTCTTTCACTTCTGCAGATGAAATAATGCAGCAGGAAATCCGGCCTCTTGCAGCAGTGGATATCATAGAACAACTCCATAGACAATTCGCCATCCTATCAGGTAAGAGTAAAAACAGGCTAGGAAATCCCAGCCTAGGGAACATCCTCCCTTCTGTTTGAAACTCCCTAAATCCAAGCCCAGCACTAGTGGGTGAGTGTCATTATCCACCCAAGCTGGGGAGTGGAGGTTCAAATGAATGGGTTTAACCAACGATGTGCTGGTAAATGTTTAACTGTCTCTCCCAGAAATTAAAAAAAGTACACAGAACACACTTTTAGTTTAATTTATATTATTAACACTTTCTTAAGTCTAGACAATCAACAGAATGATAAATCAAGTCCTGATATATTGTTTACCAATTTCTGAGTTATAAATGTGTATGCTAGCTCAGATTCAATCCAATTCTGATTCTATCTAGTTGAGATTTTATCTGGCCCACTTGTCAATACAAGTGTCACAAATGGTTAGGCTTCTTAAGAGTCAATCCAATGTGGTGAATCTTTAATAAACTTTGTTTTACTTTGACTGAAAAAAATAAATACGTATGCTAGAAATTTAACAATCAGGTCTTAGAGAAAACTGGCTTCAGCTCACCCCTGGGTTCAACATTTTGGTACTGGAGATGGTTTGATTTCATCCAAACACTTCTGTTCATGACCACCTAGAGAGGGATGCATGAAGGGTACAGAAGGAGAAAACGAACGAGCAATTAATAAGCACTTATTATGCATTTACTGTGTACTAGGCACTGTAGTCAGCCTTGGTGATACAAAGACAAAATCACAATTCCTGCTCTCAGGGAGATCATATTCTAACAGGGGAGACAATACAAACAACCAAGTATATAGCAGATAAATATAATGTAAATGGGGGTTTATCGCTCCTCTGATCTACCACTGGTTTTCTGTCCTGGCTATCTATTCTTAATGCCCACCATGGTGTTTTGTATAGAGTAGGCACTTTGGTACAGTGGAAAGAACACTGGTGTGGAGTCAAAAGTCCTATGTTCAAATTCTACCTGAGACAACTACTACATTCATGACCTTGGACAAGTCTATTAAACTTCTCTGAGCCTCTGTTTCTTCATCTGTAAAATGGAGGGATATGGCTTTTGAGGACCCTGCTCTAGACCATGGATCTAAGATCCATGTCTGTTTCTGCTTTGCAAAATGAGGAAGTTGGACCTTCCCAGCTCCAGAGCCATAATCTTACGTTCCTAATAAATTCTTCAAGAAGTCAGTCTTGGTAATAAAAGTTCATTAGAATATGTTAGATTTGGTAGGTTATCACTTTTTTTTCTCAGATGCCAAGAAACAGGGAGCTCTGAGGGGATGGAGGAGGTGTGGGCCAGAAGTGACTTCATAAGGTTTTGTAAAAAATTGTTTACTTCATTCTGAACTTAAGAAATAAAACAACCATTTCCATAACAAAGTGGGATAGAAAAACAGAGGATTTCACCTGAAATTGTAAATCCATTATGTACAACCTGCTATCCCTTTCAAATGTACAACGAAGTTATCATGTGACTTTCTCCCTTTCCCTTTTCTTTTCCCCTCCCCCTTTTTCCCCTCCCCCCAAACTTTGAAATGGGTACCATTAGACACAAATGTGTATGTGTGTATATGTATAAATATACAAATATATATTTGTATCTATCTATATCTATAAAATGTGTATGTATGTGTGTATATACATATATATATATATTCAAACAGCATCTTCCTTCATAGGATAATTGCAGTTAATTTGGGTATTTATAATAGAATAACTTGGTCATTCAAAGTTGTTCTTAAAACAATATTGCTGTTACTGTATACAGTGTTCTCAGGATTCTACTCATTTTGTTCTTTATTATTTCATGGAGGTCTCTCCATGCTTTTCTAAGATCATTGAACTCATCATTTCTTATAGCAAAATAACATTCCATCATGAATATATACTACAATTTGTTTAGCTATTCCCCAGTTGATGGACTTCCTCACAATTTCTAATTATTTGCCATCACAAAGAGAGCTTCTATAAATATTTTAGAATATACAGGTTCTTTTCCTTTTTCCATAATCATCTTGGGAAACAGTCGTAATAGTGGTATTTCTGGGTCAAAAGGTATAGGCAGTTCAATAACTCTTTGGGCATAGTGTCAAATCTCTCTCCAAAATGGTTGGATCAGCTCACAGATCTACCAACAATGACTTAAGGTCCCAATTTTTCTATATCACCTCCAACATTTGTCACTTTCTCCTTCTATCATTTAGATATTTAGCCAATCTGAAAGGTACAAAATGGTATCTCAAGGTTGTTTTAATTTGCATTTCTCTAGTCAATAACGATTTAGAGCATTTTCAAAAGACTATAAATTGTTGTAATTTTTTCATTGTAAAACTGCCTGGTCACGTCCTTTGATCATTTATCAATTGGGGAATGAGTTGCATTCTTATAGATTTGACAAAGTTCTTTATATATTTGAGATATGAGGTCTTCAGCTGAGGAACTGTCTATAAAATTCTGCCCCCCCCCAACTTTCTGTTTTCCTTCTAATCTTGGCTACATTTGTTTTATTTGTACAACTCTCTTTTAATTTAATATAATCAAAATTCTCCATTTTACATCTCACAATGCTCTCTCTTGTTTCTTCATAAATTGTTCACCTATCCATTAGTCTGATAGGTACACGTTTTTCAAATTTTCTTGTAATATCTCTCTTTATGTCTAGATCATGTATCATTTTGACCTTATCTTGGTAAATTATATAAGATATTGGTCTTTGCCCAGTTTCTACCAAACTGCTTTCCAGTTTTCTCAACAATTTTTTTTTTACCTAATAATGAATTCTTATCCCCAAAACTTAAATCTTTACACTTGCCAAACACTAGGTTACTATATTCGTTTGCTGCTGTAAATTATATGTCTTCTCTGTTCTACTAATCCACCTTTCTATTTCTTAGTCAGTGTCAAATAGTTTTGATAATATAATTTAAGATTAGGTGCTACTAAACCTCCTTCCTTTACATTTTTCCCATTAATTCCTCTGTATTCTTGACTTTTTGTTCTTCCAAATGAATTTTGTTATTATTTTCCTAAGTAAAATAATTTTTGGGTAATTTAATTGTGATTGCACTAAATATATAGATTAATTTTGGTAAAATTGTCATTTTTATCGTATTGGTCCTGCCTTCTCATGAATGATTAATATGTCTCCATTTATTTAAATCTGATTTTATTGGATAAGGGTTGATTTTAAGAATTATTTCAAAACTACCTTGTTAGGTTAGTGCTACAGATACTATCATCCTCATTTTATAGTTGAGGAAACTGAGATCCAAAGTGACTAGTCAAGTTACATAGCTGGTAAGTATCAGAGGCAGGATCTGAACTGGGAGGGCTCCTGACTCCAAGCCCTATGCTCTTCAAACTCCAGCACACAGCCTTCCAGTGCCATCCAACTATGCCACTTGAATGTTGGCATCCTGTCTCACACACACACACACACACACACACACACCACAGTAGAGCATGGAGGAAGCAGGAAGAGGATGGGGCTGTCAGCCAACAGCTGGGAGAATACCATGTGCTTTGTTTGTCTCTGACATTGCAACCCAGGCAGTAGCACAGGTCTTATTTTATCAGAGAAAATGGATCTAAACATATCATTATTAGATTATATTATGCTTATATATATATATATATATATCTTATATTACTAATAAAATAAAATTAAACAAAAACCCCACAATGAGTCAAAGAGGTTTGGCCAATGGGGTCAGAGATGATCTTTTCATTTTCTTTTGAAAAAAGTTTTATTAATGTCTTTTGTTGTTTTTTATATATCATTTTATTTTCCCAATATGTGCTACACTCTTCTTTCTAGATAGAAACCTGTGTTAAAAAAAACAGTTGAGTAAAACCAACTGACACCAGTTCCATAGCTCCCAGCATATTCCATATCCCGTAGTTCCCTCACCTCCCTACCAAGAAGAGGAAACATGTTTCATCATCTGTTTTCCTAGCACCAAGACTGGGCCAGGCAGGGAATCAGAGAGATTTTAACACCATTCATGTCCTTTTAATCCACACTGTTGTAATCATTGTTTCTAGCATTCTCTTGGTTCTGCTTCTTGTTCTGCATCCATTTATACAAATCTTCTCATGTTTCTGTGAATTCTTCATATTTGTCATTACTTACTAATATTCCATTTTCTTCATATGCCACAGGTTGCTCAGCCACACCACAACCCTTGGGCCCAGATTTTGTTTTAAGTATTTTGCTACCCTCAAAGGTGCTGTTACATATACCAACCCTAAACCAATGCAGATTGGCATCTCCCCTGTAGTTAGGGTCTTAAGAGAGTTGTAGGAGACACTGTGACATGTATGGGTCAGGGGAAGGACTTGAGCCTCGTCATAGGATCATAGATCATAGGACTGGGAGGAACCTTAGAGGCCATCAAGTTCAACACCCTTTTTGTACAATTGAGGAAATTGAGGCACAGAGGTTATATGGTCTTCTTGACTTTAAGGCTGGCTCTTTAACAATTAGAGCCCCTTCCCATTCTCTCCACCAAGTTTGCAGGGCTCAGGGTGGTCTCATTTTATAATCAGGGGAATAACAGGCTGGGGAGTGGGGATGGCCTTTGCTTTGGCCTCTCTAGGGAGCCTGATCCAGGCAAGGAAGCTAATAACCCCTTAGCAGAAGATAGCCTTGCTGCTTCCCAAGGTAGACCTTTGGGAGCCTGAGGAGAGTCAGAGAAATCAGGAAGCTGCAGCAGAAGGTGGTTTATGATTTTATTTTTGTAGACCAGGCAAAGCTAGGCAATGAGGTCATTAGTCCCTTCTCTGCCACGTGTGGTTTTGGCTTCTGCCAGCAGAGAACAAGGAAGCTGGATGGAGCTCAGAGTGCTTACTGAGTTTGGAGTCAGAATATGTGAGTTTACATTTTATTTCTGATGTTTATCATTCTGGTTTAGATGACTTCAGAGTCCCTTCTGGCTCTACACCAAGGCTCCCAAGACCTTTACAATATTTCTAAGGCAGACAATGCCACTTGGCCAGGAATGGCAGGAGGCAGGCGTTCTTGGTGGGAACCCAAGCTGCTGGGAGGCAAGAAGGATTCTCATAGGATTGAAGCGCAGGTTGCCCTTGACCATCATGACCAGATAGTGGGCTTGGCCCCAATCATATCTGTGTTCACTACCTACCTCCTTATGGAGGTGATCTATGGTCTCATGGCCTATATCCCTGGAAAAGGAAGTAGACAGCTAAGTAACAGGATGAGTTGATGGCAGGATCCTAGATTTAGAGCTGGAAAGGATATTATTGGTATTCTGGTCCACCCCCTCATTTTATAGTTGAGGAAATTGAGACTCAGATTAAGTGACTTGTCTAGGGTCACATGGCTAATAAGGATCAAACTGAGGATTTCCATCACAGCCTCTGTCCACTGAACCTTCTGAGTATCCATAAATCACTAGAAATGCAGAGGCAGATCTCTGGTATATTGGGTAGATTTTTGTGGAGGATTTATGGAGGAATATGGGTAAGAATCATACAAGATGAGAAAGCAGGCCTGGAATTCCATCTGGACCAGGAGGACAGCGCTCTCATTGAAGAATTTATACTCAAGTACTTGGCTTAAGTCATAGGAACTTTTTAAATCATGGATTTGGATGGTAATTACCAAGTAACTGGGTTCTAATCACTTTAGCCCCTTCTTAAATGTTCACATAGAGTCTCAAGTTTGGAGGGATTCTAGTCAAACCTGCATCTGAATAAGAATCCTCTCAGTCTCCCCAGCTAGTGGTCATTCAGCCTCTGTTTGAAGCCCTCCAGGGAAGGGAAATCCATCTCCTAGGGAAGCCCAGTCTACTTCTAGGGCAGTTCTAATTGTTAGGAAGTGTTTCCCAAACAAGTCAAAATGTTCCTCTCTGAAACTTTCTCCCTGCCCCCAGCCTCATCTCCATTGCTCCTAGTTCTGTTTTCTGGGGTCAGCCAGAAAACCCTGGCTACTCCAGGGTTTTCTGCTACTCCATCTTTCCCATGCCTAAATCTTTTTCAGCCTCATTTTCCTTTTCCCTAGTATGGGTATAACAATACACCTCTCCACAGGTTAGGTGGGCAGATCAAACAATAGCATGTGTGGAATACTTTGCAAGCCTTAAGGCACTGTAAATATGCCAGTTAGTATTACTGCTGTTAGTAATAGTGGTAGTAGTTTTGCCACCACCACTACTATTGCTACTACCACTACTACTTACTACTACCAATATTACTGCTGCTACTTCTACTAGTACTAGTACTGCTGCTGCTGGGGCTACTAATACCACTACCACCACTACTACTACTACTACCACCACTACTACTACTACTACTTCTTCTTCTACTACTACTACTTCTACTTTAAATAAGAGCTTTTTTTCTAGAGAAACCTCCCTCCCAGAAGCAAGAGAGTAGTTAGGATGATATTCCCTCAGGGACAGGTGAATTTCCTCCCTCCCTCTCCAAGGTTCAGCAAACAAGAAACAATGTTGAGATGTTTTCTCTGTTTCGTGACCCACCCTCCCCTATCCAGCCCCTCAGCCCCCTCTGACATGTAACTACTTCTTAAGAACCTGAGAAAGGAAACAGTTGCATTGGTAGAATATAAGCCTCTGGAGGGCAGGCTTTGTTTTCTTTTTGTTTCCATATGTATTCTATCCTCCCCCTCTTACTCACACCCCAGTTCTCATTATAGTGCATTGTACATAGGACATGTTTAATAAATATTTCTTGGATGGCGAATTAAATCTTTTTGAGATCAAAGGGAGGCAGATTCTAAGTGTCCTATTGGAGCCAGACTGGGACTCTGTCCTACCGCTAAAGATAGTTATTCCTGTGCTATTTTGTGGTTTTCAGTGAGTTTTTATGGTTATGATTATATTATTATTTATACATTTTATTTTATTAATTATATAATATTAATCAATGTATCAACATTAAATGAATGATTATTAATATTAATGATGTGTTAATATTACAATGTAAGTTATTGACCAGCTACTCACAGGAGCAAATGCACTGGCAAAAAGTCACTGACATTTATGTGGTTAATCGTCAGACGTTGGATTTAGAACTAGATGGTCGTCTAGTCTAATACTGTCATTGTATAGGTGAGGAAACAGGTCCAGAGAGATGTCCAAGATCACATGGGTAATAAGCCTCAGAGGTGGGATCTGAACTCAGGTTCTCTGACTCCAGAGATGGTGGAATTTCCCCACAGAGTTTGCCAAATTTGCTGTTTCAAACAACCTCATTTTATAGATGAGAAAACTGAGACTGGGAGAGTTAAGTGACTGGCCCAGGGTAACAGAGCTAATAAATGATGGAGCCCTTGGCTTCCTGCCCAGCCCACCCTGCTTATGCCAACCGACAGGACCTGTCTGGGTGGTCAACTCAGAGAGAAGCGTACCACCTGCTGTTTGGCCAAGGCCTACCTACAGTCTCAGGGAAGCTGGGCTTCCCTCCGTGATGTTCTATCCAATTCAACAAGGTTCCTAAGGATCCACTCTGTTTAAGACCAAATAACTGATACAGGTTCTAAGGGACACAGTGGCAAGACACGCAATGTCCTCTAAGGTCCCTTCTCAAAAGGATACTTCCCCTCAGAATCTAGCTCTGCGTGACCCTGTGTAAGTCACTTAACCTCTGAGGATTTTAGTTTCCTTCTCTGAAACATGAAGGCGTTTGTCTGGATGACCCCTGAGATTCCTTCTAGTCCAGACGTGGGGTCCTGAGTGTGCCTGGGATTTCAGGGAATTGGAGGGGAACTCATTCAGTTTGTTTCTGGCTAATAATCCTTTGTAGCATTCTCAGTAAGTGGTCATCCAACATCAGCTTGAAGACTTGCATTGAGGGAGAACATGCTCCCTCTCCCTTCCCAGACAGGCCTCTCTGCCTTGGCATAATCCTAATTACTGGGAAATCTCTCCCTGAAGTTAGTTCGGCTCTGCCTTTCGGTGGTCTCCACCCAGCCAAACGTGCATTTTCCAAGGCTTCTGGCCAATGCAGCTTCTCGTTTTATCCATTAACTTTGGAAAGGGAAGTGAACACAAAACCCGATTCATGAATGTACTCACTTGGCTTCTTGTTATCAAATGCTGGCTCACCACCATGACTTAGTGGCTAGGGTATTAAATTTGGAGCAGGAAGACTTGGATACAGATCCTAGCTCAGATACTTACAAGCCATGTGACCCTGAGCAAATTATTTTACCTCTTTGGGCCTCAGTTTCCTCACCTATGAAATGAGTAGGTGGTCTTTGAGGTCTTTTCTAGCTCTCAGTCTATAATTTATGAGCCTATGAGTTAGAGTAGTGAGTCCTCCATCACTGGAGGTATTCAAACATGGCTTGGACAACTGCTCCTTGGAAGTGGAATAAGAAGGGAATCGTGCTACAGGAAGGGGGTACACTCACTGACTTCTCAGGTTCCTCCGTCCCTCAATTCACTCAGTCTTCCTTGGGTGGGTCGTACTGTTCCAAACATCGCTTTTCCCTTTCTGCGCTATTGATCAGCAATTCCATGATGTGAGTGACAGAAACTCTACCATGCTCCAAATGCCACATTGTTAGGTTTTGCAAATGGAGAATGGAGATCCAGGAGAGGAAGGGGTCCAGTCAATACTTTGTCCTCCTCCTCACCCCCCCAGAAATATCCTCTACAGGATTAACGAAGCTCCCTTTATGGGAGGACTAGTCAGCTTAAGTGAGACCCCATACCTTCCTTACACTTAAATTTGACAATGCAGCCTGAATCTGAGTCTCCACTGAAATCTAAACAAACATTCAAACTCCCTGCTATTGACCGGGCACTGGGGAAGCAAAGATGAAAATGAAATAGTCCCTACCCATGAGGACCTTACTTACATTCTGTTGAAGAGACATCAGAGGTATAACTAGCAAGAGGAAAACAGAACATTGTCCCAGGGCACAGACAAAGCAGGGGTGTGGATCTCTCTCCCCATGACAGCGTCCATATTGTTTGCTAGTGGGCCTTTTCTCCCCATGAATCAACACGCATTTTTATAGCACCTAGTGTAATGTGTGGTGCATAGGAAGTGCTTAATCAATGCTTATTGGATTGAAAATAAGAAATGAAAAGCAGCAGAGCTGACCTTGGAGTTACAAAATTCTGGGTTCAAGCCTGGCATGTGACACCTGCTGGCTGTGTGAGTCCAGGCAGTATTCCCTCTCCCACCTCCACCCCTCAGCAGCTTCCAAAGAATCTAAGATGCAGAACAAGTGCCAATCTAAAGTGTTAAAGGGAATATTCTCACCAAGAGTTCCTAGCATCAGTGAAATCACAGGTCCACTCCCCTTGCCCCTCCCTCCCCCAAACAGAACCTTTTACTTTCAGGTTGCTGGAATGACTTGTGCTGGAAAAGTGTGGAGATAGAGAATTAGCAGGTTTGTTCAGTTTGGCTGAAGTGGAAGGTTAGGAAAGGTGAAGATAAGGCCAGAATGGCTGACAGGACCAGACTGTAGAAGGCTTGAATGCCAGCACGAGGCGAACCAGTCAGGAGGTTATTGAAATAATCCAGGTATGAAGTCATAAACTCAAGCTCTGGAAGGGACCATAGAGATCATCAAGTCATAGATTTAGAACCAGAAAGGATCTTGGAGGTCATCTAGATCAACCCCCATATTTTACAGATGAAGAAACTGAGGCCCAGAAAAGTTCAGTGACTTGTCAATGACATAAGTTTTGAACATTCTCAATAATAACTGGCATTTATACAACCAATTAATCTGAACTTCACAAAATATTACATATGAGGAAACTGAAGTTCAGAGAAATCACCTGATTTGCCTACAGTCACAGAGCTAGCCAGTGGAAGACATTAATCTGTATCCAGGTTTCCTGACTCCAAGTCCAGTGTTCTATCTATCATACCATACTGCCTCACATATGATAAAGTTAATTAAAATACTTTTTATTTCTTCCAGCTTCAAAATGTGAGGCATCATTCTGAATATGAAAACTTTTGTGATTTGAATGAAAATGTCTGCTTTGGATAGGGAACCACGTGGTTACTTCATCCTACCCTGAAAACAAAACCTGGATTATGTCTGATTATAGGAGACTTGTTTGATATCTGAGTTGATGTGGTAGGGGAAATACCAGGATCCCAAGGGGGCAGTGTCAATTCTAAAAGGAAAAGTTCCTCTGAACTCTGTAACATGATCCTTGTTCTAGCTGGAGGGTTTTATATTTCTGATGATGTCAGCTGGGCTTCGTTGCTCTCCATGATGAAGTGAGGCAGAAACATGATATCTAGACATGGTGCCAGTCTCTTCAGATCTGTGAACAAGGAAGATTCATTAGCACATCTATCAGTTCAGATTTTGATCACACTTCTAATGACAACTTGAATCATGTGTTTAGTGCCAGTCAGGCACCGATCATGTGTTTTAATGTCCCCATGGATTCTTGGAGCTCTAGATCAAGTAACATTTTCAAATTCTGATAGTTAAGGCTAAAAAAAGGCATCAGATCTCACTTAAGCTGATCATTCTTCCTCAAAGAACCATAAATGGAACCTGTATTAATGAATTTGTTCATTATTCTTTCTTTCAGGAGACATTAACCTCCATTTGGTCTTGTGTGCGTGACCTGTCAAGTCATGATTGTAGAGGGGCTGATCATCCAGCGCCTTTTATCTCCTCTACCTCTTAGTCGTCCTGATTTTTGATGGTTTGCTACTTTTAGGAGTTTGACCAAGGATCAAACAGAGGAATTAACAGAAATTAAAATATATAATAGATCACTTTTTGCATATTGTTAGAAGCTCTAAGGGAAAAAAGACTTTACTTGGAAAGGAAATTGGAAACTCTTAAGTGATTAGTAGATGAATTTGTGGACCTTGATCATTTCTTGCTATTTATTATTTTTTAAATGTCTCATTTCTTTTTTAATTTTTTTCAATCTATTTATTTATTTATTTTTAGTTTTCAAAATTCACTTCCATAAGTTTTAAATTTTTCTCCCCCTCCCTCCCCAAGACAGCATGCAATCTGATATAGGCTCTACACATGCATTCCTATTAAATACTTGGCATGTCTTTGCCCTTCGTTATTAAAGGAAGTTGAGAGTGGGCAGCATGTCCTTTGTTGATAATGTTATTTATTGTACGAGAATCAGGTGCAGAAGCTGAGCCATTTGGAGTTGCTGTTGTGCTTCCTTTGTCTATACCATCCTTCATATCCAATGGCTCTTCAGTAGTAGTCAGAATAGCTAGCATTTATATGGTGCTGTAAAATCTGTGAAGCATTTCAGGTTCCTTATCTGTAAAATCAGGAGACTGGCCTGATTGACCTCTGAGATCCCTTCTGGGTCTACAGTCTATGATCCTATGACCTTTTGAGCAAGTCCTAAAATCTTCTTGGTTTTCAGTTTTTTTTCTTTGTAAGATGAGAACATTGGAATGGATGATTTTTGAGGTTCCTTTTACCTGTACATCCGTGATCTGAGCTCCTGTGATCCAGCCATGACCATATATACCTCACCCAAAGAAGTTTGGTTGAGAATCCGTTCCAATTTCTCATGCATTACCACTTTTTCTCACAAGATGGCGTTAAATACTTTATTGTCTCCAAGGGCAGTCTAAGATCATGGCGGGAGTTCCACCTTTGGAATAAATGTTCAACCTTAGGCTAATGTCCATTTTTAACCCAAGGGACAACCAAGCACAAATATTAAGTATTCTGTGTAAATCCAAACAACTTAACCTTCTCTCCATTAGATGTGAAGTTGAATTTGCAAAATCACTTGTTAAGCTAAAAGTCTAATTATGTCCCTACTGTGTGCTTTCTGGGGTTTTAGTTACACTAAACCTTAACCAGTTCTGCAGGTTAATGATAGAGGCAGAAAATCATATGGGTTTTCCCTCATTGAAGGCCTTCAAATGGAGGCTAGATGACTATTGCTTGGGGGTATTGATGAGGGCATTGTTGGTCAGGGAAAGGGCTAGACTAAGTTGTCTCAGAGAATATTCAACTCCGACATTCTTTGGTGATTTCTAGCAATATAAGATCACTAATATTAAAAAACAATTCTCCACAAAATTTTAAGGAGGGGAGGAAGGAGGGAAAGGAACAATTACTTATTAAATGCCTGCTGCGTCCCAGGTACTGTGCTAAACACTTTACAAATAATGGGGAACGGAGGAGGAAGGGACCTCTGAGAGCATGAATTTTAGTGTTAAAAAGGATCTCAGGGTTCATCTTGTCTATCCCATACTTAAATGAGAATACCCTCTACAACATACCTACAAAAAAGCTCCTCTACTCTCTGCTTCAAAATGTCCAATGAGAGATTTCCATTCACTTTTCCAAGCATTCTAGTCTGTACTGGGACAACTTTCATTGTCAGGAAGTTTTTGTTGATTGCATGTAGCACATGAGTGCATTGTAGGAATTTAATACATACATTTTTGATTGACTGATTGACATCAAACCTCAGTTGGCACCTTTCAACTTCTAGTTCTGCTCTCTGTGACACCAAGAGGAACAAATCAAATCCTTCTTCCCAAAGACAGCCCTTTAAATACGGAAACTGAGCTAACACCTCTCCCTGCCCAGCCCTACTCTTTCCTTCTCCAGACTAAATTTGTCAATGTACTTTCTAAATTGTGGCAATATAGAAGTGGCAACTAGAACCTAGAATCTGGCAATTCCAGATGAGGTCTGAGTAGAGCAGAGAACATTATCTCTTTCCTCCTGAATACTGTGTTTCTCTTGTGGCAGCCCAAAATTGAATGAGCTTTCTTGGGTGCCATATTGCATCTTGTATTGCATCTTGTCCCATCCCATTGTTTCACAGATGAAAACCAGATGCAGAGAATCAAAATGACATTTGCACAAGGTCTGTAAATCCATGGCAGGAGCTAGGAGTCTAAAATTCAGTTTCCCTGTGATCCTTCTGTACTATGATGCCTCCCATGAACATTGGCTGATTAGAACCCTGTTGTAACATGTCTGAATTTATCCTTCTCAGAGGAGACTGTAGATGTCATTCCAGCTGTGAAAAGTCCACAGAGAAAGAATCAGAGACAGAAAGTAACAAATAATCTCATCTAGTCTCCTTTGAAGACAAAATAGAAACAGTTGTACAAGCCTGGACAAGAAGATAATTTCTTTTTGTGTGACTAATGATGTTACATCTTAAAGGCAATCCTAAATATTTTGCTAGCTTTAAAAAATAGTTTCTAAATGACTTTACATAATTTATCTCATTTGAGTTTCCCAGCTACTCTGGGATGTGGGTGTTATAAGTATTGTGAATCCCCAAATATTAGACTGAATTGTTGTCTAGGGTGAAGAGAGAGAAGACAGGACTGCAACCCTCTAGCCTGCATGAAGATGAATAACTCTCCAATAATAACAATAGCAATATTTACCTTTTCTTACCATTTAGATTGTAAGTTTCATGAGAGCAGGATCTATCTTTTGACTTTCTGCATATCCCCAGTGCCTAACACAATGTCTAGCACATGATAGGAGTTTAAGAAATGTTTATTGATTGATTGACCTATGATTTCCTTGGTGTGGGGGACTCCCGATGAGAGAATTCCTTCTATGAGTGCAGATTGGCACTTGTTCTAGCATTCACAGTAGACAGTTGCTTGGGACGCTGAAGAGGTTAAATGACTTATGCAGGGTCACCCAAACTGTCAGAAGTGGGACCTGATCTCAGGTCTTTCTTGCTCTGAGGGGGATTCTCTATCTCTTGTATTTTGCTACTTCTCAACCACTACTACAGGAAGGACGATACTAATAATAGTACAGCAATAACATTGTAGCAGCAACGATAGTCATAGTAATAAATAAATAACATTTATAGAGAGCTTTAAAGTTTGCAAAGCATTTTTTAAAGATATTTAGCACCCCTAGGGGCTTGTTTACCCAATCCTTACTACCACCACTGGCCAGTTGAGTTCCCGGAAGGGTGGTTTCAGGTTTCTAGAGGGTAACCCGTATAGTTATCATCTTAAACACTAGCTCACGAGCCCCCACAGGTGTGCTTCCCCTTAATCATTCAGTACACTCAGTTCTTCAGCAAAGGAATTGATTCAAATGGTGTTACAAAACATTTCACCAAAATATGTGACTTATACTCAGCCAGAAATATACCTAGAGAGGAGAAGAATGAGCACTTATTGCTTATTGTACAATGGTAGTGAGGCACATGTGCAAGGACAACAGTTTCAACTCCTGAATTGAAGGTTTTCCCTGACTTTTCTCCCCTGTAGAAGGGTCTATGAGTCACTCTGCCGTTTCTCATGGGAGGAGAGTGAGGTCTTGACTGATGGATTGGTGTGAATATGGGTTGGACCACTCTGTGGTTAGGCTGGCTTATAGAAGTACAGGGTGTGAATGCAGTCTATACTTTTTAGGTACCTTCCTTGTCTTGCTTACCGCTTCATAAACAGTTAAGACATTCAAGCCTTCCCCTCTTCTTAGGGCGGGCAATGCTTATTTTGCATCTAAAAGTTTTCTCATTTACCTACGCTATCTCCATCCTTTAACCTCTGTAGACCTTCAGTTTTTACTCAGATCTCATAGGGCATCCCCCATCTTACACCTACCTTCTCCCATTTAACCTTCATACCACCTTTTTTAGGTAAGCATTACAACTATCATTCCTTCATTCAATCATTAAACATCACTTGCTTACAAAGAAAGGAAAAAGACAGTCTCTACTTTCAAGGAGCTCACCGTCTAATGGGTATCATTGTGCCTCTTTTATAGGTGAGGGAAACTGAGAATCAGAGACAAAATTGCTCATGGCCGCAACAACCAAATGTTAGGATCTGAATTTGAACTCGTTACTCCCAGCTCCAACTTAATACCTGGCTCATTCATCTTATTCATTCAGAAAAAAACCAATCCATTTCACTGAAAGTCTCCTCTTTTCACCTCCTCTTCATCACTCAAATGCTTTCCCCCACCATTTCCTTCGTCCCACTCCCATGATGAGGTAGCCTTTCTTCTTGCCAAGGCAATGCAGAAGTGATGCCATCCCTTTCCATCTTCTCCAGATGATTGCTCCCACTCTCCTCTCTACTCTCTCACTCATCTTCAGTCTCTATCTATCTATTGGCTGCTTCTTTGCTATCTACAAGTATGCCCACATCTTCCTATCCTTAAAAAACGCTCACTGATCCTACCATCATCACTAGCTGTTGTCCTATAACTCTCCTCCCTTTCATGGCTAAACTTGAGAAAGCTGGCTCTGAAGGAGAAAGTGAGGCTGGCAACCTTTCACAGCCCACCCTCTCTCAACAGCAAGTCATGTCATCATCTTGATGTCATGATCCTCTTCGAGAACAAAGGACAAACACAATAACCTCTCATTGGCTTCTAAGCTCTCTATAGCCTAGCTTCTGCCCTCATCATTCAATTGAAACTGCTCTCTCCAAAGTTACCAATGATCTTTTAAAAAAATATTGCTATCATTTACTTTTTTAATCACCATTTCTCCCATTCTCTATCACCCTCTCTATATCCCATAGATTCATGACATATAAGAAATTATATTTTTAAATTAAAAAAAGAGGAAGAAGAGAAAAAGTCAGCAGAACCAATTAATACATCAGAAAGTCCAAAAATATATCCAATGTTCCACCATGGGCTTCTGAAAGGCAGTGGGATAGGGATGTCTTCTCAAATTTCTTCTTCTGCATATAGTTTGTAATTTTTCAATATCCACTTATATTTTTTCTTGTATAATGTTTACTTAAAAATAAACTGTTGATGTGTTCTATCTCTTTACACCATCGCAGTTATCCCCAGTCTCTCCCTTTCCCCTCTCAGAGACCCATTCCATATTCGTACAACAGTAACATTAACTTACAATGGTTTTGTGAGGACTATTATTTCCATTTACATTATGACAGTCATTGTGTATATTGTTTTCTTGACTCTACACACTTCACCATTTTTCAGTTCATGTTAGCCTTTCCTTATTTCTCTGTATTCATATCTATTGTTTCTTATAGTGTTAGGCACTTCCTTGCTGTGTGAACTGGGACAAGTCTGTTTACCTTAGTATCCTCAACTGCAAAATGGGAGTATAAAAGTATCTGTCTCACAGGGTTCTTGTGAAGCTCAAATGAAGCATTTGTAAATCACTTAGCACCATGACAACAGGTACATAGGAGGTGCTATATAAATGCTCATTTCCATTCCTTACCTTCCCCAAGTAGTATTCCATTTCAATCAAGTACCACAATTTGTTTAGTCATTCCCTAATCAATGAAAATCTACTTTCCAGTTCTTTTTTACTATCAAAAAAATATCACTGTAAATATTTTGGTACCAATGACTTCTTAATTGCCAAATCTAAAGGAGTTTTCTCAATGATAATCCTTCTTGATCTGTTTGATGCCTTTGATGTTGTTGATAACCACCTTCTCCACGATGCTCTCTCTTTTCTCGGTTTTTGTGACACTGCACTCTCCTGGTTTTCCTCCTACAAGTCTGACTGTTCCTTAGTATTCTCTTTTGGTGCATCTTCATCCAGGACATGCCCACTAACTAGGGGCATGTCAATGCTTTGTCCTAAGCCCTCTTTTCTTCTCACTCCATATTATCTCTCTTGATGATCTCATCAGCTCCCATGGTTTTTGTTATTACCCCTATTCCAATCAGATCTACTGGTCCAACCCCAATTTCTCCCCTCACTTCTAGTTTCCCATTTCCAGTTACCAATTAGATATTTCAAATGAGATGTCTCAGGGACATCTTAAACTCAATATATCCAAAACTGATCTTATTACCTTTTCTCCCAAACACTTTATTCTTCCTAATTTCCCTATTACTGTAGGGGTTTGGGATCACCCTCCATTCCTTAGTCACACTGATCCCATATAGTTTGTCTATTGCCAAGTCTCATTGTTTCTACCTTTGTAATGCTTCTCATACGTATAATGTCTCTTTCCCTCTGCCAAAGCTGTCACTCTGGGGGGAGGTACTTAGCACCTCACAACTGAACTAATGCAGTAATATTATGACTGGTTTCCTTGACTCGTTTCTCTTCATTCCATTCTGCAGCCAAAGTAATCTTGCTAAATCTCAGGTCTGACCATGCCAATTCCCTAATCTGTAAACCCCAGTTGTTTCCTATAACCTCCAGGATCAATTATCAAATGATCTTGGCTTTTAAAACCCTTTCTGATGTTGACCTTTCCAGCCTTCTTATGCTTTGGGATGTTCCACATACTCATGGTCTGGTGATGCAGACATCCCTATTGTCCCTCATACATGGCATTCCATCTTCTGATTTCATGCCTCTTTGTTTGTGACAGCTTGCCTCCAATTCCTGACTTCTTTCAAGACTTAAGTCAAATTCTACCATCTGCCTTTTCTGATTCCCCTCACTGCTAGGGCCTTCCTCCAATATTATCTCTAATTTATCCTGATATGTCTTATATGTACGTAGGTATTTGTATGTGGCTTCTTCCATTAGAGAGTGAACTCCTTGAAGACAGGGAGAATGCCTTTCTGATTAGCACAGTCCTTGGCACATGGTAAATACTAAATACTTTTTGACTGACACAACTACCTCTTATTTCTATGGAAACCATGAAAATCCACATAAAATTCTGGATATCCTTCCTCTCTTGTTGCAGGAGGCCGAGGGAAAGATGGAGCCCCGATCATAACCTTCCCTGAGTTTGCAGGCTTCAGCGAAATTCCTGATGAAGATTTCCTGAATGTTGTGACCTACTTGACCAGCATTCCCAGGTAAGCCAGGATGCTCTAGTCTGATCCTTTCCCAGCCTCTTCCCTTCTGTGTTTGTTCTATGGCTGTGTATAAGGGTAAAGAGGGAATTTTTCTTCCACATCAGTACATTTCTCATGAATGGGCTGATCACTTCAGTAAAGGAGTATAATCAAAACTTGAGAGAGAATAAAATTGAAAAACAAGAATACTGATGAATCTTTGTGCTTAAAATTACATATTTGAAACTGAAAGGAATCTTAAGGGACATCTAATAATAAATTAAAGCTACCAGGAAACTGAGAAGTCATTATATCTAACCTCCTCATTTTACAGGTGAGGAGACTTGAGTTGAAGAGAAGTTAAGTGACTTAATTAAAGACACACAGCTACTAAGTCTCTGAGATGGAATTTTGATCCAGATCATCTTGACTCCAGATCTATTATCCTATCTAGTACATCATACTACCTTCCCATTTGAAAGTAGCATGATATACTGGAGAGAGAACTCAGTTTTGAAGTCAGTAGAGACTTGAGGATTCAAATCCTAGTTTTGACATTTGATAGTTTTGTGACCCTGAAAAAGATCCTGGACTGTGTCCTCATTAATAAAATGGGGGTTAGAATATTGTCACTATCCGTGCCCTAGATTTGTTTTGGTTGGGGGTAAAGAATGAAATATGCAGAGCTTAAAGCACTATAAAAATATATTTGTATCTATTTATATATGCTTAGGTATACATATGAAGACAAGAGGAAGAGGAGAGGGAGATTGATGGCTTCTTGCCCACTTGGTTGGCAGACGTTGTGTCTCTTCTTAGAATGATTCTTGTCTTTGAAGAAAGACCAATTGTCAATCATAATTATTCCATTAATTTCTTTCCCCCATCATTCTCTTTTGCTTCCTTTCTACTCTTCATCCCACCCCTGGCATCTTGGTGAGGAAAGAGGGGGATGAAAGAGAAGGCTTGAGAGATGGGGATTGGAAGGCTTGGTTTCAAGCTTTCAATTGTGTATAGATGAGAATAACTGCCTTGACTAGTTTTGGGAGTTCATGGATTTGTCATCCTCCAAAAGGTTGTCTGGTAAGAGACTATGGTACTTGACATCTCAAATGTTCTAAAATTAGTGGGAACAGGGCTCTGAACCCCAGAGGAACCCTTTGACTCAGTCTTTCATCCAATAAACATTTATTAAATGCCTCTATGTGCCATGTACCATTCAGGTTCCTATGGGGAAGATGTTCCTTCAGTACAAAGAGGGTGTTTCACTGCTGGCCAACCTCTCTTCACTGGCACCATAGGATCATAGCTTTAGCAGGCCAGAGAAGTTTTATAAAGCTAATATGATCTTGGATTACATTAAGAGGGCTAGGGCTTCCAGAAACAGAGAGGAGACAGCCCCATTGTTCTTTGGGCTCCTTTAACCTCCCTTGGATTGCTAGGTGTGGTTCTAGGCACCACCTTCTTTCCATTGGCAAAGATCACAGTGATAGAATCATTGCTTTAGGATGGAAGAGACCTTAGAAGCCCCCCGGTCCAACCTCTTCATTTTGCATGTGAGGGAGCTGAGACCCAAAGACATAGTAGATGCTTAATAAATGCTTGATGACTGACTGACAGAAGGACCTTGAGCTCACTCCATACAAGGATTGCTTGGAGGGGTCATGCAGGTTAACTTGGAGAAGACAAAACTTAGGGGGACCATGAAAGCCTCCTTCAAAAATCTGATATGTGAAAGAGGGATAATCCTTATTTTCTTTTGTCCCAGAGGGCAGAACTTGGAGCAGTGAGTAGAGGTTGCAAGGAGGCCAATTTAGGTTCAATGTTGAGGAGAAGTTTTTAAGAGAAATAGCAGCTGGGATGAAGAAATGAACCTAGAATCAAGAAGACCAGAATTCAAATCTGGCCTCAGACACTTACCTGCTGTGTGACCTTGGGCAAGTCAATTGACCCTTCTTGCCTCAGTTTACTCATTTGTAAAATGAACTGGAGAAGGAGATGGCAAACTACTCCAGTATCTTTGCCAGGAAAACCCCAAATGGGGTCACAAAGAGTCAGATAGACTGAAAATGACTCAATAATAATCAGGGCTATAAAAACTCAAAGAAAGAAGGAAATCATCAAGTAGGGAGATATTATTGAGCCTAGGCCTTGGAGGATGGGTAGATTTTTATTTGTTAATTAAAAAAATATGTGTGCACACCTACTCTGTCATGGATTGTGTTTTTGGTGGGTAGAGATGAGAGAGAAGACACTATGTGGAAATAAGGATGTGAGCAAAGGTGAAAAGAAAAACATGTAGAATTTCAGAGTGGAAAGAGATCACAGCAATAATTCGATCCAATACATGGTGGGATGACAAAACACTGACTCTAGAGTCAGAGGAGCTGGGTTCAGATCCTGCCTCTGACCCTTACTCCCCGGGGGACCCTGGCCAAACCTCTTCCTTTCGTTACCCTGGGCCTCTGAAATGTGGGATCTAGGGTCCATAGCCTTTTCTACAATTTCTACTCATTGTTCCTGGGGCCAAGCAGAAAACATCTAATCCAGGGGCTGGTTGTTGTCCTTTGTCTTCCAAGAGGACCAAAATGACAGCGCCATTGTAAAGTGAAATTTCAGTGTGTCTGGCTGTGGATGATCAGACCAATATGAGCTCAGAATGTTCTACCACAAGTTGGGCACAGATAATCCATAGGGAATTTGTGACCTTCTAGGTCTTTGGGTGCAGTCTTTTGACCAAGTCCAAGTTTTACTGAACAAATCCTTTTATTAAGGGGCTTTGTTCTGGGAAGTCTAGATTTGGTCAAAGGGCCATACATACTTGGGTCCTTTTCAAGGTGTGAATTCTAGAATGGAGCAGGTTAAAAGCGGGTGTGTTGAGTTTTTTAGGCTTGTGAGCAGCTAAAGCAGACATACGGTCATGAATTTCTTGGAATTGCACAGAGCTGCCTCAACCACTCTTGCACACCATGCTCTTGACACATACAGAGCTTAGGTTCTGCTAAAAACCGCGCACCCTCTCCCCCCATTTTTTTTCACACGAACAGTGTCTCCACTAACTCCCACTATCTCACTGTTGTGAAATTGCTATTTCCCAACTGCTCAGATATACAAGGGCAAAGGGAGAGGGAAAAGTCAGAGGAATCAGAAGTTATATTCTTAGCAAGAGGTGGGGTCATTAACTGAAATAGGGAGGCCAGGAGAAGGAACTGATTTGGCCTAGGAGACCAAAGCAAATTCTGTGTGCCAAAGGAATATCTGGGTAGAAATGCCCAGTGGGTAGTGGGAAATTAAACAGAGATCCACATAGGATCTAGAACTGAAGAGAGAAGTTGTGATCAAAATACAATTTTCCTCCCCAATTGATAAATGGTCAAAGGATATGAACAGGCAATTTTCAGAGGAAGAAATTAAAGATATTTATAATCATATGAAAAAGTGCTCTAAATCACTACTGATTAGAAAGATGCAAATCAAAACAACTCTGAGGTACCACATCACATCTATAAGATTGGCAAACATGTCAGAACAAGAAAATGATAAATGCTAGAGAGGATGTGGGAGAGTTGGAACACTAATTCATTGTTGGTGGAGCTGTGAGCACATCCAACCATTCTGGAGAATGGTTTGGAACTATGCCCAAAGGGCTACAAAAATGTGCATACCCTTTGACCCAGCAATATCACTACTAGGACTGTATCCCCAAGAGATCATAAAAATGGGAAGGGGTCCTACATGTACAAAAATATTTATAGCAGCACTCTCTGTGGTAGCCAAGAACTGGAAATCAAG
>CM053771.1:513351752-513469861 GCA_028658325.1 Potorous gilbertii
GAGAAAGAAATATGGAAGTCATTCGCAGAATGTAGCAGATCATGTTTGTGTGTGTGTGGGGGGGGGGTTTAGTGTATTATGTTTTGATTTGTTATATGATTTCTTCCATTTATTTTAGTGCGACTACATAGCATGGCTATAGTGGAAACATACTCAATAGGAAAATATATGTAGAAACTATACAGAATTATATGCTATCATGGGGAGGGAGGGGGTAGTGGGGGTAAGGTGTGGGGGAGATAAAATCTTAATTTGAAGGAAGTGATTATAGAACATTAAAAAAATAATGATAAAAAAAAATACAGTTTTCCCAAAGGTTTGCATATGGAGGTGAGAGCTGCCTCAAAGCCTTGGTCCAGGCTGTCTCCCATGCCAGAGACGCCATCCCTGCCCACCCATATCTCACAGACTCCCTAGCTTCCCACTTTCTACAGGACACCTTCCCTGATCCCTCTCAGTTCTGGTGCCTTCCCTCTGTTAATTATTTCCTATTTATCCCATATATTGCTTGCTTTGTGTATATTTATTTGCATATTGTCTCCCCCACCAGACTGTAAACTCATTGAAGACAGGGACTGTTTTTTGCCACTTTTTGTATCCCTAGCACTTAGTACAATGCCTGGCACATGGCACTTCATAAATGCTTGCTGATTGATTGTAAGCACGAGAGATTGAATACATATGTGGAACCTTTACCACACTGCTTGCTATCTCAGGAACAAGGAAGGGGGTGGGGCAGAGAAGAAAGGGAGGAAGGAGCAGAGGGAGAGAAGGGGAAGAGAAGAGAAGGAGTGGGGAGAGGAAGCAGGAAGAAGGGAGGGGAGGGAAGGAAAGGAAGGAGAGAATTTGAAATTCAAAAATTTAGGAAACATGTTAAAAGCTTTTTACATGTAATTGGAAAAAATATATTAAAAAATAAAAACAAAACAAAGAGAAAGAAAACATGAGAGATTAGAAGAGTTAATTGAAGGAGAATTGTGATAGAAGATAAACATGCATCCAACCATCCTTTCATCCATCCATTCATCCTTCCATTGATTCATCCATCCACCCATCCTTCCATCCTTCCATTGATTCATCCATCCACCCATCCATTCATCTTTCCATTGATTCATCCATCCACCCATCCTTCCATCCTTCCATTGATTCATCCATCCACCCATCCTTCCACCCTTCCATTGATTCATCCAACTATCCATTCCACAAATACGTATTGAATGCCAATCACAAGCATGGTGCTAGGCTGGGAATACAATCATGAATGGGTCATAGTCCTTGCCTTCAAGGAGTTATATCCCAGTAGGGGAAAAGATCAGAAGTTTGCGATCAATGTTAGGTCTGTGAGCAGTTAAAACTGATACATAGTCATTGACTTCTTGGAGACGCACAGGAATCCCTCAAATACCTTTGTACACTGTGAGCTGGTGTAAAGTAAAACCATTTCTCTACTCTAGTATAAGTGTGGGAGTGCAATTGAGCCACAGAGCTCTTTGTCCCTATCTCTGTTTCAGTCATGGGTTCATGTTGTGTCATTGAGTGTCATCCCCTCCAGATGCTTGGAATCAACTTTGTCCAATAACAAGAAAAGTAATTCCTTCTTCTGACAAATGATCAGTTCTTCATTAAGCAACTCTGACCCTTGTCCAAGTCCCAAAACAACAGAAAAATCTGCCCATCTTGTGTCAAGTACAAGAAAACTTTTAGGTTAGTGGAGCAGAAATATATTTAAAGTTCATTGTCAGATAGAACTATACTGATTTGCTTATAGGGAATCTTCTATAATGAAGAATTCTGTATAACAAATAATTTCTTTGATATTTTGTCATATAATTGTCATATTTTATAACAAAAAGATGTGAAAGCTCCAGGATGGTCTATTACATATCAATAAATGAACAAATAGTTCAATTAATTTTTTAAAAATGAATTAAGGGAATTTTAAAAATATAACTTAAAAGGACCATTGTTTTGGTAATATAATTAATTATTGGTTAACTTAGCTGCTTTTGACCTGGTTTGTCTGAAGTTCTGAATCAAGCTTTTCCCACACTTGAATGAGATCTACCTCACACAATTCATTCACAAATGGGTGTTGTTGGGCAAATTACTTAATTTCTGGACGTCAGTTTGCTCCTCATTAAAACAGGTTTTGGGTATGAAGGCATTTTGTCTATTATCTATAATCTTAGAAGGCTAAGGTTGGTGAATCCATTGACCTCAAGAATTCTGAGTGACAGTCAGGCCATAGTAAATTATATGTCCTCATTAAGTCCGGAACCAATATGTTGAGCCCCTATGAATGAGGCCAGGCAGGAAGCTTTAAGGCTGTCTAAGTAAAGATGAACCAGCCCAGGTTAGAAACCCCAGGTTAAAGCTTCCGTGTGGATCAGTATTAGGATCCTGCCTATGAGTGACCACTGCTCTTCTAACCTCTAGTGGAAGGAAGGGAGACATATATAAATACATGCAGCATAAAGAGAATATAAACAAAATAGTTAAATATAAAATAATTTGGGAAAGATAGAAGGCACCAATAGGTGGGAGCATCAGAAGAGGGTTTATGGTATGTGAAGATGGTACCTGAGCTGCATCTTAACCAGAATTTAAGAATACCTTGAGTGACCAAACTGCACCAATGGATGTGATACTGTGTTTTTTTAATCCACAAATTAAAGAAAGTAGATGTGGGATGACAATTTTTATTTCAGGGTAGGATTATGGTGACATTTTTGCATTGATTAGCATTCCTGATCCTTCCAGTGTTAATGGGGGATGCTCTGAGGTAGAGATAAGGATCGAGGGCATTCTGGACATATGAGGAGGCCAGTGCAAAAGCAGAGAAATGGAATGGAAGATTGTGTGTCATGTATGGGAAATAGGGAGCCCCAGTATGATTGGATTGCAGAGTGTGTGGAAGGAGAATAGCGTCTGACAAGGCTGGAAAGATGGGTAGGGGACAGGTTGTGTAAGGCTTTCAATGCTAAACAGAGGAATTTATATTTAATTTTATCATCAATAGGATATCACTAAAGTTGACCACTCATCATTTGGTTCATTGCACATTATTGCTCTTTTCTCCCCCATCCCCAGTATCCTGGAAAGTAGACAGTGAAGGGGACTGCTTAGGTGAGAAAGAACAAGCTTGTGTATTCAAGATGTATTGTGGACGAAAATTTGCAGTCCACTCTGACTGGTAGATAGTAAGATGAGGGGAGGTAGAAGAGTTGTGGGTGAAGATGTCGGGACAATGCATTTTGAATGAGGACAAAACTTGATTTGTTTGAACCCTAGACCTGGAGAAAAGTTGGCCATTGTCTAGCAATCCTAAGAGTAAAAGGAGTAAAGTCCTTTCTTCCCAGGATCAGTTTAGGCTCCTCTAGCCAGCTAGTTACTATCTGCTGCATAATTTGTCAGTTATATCCAAAAGTAAACTACAGACAGCAAGACTACTCATTTTGGAGTCAGAGAACCAGGGATTTAGTCTCTATCCTCCCTTTCCCTTTCCTGAGCATCAGTTTTCCCATGGGGAATGATACTTGTACTACCCTACTTCACTGCTTATTATGAAGAAAGCACTTTGGGCTTTGCAAAGTTCCAGTTCCATGTAAATGACACTCTTGTTAATATCAAGCTCCCAATCTGTAGCTGTGTTTATGACAAGGCTAATCTAACTTCTTTGGGTTAATACTTCTCAGAGGTGACATTTTAAAAAATTAATCTATGCACTTTGTTTTTACAGCACAGTAATTGCAGGAAATTCTTATTTCCCTCCCAACCCCTCCCTCAAAATTGAATCTCCATTGTAATAAAGCAAAATTCAATTCAATTCCATTAAGCAAAAAAAAAGAAAATTCCCCTTCAGGCAACCACATCTAACAATAGTAGTTCCCTTTCTCTTTGATATGAAGAGGAAAGTATGCTGCAATATTTTTTCCTTTTTTTTCCTCAGTTGGTTAGAGCTTGACTTCCTTCTAGGGAGTTTTCCATTTGGCCGTTATAGTCATTGTGTATGTTATTTTCTTGGTTCTGCTTATTTCATTATGCATCAGTCCATGGCCATCTTCCCACTACACTTATTTCTGCAAAACTCAAGTTTTTATATGCATGCACAGCTTATTGAGTTTTTATTCTCCATTCTTGGATCTACTTCCCTCATCCAGTTGTGTTTTCATTGCTAGAAAGTGGGAATATCTCATCATCCAGGCATTATTTGTCCTATTTATAAATTTCTTCTCTCTCTTTCACCCTCTCTCTTCCTTCTTCCTTCCTTCCTTCCTCCCTCCCTCCTCCCCCATTCAAAGAACCAACACAGTAAACATTTTTAAAAGGAGTTCATGCTGTTGTCCCTAATTTTTTTTTCTTTTTTAAAGATCAGTCATCCCCTCCCCCTGGAATATATAAACAATAGACACTTGAGAAATGACAAACACTGTGGCATAAAGGAGCTATAACTGGCATCAGAACAGGGAAGACCCAAGTCCTGTTTCTGTCACAGGCTGGCTTGGGCAAGTCACCTTATCTCCTCTTCTTGTAGATAGCTCTCTGAGAAATAAGTTGCAGAGAAAGTGCTGACTTGTGCTGATAGAAGGAGTTTCCTCATCTGGAAATTCTCTCTATCCATGAAAAGGCAGATCCAGTACCTGTGATGGTCAAGGATAAAGGTTGCTGTGAGCATCAAATTATAATAATATTTGTATAAGTGCTTAGAGTAATACCTGGCACATTGTTTTTTGTTTTATGTTTTAGTCCTTTTCATCCTACCATTTCCTTCTCCAGCTCATTTTGCAGACAAAGAAACTGAGGCAAATGGAAAGTAACTTGCCCAGGGGCACATAGCTAGTAAGCATCTGAGGCTGCATTTGAATTCAGGGCTTCTTGACTCCAGGTCTGGTGCCCTATCCACTGCACCACCTAGCCACCCTACCTGTTGGATTGTAAAGTGCCTGAAGGGCAGTGATGTCTAATAATCCTGAAAAAGTAAGTCAGAGTCAGATTGCAAAGGACTACATGCCAAGAATGAGCTCCATTGATAGTAAGCAAAGAAAGAGATATGTTGACCAACCATGATAAGAATTTCAGTTGTAATCTTTAAATAAATAGAGAAGTGCCCCTTTTATTTATTTAAAAATTACAGTCGGAGTCTTACCATGACTTTCTTTGATAGCTTTAGCAGACATGATGAGTTTTTGGCTAATCTCTGGCCTTCAGGGCCAGTCATGCAAGAATTCCCAGGAAAACCTCAGCCCACTCATTCCTTTGCTGGTCTTTGAACATCCAATGCTCAGCAATAGATAAACAATGGATTTCTGTTGAACAAAGTCCTTTTCTGGGCTTGTTTCCAGGGACTGAAGGTATCTTGTAGAATTGAGAGGCTGGATCTGGCAATATCCCATCAGAGTCCCTGGTAGCCATGGTGGTCTCCCTTATTTCTTCAGATTCCCAGAGCCAGGTGAGATCTGAGCTGCATATAACATCACTCAGCTCTTTCTGAGATATCTTTGTTCAAGAGGGACAGTGCTCCTTTCTGAAGGAAAGAATTGCTCCCCAAGTGAAAATTAGGGAGAAGCCTTCTAGGTGCTGATAGCAATCACTGTTTTCATCACCAGCTTTCACATATTGGTATCTAGGAGTCTGTCCAGCTTGCAGCTTACTTGTCCAGACTTCTCACACCTTCTACAGTCTCTGCATTCTGGTGACACCAGTCTCCTGGCTTCTCTTAACATAAAATACACCATTGACTGATTCTGGGAATTTTCACGGGTTATCACCCATCCCTGGAATTCTCTCCCCCTTATCATCTCCACTTCCTGGCTTTCCTAACTTTCTCAAGTCCCAGGCACAATCTCACCTTCTACAAGAAGCCTTTCCTCCTGCTTTCCTCTGAGATTTTCCATAGTTCCATTCTGCCTATTTTGGAGAGGTTGAGATGTTGTAGAGTAAGGGTAAAGCTTTACTATCTCCTAAAACAGCAACTTGTTCAGGTCTTCCATCAAAGCAGGAAGATTTCCTGTTCATTTGAGAGACTGTGGCTAACCAGATACCCTGAAGAAGGTCCAACTGACCCCTGGGCTTCTTCGGCTTGTACTGTCTCTACCTCCCCAGTATCTTTCTAAGCTTTCCAACTGCCTGAGCTTTCTCTTGGCCAGCCCTATCACTGAAAATAAAGTGCCGGGATCTGTTGTGCTTGGGACCCCAAACTAGAAAACAGCTATTACATTCCCACTGTGTCATCTCTCCTCCAAGCTAAACATTCCCAGTTGCCAGGGCATGATCTTAAATCTCTTCCTCATCCCTGATGCCTCCCCTCTGGGCATTCTCCCGTTTATCAGTGTTTGAGAATTTCTGGATTGAATTGTGCCTGGAGGGAACATTCCCAAGGCTGTTCCCCTCCCATTCCAAAGGAGGCAAAGGGTATTTCTTTCTCCCTCCCAGTTCCTTCTTTTCACTAGCCACCTCATTTTTTTTTTTTCATTTTTAACACAGTTCATATCACATAACACAATTCCAACTTTTGGTCAGGTGATACTACTTTTAATGCATTTACAATATAGGCCACAAATGAATTTTTTTTTTAACATTAGCCAACTGAGACACAAATAATAAATTTCACAAGCCCTTGACCTAATTGTCTCCACACTATTACTAAGAATTTAAGATCCCTAACTTATTGTTCTTGATCTAAAGTCATAAGCCTAATAGTCTAATTTTAGATTTAACTTGGGATGTTCCCCTACCAACAATCTATAATTTAATGAATCTGGTATTAAGCTTACAAATCTTTTGACTATAGGAAATTGCCACTAAGAGTAGGGACATTGCAGGGAATCAATATCTCCCCAACTTCATGTCAGTTCCAGGCAGGAATGGATTGTTAGCTTGCATTCAGTCAAGCTTAAAGTCTGCCAGGTGTCAGTGGGGAAATTGAGTCAGGAGAATCCTACCTTAGCCCAGACTGAGCAGCTGCTCTCCCACCCGTTCCATGAGATCACCTTTTACAATTCAAACCAACATCTCACAGGCTTACCGGCATCATGGGTTGGAGGCTCAGACCACCTTTCTAGCTATCCATACCTGAAGTTAGGTTCAGAAGAATAGTCAGTTAATAGTTCTATAGAATCTTAAAATAGCAAGCTCCAACAACCAGGTTTCAGATATGACTATAATTTCACATTGGCTAAGGAACATCTTTTGAGGCAAGTCTTAAGTGGCTTGCATGCCTTTCTATACATGTTCTAGTTCCTGATTAAATAACAATCATAAAATCAAGTTTACCATTAAAATTTTAATTTTTCCATCAATGCCAAATTTTACCTGCCTCTAGGAAACTTAGACTAAAATTCTTTCCCCCAAACTAAAGATATCTCTGATTTGATCTCAGTAATTAACTCAATCAATTGTTTTAATACTAATTGTTTTTACATCACTTTGTAACGCGTCCAATTTTTCTCCCCATCTTCCCTCCCCCTAATACCTTGCATTCTGATTACTCTTTCCCTCAATGTACCCTCCCTTCTATCACACCCCACCCTTCCCATATCCCCATCTTCTCTTTTTTCTTGTGGGGCAAGATAAATTTCTATACCTCATTATCTGTGTTTCTTATTTCCCAGTTATATGCAATAATAATTCTCAACATTCATTTCTAACACTTTGAATTCCAACTTCTCTCCCTCCCTCCCTCCCCATCCCCACTGAGAAGGCAAGCAATTCAATACAGGCTAAATATGTGTCATTTTGCAGAAGATTTTCATAATAATCATATTGTGTAATACACACTATATTGCCCTCTACCTTACTTTATCCCCCCTTGTTTTTTTATTCCCTCATTTAACCTTGTCCCTTCCCAAAACTGTTTATTTCTAGTTACTCCTTTTTCCCATTTGCCCTCATTTCTATCATTCCCCTCACCCTACTTGTCCCCTTCTCCCCTACTTTCCTATAGTGTAAGATAGATTTTCATACCAAATTTAGTGAGCATGTTATTCCCTCTGTAAGCCATATGTAGAGAGAGTAGCTTCACTTTTTCCTTCTCCCCTTCTCCCTTTTCTCCTCCATTGAACAAGATTTTTCTTATCTCTTTTATGAGTTATAACCTGCCCCATTCCATTTCTCCCTTTCTCCTCCCAGTATTTTCCTCACTCACCCCTTAATTTTTATTTTTTTGTGGATAACATCTGTTCTGATTCAACAAACCTGTACTCTGTGCGTGTGTATATATGTATGTACAATTCCTCCACCTACCCAAATACTGAGAAAAGTCTCAAGAGTTACAAATATTTTTTTTTCCATGTAGGAATATAACTGTTCAGCTTTAGAAAGTCTTTTATGATTTTTCTTTCCTGTTTACCTTTTCATACTTCTCTTGCTTCTTGTGTTTGAAAGCCAGAGTTTTTTCTTCAGTTCTGGTCTTTTCATCATGCGTGTTTGAAAGTCCTCTGTATCACTGAATGACCATTTATTCTCTTGAAGTATTATACTCAGTTTTGCTGGGTTAGTGATTCTTGGTTTTAATCCCAGTTCCTTTGACTTCTTCCTATTCTAAGCCCTTTGATCCCTTAATGTTGAAGCTGCCAGATCCTATGTTATCCTGTTTATATTTCCATGATACTTGAATGGTTTCTTTCTAACTGCTTGCAGTATTTTTCTTTGACCTGGGAACTCTGAAATTTGGCTACAATATTCCTAGGAGTTTCTCTTTTTGGATCTCTTTCAGGAGGTGATTGGTGAATTCTTTCAATATTTATTTTTCCTTCTGGTTCTAGAATATCAAGACAGTTTTCCTTGATAATTTCATGAAAGATAATGTCTAGGCTCTTTTTTTGATCATGGTTTTCAGGTAGTCCCATAATTTTTAAATGGTCTCTCCTGGATCTATTTTCCAGGTCAGTTGTTTTTCCAATGAGATGTTTCACATTATCTTCCATTTTTTCAAACTTTTGGTTTTGTTTTTTAAATGCTTGGTTTATGTCATAGCCATTAGCTTCCCTGAACTCAGTTCTCTCTTTTAAAGAACATTTTGTTCCGTGAACTTTTGAACCTTCTCCTCCATTTGTCTAATTCTGCTTTTTAAGCCTCCTTCTCCTCATTGATTTTTTTTTTGGACCTCTTTTTTCCAATTGAGTTAACCTCTTTTTAAAAGTGTTATTTTCCTCAGCATTTTTTTTTTATTCTCCTTTAACAAGCTGCTAACTCACTTTTTGAGTTCTTCTATTGCCTAAGAACAATTTAAGTTCACTTTGGAGGCCCTGGAGGCAGGGGTCTGACTTCCTGTGATAGTATGCCTTGTTCTTCTTCATCTGAAAGGATGGGAGGAGACACCTGTTCACCAAGAAAGTAACCTTCTATGGTCTTATTTTTTTTTTTCCTTCTTTGGGCATTTTCCCAGTCAGTTATTGGAGTTCTGAATCCTTTGTCAAAGGGAGGGTCCTATTGCCCCTTCTTTCCCTAGTATTATGTTCAAGGCTGAGATTGGACTCAGCTACTCGATTCCCCTGGGGCTTTGGGTGGGGGTGGGGCTATCACTGAGGGCTGAGGTTTAGGTCAGCTGCTCCCTGCTGCCAGAGGCTTTAAGCTGAACTGTCTGGACAATGGACCCAGGTTACTTCCCAGGCACTGTAGCTGCCTGCAGTCTGCTGCTGCTGCTGTTGCCATCAGGAGCCTTGTTCCCCTCTTGCCCTACTGGGAAAGCCCTCCCACACTGACCTTTGGAGCTTTTCTGTGTCACTTGTGGGTTCAGGGATCTGGGACCCTCCCTACTGGGAACTCTGCCCTGGAGATTTGTTCAAGTCCTGTTTGTCTCCCCATGCTGCATGATCAGGGCTGGGCTCTGCTCCACTCAGCGTAGACCTTTCCTGTCGGCCTTCCAGGTTACCTTTGGCTGGAAACCTCTTTCACTCTGTTTTGCAGCTTCTGCTGCTCTAGAATTTGTTGAGAGTTATTTTTTTACGGGTATTTCATGGGCTTTGAGGAAAGCACTAGAGTATATGCATCTTCCTACTCCGCTATCTTGGCTCTGCCCCCCCCCCCCCACTTCATTTTTGAAGACCTGGTCTCTTTGCTAAGGGAATGTCTTTAGGGTCATTTTCAGTCCTAGGATTAGCTATTAGACCCATTCACTGAACACGAGCTGTCTGAGTTTTCACCCAACTCTCAACCCAGACTTGATCAAGGCACTGAATCCTCCTCCCACTTTCAGAGCTGTGAGAAGTCACAAAGCTACAATGGTCTTGGACTATCTCCCTTCCTTTTTTCTACCTCCCCCGGGTAGGCAGGTAGGTGGATAACAAGCATTTATTAAGCACTTAATGATGCTAAGAACTAGGGATACAGAGAGAAGCAAAAAGAAAGATAGTGCCTGCCCACAAGAAATTTATGTTCTAATGGATCAACCAGTCCACCAGTAAGCATTTAAGTCCCTACTACATGCCAAGCACTGTACTAAGCCCTTGGGAAACAAAGACAGACAAAAGACAGTCTTTGTGTCTTTGTCCTCAAGGAGTTCACACTCTAATGGGGAAGACAACATATAAAAGGGGGAGAGCAGGATAAGGGAGGGGGCATGGTCCCTTAAAATCAGAGGAATGAGATGATCCATCTGAGCCCATCTCCAAAATTGACACACACACACACACCCCAAACAAGGGAAGAGCCTGGCATGATAGAAGACTGTTGCAGCTTTTCATAAGGTCCTAGGTGCTAGGGCAAGTTCCAGTGAGAGGGCACTGAGTGAGGACCCATCTTGGAACCT
This sequence comes from Potorous gilbertii, assembly GCA_028658325.1. NCBI lineage: Eukaryota > Metazoa > Chordata > Mammalia > Diprotodontia > Potoroidae > Potorous > Potorous gilbertii. The sequence goes on from CM053771.1 coordinate 513,362,500, forward strand.
TCTCTTGATTGCCTGGGCACCTCACTTTATCACACTGGTGGGACCGCTCCCCCAATCCCTCTCAGCACCACCCAGAATACCATATGCTAGTATCTGACCCTTCTGGTAAAAGTTTTCTTGTTCTCTCTTTCTAACTCAAGAGGACATTCTTTGGCAAACTTGACTGGCCATACTAAATGAAGTAGTCTCTAGAGACTTCAGAATCTGGATTTGACTTTAACACTTTCCATAATACTAATTATATATTTGCTAAGATCATCTCAGAATATAAGAGCATTATTAGCAGTTATGCATAGGTGAGGAAAAATCAAACCCAAGAGCATTTGTAGTTGGTCTGGCTCCCCTTGCCCATACAATCGGTGCTTGGTATTGGGGTGCTATCCTGGCACAGATGGTGAGGGGCTCAAGAGCAATGCCCCCAATTCCAATGACTGCTTTTATCCTTCAAATCCTGGACATCAGCCCATCAGCTGTTGTCTGAACTGGGGCTATGGGACTTGGGACTTGGCATCTTTGGACTCTCCCTCCCTGTTTTACAAGTTTGTTTTTCACATAGTTAATTTTTCTCTGTATTGCTGCCCTGGGATACTGCCTCATCCTGACTCTATGTAAAAGACTGGGACATGGTAGAATTCACTGCAGGTCCTGGACAAAGCCCACTACAAATGGCCCAGTTTTTTGTGTTGCATTAAGGTTTGCAGAAAGCACTTTATGTAGATTATCTTATATGGGCCTCACAACCCTGTGAGGTAGGTACTATTATTATCCCCATTTTACAGGTAAGGAAACTAATACCCAAATAGATGTAGCAATTTACTTAGCATCAAATGGTCAAGTAAGTGCCTGAGATGGGATTTGAACTCAGGTCTTCCTGATATCTGGTCCAAACATCACCCACTATGCTAGATTCCTTTGGTATTAGTTCAAAGAGTATCCCTTAAGTATAGTCTGTTTGTCAGAGGCTCTCCTCACATAAAAAAAACAAACAGTAGAACCATAGATCTAAAGTTAGAAGGTAACTCGGATATCATCTAGTCCAATCCCCTCATCTTAAGGATGAGGAAACTGAGTCCTATGGATGTTGCATTACTTATCTAAGGTACTATAGGCACCAGGTGGCGGAACTGGTTTTGAAACCAAGTCCAGAGCCATTTTTCTTTCCACTGCCTTCCTAAAAGTCAAGGTATACCTTAAACATCTTTTACTTATCTGCATTATTTCCTTTACTTAGGGAATATCTGACCCTTACCTAAGGGTCGTTACCAGCTCTCCTTACAAGCACTAATGCTCACAAAGCTTCAAATTCAAAGCATCACAAAAGGTGTTCTATATAAATAGTTTTATTTATACAACAAGTACACAGAAAGGACCCAGCCGAGACTATTGACAACCTCTTTCTCCTTCCAGTGGGCTCCTCCATCATGGGCATCTTTCTGTTCCCCGTAGGAGATGAAAGGTCTCAGGATTTGATCTTCCATATTGGTTCTCCCTGCCACATCACTCCCTGGTTTAAAAGCCTTCAGCTCTTGAATAACTCTCTAATGCATTTTCCATGTCATATATTTCCATATATAACATGATAGCCACTGGTGTCTATTCCTTATCTCTATACAAAACTGTAAGCTCCTTGGGGTCAGGCAATTTTGTTTTGTCTGACTTTTGGTTCTCCGCCTACTTTTCTGACCGTTCCTTCTCCATTTTCTTTGTTGGTTCATCATCCATATCAAGCCTACTAACTGCGGATGTCTCTCAGGACTCTGTCCAGGTCCCTCTTTTCTTCTCTGTCCCATGCATTTAATTATCAACTCCCTGATGGTGACTTCCCAGTGCAAAAGAGTCAGCCCATGTGTAACCTATATCAGATTGCTTGCCTTTTCAGTGAGGGAGGAGGGAAGGAAGGGAGAGAATTCAGAATTCTGAAAATTGTTTTTACATGTAGTTGGGGGAAATATTAAATATCTTTAAAGATGGTTGCCATTACACACACACACACACACACACACACACATACACACACACACACACACACACACACAGAAACACAGAGTCCGACCAGCATTTATATGTCATTTCAAGATTTGCCCAACTTGCAAAGCTTTATAAATATGATCTCATTTTATCTTTACAATAATCTTGAAAAGGAGGTGCTATTTTTATCCCTTTACCTTACAAATGAAGAAACTAAGACTGAGAGAGGCAAATTGTCCATGGTCACACAGCTGGTAAATGTCTGAGGAAGGGTTTGAATTCAGATCTCCATGAGTCCAAATTCAGTGGTCTATCCCCAGGGGCACCTTGCTGCCTCTGTAATGTATTATCACATAGCAGATTGATACTGATACCAGAGATGTCTCCTTCCCTGCTCAGCTCCCAAGCGTCACTCAAATCAGGCACTCCACCCAAGCATGGTCACCCTCCTTCCCCTTTTGTCTAAGAAACAATTTGACAATTGTGATTCCTGGCTATTTAAAAAATTGTTGTCAGCTTTGAAGTTACAAAAATAAAAATAAATAAATGAAAAGAGTGCCCTAGAAACTCCCAGGCTAAGCAGAAAGGAGAAAGATCCCAGGCTTCCAGACAAAAGAAGACCTTGGAGATCATTTGATCCAATGTCTTCATTTTATTGATAGGTAAACTAAGTCCCAGAGAGAGGAAGCAACTTTCCCAAAGATTTGAACCCAAACTCTCTGACTACAGGGACACAGTGGATAGAGCAACTGACCTGGAGTCAGAAGAACTGAATTCAAATCTGACTTTAAACACTTACTAGCAGTGTGATCCTGGGCAAGTCACTTAACTCTGCCTCAGTTTCCTGGGAGAAGGAATGACGAACCCCTCTAGTATCTCTGCCAAGAAAACCCCATGTAGGGTCATGAAGAGTCAGACACGACTGAAAAACTGAGTGAACAACTCTCTGATGTCAAATCCCATGCTTTTTCTCTGTACTGTGGCCCAGGAAAAATGGGTCAGAGGTCACAGGACTTACTAGATTTGTCTCACTTGAGAGAATATAAGCTCCTTGAAGGGAAAGATTGTTTTATTTTTGTCCTTCTGTCCCCAGAACACCTGGTCCAGAGAAGAAACTTAACGCATGCTATATTGATGAACTGACTGATTGACTGCATGTCTCTTCCTCATGGAAGACATTTGCATTCTCTAAGGATGACAGAGAAGGGGAGGAAATAGTCCTTCCTCCAGGCTTTGCTTTTAAAAGGATCCGAACACCACTGGGTTTAGGGCTAGAAATGATTTGGTCTCCCCACTCCCTGTATGGAGGATCAGGGGAGGGAGGGCAAGTGCTGGGCTCTCAACAGACACATTTCCTGTCATCCATGTCCTGATGCTTGATCACACATCTCCAAGCTCTATTCCACTCCCCTGATTTCTGGTGAGCTGTTTGCACCCTGCACTCAATGTGTTGCCTTCTCTCACAGCCGGGATGCAATGCTCAGTAGGAGCCAGCCCCAGCCCTGTGATATGTCAGCATTTTGGGAGAAAAGATGACAGGGCCCAACATGGGGGTGTCCTGCCTCCCCCAGGCATCTGCCAGGCCCCTTGGTATGTTCAGTTTCGGTCAGGCATGGAGACGTGCAGCCTCAGCTTGCACCCCTGCATTTACCAGCTGGAGATGGAGCAGCTGAGAGATATGAACAGATAAAATATTCATGTTTTATAAAGGCTGCCAGGCAGTCTCAGGGTACACAGTAGGAGCTGACTTTGCTTCCTGGGCCATCCAGCACAGCTATCCACCTAGGCTGGGCAAGGGCACTCACATCTACAGCAGGAGTACTTTGGAGTCTGGTCCCTGCTACTATGTTCACCTCAAACTCCTGTGGGTCCGTGTAACCCCACACATCTCCTTGTGTTTCTTTGCAGTCTGGAGGCTGCCAGCATCGGGTTCATCATCGTTATCGACAGAAGAAGAGACAAATGGAACTCTGTAAAGGCATCCTTGACCCGAATAGCGGTGAGTCCACATGATGTTTGCTTGTTTTTCCTCTGCTGTTTACGATGGAGAAAATGTAAGCATGCTTGCCCAGGGAAGGATCCCCTCTTCTCACTTTCCCATTGCCAACAAAACATGTTTCCTCTGTCTATTGGAAGGCAAGAAGTTGGGGAATGGTCAGCTTTCAGGCAGAAAGGGTTTTCTGAATATTAATGACCGCTCACTTAGATCCTGGGTCTGGCTAGACAGAGACAGAATGACCAAGATGAGCATTTCATATACGTTTAAAAAAAAAAGGCACGACAGGCACGCCTTCCTCCTCTGATTACAACACATACCCTGTCGAGTTGGGAGGTGAAAGTGGACAGGTGTGTGGATGTTGCTCTTCCGAGTGTCTAGGAACAGAAGTTGGTGGCTGGAGGAGAGTCAGGAAGAACTCATTGAAATCCCGTCTCAGATCCTTACCATGTTCTCTGACTCGAAGGACACGGTGGATAGAGCATCTGGCCTAAAGTCAGAAGACCTGAGTTCAAGTCTTCTGAAGAATTGGGGGTGGCCCTGGGCAGGTCACTCAATCTCTCTGTGCCTCAGTTTCCCCATCTGCAAAATGGAAGGTGTTAGATTCTAAGGGCCCTTCCAGTTGTAAAGCTATGACCCCATGCTCATTTCTTGTAATCTGTGTAGCTGTGCTGTTTTGTTATGTCAGTGTAATTCTCAGTTCTTCTGTTCTTTTTCGGTCATATTCACCGGGAAGGGAGGTTTATTGAAAGGATTCTTTCTGCTGTTGTGCTGGAAGTACATTCTGATGCTCTCAAATATGCTCTTCCCCTTGTCTGGATCCCCTGCCCCTCCTCACTGTTCCCTTTTTAAAAAAGGATTTGGTTTCTTAAAGTTTGAGTGACAAAGTCCACGGGACCTGACTGGCAATGTGGAGTGGTTGGGGAGGGTGAAAAGACTTTTAAGCTCATTTTAAGCACCACCTGCAGTGAAATGGAGTACTGTAGGACACCGAGAGGACAGGACCAAAATAAATAAATTCCTTTCCGGTAGATTTGGTATTTCTTTCTTTCATTTGTAGACAGAGTGGCTAGACGTGGACTTGGAACAGTTAGGATGAAGAGTTCAAATCCTGACTCAGACACGTCCTAGCCAGTGTGACTTGGGGCAAGACACAACCTTTCTCTGCCTCAGTTTCCTAGTCTGTAAAATTGGCATAATAATAGCACCCACCTCCCAGGGTTGTTATAAGGATCCACTGAGGTGATAATATAGGTACTGTGTATTAAGTGTGTGATTGGCACACTTCAAGTGTTATATAAATGCGCTGATATTATTGTCTATGATTTCATTGCTGTGGAGAATTCTGATTGGAAATGCCTTCCCCCATCCAAGTTAATTAGACTTTTAAAGGGTTGCCTGGGAAACTAAGGGGTTAAGTGACATGCCCAGGATTCTCATTCCGAGAATAGTCAGAGATGAGACTTGAATCCAGATCTTTTTGATGATAAGGTTGGCCTTCTCTCCACCTCTTATCCTAATCTCCTTTCTGTTGTGCTTTGGGATAAATAGAATTACGGATAGGACTTAACAAAATTGCAGTTTCTTCCAAAGGTTGTGGGTATGCATGATCTAGGGTCGTAAGTCTTAACTTTTTTTGTATGTCGTGGTCCCCTTTGGCATTCTGGTGTCTATGGAACCCTGCTCAGAAAAATGCTTTTAAATACATAAATTAAAATGCATGAAATTACAAAGAAAATCCTTATATTGAAACCTAGTTACCAAAATAGGTGGGGTTTTTTTTTTTTGGTTTTTTAGCCCTAAATGTTTTTTATTTTTCCAATTGAATGTAAATATAATAATTTTTAAAAATCTATCAAAAATTTTAAAAAACAAATTCTCAGACCCCAGCTGAAGAACCCCTGTTCTTAAGATATGGGGGGTGGGGGTGGGGGTGGAGGGGAACACTGCTTCTACACTGACAGCTTGATTCCCTGAGTCTATTTGTGGCTGTAGAATTATCCTTTCTAGTGACTCCACCCACACTTGGCATCTTGAGGATACAACTGTAGGCTCAGAGCTTTGTAACCATTTTCTTACTCATTTAACCCCGAGACATGAAAGATTTAAAGAGTGACTGAAGTGGGGAGGGAAAGGATAGGGAAAGGAATTTCTTTTTCCTTCTGGAAGCTCCTAGCAGAAGAATTGGGTAACTAAACAGGGCTGATACTCTCTGCAGAACATTCCTAGGGGTGGTAAATTGTAGATGGGTGTTGGCAATTTTTCTGTGTTCCCATACCATTTTAAGAATTCTCTAGCAGGGTTTGCCTGCCAAGGGACACCTAGCTCCCTCCAGATCAGTGGGCACCTGGTCATTTGGAATATGCTAACAGCCATGATTATTTCTACCTTCTGTCATGGATCCTCTCACGTTCAGCAGTTCCCGCTGTTGGGGTGTACCGAAGAGTCCACGGGGGGTGAAAGACCTCTGGATAATATTTCCTGTTACTCATTAGTCTCCTGCAGAGAATGAGTTCAGATTTAGTGCTACAAGAGACTTCAGCGGTGAGGTCTCCCTATTTTACAGATAAATAACCTAATATTCAGTGGAACTAAGAGATTTACCACAGGCCACATAGGTTTTGAGTGAAAGAGCCAAAATTTAAATTCAGGTCCTCTTGCTGGGGACTGAACATTCTGTATATTGCACCACTTTGTGCCCACCTTTTAAACATGAAACCATAATATAGCAAACTCCCCCAATTTGTGACTGGATAATAAATTGTTAACAATAGCTACCATGTCTGATTGGTGGGAGCCCTGCACTTAGCCCGAGATATTTAAGTAGTTTAGGAGCACAGACTGTGCTTGGGACATCAGCTTCTCTGCACCCAGTATTCTAAGCTCTGCCCCCGTAGACAAAAGCACATGGAAGTGGGATGGTCCCTATCCTCAGAGAGCTTGCACCTGACAGGTAGATGTAATGACGAGGTGGATCAGTAAATATAAGGTAGTCTGAGGCAGAAGAATGCATTAATAAACCACAAGGTGTGCAAGAGCACTTCATACCTAGGAAAGGAAAGGAGGGGAGCTAGAGGAGGGGCTCAGAGAATGTTTAAATGCAATTTGAGATCTGCAATTCAATTCAACAAACATTTATTGTCTACTATGTGCCACTACTACATCTACAAATGCACAATTGAGAGTCTCCACCCTCTAAGAATTTACCTTATACTAATGGAAGCACCCCAAATCCCCCCTATATCCCAGAGATGATTTCATTTGTCCTTTCTCTTAGACTTCTGTCATACGCATCCAAACTGGACCATTTGGGGAACGTCTCTGAGTTTCTCCTTAAATTACTCATGGTTCATTTCAGGGTAGTTTGCATCACCTAATATGAGATTCAGGGTACACAGGTTCTTTGGTGTGAGATGCCCTTCCTCATGGACTTTTTCCATTATTCCAGGGAGCATTTCCAGGAAACCTGCAGCTCGTCTTTGTCCTTCGGCCATCCCGCTTTATCCAAAGGACCATCGCTGACATTGGCATTAAACTCTATAGAGATGACTTTAAAATGAAGGTACCGGTAAGCACACCTTTCCATCTTCCATTTTCTTTGTCAAAATTTCTGTCTCTGCCTCTCTCATCTCCTCTTCCTTCCTCTTCTCTTCTCTTTTTCCTATTTCTTTTCATCCTCTTCTTCCTATTTTTCTTCCCCTTTCTCATCTCCTCCTCCTCCTCTTCCTCCTTCTCCTTCTTCTTCTTCTCCTTCTCTTCTTTTTCTTCTTTTCTTCTTCTTCTTCTTCTCCTTCTTCTCCTCTTCTTCTTTTTCTTTTTCTTCTTCTCCTTCTTCTCCTCCTCCTCCTCCTCCCTCTTATTCTTCCTTCATCTGTTCCTATCCTTCTTTTTTCATACACCAAATCTTTCACATGTCTTACAATGAATATAAAGATAAAATATGACCCCTGAAGCCAAGGAAATTATCATCTAGTTCCAAAGACAAAACAATATGCACATAAAAACATTACTGACAATCTGAAGCAATATGTTAGGTGCCAATGACTTGGTCTCAGTTTATTTCAATTTAACACATATTTTCTGAGTGCCTCCTATGTGCTGTGCTAAGTAATAGGGATATGGAGAGAAAGATAAAAGTAGTCCCTACTCTCAAGGAGTTTGTATTCTACTGAGAATATAAGTGAAATAAAGAGACAATGTGGAGTAGTCAATAGAGAAGCCCACCTTCAAACCAGGAAATCCCTGCCTCTGACACATTCTGGCTGTGTGACTCTGGGCAAGTCCTTTAACCCCCAGTGTCCCAGAAAATGCTCTAAAAGACTCATTTCAAGAGCAGGTACAGATCTGCATGAATAGGAGGTATTTCCTGACCAGGATTTCCCTATACCAATGAAATCACAGGTCTACACAAAGCAAAAAAAACAAGTGATTTAGAAGTTTGCCAAAAAGAAAGATGCCTATGACTTTGAAATGCTCACTGGCCATGGTGGGCCTTGGAAACTGGGTGATAATGACACAAGGAGAGAGAAGGAGGTGGCATTTTAGGCTGGGGGAGGGGTGGAGACCTGGCTAAAGTGGTGAGAAGTAAGGTCTGGAACATGTGTTGTATCAGGCTGAAGAGTCTGGAATTGATCCATGGAATTTCTCAAGTTTTCCAGGTGTGTGTGTGTGTGTGTGTGTGTGTGTGTGTGTGTGTGTGTGATGAAAATTGTGTTTATAGGATTATAATCCCCAGGATTAATGTGGGAATGATGTGATGGGGGTGCAGGGAATAGAGGAACCCTACAATCGCTTCTAGCACTATGTGAAGGATATTGAATGATAAAAAGTGGTTGTGCCCTCAGTAACTTAGATTCTATTTGTGGAGATGAGACCTACCCACAAGGAGATACTTAGCAACCCAAGACAGAGTATGTTAGGCGACAATAGCATGGGAGTAATTCAATTCAATTCAGTAAACATTTATGAAGTGGAGATGGGAAGGTCAGGTAGCATGGCAAAGAAGCAGAGGAGGCAGAGGTAACAATTAGGAGTTGAGCCCGCATTGAGCAGAGAGCTGGAAAGTGAAAAGGCAGGGGTGGATCTGAGAGCTAGAAGGAAAACCAGGGACGGATCAGTGATGCATGGATGTTGGGGCCAAGGCTTTCATTCCTTCTCACTTCCCCTTTTGATCTGGGGAGTCTTTTATTCCCCTTTTGGTTCATTTATCAAATGACTGGTTCTGTGTCCTTTGGGACTAAGCCCACCTCAGAGTGGCTCTCCCCCTTGCCAAAGAACGTTCCGATCTGGGTTCCCTGAGCTGAGATGAGAGTTAAAAGAAATGTAGCCCAGATGTTTCTGATTCAGTTGTCCTGAACTCAGCAAAAAAAAGTGGTTTAAAAAAACCAGTTTTAACATGCAGGAAACTCATGATGCTTTCCATGAGCCACTCAAGCCTTGTTTTTTGTTATAAAAATGAGGACTCAGCACCTTTTGCCAACTCCTGAAGCTCCCGTTTCTAGAAGGTTGGGATCTGATACTTGGAAAGATTTGGCCAAGTTCAAGATATATTCCAAATGTCTTACAGAAAGAAGATCCTACGAAGTAGCACATACATATATAAAGATGAATGTCTATAGATAATTTTCTTGTTCCTTGGTGATTCTTCACTGGGAATTGAAAGGAACTCTGTCATCCTGATGACAAGCAATTTGTCTTTATTGTTGGCTAGTCAACAGGCATTTACTCAAATGAAATTATTTCTGTAATGTGATTAACACAGTGTCTGGCCCAGACTAGGCATGTAATAGAGGCTTATTCTCTTCTGTTCCCCATTCAGTAAGAGCCCACTATGTGCCAGGCACTATGTTAAACAGGGAGAATACAAAGAAAGGCAAAAGACAGTCCCTGCCCTTAAGCAGCACATAGTCTAATGGGGGAGACAATCTGAAACAATGAGGTATTAACAAGACACGAGATAAATTGGAGATAATCAGTAGAGGGAAGGTATTAGTATTAAGGGGGAATTGGATTGGATGATTTTACTGCCTTCAGCTACTTTTGATACAAACAGCTAGACTTCTCTCCCCATAATGCATTTTATTAAAAATTAAGTCTGAAAGTCCAGCATGGCGTCCTCCAGCTGGAGGACTGACCTTATAATTGGGAAGATGATAGAAATTATAGGCAGAGTTGGAAGAGTCCTTAGAAACCAACTCATCCAACTCTCTAATTTGACAGATGAGAAAGCTAAGACCAAGGGAGGTCATAGGACCACAGAACTGGGACTGAAAGGGACTTCAGAGGCCTTCTAACCCAGTCTTCACCTCATTTTACTAATGAGGAAATTGAGGTACACACCAGAGGATCACATAGTAGCAGAGTCAGGATTAGAATTCAGTTCTTCTGACTATAAATTCATCATTCTTTCCCCTGCATCACTCTTGTTGTGAAGGTGGCTAAGTGACAAGGCTCCAGGTTATTGTCTTGGAGACTTTGGGGTCAGTGGGAAGGTGTGGGAGTGGAGTTAGAGTGGTCTGAGGGGTTCAGAGACTCTCCCAGGATCACATTGCTGGTCTTGATCCTGAAGGTTCTAGCTTGCAAGGCCAGCGTTCTTGCTGTCCACTGTGCCATGGGATAGACGGACAGATGGACGGGCTGATGAATGAATGAATAGACAGACAGACAGATAGATAGATAGATGGATAAATAGATAGATGATGGATAGATAGATGGATGGATGGATGGATAGATAGATGATGGATAGATAGATAGATGGATAGATAGATAGATAGAAAGATAGAGAGATAGACAGGTAGGTAGGTAGATAATAGAGATAGAGATAGAAACAGAAAGATAGAGACAGAGAAACAGGGATGGGAGCAGCTAGCAATGCTGGCTAAACCACTACTCTCTTAGATCCTACCGTGCTGGAAATTCTAATATGTGCCAAGAAGCTCATCATTAGAGAGTTGGTCATCTAGTGATGATACTTTTGGCCACAGCAACTCATGAAATCAGACTGATAAGCCATTGAAGGATTATGGTCTCCATAATTGAACAGACTATCCTAAATTAAGGATTATTGAAGCATATGTGAATCCATATACACATCCTGCAGATGTGTGTATATTGCTCAGGAGAGCAGCTCCCAATCTCTACATAAATCACACACAACCGAATCTTATTTAAAAAACCAAAATTAGATTTCATCATATACCACCACATTCATCATCTATATTCCCTTGTGTGCTAGATCCTCTGTTTTTCACTGTTGGGTTTTTTTTTCCTTTTTAAAATTTCCATCACAAGGCCTGTAACGTTTGAATTCTTTTTTTTTTAAACTGAGTATGTTAAGCTAAGGCCCTAGAGAAGTTTTGTGATGAAATTAGGCCCCTCCCTATGTTGAACTCTGGCCTCCACTCTCTAAATCAAAATCCCTGTGGAAACCAAGACAGGGAATACCAGGTGGGAAGAAAAGACTGATTTTCATCAGTCATGAGAGAGAGTCCATGGCCCTTGGCATTCCCTCCTGAGTCTGGCCATCGGGGAGAGCTGAGTGAACAGCCTGGATATATATATAACTCTGCTGGGAAAATTACATCTGTTGAATAAGACTTTGTACACCCAGCTTATAAGAAACCATAAGGCGTCTCCATGACAACTGCTTGGCCTCCCTCCTTTTCCTGGTTGTGGAATGCATTTTTAACTTGCTAACATCTTGTCTTCAGCTAGAAAAGTTCTTATTTTTAGAAGAACCACTATCCGAAAGTAATTAAAATAAGGGAATGTGGGAGAAGCACATAGATAAGATCCAATGAAGTGGAGGGAAGGCATAGACACAAGATGTAGAAGAAGAAAGAATTCAGGAGAAAGGGACATCTTGGACCCTGCTCAAGGACAGCAGAGAAGGAGGTCCAGTCTAGTTGAGGAGAGGTGGAATCCATTAGAACCACTCTGGTTGCCTTAAATCTGACCTTAACTTTGAACCTTTGGATCTTAACTTATCTCTCTCTGGCCTCACAGAGGAATACTGAGTTAGCTTAGGAACTTTGGCCAGATATAAGGCAGGAACGTTTTCTAAGATGTATTCTAGGAATCTGTGTAAAACCTTATGAAGGAGGATTTCCTGATGATATTTAAGTGCTGGTCATAGGACTAGAGATTTAGAGTTCAGAGGTCATCTAATCCAACCCTCTGATTTGACAGGTGAGGAAACTAAGGTTCAAAATGGATATGACTTCCTCGAGGTCACACATAGAACCATACGTTTAGATCACAAGAGGTCTTCTTGTGTAGTCCAACATGCCCCCATTTTACCGATGAGAAAACTGCGGCTTAAGGTCTTTCAAGTCCAAAGTGTCAATGTCAAAGCTTCTTAGTGTGTTACAAGAGCATCTATAAGGAAGGTGAGAAAGGCTGTCTATAAACCAGGACAAAACCAAAGAGAACTCCAGGAAACCTCATCAGATATAAATGTACTTTATCCTTGTCTACTGACTAGCCCACCCCACTCCCAACCTCCATTCCCATCCTCCAAAGCCGGCTTCACACCAACATGAAAACTGAGTACTTGTGCACACAAAATACTCTCAGTTATCTAGAAAAAGAGATTTCTAGAGGTCCTCAAATTGAGACCAATCCCCAAGCTTCATCAGTCATTAAATCAACCTTATTTTCATCACACTTTTTCCCAGGGATGCACAAACCAGAACATCAAGTTCATCTCTCCTCTTGCTTTTTCATAGAGAGAGAGCTATGTCCTTTCAGCCTTAGTTTTTTTTCCTTTGAAAAATGAGGATCATCTTACCCCTATCGTTACCTACCATTACCATCAAGGTTGCACTGAAGCGCAAAACCTATGGAATACAATTGGTAAACCTTAAAGTGCTTTAGAAGTATCTATCATCATTATATTCTACCTGACTTAAGACTGCATTTGTTATAATACTTAACAAAAAGTTAGTATAATATTGTTATTGATAATGTTAATATCTGTATATAATACCTTCTACCTCTGAAATATGATATGAAATCATATGTGTATGAAAAATTATGTTATTATATGTGTCCATTTTTTCCAGTATAAAAATAGCTTTAATTTCTGTTTCTGAGCTCCAACACTTTTGATATTCCTTTAACCTCCAGATGGGCAGTTATGGCTTCTATTCTATTTCAAACATCTGTAACGGGGCTTACAGGCATTATGGAGACCAAGTAAGGGTTGCCATGCCGGTGAGGCATATGTCTGGTTCCATGGGAAGTGTCCCAGACCAGCCAGCCCCCCAGTATGGCAGAAAAAGCGCAAGATACTGCCTTGGTGATCTAGGGCAAAACACTGAAATTCTTTGGGCCTTAGTTTTCTTATCCACAAAGTGAAGGAATCGGCCTGGATGGCTTTTGAGATGCCTTCCGGCTCTAGCTGTGTTAACTGAGGTTTTTTGTGAGCCTCAGTGCCTTCATCTGTACAATGGGAGGGTTGGATTCTGATCTCTAAAGTTCCTTCTGGCCCTCTCCATATTTTGATCCTCCATACCTGTGGGTGAGTGTTTCGTAGGCAAAAGGTTTGGGGGAAGGCCTCTGGCCAGTAATACCAGAAAAACTGTCATTTGCAAGAAATCATCAGAAAGGCAAAAAGAAAAGGGGGAATGTCAGAAGCCAAAGATTAAATGAAAGGAATGTGCTTTGAGGGAGATATGTTTTGTAGGTAAGAGGTTACTGTGAAAGAGGTTTGGTTTTTTTTACCTCAGATAGTGAATGGGCAGTGATTTGGGGCCATAATAATCAACTGACCCACCAATGGGCATTTATTAATCACCAAACCATCCACCAATGAACATTTATTAAGCACCAGTACTTGACCTTGAGAAATTTATCTGGAATAGAATGAAATAAGCATTTATTAAGCAACTGCCCTGTGCCAGGCACTGTGCTAAGCATTTATAAATACTATCTCGTCTGATCTTTACAGCAGTCCTGTAAAATAGATTCTATTGTTATCCCCATTTTTTACATCTGAGGAAGCTGTGGCAGACTGAGATTAAGTGACTTGCCCAGGGTTACAGCTGAATTTGAACTCAGGTTTCCCGACCCCAGGACCAGTGCTGTATCTATCCAGTATGGCCCCACCTAGCTTCCTCTTATCTTCTATTGGATCTGTCTACTGTGTATTGTTGTGGAATGAATTAATTTTGAAAGAGCCCTGATAGACTCTTTCCCTATTAGAATATAAGGTCTGTGAGAGCAGGAACTATTTCAATTTTATTTTGCATCACTAATGGCTAGCACAGCGTTTGGCACATAGTAGTGACTAAATGCTCCCTGAATTGATTAATTCATTGATTAATTAATTGATTAAGTCCCCTGCTTTAGGCTTTCAATAAAGGGGTTTCTAACAGTAGGACTATTTTTTTTAATTGTGAAAAATCTCCCCTTCCTCGTCATCCCAGTAGGAAAATCAGTGTGTCTAGTAAGTATATCAGTGTTTCTTTAAAAGATTAAAAGAAAAAGTGTTTTCTAAACGGATCTGAAGATGTCCTAGAGTCAGCTCTTTCTGTTCCTTTGTTGGCCTTCTCATCTTAGGTTTGGAGGTGTCAACAAATTTGACATGGATTTTGGCATCCACAGCATGAGTCTCTTTCCACTAAAATTCCTCCTCCAGGGGGCCAGCTCGGCAGCGTCAGGAGGACCTGAATTCAAATCTAGCCTGACACGTGACACTTACTAGCTGTGTGAACTTGGGCAAGTCACTTAACCCTGACTGCCTCACCTTTCCCCTCCAAAAAACAAAACAAAAATAAAGTTCTCTTCCAATGCCTTCTAGCAACCCAGAGGTGACGCTGGCTCTCTTTGCCTCAGAACCTAGGCTTTCCTGAGGACTAGCTTTGAGAGGCTCATCAGCAGATGGGAGGTGGTGAATGGGTGGTGGTGAATGGGTGGTGAATGCCTTGGCAATTCTTAAAGCCCAGCGGCTTAGTAAAGGGGAGTGGGGAAATAGGAGGGATGAGAAGTCACAGATTGGGAAGGATGGAAGCCAAACTCTGGCCATCATCCATTCAGTCAGTCAGTCATCTCAAGCTAGCATTTATTAAGCACTTACAATGTACCAGGTACTGAATCTATTGCTGGATATCCAAAGATGAAGAATGAAACCAGGAAATGTTTCCCCATCGAGACTCCCCTGAAACTGACCTGCCTCAATTTCTCTTTTTCTTTTGGGATCAGACTGGTGATTGAATTGATGTTGGGAACTGGTGAGGACAACCCCTCTACCAATGCAGATCAGTCCCTGTTATCTGGGGTAGAGAGAAACAATGTGCCTAGAGTTGCAACATCAGAGGCATGGACTTGAGTCCAGATTTCCTGAGTCTGAGGCCAACATTCTTAAATTCTCTGTTGTGGGTGCCCATCAGAGTTGTTCATTCATTCACAAAACTTCTGTAATAGATACTGAGATACATGATTAAGGGATAGTTTTTTATTAAAACATGGGACATAGAAGGTGGGGCAGATGGATGGTGCTGACCTTGCTGTCCTGAGTTCCCGGCTCCTCACCTTTTCTTGAGCAAGATGATGCTTTGTCCCATCCAGGGGTAGGAGGCCCTCATATGGATCTATGGAGTTGTTGGGGGGATAGGCGGGGCAGGGAGGGGGAGGATGAGTTCATATTCATCCAGTGAATACAATGGAGATGTCTGGGGGGGAGAACAAAAAGCACCCCAGTGCTCTTCCCTTAAAGGAAGACAAACCACTTCCCAGTGTCTGAGAGAAAGACTTCACTTGTGTTTTTCTTTTGGGGGGGTGGGTTGTGTTTGTCCCGTAGATCATCATGCTGAACTCTGTTTCTGATCTCCACGGCTACATTGACAAGAGCCAGCTGACCCGGGAGCTGGGGGGGACTCTAGAATATGGGCACGGACAGTGGATACACCATCGAACGGTGAGTACCAGCTTGGGTGAAGGTCCTGAGAGACAAGGGAGGGCATGAAGAGTTGTAATAACAGTAAGCAAGAATAGTGACAATATTGTCAATAATAGTATGATATTTTGTAATAGTCATGAAGATAGTAACGATTATATAATTCAATTACGATTGAAGGTAACATTGATTATTAAAGAAGCTGCTATTGTATCGTGGGGCAGAGTTTACGTGCATGATCTCCTTTGCCTTGATGAGCAGTGATAAGCACTGCAAGGAGCTTTAGATTAGAAGTCTAGACCTGGGTTCACATCTGTTTGTCACTTACCACCTCCATGAGTCCGGGCTTGTTAGATAACTGGGTCTCAGTGTCTAAAATGAGGGGGGTGGAGAAGATGACGTCTAAAGCCTGGGATTCTGTGATCCTGCAAAAACGACAAGTCAGGTTGGGATGATTGCCCCTATTTTATAGCTAAGAGCTCAAGGAGGGGTGATTTGCCTGGAGTCACACAGCTAGTAAGTCAGTCATGTCTGATGTGGGCTTAGCACCTAAGGAAGACCTGACTTCAAGTCCTGGGTTCTAGGCACAGCTAAGGACCTCCAGGGATTACAGCCTCCTAGCTCCCAGAAAGATGTGCCCTATCACACAGGGTAGATTGGGTGCGGAAGGGGCAGTGATTTCTGGCATCAACCGGAATCTCCTTTTCAGACAGACCCTTTGGATGGTGATTGGAACACTTCACCCTTTGTTCATCTTTGTATTTTCCATCTCTTGAAGACCCTAATCCCTAGTCCAAAACTGGAATTGATCAGGAAGTCTTGAGTTCAAATCTAGCCTCAGACACTTGCTAGTTCTGTGATCTCTGGGCAAGTCACTTAACTGCTCAGTTTACTCATCTGTAGGATATTCACAGCCTCTATCTCCCAGGATTGCTATGAAGATCCAATGAGAGGGCAGCTAGGTGGTATGGTGGGTAGAGCATGGGTCCTTGAGTTCAAATCCAGCCTCAGAAGCTAAGTAGTTGTGTATGACCCTGGGAAAGTCATTTAACTTCAATGGCATCCCCCATCCCAACCCAAATAAAAGGATCCAATGAGATAATATTTGCAAAGTGCCTTGCAAAATTTAAAGAGTTATATAAATGTTGGTTATTTTTATCTTCATTAATAATAATTCATAAAACATGACTAGCACATAGTAGGTGCTTGATAAATGTTTGGTGATTGTTGTGGTCCCACAGCAATAGCCAATATCAGCTGTTTCCTGACTTTCTTCAAATTTACAAGCAGCTCTGCTCTTTACTAGGGTTAGGAAAAAACAAGATGCCCCATGGAGGACAGTATGGATGTGGGCACAGCAGGTAGCCACCAGCTTGTGTCAAATCAAAACACTCTTCCCTTGACCAGAAGAGAATCCAGGCCAAGCCCTGGGCAGCCTGGAGGAGGTGGTTCAGTTCAGGTTCAATACTCTCTGCCTTGCTTTTAGTATCATCTTTTGACACTGGGAGGGTGGTGCCCTGTAGGCATCTCTGCTGGCTCCTCTCTGTGACAAAAGGTAAATGTGTTCTTGTCCCTCAGAGACAAGCTGTATATTTACAGCAGATCAAGGGCATCTGATAAAACAATCATCATTGGCAAAGTCTCCATAGCCTCTCGTCCCTTCCTGGTAGCATGTGTGCATTTTAACCAACATCTTCTGGGCCTAAATCCACCTTGGAGGCCTGATCCAAAGGAAGGGCTCTACTGGTGAAATTCCAGGGTGCGATGCCTTCTTTTCTTTTTCTTTTCACCTCTTCTTCCTTTCCTTCTTTTCTTCCTTTCCTCCCTCCCTCCTTCTTCCTCCCTTCCTCCTTTTTCCTTCCTTCCTTCCTTCCTTCCTTCCTTCCTTCCTTCCTTCCTTTCTTTCTTTCTTTCTTTCTTTCTTTCTTTCTTTCTTTCTTTCTTTCTTTCTTTCTTCTTTTCTTTCCTTCTGTCTTCCTGTCTTTCTCTCTTTCTTCCTGTCATGACTTGCCCAGGGTCACACAACTACTAAGTATCTCAGGCTGTATTTGAATACAGATCCTCCTGACCCCAGGACAGGTGCTCTATCTACTCCAACACCTAGATGTCCCTCAAGGTGATTTTAAAGATGATCTTAGAGGTCAACTAATTCAACTTCCTCATTTTACAAATGAAAAAACTGAGACCCAGTGAGGGCAGTGACTTGCTTGTTGAACTTAGAAGTCACCAATGATCCAGCACGGTCCCTGGCTGTGGGGAGTGGCACACTTTTAAGATTACTGACCAGTCATACCATAAAGATGGCTCCTTACTTGGTCTTTGTGTAAGGAAGGTTGCTGTATTTGTCCTTCGTTGCTGAAGAAGTAAGGAAGGTTAGGGAATCTTGGAATGACCCCAGTCAAACTTACTGTAGGCATCATGGAATATCTGAGCTGGAAAGGACTCCAATCTTCCTTTAAAAAAAGAAAAAGAAAAAAATGAAATTAATCAATCAATCAACAACCTTGATAAGGCACCTGCTATGTATTAGGCACCATGCTAGGTACTAAGGATACAAAAAAATATTAAACTATTCCTGCCTTCGAGGAGTTTCCATTCTCTATTAGGAAAGACAACATGTGCATATACAAATAATACACAACAAATATAAGAGAATATTGGGGGGAGGTACTAGAAGATGGGACAAGGGAAAGGCCTCATGTACAAGGGGCTGTTTGAGTTGAATTTTGAAGCAAACGGCAGGATTCTAAGAGGTGAAGTTGAGGAAAAAGGATGAGAATGAAGGAAGAGTGCATTCCAGGTAGAGGTGACAGGCCGGACAAAGGCATAGAGATAGGAAATGGAATATCATGTGTGAAGTACAAAAAGAAAGTAAGCCTAGCTAGACAGCAGCGTACTGAAATGGGAAAATGCTTAATAAGATAAGAAAATGCAGGCTAAGAGAAGTTAAATGATTGGCCCAAGGCCACATACCTGGTAACTGCCTCAGACAGGATTCAAACTCAGGTCCTTCTAAGACCCAAAGATGAAAATCATCTAAAAATGAAACCATCTGAACCTCCAGTGGAAAGGAGAACCCACCATCTCCCAAGGCAAACCAATCCAGCTGTTGGAAAACTCTGAGAGGAAGGGATGGTTAGGTGGCGCTAGAGGACACAGAGGACAGAGCCTGGAGTCAGTAAAACATCTTCCTGAGTTCAAATCCAGCCTCAGACACTTACTAGCTGTGTGACCTTGGGCAAGTCACTTAGCCCTGTTTGCCTCAGTTTCTTCATCTGTAAAATGAAGTAGAGAAGGAAATGACAAAGCACTCCAGTCTTTCTGCCAAGAAAACTCCAAATGAGGCCACAAAGGGTCAAACAGGACTAAAAAAATGACTCAACAACAAATTGATAGGATGATTTTTTTTCTGTTATGACCAATTTTGCCGTTTGCTGTTTCCACCCACTGGATCTTTTTGGTCCTCTGAGGCCAAAGCAAGTCAGGTCTCATCCTTCCCCCTCCCACTTTGCCCTGAGCCTTCATTTCTCTAAAGTAAACACCCCCTCCCCCCCAATTCCTTCAAAGCATCTGTATATGGTGTGGACTCAGAGAGATTTGGGTCACCTGCCATATTGTCCATGTCCTTTCTGACAGAGATTCCTCCAGACACTGGTAGGAAGGAGGCCAGAACAGCTGGACAGCTGCCCCTTCCTGGGAAGGCTCCCAACATAGGCAGCAGGGGCAGAAAAAAGGATTCTTGGAGCTGAGTTCACCACTGCCTGCCTTCTTTCCTACCTTTGTTGGGGGGAAGAGGGGTTGAGATCATGGGGGAATATCCACAGACTCTGCCCTGCGTGAGTTTGGGTTCTCCCAACCTTGGAACCCTAGGGATGGAACCATGATGACTTGTCCTGGCCAGTGGAGGGAATTCCTGATGAGCAACTTTTCCAGGGCTGGCCCTCCAAGGACTGGGAGTAAGGGGAGGATCTAGGGTTAAACCCTTGGGAACATCACCTGACCTCTGGCCTTCAATTTCCTTGTGTCAGATGAGAATGTTGAATTAATAGACCTCTGGAATTCACATATAGCCTCAGGCAGTATCTGTGTGAATACCCCTTAACTTTTCTGGACATTTTATGAAGTGCAGAGGGAGGGGGGAGGTTGATCTAATCTTTGCTGAGGTCCAAATTCCACCCCAGACATGAGCCATGTGATATTGGACAGGTGACTTCCCGTCCTTCGGCCCAAATTTCCTCCTCTGTAAAAGGAGGTGGGGGGTGGATTGGATGACCTCAGAGGATCCCTCATGCTGTGGGATCTAGGAACCTATTGTAGCCCTGTGTTGTTGCCATGGAGATGAGGGATGGAATCTATTGACCAGTGCTATTCACCAGAGTACAAACCTTTGATCTCCACACTCCCCATACTTTGGTGACTTGTAAGCACCAGAGGGGAGGGATCAGAGGGGATCAGAAGCAGGGTCTCCTGCCCCCACAATGGCCCTCCTCCCTCCCGCAGCCTTGGCCTTGCCAGTCCTGGCATTCCCACAGATGGAAATGTTTGCCCACCTGAGGTCTCAGGAGGGCTCCTATTGAAGCCCAGATTTCCTACCTGAGACTGAGTGACAAAGCATGTGACCAGAGAATGTGTGTGGGGAGGTGAGGGAGGGGACACAGGACAGATAAACTTGGTGACTGGGAAAGTGAGAAGACAAAATCACTTAGAGGGCACAGCTTGCTCTCATGGGCCTGCCTGGAACTTATTTTTTTAATTAACATTTTTTTCACTTAATGAGCATTTATCTTTTCACTCCCACCCACAAAAAGCTCCAAATCTTAACATTCTAGCTCTAGAGTCATTCAGTCCACCCCCCTCATTTTTTAGAGGAAGAAACTGAGGCATGGATCATGAGATCATAGATTTAGAGTAGGGGAGAGGGTCAGAGGCTATCTAATCCAACGTTTGCCTTCTTCCTGACTGAGAAGGCCATTAACTGACTTGATGAGGGGCACCCAGGAAGCAGCAGAAGCAGGACTGAAAGACTGCTCTTTTGATGCCAAGCCCAGCTGTCCTTCCATCCTAATGCATTACATTGGCATCTCCCCACCAGGCGGCACATGATCATTCATTCGTTTTTGCTCCCAGAGAGCACCGGTGGGACTCCACAGGGCAGTGTGGTCATTCAGAGTCAGTGGGCAGAGTGGTGGAGTTGGAGGCAGGACAGGAATGGGCACCAGCTGGAGCCCCTGTTCTCCCTGCCCACATGATCCCATTTAACCTCTAATCTCCAAGAGCCTTGGCTTCTCCATCTGCCCCTACGTGGAGGGAGTAATACTTTTACTGCCTGCCTTCTGGGACCACTGTGTGGTCTGTAAACTCTTGCTACTAATCTATATTATTGCAATGGGACTCTGGGCACATCATTCACCTCTCTGGGTGTTAGACGATGCTCCAAGGCGTCCCCTGGGATGCATGGTGAGTTTATTCTTCCAAGAGTTCCCCACACCAATGAAATTACAGGTTCAGTCTCTATGCCTGTCTTCCTCTTCCTCCTCCTCCTCCTTTTCCTCCTCCTCCTTCTCCTTCTTCTCCTTCTCCTCCTCCTCCTCCTCTTTCTCTTTCTTCTTCTTCTTATCCTCCTCCTCCTCCTTCCCCTCCTCCTCCTTCTTCTTCTCCTTCTTCTTCTTCTTCTCCTTCTTCTTCTTCTTCTCCTTCTCCTCCTCCTTCTCCTTCTTCTACTTCTTCTTCTCCTTCTCCTTCTTTACCTCCTCCTTCTTCTCCTCCTCCTTCTTCTTCTACTACTACTTCTTCTACTTCTCCTTCACCACCTTCTCTCTCCTCTTCCTTTTTTTCCTCCTTTTCCTTCTCCTTATTCTCCTCCTCCTTCTCTTCCTCCTTCCTCTTTATCACCACCTTCTTTCCCTTCTCTTCCTCCTTCTCCTTCCTCTTTTTCTTCTTCCTCCTCCTCCTCTTCCTTCTCCTCTTCCTCCTCTTCCTTTCTGTCTACTGATCGCTGGGTCTTACTGGAAATGACAGGGGGAATGGATGGAATATCAGGATCTCCACCATGTTACTCCATCCAGCCTGACAAGCTTTCGTTGTCTTCCTTGCCTTTGACCTCCCAGGCCATAGAAAACTTTGCCCTGACTGTGAAAACCACAGCGCAGATGTTGCAGACCTTCGGGACAGACCTGGCGGAGACAGAGCTGCCCAATGATGTCCAGTGTACTGAGCAACTCCTCCACTCCCACATGGAGCAGCACAGCAAACTGAAGGTGGATGTTCAGCCCTGACCCTGGCACAGCAGGGGTGGGGGAGGAAGGGAGAGGCTGACTGAACCAGTTGTAGATACTGCAGGGTGCTAAAGAAAGCTGAGTGCGGTTAAAAAGAACAGCCCCTTGTCTCCTTTCACTGGAAGGAGTGAACCAGTACAACCAGTGATTATCCGAAGCGGGTTCTGAAGGAAGGGGGACAGGAGTGGAGGGAGAGTCAACAGCACTGAAGCCAGTATCAGGCACTGGCCTCTGTGGCTGTAGTCAGACGTGTTAGTCATCATGTACTTGGGTGGCCAAGAAGGTGGGAGGACAGATATGAGACGAGGAGGGGGTGGTCCCTTAACTTGAATCATCCTGGGCCCTCCTCTTCTGCCACCAGGAGTGAGTCCAAGGCCAAAAGGGGGAAAATAACAAAAATAAGCCACACACACTTAGGTAAACTTTAAGATTCACATGACACCTACTGTACCTTATTTCAGCAATGGTTCAATGGACAAACCTCACTAGCTTTGAAACCAGGGAATATGAGTTCACATTGGGGCTCTGTCACCTCCTGCTCCAGTGATCCAGTGAGTCACTTGCCCTCCCAGGACCTCAATGGCCCTAGTGAGGGATTTAGACTTAATGACCCTTCCTGCTCTATATTTTATGACCCTCTGATCTCCCTTGATCATCACTGCAGCCCTGGGAGGTTGTCACTGTTACTCCTTCCATTTTACAGATGGGGAACCTGAGGCTGGGAGGGTTGGTGTGATTTGCTCAGGTGCCTAAAGCATCCCATATAAGGCAATGTGGTATACTTATCCAGGCCTCAGTTTCCCTATTTGTAAAAGGCAGGAGTTGGAATAGTTGATTTATAAACTTTTTCAACTCTAAATTAGTGGTATCAGACTACTTTTATTTTCCTCTTGGATGAGGATTATCATCTAGTAATCCTCTACTGTTAATAAATGTTTAACAACCAGTTTTCAGGAAGAAAACAAAATGTATACAAGACACACTTATAAGTTTAATTCTCTTTATTAACATTTTCTCCATTGCTTTCTTAAGTCTAGACAAGCAACAGAGCAATAAATCAAGCCCTGACTTGTTAGTGTTCACACTGAATATTTAACGATCAGTTCACACTGGATATTTAACAACCAGCTCTCCTGAACCTGTAGGAGCTGTTTCCAGCACACAGGGCGGGGGAAGGGGGGGCCAATGAGTTCATCACTTAACATTCTGAATATGGGGGAGGTGGGAGGAGCAGGCAGCTGGGTCCATGCAATGTGGCAGTGCCTCATTCATCTTGGGGTGACTTGGTTATATCAGCTCTATCACTGTGAGTTGAGACAAGGCAGGTCCTTTGTGGGAGAGAGGGGTGTAGGTCTGAATGAGAAAAGAGATCCTGGTGAGACCCTGGCTTGGAAGGAGCATCGAGTCAGTCTAGGTTGGGCCATGCAGGGTTCCTCCAGAAACAGAGAGAGAAAGGATATCTAGGGTAGGAAAGTAAGCCTGCACACCCCTACCCAAGGATGCAGCTCACTGTTTCACCTAAATTTGCTTCAGGCAAACCAATGTGGACAAAGTTAGGGAGAAAGAGCTTCCAAAGAGAGAAAGCCTGGTGGAGTAGAAAGGGGACTGGGACTGGCGATGTCATTTTGTCATTTGCAACCTCTGTGACTTGTAAATCATTTTAACGCTCGATGTGCCTCATATAAAAAATGTTAGATCTGGGCTAGGTGACCAATAATGTTCCTTCTAGCTCTGGATCTAGGATTCCCTCTCTGTGCCTCAGTTTCCATATGAAAAATAAAGGCAGTGGATTTGATGACCTTTAACATCCTAGGCAGTTAAAAAAAAAAGTTGACCAAGGATCTCTCTCACTTAGTGTCTATTTGTCTTTTCTCACCAAGGCTGAGCTGAAGCTGGCAGGGAGTCAGGGGGGCACATTACTGTCATGCATCCGAGAACCAGCCAGGAAGAGCCCCACCAGCACCCTCAACCCAGATGAACTGGAAAATGTCATGACGGTGGAAAGGTAGGTAAAGATGGGACAGCCTTGTTCTCCTTATGCCTCATGGCAGTGGCCTGATCCCTGCCAGTGGCATCGGATACTCTCCTTTAAGAAAGATCCCACCCTGAATAGTATGTAGGATTCTGGGAACACTAAGGCTGTTCAGCCCCAGAGGGTTCAGGAATCAGTGGAAGTGACTGCAGGGCCCCCAGCACCCTCCCAGGGCTCATCGCCTGCTGACTTTACCGAGCTGAGTGCCTTTTAGAAGGGCATGAAGTGATGTCTCATCTTATCGGCCTTTGCCTTCAGTCTTGCTCCCCTTTTTGTCCTGCTCCCCCAGAGCCCACAAGATGCTGAGCCACAGAATTACCAAACTTGAGAGCTGGGAGACAGCCCAGCAGCGCTCTAATCCAACCCATAGGTGGTGCCATAGCGCATACAGCTCTAGGCCTGGAGTCAGGGAGACTTACTTTCCTGAGTTCAAATCTGGCCTCAGACACTTAATAGCTGTGTGACCCTGGGCAAGTCACTTAACCCTCTTGGCTTCTGTTTCTTCATCTGTAAAATGAACTGCAGAAGGAAATGGCAAACCACTGCAGTACCTTTGCCCAGAAATAGGGTTACCGAGAGGTGGACACGACTGAAAATGACTCAACTACAACAAAATAAGATTCTCCATTTATCCTTATTGAATTTCATCTTAGTGGATTCAGCCCAAGGCTCCAGCCTACCAGTTGCCAAGCTTTTTGGTATTGGGACCTTTTTACACTCTTAAAAATTTTATGGGTTATAGCAATCAGTAGTTACCATATTAGAAATTAAAACTCATAAAAAGTTTTAAAATGTATTAATTCAATAAAAATAACAATCATAAACCCATTACATACCAACATAAATAAGATATTTTTATGAAAAATAATGGTTTTCAAAACAAAAAAAATTGTGAGAAAAGTAACATTGTTACTACTTATATAACTCAGTTTAATGTCTGGCTTAATAGAAGATCACTGGATTCTCCTCTCTGCGTCTGCTTTTAATCTGTTGCAATATGTTGTTTTGGTTGAAGTAGATAAGGAAAATCCAGCCTCACACAGAAAGGGGAGGAAGATCTAGATAGATAAATAACATCTTAGTGTGATTATAAGAAAAGCTGGGACAAATAGGATCTCCTAGATGGGTCTTGGGGACCCCCAGGGGCTCACAGAGCACCTTCAGAGAACCTTGGCTCTGTTCGTCAAGATCTTTTGGAGTCCTGACTGTCATCCAGGGTGTGTTGATGGATGCCTCCCAGCTTTGCGTCCCCTATGGGTTTTCATGAAAATGCCCTCCATGCCTCTCCTAGTCTAAGCTGCTCCTCCTTTACTCATCTTTCTGACATATTTCCAGTGCCTCCTTCCTCTGCCTTTCATGAACCAGTATACATATATGAAGTAGAATGGGAGTCATTTTCAGAAATCCCTATCTTAGTATGAATTTTAGAAAGCTGTTTTCAGAAAACGTTTCTTTTCTCCTCATACTTCATGGTTATTTCTTTGCTTTTACCTATATTGTCGATAGCATCTCAGAAACAATCTCCAATACCTTTATTGCTGGGTGATCTGCCCTTAACTGAAAGTCCTCTGGGGGATGAGGGGTTAAGGGGATCTGTCTGAATGTCTAAGCACCAACAGGTTTCATGGGGGTAACTTCCAATAATAATCTCATCTACATTTAAATACAGGTGCAATAAATCAACAGATATCATCACTTAACCATTCAAATAATCAAAATTTCCCCACCTAAAATAGTCTGAAAAATTTTCTGTAGTGAATTTCAGTGATAGCTATTTCTGGATATGTAGTATATATAGTATATGTACGTATGTATACATGTGTATACATACATATATATGTATGTATATATATATATTCGATAGATAACTACCAATGCAAAAAAAAAGGACAGCTATAGAAAAATCTATATGAAAAATATCCTCCAAACGATATAAGAAAAATTGCCCCAAAGGAATAGTCCTTTACATGCCACATTCATTTTTTCAGCTGTGATCCCATTTGGAGTTATCTTGGCAGAGATACTAGAGGAGTTTTTCATTTCCTTCTCCAGCTCATTGGACAGAAGAGAAAACTGAGGCAGACAGGGTTAAGTGACTTGCCCAGGGTCACACAACTAGGAAGTGTCTGAGGCCATATTTGAATTCACATCTTCCTGACTCTAGGTCTGACACTATCTACTGAGCTACCTAGCTGCCCTTCTCCCAAATGAGACATTTGAGGGGGGGAAATATATATATATATATATATGTATATAGCATATGTGTGTGTGGCATATATATATAAAGTCTTCAGCTCTTTCAAGTTCCTATGTCAGATTTTTCTCTCAAACTCCTATATAGCATGCATACACATATACATGTCTTTTACATACACACATGTATACATACAAATAAGTATCTGTATATATACATAGACATGCCAATATGTGTACATATAAGTACACTGTGAATCTATGTAAATATATACCTTATGTGTGCGTATAGCACACATATAGATATACACACGTGTGTACATAGACCTCTATGTAGGTATCTCTCTATAGAGATCTCTATAAGTAAAACTAAATAGATACATGACCCCATATACAAACAAAGATGTTATGAAGGTGTAGGGGTGAGCCCTCATGGCCTCTAAAGCCTTCTCCAGCTTGAGGATTTGATTCCAAGTCCTAGAGATGTACTTGATCCCAGGTCTGACCCTTACGACTTGTGTGGGAGCCCCAGTTTCTTCCCCTTTAAAATGGGGAGAGTAATAGCCCCTGCCTCCAAAAGTTGTATTAGGGGAGTGCGCCAGCAAAGAGTTTTGTAAGGCCCGAAGTTATTCTGCACATGTTTATAGGAGAGAAGGGGGCCCGCGGTGTTTTCATCCCAGTTGTCTCCGTTGGGAATGAGTGGGAGCCATCACATTTGCTGTCCTCTGTTGCTCCTAGGTTACTCGCCCAGCTGGACGAGACAGAGAAGGCCTTTGACCAGTTCTGGACCAAGCACTACCTGAAGTTAAACCAATGCCTGCAGCTGCGCCACTTTGAGCACAGTTTCCGAGAGGTATCTTTTCTTCCTTCCCCACCTTTGGTAAAATGTAGAACTTCCTTCTCCAGGGAGGGCGCTCTCTGAGGCAGAATGGGGACAGGCCCTTCTCCCTCGTTCATCTCCTGTCTGAAGTCTCTGTCCGAGCACCAGATCCTCTGTTTCCTGGCACAGAGAGGCTGGGGGACAAGGCTGCGATCAGGAGTCAGGGGACCTGGGCTGAATCCTGTGCGGGCCCATTCCCCAACTGGGGCCTCCCTGTCTTTGGCTGTAAAAGAAGGGGTTTGGCTAGAAGATTTGTAAGGTCCCTTCTGGCTCTAGCCAAGTCCATAAGCATTTATTAGGCTCTTACTGTGTGCCCAGGGACTGTGGTATATAAATGCCAGCAGAAGGAAAGATGGTTCCTTCCTTTAGAAAAAAGCTAATGTAACATCCCTAAGGGTACATCTGGAGAGTGAAAAGTCGAAGTCAACCAGACCCTCCTCCCCACTTCCCAGGCAGTCATCAGATAGAGAATTAAGAAGAAAAAAAAGCCTTTTTTTTTTTTTTACAACGGCACTTGCAAAAGATTAGATCAGACAATGTTGTTATCCTCAGCATTGGGGATTTCATGAGAGGAGGTTTGGAGCAGAGCCCACTACCCTCCAGGTGGTAGTAGTGGTGGTGGTGGCGGCGGTGGTGGTGGTGGTGACTGGGAAACCTGCCAGGCTTCTTTCAGGGCACTAGAGAATGAATCCTGATAGATCGTAGGCTCACAGAACTATAGCTGGAAGGGAACTCATTTTACAGATGAGGAAACTGAGGCCCAGGGAGAGGAAGTCACTGGCTCAGGTGGTCGCTATGGGGTCCGGGGATCTGAGTACAAGTCCCACTTCAGACACCGGGGAAGAGTGATAAAGTGAAAAGGACAAAGGTGTTGGAGTCTTAGACTCTTTGTATATCTGGGCAATCGTGCCAGGTAGTGTAGTGCTTAAAGCACTCAGCCTGAAGTCAGAGAGACCAGAGTTCAAATCCAGCCTCAGATTCTTTCTGGCTAGGTGACCCAGGCAAGCCATTTCACCTCTGTTTGCCTCAGTTTTCTTAACTGTAAAATGGAGACAATAGTAGCACATGCTTCTCAGACTTGTTTTAAGGAGCAAAGGAGACAGTAATTGTAAAGCAATATATAAATGCTGCCCTACACAATGATGGGCAGTATAGTGTGGTAAAAGGCCCGCTGAGCTCTGAGAGGCCACAAGACCGAGGCTCATACCACGTGACCCTGGGTAAGTCACTTAATGTCTCACTGCCCAGGTAATTCTCTAACTGGTAAGTTACAGAAGAGGGAGTTTTATCACCAGGAGTTCTCAGACCAGTGCAAATCCAGGATGCATTGGATTTCTCCAATAAAGTGTCCTTTATCTCTCTCCTGTAGTCACTGGCAGGTTTGTCCCTGGATTGTCTCATTCTGTTTTTCAGGTTAAACTAGCCCTGGATAGCCTCATGTGTGTACAGGCAAAAATCACGATCATTGGGAATAGTGTGTCACGTGTGGAACAATTACTGAAGGAGCGGAAGCAGTTGGAGGAGAGAGGCCAGGTGAGTGCCAGAGGAGTTGGTGTCCCGGGAAAGGCCCCGCTGGGTTCAGCTATGGGCCGATCCTCTCTGAGACAGTCTGTGAATCCAGAGTGACCACTGCCACTGCCTGGCCACTGCCCAAGAGGACGAATCAGGGCAGGGAGAGGCTGGAGGCAGGCAGACCTTTCAGCATCTACTATGATAACCAGGATGAGAGGGGAGGAGGGTCTGCACTAGGGTGGGGGCAATGTCAGAGGTGGGGGCGGGGAGGGGTGATCGGAGATGTGGTGAAGGGACTGTGTGTAGGAGGAAGAATGAGAGAGATCCCAGTGCTTCTAACCTGATTGACTGGGAGGGTGGTGATACCCTCACCAGCAACAGGGAAGCTGGGAGCAGAGGAAAGGTTTTTGGGGAATGATAATGTACAGTTCTGGACATGTTGAGCTAGAGATGTGTGTAGGACATCCAGTTCAAATTTCTAATAGACAATTATTGACATATGACCCTAGCTGAAGAGACTGGTTTAATACTATATACTATATATGTGGGAATTGATGAATGATAAATAGATTTATATAGATGAATGATAGATACATATAAACAGATGAATGATAGATATGCATATATGGATGAATGATTGACAGATATGTTTATATAGAAGAATGTGATATATATATATACACAGATAAGTTTATATAGGTGACTGATATATATATATAAATGATACATGTAAAATGAATGACAGATACATGAATGATTGATAGCTACATTTATATAGATGAATGATAGGTATGTATAGATGAATGATTTACAGATATGTTTATGTAGATGAATAATACACATATACAGATAAATGATAGATGCATCTATATATGAATATGCATATATAGGTGGATTATTGATAGGTATACTTATATAGATGAATGATAGATATGTATATATAGATGAATGACTGATAGATGTTTATGTAGATGAATGCTAGATATATAGATACATATATTTATATTGATAGATACATTTGTATAGATGAATGAATGATTAAAAAGATAGATGTAGATGATGAATGATATACACACAGATAGACAGACAAAAAGGGAAGAAGGAATTTTGTTGTATGGTTTCCTCCAACTCTATTCAGATCCAGTCAGAGATGCTGTAGCTATCCATTTAAACTGATTTAATCAACAAGACATATGAATTGCATGTGTTGGATGAACCTGACTCTCTATCTTATAACTGATCACTTAAACAATTTAATTCAATTTAACAAAAAATTTTAAGCCCCTACTGTGGGCCGGGGATAGAAAAACAGAAATCAGTCAGTCTTTGCCCTCAAAGACCTTACATTCTACCTGGGGAATCAATATGTACAAAAATAAGTAGAAACAGGGTGCATACAAAATGTTTTATATATATATATAATATATGTGTGTGTATATTATATGTTATATATGTATATACATTATATGTGTGTATGTATATTTTATATATATGTATATATAATATATACATACACATATACACACATCTTGTATAGTAAGAGAAAGTCTGGATCCACGCACTCAGGCCTGGGTGAGAACTGCCAGGCTCAGAAGTGAAAGTTCTACCCTCCTCCGTAAGACCAGGCAGCTTTTGACAGTTGTATTCTGTTTCCCAGGAGCCCTTGGAGAAGGCCCAGTCCCTGGCAGTGACCGGTGACCAACTTATCCAAAGCAACCACTATGCGGTAGACTCTATCCGGCCCAAGTGTGTGGAGCTCCGGCGCATCTGTGATGACTTTACCAATGAGGCCAAGAAGAAATGTGACATTTTGGGGAAGGCCCTAGAGATGCACAAGCAGCTAGATGTGGTGAGAGCTAAGAGCCCTTGCCCCCAGGGGGTGAGAGGGGTCAATACGGGAACAAGGGAACAGTTTCTTAGGAAGGGTTCAATGGGGAAAAAGAGATTTTGAACTTTTCTTTCTGTGTCTTCCCAGGAAGGCTGTTAACTCCCCACTCACCCATCGACTGGCTGCCTTTTTGGCCTTGAGTGAATTTGTCAGTAGGATAGCCCCGCTTTGGTCTATAGGTCACTAATTAGCTATGTGATCCTGGGCAGACAACTCGATTCCTCCGGGCCTTCATTTCCCTTATATAAAATGAGGAATGGGACAATGGGAAGCACTGGAGTTGGAAAAAGAAGGTCTGGGTTCAAATCTTACCTCTTATTTGCTACTTGTGTTACTCTGGACAAGACACTTAACCACCATGAGACTGTTTCTTCATCTGTAAAATAAAGGGGATGGGGTGGGGGGACAGTTGGCCTAGATGGTCTCTGAGATTTCTTCCAGTTCCATATCTATGATATAGTTTTTGGCCAAGTTATTTGCCCTCCTTTGGGACTCAGTTTCTTTTTCTGTAAAATGCAAGGATCCACTCAGCAGAGGCTGAAATCCCTTCCAGGTATAGACGAGGATCCATATGTTCCTGTGAACCTCACAGATGAGACAGGTGTTATCAATAACAACAATCCTCCAATCTCACTTTAAGAGGTTTCTTTAAGGGAGAAATAAAAGTATTGTATGATGTGTTTATTTTAATAGATTCAAGGAATAATACACACATTAGCTGATTGTTGGCTTCTGATATTTTTTTCTGTTATGTTTGGACAAGGAGTAAAGGTGATATCTAAAACAGGTGATGTTCATGGACACAAGGTTTTAAGGTTTACAAAACATTTTACCTCCCTTTCGTCATTTGATTTTCACAAGAATGGAGGAGTTGGAGAGCGGTAGAGAGCAGGAACTATACTATGGCATTATTAACCCCATTTTATAGATGAAGAAACTGAACAGTAAATGTCTGAGGCCGGATTTCACCTCAGGTCTTCCTAGTGCCAAATTCCACGTTGTCCCTGTTATATCACAGGGCTGACAAGTCTGAAGAACTATACTCATTCCACGAGTTGCAAGCTGAGTGCCACAGTGGAATGAGACCGACACCTGAAGTTAGGGAGGGCTGAGTTCAAATCCGACCTCAGACACTTACTAGCCACGTGACCCTGGACAAGTCACTTCACTGCGGTCTGCCTCAGTTTCCTCATCTGTAAAATGGGAATAATAGCAACCACCCCCTCAGGTTGTTGTGAGGAGGAGATGATAATTGCAAAGCTGAGGACATTATTTGGCACATAGGGATACATAAATGCTGGCTAGTAGTAGCAGCAGCAACAGTAGTAGTAGCAGTAGTCGTTATAGTCGTAGTAGTAGCAGCAATAAGACAGAGAGGAGGGAGAAGAGGAGCATTTGATAAATGTGTTTTTTTGTTTGATTGATACCAGTCAGGATTTGAACCTAGGTCCTTCAATTCCAGAGCAGGAGTTTTTAACATAATTTATGTATTTACATGTAAATACATACAAAATTATATGTAATTAACATATATAAATACATGTACACATATATTTATGTATTCAAAATGGGAAGAAAAAAGTTAAAGCTCAGTTAGAGATTAGTGAAAATAAAGATGCAATTTTTTTCCCCGTCAAAGATCACCGAACCCCTGAAGTCTATCAGTAGATCCCTTGGTAATCTGTGGACCCCACTCTGGAGTCAGCTCCAGCTCTCCTCAAAGGCACTGCTCCTCTGCCTCGCTTTTCTTTTGAGAGACCTAATGTTTCCATTTAAAGGACTTTGTCAGAGCCCCAGTCCCTGGAGAGAAGAGATTGATCCGGGAACCCCCTGGTGCGAGGGGCCGGGTGTTCTGAGCTTGCAGAAGAGAGCTGACTCAGCAGGGACTCTTGGAACCTGCAACTTCAGCTGTTCCCAGGCAGGACAGCAGTGAATCTGCCCATGACCATGAATCAGCATCCCCGTCCCTTTCCTTTCACATTCCCTGCCCAGCTGGCTCCACTGCCCATATGCGTGTCTCAGGCTGGCACCTTCTAGTGCCCACTGACCCCCACAACAGAGCTGGTGGAGCTGCTACTGTTTGCTTGTCCGGCTCACTTTCTGTCTCAGGCTTCTGAAGTGTGTGTATGATGTGTAATATTCCATTCCTAAAGTGTCTGTGTGTGAGTGTTATTCCCTTAAATGTCAAATACCCCCAAAGTTCTTGAAATTCCTCTTCGCTTACCATTTTGTGCCAAGTTGAGTCTGAGGCCTCAGTGGGAACTTCAGAGCATGACTCAAATGAACCTTGACCTTATTTATATTGGATAGAAAGAAAAGTCAGAGGAATGGTCACCAGATTTCCTGGGGTTATTATTTCTCAGTTATTGTGTCCTATATTCTTCCCATTCAAGTCTCTCTCAAGGAGACAAAAGATTTAATAATCACTTAATCCACACATCCTTATATAAGTGTGTGCATACACACACAAATATATAATATACAAGGCAAAAAAATTACACCTATAACAGTTCATATATAAGCATATATGGTCAATCAGTAAGCATTTATTATGTGCCTACTATGTGCCAGTATATATGTAAGTATATTTGTATACATATATGTAAACATGTATGTAAAGTCTAGATATAAGCCCATGTAGAGGCATATCTATCTAGTACAAGTATAACTATACTTGTATTTTACATATATAAATATATATGCATTTATATATTTGTATTTCTACAAATAAATATGTATGTAAATATATATGTATTTATACATACTTGTATTTATACAAGTTATAAATATGTCTATATAAAAATAAAAATATATTGTTGTACCTATCAGAACACCTAAGTATATATAAAGTTAATAAGCACTTGTTATATGCCAGTACATATGTATATGTACACACACACACATATATATACATACATACATATATATGTAAAGTATAAAATGTAAACCTATGTCAAAGTATATCTATACATGTATATCTATAATATGTCTATAAAACAGAACACATATCAGTACATCTAGGTATGCATAAAATTAATCAATAAGCATTTATTAAGCACTTACTATGTGCCAGTATATATATACAAGTATGCATATATCTATATACACACGTATATGTAAAGTCTATATATAAGTCCATGTAGAAGTATATCTATACAGTACATATATAAGTATATCTATAAGTCTATATAAAAGCAAAAATAATACAGTACACATATCAGTACATCTAAGTCCACATAAAGTCAATTCATAAGCATTTATGAAGCACCTACTGTGTGCTAGACAATGTGCCAGGTACAGGGATGCAAATGCCAGGAATGAAACAGCCCCTACAGTTTTAAAAGATCCACATTGTTACAGCTTAAAGCCTTCGCCCCAACCATTAAGTACTTCACAGACTTGCCATTTGGTTGCCTGGTGAAGATTTTGGACAATCGCTAATCATTTGTCTGATGGTCTTTGAGAGACATCATGGCTAAAAAATTCCTCCCCCAAAGCTAAACTGGGGATAAGCCCCTGTGGGTTTGCCCAGACTCATCGTGGGAGGACAGACAGACAGACTGTCTGTCTGTCCATACTCAGGCCTGTCCCTGAAGGCTTCGTGGCTTGGTAAAATTGACCCAGTGCCCCTTGCTTCTGCTGACCCAGCCTGTTCCTCCCCTGAGTCCCCTCCATTTCCCTTCTCTGAACATGTTAGATCTTTTGTAAATTCAGTTGTTACAATGCCTAGCTGAATGCAGCAAATCAATTGTGTCATAGGAGGAGGAGTTCCCAGGAGGTTGTATAGCAACCTACCCAGGGCAAACACCATCTATGGCAAATCCTTAATA
Source organism: Potorous gilbertii (assembly GCA_028658325.1). NCBI lineage: Eukaryota > Metazoa > Chordata > Mammalia > Diprotodontia > Potoroidae > Potorous > Potorous gilbertii. The sequence goes on from CM053771.1 coordinate 513,396,970, forward strand.
TGCAATAGAAAGTCAAATAAGTGCAAACAAAAAGGTGAAAACCCCAGACCCAGGACGGAAAATGGCACAAAACTGGACATTCAATGCAGTAAACATTGTTTAAATGTCTATTGTGTGCCACAGTACTGTGCTGGGCCCTGCAGAGGCACAGACAAAAATAAGACAGCTCCTGCCCTCAAGAACCTTACATTCTACTGGGAGAGATAACGCATACATACAAAAGTTTATATAAAATATATCAATTAAGTACCACATGTATACCTGTAACCTTGTGCTAAGTGCTGGTGATCTAATGACAAAAAAAACACAATTCCCTGTCCTCAAAAGACATATTCTATTGGGAAAGATGTGGAGATGCAGAAATACATGTGAAATCAATCAAGAAGAATTATTTAGACCTACTGAGTGTAGTACCTGTAAAACATGGAGAGACAGCACATACATTATGTACCTATGAAATTAGTCAGTAAACATTTGTTCCATATAATATATGCATAATGTGGTACATGTGTGTATATAAAATTAATCAATAAGGATTTAGTAAGTACATAGTATGTGCTTGGTACTGGAGATACAAAAACAAAGATAAAATAGTCTTTGCCCTTAAGGAGTTAATGTTTGTTTGGGGAGGGGTGGCTACACATACACATACACACACATACTCACACATATATACACATATGTGTGTATCTATATACAAATTATGAATAAAGCAAATACAAAATAATTTGGGGGAAGGGGGAGGGCACTAATAATTGGAGGGAAAGATTGGAAAAGGTCTCATGTTAGGGTAAGAGTTGAGCCTTGAAGGTGGCTAGGAATTCTGAGACGTGTGTGTATAAAGGCTGAGAGGGGGCAGATGGATCGTGGCATTTGGGGCAGAGGACGTATGTACCCTCCTTACGCTCAATTCCTTTTCTTCAAGGTTAGCACGATCTTGGGAATGTGCTTTCAAGTGGGTTTACTCAATGAAGTGCCCTAAAGGCAGCCCAGTGTAGACTGGTCTTCTCGCCAAAGATCACCTCTGTTCATCACCAGCTTTGTGAGCCTTGTTTGTGCACATGTCCAACCATTGCCTTACTGCCATAGGTGCCCAATGAGACTGGATAGTCCCCGTGTGATTTCTTCTGAAGTGGGAACCTTTAGAATTTACTCTTAATGACTAGATTCCATTTATCAAATGAGATGGTGTTTGAGATCAAATGAGATAATATGCGTAAAGTGTTTAGCACAGGGGCTTAATAAATATGTATTCCTTTCCCCTCCTCCTCATTAAAATCAATAAATAGTCATTAATCGCCTACAAGAACCAGGTGCTGTGCTCAATGGAAGAGATAACAGGATAAAACAGACAAGCAAAAACACTGCAAAACAGTGCAAAACTATCCCTGGCCTCAATGAGGTTACATTTTCCGGGAGGTGATAGTGGAGGAGGGATAAAACATGGTCACAAGAAAGTATATGCAGAGTAATAAAAAGTGATTCACCGAAGAAGAGAATACTCATAATGGGGGGAAGAAAGGCCCAATATTGGGGGCTTTTATGAGGTGGGGACGGAATATGTTCCAGAAGTAGAGGACAGCCTGTGTTTGCAAAGGCATGGAGGTGGTAGATGGAATGTCTCTCATCCAGGAAATATGGTGAGCAGACCAGAGGGATTGGGACAAGCCAGTGCAAAGGTGATATCGGAGCTTGCTGACCACCTGTGCACTGTGTTCTCTTTCTACAGACCAGTCAGTGGTGTGAAGCTGGCATCTACCTTTTAGCATCCCAAGCCTTGGACAAATGCCAGACACAGGAGGGAGCTGAGACGGCCCTGGGGGACATCGAAAAGTTCCTGAGCACAGCCAAGGAGCACCAGCTGGTCAACCCCAAGGAATTCTACAACCAGTTCAACATGGTTCTCACCCCTGAAGTAAAGGTGATAATGCCTTTGGTACCTTTGTGGTGGAGCTGAGGCCGCGAGCAGTCGCAGGGTTAGACTCTGGGCACACGGGCAGACTAAGGAGGGTAGAGGAAGCTTCCTTAGCAAGGGCTGCCAGGTGGGCAGAGGCAGCGTGGTATGAGCTCCAACTCTGGAGTCAGAGGATCTGGGTTCAAACCTTGCCTCTGACCCTTACCATCTGTGCCACCTTCTCTGATTCTCAATTTGACCCTACTGCTCTCTGGGCTTGGATTTTGCTGCCTCCAAGTCTATGGTTCTGTGATCCACAAACTTTGGCCGGCCCTGCCTGTGGGCACCCCTCCTTCTTTGGACCTTGGGTAATGCCCAGGTGTGTAGGAATGTTAGGATGAGAAAGCCGTCAGAGGCCAGAAAGAAGCAGCCACAGCTCAGCTGGGGCTCAGTTTTCTACTCAGCTTTTTTTTTCCTTCTTTCCCTCCTTTCTTCCTTTTCTTTTTCTTTTTTTCTCCCATTTTCTTCTTTTTCTTTCCCTTTTTCTCCTTTTCATTTCCTTTTTTCTTTCTCTCTCCTTTTCTATCATTCCCTTTCTTCCCTCCCTCCCTCCTTCCTTTCTTTTTCTCTTCTGTCTCTCCTTCTTTGTCTCTGTCTGTCTGTCTGTCTTTCTCTCACATACACACAAAGCCATTTACTCATATGACATGGCTAAAACCGTGATTGCTAAGCAAGTCCCCCATTATCAAAGGGGGCCCTCCCCTCAAAATGCGCACAGTTCATGGGTAGAAGAGTGAGCACAAAGTTATAGCACATTGGTTCTGAGAAAACATGCATTGTAGCATGAGACTACTATGACAACAGCTAACGTGGATAGGTGCCGTCTGTGCGCTGGGCACTAGGCACCAGGCACTTGAAAATGATTATCTCACAACAGCCCTGGGAGGTACTCCCATTTCACAGATGGGGAGGCTGAGGCAAACAGAGGTTGCATGATTTGTTCAGAATCGCACAGAGCCAGGAAGCGTCTGAGATAGAATTTGAACTCGGGTCTCCCTATCTAGAGAACTTTGCCCTGGCCCAGGTTGTGGGAGGGGTCAAGGAGATGGGCAGAAAATCTGCATCTTGGTATGACACAAGGTTTCCAGCAGAGAAGAACTGGATATGCTCCACCCCCAGGACATTTTGGGGACATTTCTATGCTACTGAAAGGGAAAGAAATACTTCTCATCACCGATGCCCCTGGGGTAGGGAAAAGAAGGATATTCTGGGGTAACCAGTGCTACCACTGGAGCTGAATGGCTTGGGAAGAAGGATACTATTGTCACACTCTAAATTTCTCACCCTGGAGCAGAGCCCCATGACTTCACCCTAAGTGACATATCGCTCTATGCCTGTGTGGGTCACTGGTTTCAGAACTCAGTCACTACTTCCTATCTCTTGATACTAATGAATGCTAAGAGGTCCGAGAGTGGGGCCACATTTATCAGCTGTTAGGTCCTTAGAGACCGTATTCCCCTTTTCATCAGCTCTTTTTAATCATGAAAATCACTGTCTCAGCCCAACCAGGAAGTCCTATAGCAGTAGCGACCTGTGACTAACTGTAGGGACTGTATTGATTCCGTTTTTAGTGAAATAAGTCCCTAACCATTTATTAGGTACTTCCTGGGTATTAGACCTCGTACTGCTAAGCACTGGGAATACAAGAAGGGGCAGAAACAGTCCCTGCTCTCAGAGCTCACTCTTTAAGTGGAAGACCACGTGTCAAGAACTGGATACATACAATATGTGTAGCGTGTAAATGGAAGGCCCTGAGACAGGGGAAGGCACTAGCATCCAGGGGCCCTGGATCAAGCCTCCTGCACAAAATGGCATTGAAGATGGGTCTTGGAGATAGAAGTGTGGAGGGGAATATTCCAGGCATGGGATAGGATTCCAGGCACAGAGATAGGATTCAGCCCAGTGTGGCTGAATTGTTGCCAAATGAAGACTGAAAACAGACGGGCAAGGGAGATGGAGAGATAGAAAAAGTCTTTGTAAATTGTCTGATCTCATTTAGGGATCACAACAACACCTACCTCCCAGAGCTGTTGTGAGGATGGAATGACCTAATACTGGTAAAGCGCTTAGCAAGCAGCTGGCCCTCAGTAAGTGCCTAATAAATGCTGAAGTTGCACAGGCTAAGCTAGGTTTTTGCAGATTCTTGCAGAAGCTGTCCTGACTCTAATTGCTGGCAAATTTTGAGAGCTTTTTAGGAGCCCAATGTGGTCTTAGCACTTCTCCCTTCTTCCTTCCAATCAGAGGCTGATTCAGAAAAACCAGTCCAATCCAACAAGAGTTTAAGATGATAGGGATCAACAGCTGGAAGGGACTTTAGCTGGAATACCCTTAGGTTACAGAGAGGTAAACTGAGGCCCATAGAGGTCACAAGATCCTAGCTTTAGAGTCCGAAGGGCCCTTAGATGCAAGGCAAGTCAGCAAGCTTTTATCAAATATTTAATGTGTTCTAGTCACTGTGCTGTGCCTTGGGGACACAAAGAAGGGCACACATAGCCCCTGCACACAGGGAACCTGCTTTCTAGTGGGAGAGAGCAAATAAAAAGGAGTGGAAAAGCTGGGGAAGATACTCACACAGAGAGGGCTTACTGGAGATGTCAGAAGAGTAAATGGAGGTTCCAGAAGTCACTGACAAAGCAAAGGAAGGGGCTACAGCACATGTGGCCTTCTAGGTCCCCAAGTGTGGCCCCCCTGGACAAATGTTTTGTGAAGTTTGAATTCAAAGGGCTGCACTTGAGGACCTAGAGGGCTACATGTGGCCTCGAGGCCACAGGTTCCCCATCCCTGGGCTATAGCCGTATAGGCAGATGCCCTTGTTTTATAGATGGAAACAAGGCTTAGAAAAGTCATTGTATTATACAGAATATATAGAAAAGCACAGGGTTAAAGAGTCAGAGCTCGAAGGGAACCTAGAAGTCATTGAGTTTACACCTCCCTCCATTTTACAGAAGAGGGAAAGTGAGGTACAGAGATGTTGAGTGACCTGCCCAGAATCTCACAGCTAGTAAGTGTCTGAGACCAGATGGGAGTTCATGTCAGCATAGTGGGGACTCACCGCAAAAGGCCATGCAAACTGTTCCAGTATCTTTGCTAAGAAAATACCATGGACAATATCTTTGGGTTCATGTAGACTCAGAATGACTGAATGACAAAACACTGACTTCTCTCTATAAACCATCACTTATCTGCCATGATGTCTGGCTTGGCTAGTCAATCCAGCTCTCTGTACCTCCTTTTCTACCTCTCTTAAATGGGAGGCAAGATGGCCTGTCTCACTCTTAACTGATGCTCCTATCACCTCTCAGTTTCCTCACCCGTCAAAGTGGGGTTGACAATGATAACTGCAGCACCTACCTCACAGAGCTGCTGTGAGCTCATGCACCAAAAGTGATCTGAAGATCCTTAAGGGCTATCAGTAGAAAACCCGTCAGCTGTTCATGTGAGGTTTCAGACTAGGCAGTTTCTTCTGATCAAAGGAGAAGGTTCAAAACCGAGGGTCAGTCATATATGGTGGGGGGCAGACTGGGGCTAATGGAGCAGACTCAAACAAGTAGGCTTGTTTACTCCAAGGGATCCGATAAGCTCCTGCAGTCCTTAGCTGCTCGATAACTGCCATAAAGGCAGTCAGTATTCATTGGGCTGTTTATGGATCCAGAGTCTCAAGGTCCCCTGGAATAAGCATATTGTCACCACTTGTCTACCCCCATACATGGGAAGGATTGTCTAGTGATTATCAAAAGCCTTATCAAGAATGCAGAGCTGCACAGACAGAGCCCTCCATACTACCTTCAGCTGTACCCCAGGATCTGGCTTCCCCAGGGGACTCTGGACTCAGTAGCTGTTTCTGCTGATTGACTCTGGGAGTTCAGTGCTGTGGCCCCATAGGACCATAGGATTCAGAGCTGATAAGGTCCTAAGGTCAGCTAATGACCCTCATTTTATCATTCAGCCCAATGAAGCTACATGTACCAGTGTCCTTTATCTTTCCCTTCAAATCTCTCAAGGTTTAAAGGTCAATTGGTGAGCATTAATTTTTCTGCTGTTCAGTTATTTCAGGTATTTCTGACTCTTTGTGACCCCTTTTGGATTTTTCCTGGCAAAGACAATGGAATGGTTTGTTGTTTCCTTTTCCAGCTCATTTTACAGATGAGGAACTGAGGCAAACAGGGTTGTGACTTGCTCAGGGTCACACAGCTAACAAGGTCTGAGGCCAGATGATGAGGAAGACCTGAGTTCAAGTCTAGCCTCAGACTCTTACTAGCTGTGTGAACCTAAGCAAGTCACTTCGCTCTACCTCAGTTTTCTTATCTGTAAAATGAGCTAGAGAAGGAAATAGCAAACTACTCCAGTATCTCTGCCAAGACAACCCCAAATGGAATCATGAAGAGTTGATCATGACTGAAAAGTGATTGGGCAATGACAACATTCTAGGATTGTTGTGAGAATCAAGTGAGATATTTTTGAAATGCCTGGGACATAGCAGATTCTATGGAAATGCTTATTTCCTTCTCTTCCGTATTATGTATTAGTGTGCTAAACTTGAGGTCAGAGAGACCCTAGGTTTAAATTCAGACTCTAGCAATTACTATAGTTACAATTACCTAGATGGACAGGGGCAAGTCATATAACCTCTCTAAGCCTCAGTTTGCCCATCTGTAAAATATCTGGAGTGTCTATTTTGCAGAGTGGTTAAAAGGTTCAGACAAGGTAAGATATGTAGGGTGCTTTGTAAATGTCAAAGTGCTCTATAAATAGCAATTCTTACAACGTGATGAAGATGTAACGCCATTCTGTCTTCAAATTTCATCTCTTTAGCCACAAAGAGAACATATTTTAATTAGTTTATTATTAACAATGCTATTCATAGTCACTTGAAAATAAGGTGAGGGCTTTTTTGAGGGGGGCGAGGATTGACAAGGGCATTTTTTTCTAAATGACCAGTCTGTCAACAAGTATCAAACATATTCTGAAGCCACGTCTGGGTGTAGAGCCCATAAGAGAAAAAAAAAATAAAGAAAAGCACCTGTCCTATAGGACTTTTCACGTATGTTGTCAGGCATACGACCTCCAGGTGAAATGACTTGAGAACCATCACACACTTTTTCCAGAATCTCCCTTTTCCCCAAATCTTCTAGGTCCAGAACCCCCCAGGTCCAGAGAGGGTGACTCTGTTGCTGCAAGGTGTCCTGTGGTGAAGACGTGGGCAGAGCGCTGCAATGGCCCCAGGATTTCAGGACCTTGCTATCTGACCTCTGTTCACCATTTGCTTCTTGCCCTGCAGGAAAATGCAGAAAAGATTGTTCAGAAGCTGGAAGACGTACAAGAAATGTTCGAGAGAAGACAAGTAAGCCTGAAGAAGCTGGCTGCCAAACAGACTCGGCCTGTGCAGCCTGTGGCCCCCCACCCAGAGTCTTCCCCGAAGCGGGCCTCCCCCAAAACCAACCGACCCACCAACCTTGGTAAGGGCATGCAAAAGGCTTCAGTGGCCTGAGAATGCAGCTGAGGGTTAGTTGGTGTTCATATCACTAATGACTAGGGGACAGATAATCCAGGTTCCCTTAGGTTTGTAGGGTGCTCTGAGGCCCAGCTGCTGACTGAGGAGACAAGGGCCTTTCCATGGGCCCTGTACATGAATGCTCCCAATGTTAATCCTTTGCTGTATAAGCTTCCTGAGTCAGTTCTCTCACCTTTCTGGGAAAGATTTGCTAAATTCCCTGAACTCCTGGTCTCTCCAAGAGAGAGGGGAGGGGGGCGGGGACTGGATGCATCAAGTAAATGCCCACTGTGTATAAAACACTGTGCCGGGGATACAAAGACAAGAATGGAATACCTGCTGTACACAAATAGGTACAAGACTGTTTGAGGAGGGAAAGGGCCCTAGTACCGAGACCTTGATTGAACTGATTGGGGTTAATAAGGTTAACCAGAAAGAAAATAAAAAGGGAAAGGGGAGAGAACCCAACAGTGATGACTTCTTTGCCATATTCGAACCAGGAAGCATCCTTTCTAACCCTGACCATTCTGCCAGGATCCTGGACTTCCTGTATAAATAGAGGAAATAAAAGACGAGACTTTCTGTGGTCACACAGAAACACTCGACTTCATCCCCAATAAGTATTTCATTGTGTGATCTAATTGTGCCCAGCTGCTGGTCTCCCCGGTAGATGAGGGATGCTTCAATGACAGAATTTTTTCCCTCTAGGAGTGGGCACCTAAGAGAGTCCTCCAGTACATCACTAAATGTAAGACATAGAGACACAAGAACATCCATAAGTCAAAACCTGAATGGAAGTTGCTAGGACACAGGTCCAAAGTAAATACATTTTAGGGGTGACTAGAAGGGTACAGTATAATTGAACAATGGATACTTGGTCTAGAGATGAGAAGAGCAACTGTGGGCACAAAAAGGAAATCCTAATGGTGATTAACATTTGTCCATTCCTTTATGGTTAGGAAGCCCTTTCTCTATAATCTCATCCAATTATTTAAAGCTCTAAGAAATGAGGGATGTGAGAAATTCAGATCAACATGGGAAGACTTAAATGAAACTGATGCAAAGTTAAATTAAGCAGGATGAGAAAACTGGTCTATCCAGTGATTAAAATGTGGAACATTCAGACAACTACTGAGGAGTTGTTAATCTGGCCTAGGGAACTCCCCAGGGAGGAAGTTTTCTCTGCAGGTCAGTGGCCCCTTCTTTACCACTCCTCATTGCCCTGTATGCTAAGTATTAAAGATCCAAAGAAAAGCAGAAAGACAGCCCTTGCATCCAGGGAGGTCACCTTCTAATGGGGGAGACCATGAGCTATGTCCAGGATAAATTGGATATGATCTCAGAGGGGAGGTGACCCTGGGAGGGAAGATAGGGCAGGGGGCAGGGAAAGACCTCATGCAGAAGGGGTTGGACTAGGATGACTTCTTCTAAGGTCTCTTCCATCCCTAAACTCTCTGATCCCATGATGGAGTGACTAGGAACAGGGAAAACCATTAGAAGGCTATTATGTTAATATTAATCATAGTGCTCCAGCCGTAGACCAGCACATGGTAGGTGCTTAATAAAAGCTTGCTGACTGATTGATTCACTTTGAGGTAGCCCTCGTTGCTGGTTTGTCCTGACCTCTCTGCAACTTTCTATTTTCTGGGGTCAAGCAGAAGAAGCTAGGTGGGTCCTCCTTATCTCAACAACCCTGGAAGTACTTGAAGGTATCTGTCGTCTAGCTCCCTCATTTAGTACCCATGTGACCCTGGCCTCATCATCTCTCTCTCTCTCTCTCTCTCTCTCTCTCTCTCTCTCTCTCTCTCTCTCTCTCTCCTTCTCTCTGGTTCCAATCTGACATTCATACTGTGGGAAAGATTCTTGGAAGTTCTCTAAGGCTGTTCCCATGTGGCTTTGACATCTGGGTTATCTCTTCTTTCCTTTCTCTCTTCCTCATCTTCGTCCTTCCTTCCCTTCTCCTGTTTCTCCTCCTTTTGCTTCTCTTTGCTTCCAACCCCTCCTCCCCTTCTTGCCTCAATGACTAGCTACAAGATCCTGGGTAAAATCTCTTTAACTCTGAGATTCCTTTTTTTCTCACTTGTCAAATGGAAATGATCACAGCCCTTTGATTACAGGGTTGAAGTGGTGGATCCAATGAGATAATCTTTGTTGAGTGCTTTGCAACTCTTAAAGCCCTGTCTAAATGGTGGCTATTTTTGTTATTGGTCCTCGATTATTTCATCTTCTCCCCTCCTTGCTCCTCCTCCTCTTTCTCTGTGTTTTTAAGTTGGTCTTCAGAAAGGGAGCCCAGCTTGAGGAGGTTTCTGGCTCTTATTTCCTTTTCTCAAAGCTCCCAGAAGGGATGGAAAAATTCAGCCCACTATTGTAATATTAGCTATTTATCCATGTTGGCCACATTAGAGAGCTTTAGCAGTTAAATTTCCATAACCTTGAAAATTTAAATAGGCATTTCCCTGAATGGGAAACAGCAACCAGTAGGAAACCACGAGAAAGTAAACTCCCTCTCCCTAAATACTGTTGTTTAGTACAGAACCCTAGCACCTCAAGGAAGGTTAGCATGCCATTCAGCCTAAAAATAATTTTGTAAAAGAAATATGTAAATTTAGAGGGGAAAGGAGGGACTTTCAGAGAGGTAAAAGATACTATTTTGGTCTCTGACTTGAATGAGAAAAGTGAGATTGAATGAGGAAACACATTCAACTAGAATTTCATAAAAATAGCAAGCATTTCTGTGGTATTTTAAAGTTTCCAAACACTTTACATATGTGGTCTCAAATAGAACCATAGTAGTTGTTTCAGATGATTAATAAATGGGACAGGGGGAAGGGGATTTGAAAGGAAAAGAGAGGGAGGGAAGGAGGAGGAGAAATGAGCATTTCCTAAGCACCCACTGCACCACCTGGATGCCCCCTTGGTTTGTTTTTTAATGCAATTTTTATTTTACTTTTTTCAATTAATGAGCATTGTATTTTTTTCTCTCTCTCTTATCTTACTTAATTTATCTAATTGAAAAACAAAGAAGGGACAGTTAGGTGGTGCAGTGAATAAAGCACCAGTCCTGGAGTCAAGAGGACCAGAGTTCAAATCCAGCCTCAAACATTTACTCGTTGTGTGACCCTGGACAAATCACTTAACCCAGACTGGCTGGCAAAAAGAAAAACAAAGGGAGAAAAACCCCTTGTGATATATATGGACAGTCAAGTAAAACAAACTCTTGAATTGTTCACATCCAGAAATGGACATCTCCTTCTGTGTCTTTCATCCATCACCTCTCTCAGGAAGTAGATACATGGTTCATCAGGGCAGCTAGGTGGTGCAGTGGATAGAGCACCAGTGCAGGCATCAGGAGGACCTGAGTTCAAATCTCACCTCAGACACTTGACACTCACTAGCTGTGTGACCTTGGACAAGTCACTTAACCCCAATTTGCTTCATCCTGGGTTATCTCCAGTCATCCTGATGAATATCTGGTCAATGGATTCAGATGGCTCTGGAGGAGAAGTGAGGCTGGTGACCTGCACAGCCTGCCCTCACTCAAAGCAAAGTCAAGTACAAGTCATGTCATCATTTCTCTGATGGCATGGTCTTCTTTGACAATGAAGGACGAACACGTGGTTCATCGTTGGTCTTCTGGAACTGTGATTGGTCCTTGAATCTTCCAGAGCTGCTTATCTTTACAGTATTGTCATTCCTATAAATGTGTGTGTTTGTATTTTTCCCCCTGACACCATCTCTCTCATCATTTCTTATGGCATCATCACATTTGTATCCTACAGGTCATCCTGCCATTCCCTAGGTGATGAGTAATCCCTTAGCTTCTGGTTGTTTGTCATCTTCTACCTAATTTGAATCCATTTTTAGGAGTACAGACCAAAGTAATGAACTTTCTCTTTTTCATGACCCCTGACACAGTCCATCTATTACATCTTTGAAGATCTAACTCAAAGCCTGCCTTCTCCATGGAGCCTTCTCTGATGGCGCACAGGACGCCTCAAAGAACAAATGGCCCATGCGTCAGCACTTAGGTGTTCAGGCAGGTCACTCCCTTGTTGCTTGTGATCGTGATGATGCAGGAGACATGTCAGCTGTTGGCACAGGCATCCACCGGGGCAGGTTACTCCACGGGCTGGGCTCTCCCTTCAATTCCTTCAGTAATCTTACTGATTGTCCTGTCCTGTTCTCTGTTGTGACAACTTTCATCTCACCATGTCATCATTTCCTGCTTGTCTTGTATGAAATGACCTTAAATGTCCTGAGGCCTACAAGACCTCACTTGAATTTATAGAATGTGGATGGATAGGTCTAAAGAAAGCAACTGTTGCAGCAAGGAGCTTTAGAGGCTGATCCTGGACCCACAGGGTAGAGGCAGCCCAGAGGCTTTCAAGACCAGCTGGACTCCCCAAGTACTGACTAGGGACTGTCTTGCCACCAGCATTGCCAGTTGGTGTACTCAGGTCAGTTGGCCTCTCTTTCTGGCCTTCTCCTTTTCTGGTGGCAATGATGTAGGAGCTGTAAAACCCTTTGAAATGGTGGTGGATCTGTAACAGATGTCTGGGACTGTGAGCATTTAGTTGTGTCTGCCTCTTCATGACCCCATTTGGGGTTTCCTAGAAAAGATACTGGAATGAGGAAACTGAGGCAAAGATGGTGAAGTGACTTGTCCAGGGTCACATAACTAGTCTGAGGCCACGCTTGAATTCAGGTAGAGGAGTCTTCCTGATTCCAGGTTCGGTGCTCTATCCTCTGAGCCACCTGGCTGCCCTTTATCCATTTACTCCAAGTATTCCGGCATGGGATCAACTACCCTTAGCTCCCTACTTGATTTGTAATTTAATTAAATTAAATTTTAATATCCCAATAATATCCCAAACTCTAGGGCATGCTTATGTGCATGTGTGTGGTATATATATATATATATATATATATATATATATATATATATATACATATATATGTATATATTTCCTAATTAACACAATATGAACATATCTCTCTATCAGCTCATTCCTTGCTTCCGCCCCTGTCATCATACATTGTTTATTTAATAAACTGGAGAAACATCCTTTCAATAATTACTCCTATCTCTTTCTATTAAATCCTTTGACATCCTAGGACTAAATAAATAATGCAGTTATTGAATATATAGTTTATTAATATTGAAGTCATTAAAAGAAAGATGTAGATAAAATGAAAAAAAAAAACCTGGTCATATAGGAAGGGGTAGGAATTGGACCTGTGATTTTATTGATAGAAGGAGCTCCCGAGTGAGGAAATTTCCTCCCTAGGTAAACCACTGTAGATAAACACCTGCTTTACAACTTAGTGTTTTAAACAGTTGCCTAGAGCAGAAGTGTCAAACTCAAATAAAAATGAGGGCCACTAAGTCTCTTATAAGGATACCTACAGTTGACAGTGTTAAAATGTAATATTATCTGTATTTTATTGCATTTTCCTTTATTTTGTGAAATATTTGCCAGTTACATTTTAATCTGGTTCAGGTCTCAGGGGGAGGGTTGTAGGTCACATATAATTAGGGAACCTCAGGGTAATGACAGCTGGAATTTATGTGGTGCCTACTTTATGCCAGGTACTGTTCTAAACACATTACAAATATGATCTCACTTGACCCTCACAACAACCCTGGGAGGGAAGTGCTGTTGTTATCATTCCCATTCTGTGTGGAATGTGGACACTGAGGCAAACAGAGGTTTAAGTAACTTGTCCAAAGTCACACACCTAGTGTCCCAGATCACATTTGAATTCAGGTCTTGCTGACTTGATTGTACTAGCTGACTGCTATGGTTGATAACTGGGGTTGATTTTCAATAGGCATGTTTAAATTTATACCTGGGAGCACATTTTTTTTTTAGTACCAAATTCTATTATTGGAATTTAGGGCCCTAAGGTGTCAATTGACAATATTATGCCCATTAAAGTATAAATCGTGATTGGTTTTGAGTCACATGTTTGCCGGTTTCTAGAGCTGGATCTAGGTGACTAGGTGGCTTAAGACCTTTACATTTAGAATGGGTGTGATGACAATAGTAGTGAGATATTTACTCATTCTGGCAAGACAGCAAGGTGCAATGCCTAAACCAAAGCAGCAGGACTCTGGAGGTCATGTCTGGAAAGTCTAGTCTGACTATTGCTACCATCTCCCTTGGTGACCTACTGCCATGTTGTCTCCCCATTAGCCTGTGAGCTCCCACCTTTTTTTGAGAGCAAGGACTGTCTATTTCCTTTTATCTCCAGGGTTTAGCAGAGTGTCTGTCACACAGATGGCGATTAATAAATGATGATTGACTATTTAGTTAATGTAAAGAGAGCACTGAGTTGTTAAGTTGTGGAGAGATGTAAGGTCACTAGTCAAAACACCCTCCAGATGGAATACTACATTGTGGAAGCAGAATGCTGAGGGGACCTTGGACAGCATCCAACTGTTCCTCCATAGTTTATAGGTAAGAAGATGGAGCCTCAGAGAGGTTAACTTGCCCAAAGTTATGGGGCTAATCACAAGACTGGCCTAGAACGTACTCGTTCTGATTCCTAGTCCTGGGTGAGTTTGGTTTACAAAAGCTGGATCACACTAGTGCTCTATCTTTAAGACCTGTTTGCTTATTACTCAAGAGAAGGCAGGAGTGAATTGTTTTCACTGTTCTTAAAACACCAGATTTCAGGTTATTTAAGTAAAATTGAATGTAAATAGGTCTCAGTTGTATTTCTAAGAGGGATGTGTTAAAGCTGGTCCCAAAGAGCTCCTCCTTTAGTGGTTGTCAGCACTTCCACTTTGGGAGAATGGCCACCAAATATAGCTTAGCAAATTGCCAGCTGATTCTAATCAATTCAGGCTCTTGGTCAGGAAAAAAGTGAGACTAGAGGGTAGTAGCTGACTAAGTGCTGGTATTATGTTTATGTTGGGGCCATTGTGATCAGAGGGATTCATTCTGGCACCCCGTATGGGGAAGTCTCTGTTAAAATTCAACATCAACTCATCCAACGCAGGTGGAATCCTTGTGGATGACAGGTTTGGTATCCATTGACATGGGCCTGATGCCTGTGTGGTCTGAGCCTGTTTTGAGCCCTAGGAACCCACAAGTGACCTGGCCCTCTGCCCAGCAGAGACCACACCTGGAATCCTATATTCAGTCCTGGACACATTTTAGCAAGGACCTTGATAAGCAGAAGGGTGTTCAGAGAGGGTGATTAGGAAGGTAAAGGATCCACTGAAGAAATTAGGGGTGTTTAGCCTGAAGAAGAGAGGGCTGAGGGAGACAAACTGTCTGACTTTGAGGGACTGTTATGTGGAAGAAGGATTAGGTTTCTTCTATTTGGATGCAGAAGGAAGAACTAAGTTCAGTGACAATGGAAGAAACAAAGTGGTAAATTCAGGCTTGGTATAAAGAAAACTTGTACAATCAGAGCTATCCCAAAATGTTATGAGCTGAGCTGCCTCCAAGGTCACAGTGGGTTCCCCCTCATTGGACATCTTCAAATCAAGTCAATAGCCACTTATTAATCACCTTCTGTATACATAGGCATTGAATTAGGGGCTAACGATACAGAGACAAAAATGAAAGTACTCCCTCTCCCCTGCCCCATTGAGCTTCTATCCTACGGGGAATGATATGAGGCACATGCAGACCGGTAAATACAAGTTAATGCAAAGTTACTTCAAGAAAGAGAATGCTAAGACCTGGAGGGAGCAGAAAAGGTCTCCTGTAGGTGGGGCCTGAGTTGAGCTCTGAAGAAGGCTGGGCTTCTGAAAGGTGGAAGAGGGGCGGGGGAGCCTTCCCAGCCTGGGCCTGGGGGCAAAGGCATGAAGGCAGGACTTGGGACATCTGGTATGAGGACCTGGATTATGTTATAGAGGGGTTTCTTCATAGATGGCTTTAGGTTGCCACTACAGCCCCTTTCACCTCAGAGTTAATGTTCTAGGCAGCTAGTCAGGGCCATGGATAGAAGGTTAACCCTGGAGTCAGGAAGACCTGAGTTCAGATATGGCCCCATACACTTCCGGATTGTGTGACCCTGGGTAAGTCACTTAACTTTTGTCTGCCTCAGTTTCTTCAACTGTAAAAATGGGGATATAACTGATCTTCCAGGGTTATTATGAGAATCAAATGAGATAGTATTTATAAAGTTCTTAATACACATAATAGGTACTTAATAAATGGTGGTTTTCCTTCTAAGTAAATGTCAGTTATTATTAATAGTAAACTAGGGCAATAATTAAATACTTCAAAACTATTTAAAAACCAAAGAAAGAGGAATGTTGTAGTTGTCTCAACTGTGGAAAGACACAAGCTGAAAAAACTGTTGAGCCCAAATCCAGTGAACACAAATGTCCATTGCTAAAAGCAGTTTGCTCAACAAAAGCAGTTATCTCTGAGACAAAAAGAAACAGTAAGGGTAAATATCTGCAGCAGTGGATGGAAGGCAGAAAGATGCAAATTTAGACTTGATGTCAGGAAATTTTCCTAACAATTAGGAATGGGTGGTTTTGGGAGTCAAGTGAGTTCTTCTTGGGAAGTTTTAAAGTAGAAATTAGCTGAGTGCTTATGAGGCACATTAGAGAAGGTGTTTATTTTGTGTAGGTGCTGGAATGATGGCCACGAAGGTTCCCGCCAAGACTCAGATTCAGAGATCTCAGCTAACGGTCTAAAATCTAAAATTTCTTAGGAGAAGTGATATATATTCATATCAACACATTTATTGATAATGGAGAGATGGTAAAAGCACCTAATTTTTAAAGGAGAAAACAGAAATTGCTACTAATCATGTGAGAAGCTGGTAACATTTCTTAATAGATAATAAAACAATAAAATTAATAAAATGCAAATGAACGTAGCTTTAAGATACCACCTTATATACAGTAAGCTGTTGAAAATAGGAGGGAGGGAGGGAGAGAGGGAGGTAGGTAAAGGGTGTGTGTGTGTGTGGGAGAGAGAGAGAGAGAGAGAGAGAGAGAGAGAGAATTCAGTGTTGGTGGGCTATAGGAAAGAAGGCTCTCTAGTTCATTGTTGGAGAGGGTAATTAACTTATTTTAATCAGAAAAAAAATTCTTTTCTCCCTCCCCTCCAACTAAGAAAGAATGAAAAATAACATAAAATCTGTGTTACAAACATGCATAGTCAGGCAAAACAAATTTCCTCATTGGCCGTGTCTCCCCCAATGTCCTTCATTTCTGTATCAGGAAGTGGGTAGCGTGTCTCATATGAATTCTCTGGAATCATGGTTGGTGATTACTATATACTATATAGTAATTGATCAGAGTTTCTGAGTCCCAATTTTTCTCCTGGTTCCTCTCACTTCCCAGGTTTTTCTGAAACCATCCCCGTCATCATTTCTTACAACACAATAGCATTCCCTCACATTTATGTATCAAACCTTGTTCAGCCATTCTCCAATGAATAGACATCCCTCGATTTCTAGTTCTTTGCCACCTAAACAAGAACTAAAAATAGTTTTAAAGTTTGTTTTGCTTAGAACTAATCCCTCGCGCTCTCTCTCTTCCTTCTCCCTTTTTCCTCTTTTTCCCCTGTTGAGCGAAATGTATTTCTGAACCCAACTTGTGTGTATATTCTTTCTTCCTTTGATGAGCTCAGATGAGAATGAGATTCAAATGTCAACTGCTTCTCCCATTCCTTCCTCCTTGTTTGCTTAGAATCTACTTGCATACCCTGATCATATGAGATAATTTTCCCTAACCTTCCTCTTCCTTTCCCATTCTTCTTTTAAATTCATCCAGATGTGACAAAAACTATTCACAGACCTTCTCACTAGTTTGATTCCTTGTATGATCTCGGATGATAATAGAGTTCAATGAGACACACTATTATCTCCCCTATATTAGATATTTTATCCCTTATTCATCCGTGAGTCTCATATTTGCACTCCAAACTTTCTACGTAAACCTGGTCTTTTTATTGGGAATGCTTGGAAGTCTTTGGTTTCATTTTATTTCTTCTGTAGGATCATACTCAGTTTTTCTGAGTAGGTTATCCTTGGTTGTAAGCTTATCTTTGACTTCTAGAATATTGTATTCTAAGCTCTCCAGTGCCTTATTGTGATGGCTGCTAAATTATGTGTGATCTTTACTGTGACTCTTTGATATTGAATTCTTTCTTTCTGATTGCTTTCAGTGTTTCTTATTTGACCTGGAAGCTCTGGATTTTACCTATAATGGTACTGGTTCTGACATATTTAAAAGTCCTCATAAGATGAGGTCCCAAGGTCATACTGGAACCTGACACAGGACTTTATTCTAAAGGTAGAGATAGGGACTATGTTTGTGATTTAATTAATATAAAGAAGTCCCAGATGAAGAAACTTCTTCTATCAATCCAAATTGTCACTTTTTCTCAACTTAGAACTTCCCAGAGCACTGAGAAAGTAGGTCATTTTCCCAGGGTCACCCAACCAGTATAGAGCAGAAATAAGACAACCCCAAGTCTCCCTGGCTTTGAGGCCAGCTCTCTCCAAGCCTGTGTCTCATTGCCTTTCTATCCTAAAGAGAACATTAGAAACAGGGACCTATCTGTCCAAAAACATAACAACTGCTTTATTTGTAACAGTCAAAAACTAGGTTGAAAACCTGGGTGACTGAGTGAGGAAAGGTAGCTTTTGACAGAAATGAGGGAGCTTAGACCACGGGAACGTTCAGAGGAGAAAGACAATGAGTTCTGCCTTGAACCTGTTGATGATGAGATCTCTACAGGACATGAAGTTGGAAATGTCTAGTTGTTGTGTT
The DNA here is from genome assembly GCA_028658325.1 of Potorous gilbertii. Lineage (NCBI taxonomy): Eukaryota > Metazoa > Chordata > Mammalia > Diprotodontia > Potoroidae > Potorous > Potorous gilbertii. The sequence continues at coordinate 513,415,168 of CM053771.1, forward strand.
TGTCCTTCATTGCTGAAAAAGACCATGCCATCGGAGAAATGATGGCCTGACTTGCATGTAACTTTGTTTTGAGTGAGGGATGACTGTGCAAGGTCACCAGCCTCACTTCTCCTCTGCAACCATCTGAATCCAGTGACCAGATATTCATCAGGATGACTGGAGATGGCCCAGGATGCACTCACTTAGGGTGAGGTAACACCCAATCAATGAATAGGACATTTGGAGATACAGGAATGAATCTCTGGAGAGAGACAAAGGTGAAATATATCAGTTTGGGAGGCATATATCTATGTATAATTAATAACTGAACCTCTGGGAATCAATGAGATGAGAGAGTCCCTGTAGAGAGGGAAGCAAAGGACATAGAAGAGGGTCTTGGGATAGATACAACCACATTTACATGGTGATATGGGTAATGAATCAGTTAAAAAAAAAGACTGAGAATGAACAGGTAGAGAAATAGGAATAGTCAAGAGGAACAGCAGCATGATATGTGTATGTGTGTGTTCATCCTTCGCTGCCAAAGAAGACCATGCCATCAGAGAAATGATGATATGATTTGCACTTGACTTTGTTTTGAGTGAGGGAGGGCTGTGCATATTACCAGCCTCACTTCTCCTCCAGATCCATCTGAATCCAGTGACCAGATATTCATCAGAATGACTGGAGATGACCCGGGATGAGGCAATTGGGGTTAAGTGACTTGTCCAAGGTCACACACCTAGTGAGTGTCAAGTGTCTGAGATTAGATTTGAACTCAGATCCTCCTGACTCCTGCACTGGTGCTCTAGCCACTGGCTGCCCCCTATCAATAGGTTTTTGTTAAGAACAGCTAACATTACCTGAAGCTGTGTTAATAGAACTAAACTGCCCAGATCAAGGAAAACAGTAGCTCCAACCAAGTCCACCTTGGTCATTACATCTTAAGGTGAACATTAATAAAACCCAGAGAGGAAAGAGGATTCCCAAGGAGACGTCAGTCAACAGTGTCAAGTGCTACAGAGAAGTCTAGAGTGTGAGGATTGAGAAAAAGCCATTCAATGTGGCATTTAAGACATCTTTGGTAATCTTGGAGAAGAGATTGCAATTGAGTGATGAGGTCAGGAGGGCTTAGAAGTGAGTGAAAGTGGAGAAAGTAAAGGCACTGGGTGTTGAAAAAAATTTGCCTAACACTGGGAAGATGAATAAAGGAGGATAGCTTGAGGGGCAGAAGTACTTAGAGTTTTGGGTTTTTTTTTTTGTTTTTGTTGGTTTGTTTTGTTTTTAAGAATAAGAGATAATAAGGCTTATCTTTAGGTGGCAGAAAAGAAACTAGGAGATGCAGAAAGACCCACTGAATCCTGAATAGGGATGTGATAATGGTTGGACCTGTGTGATCAGAATAACAGTTTGGCAGTTGTAGATGGATTGGAAAGAGGGGAGGCTGCAAACATGAAGACCAATCAGAAGGTGATTTCAATACTTCAAGAAAGCCGATAAAGTCACTAGCCCTGTGATGACATATAAATGATATAAATGATACATCAAATGGCCAAATTAATCTCGGACTTTCTTTGTCTTCTCAGCTCCCAGTAGGAGAATATCTGAAGTTCCCTGCCCTCCCAAGACAGTCAATGAAGCAGAGTTGTTGAAAAAGAAAAGCACTAAGAAACCCAAAGGTGGGATTAAGGTAAGGCCACCTTTTTGTTTCTGAAACACAAACTTTGATGGGAAGGAAGACGGTTATTGTCAACACTATCCATCTGCCAAAAACTGGTTACAGAGCACCCTTTAGGCAGTTGTCGTCATGCTCACCCATTGCGGTGCCATGTTCAGCCAGTCATATACCTCAAGATCTTTTATTGTAAATGTGGCAATGAGATCCAGCCACAGAACCAAGCAGTTCAGTGGGAGATGCTCTGGATGGGGGATGTGTAGATCTTGGATCCAGCCACAGAACCAAGCAGTTCAATGGGAGATGCTCTGGATGGGGGATGTGTAGACCTTGGATCCAGCCACAGACCCAAGCAGTTCAATGGGAGATGCTCTGGAAGGGGGATGTGTAGACCTTGGATCCAGCCACAGAACCAAGCAGTTCAATGGGAGATGCTCTGGATGGGGGATGTGTAGATCTTGGATCCAGCCACAGAACCAAGCAGTTCAATGGGAGATGCTCTGGATGGGGGATGTGTAGATCCTGACTCCAGTCCCAGCTCTGTCACATTGGGCAAATCACTTAATCTCGCTGTAAAATAAAGAGATTGCACTGGGTGAGCTCTAAGATCCGTCATTCTGGCATTTTATAAAATCGCACAGCGGCTGGCCTGTTGTTTCTCTACGTTTTACAAAAAGACTCAGTTATGCATGCCTCCACTGTCATATCCTCACCAAGAACAAGTCGGACCTCTTTGTTCTGTTTCCTTTTTGCCTCGTCTGTAATGTCTCCATGTTTAATTTAATGGGGCTCCTTCTGTATCATCCGTCTCTTGCTCAGCTGAATTATTCATCTCATAACAGTGACAGCAACTCTTCCACTTTTCCCAAGGGGCCCCAAAGCTTTCCAGAACACTTCACCTGCCTTTTCCTTTTCATAAACAAGAGAGAATTCTTCACTGCAAGCGTCACTTGTGCTAGATCGTAAATGTGTCCTGAGGCACATAGCTAAAGGTTTTTGGAGCTGACAAATACCCAGAAAACATAGTTACATCACGAAATAGCTCAATGTCCTTTGAATGTTTGTAGTATGTTTTAGAACCACGTCACACAAGCAGCACATAACAATGAGTATAATGCTTGAAGTAAGGGTCAGCAAGTTCAGATTTTACCTTAGACTAACTTATGAGCTTAGTGACTATGGGCAAGTCGTGTAGTTTCCCTGAGTTTCCCTCAGTTTCCTCATCTGTAAAATTGAGACAAGAATACACAGAGTATCTACCCTGTTGTGAGACTCAAATGAGACAAGTTCCACAAAGTCCTCTGCAGACTTCGAAGTGCTCTAGAGAACCAACATTTATTCTAGTAAGGAAGGTGCAAAGGAAAGAACTCTGGATTTGGAGGAGGAAGGCTTGGGTTCAAATCCTCTGCTTCTTATCAGCTATGTGAGGATAGGTCAATCGCTTCCCTTCTCTAGGCTTCACGCGGACAGACAATGACTAGACGATGAATCTCCAAGGTCCCAGCTAGCTTTAAATATGTCATCATCTTGATCTATCTCCAGGGGTGGGGAATCTTCAGCTCCCAAGTCACATGTAGCCCTCTAGGTCCTCAAGTGAGGCCCTTTGACTGAATCCAAAGTTTACAGAAATTGCCAAAGACAACTCATATTTTTTCATCTAAAATATAAATATGAACAAATTCACCTGATTTTCTCATGTCTTTTTGTATCCGTGGGGTTTTTAAAAGCTATATTAAGTACTTTTTAAGGATCATAATTATCAACACTCAACATTAACCTCTCCTTTTGCTCTTGTGCTTCTGGGAGAAGGAATGCTCTGGAGGGCAAGCCAGATGCCCAGGTCCGCTGTCCCTGAAGGTTCACGCATTTGTCTCCAACTCTCTGTGTGATCTAGGGTAAGCCACTACCTATTTCTGTGCCTTATCTTCCCCATCTGTAAAATCAGAAGGGACATAGTCCGACCTCTATCCTATACAAGAATGCCACAAGAAACTAAGATCTAAGCACTCAGAGGTCTCCATAGAAAATCAATCGATCCAACAATCAATCAATAGGTACAGATTAAGCACTTCTTCTGTGATAGCCATTGATTCTAAATTACTGTAGAAGATTCAGAATGATATTGAATCCTTTTGGAAATTATTCAGCCATGAATATTGCTATTTTAATTCATTTTGTGGAAAGCAAATGGTCAATACTACAAAGTCCTTCTCTTCTGGACAGAACCTCTGAGACTTTGATGTCAGACAACTCCCAGAAGTATCTCTTTATTACTCCTTTTCATTTTGCAGATTAGGGAAGTAATGGCACAGAAAAAAAAAAAAAAGGCTTCACCCTATATCACCTAGGTAGCTAAGGCATAAACCTGGGCAGGAATTCAGGTTCCTTTCCTTTCCTTTCCTTTCCTTTCCTTTCCTTTCCTTTCCTTTCCTTTCCTTTCCTTTCCTTTCCTTTCCTTTCCCTTCCTTTCCCTTCCTTTCCCTTCCTTTCCCTTCCTTTCCCTTCCTTTCCCCTTTCCTCTCCTCGACTCCTCTCCTCTCCTCTCTTCTCCTTTCTTTTCCTTTTTTCTTCCTTCTTCCTCTCCCATTGCTTCATTGTTGTTTAGACTAAAGTTTTGTGCTAGGATGTTCCCTTCTTGTGGATTGTTTGCAGAAACATCTTTACCCAATTGTCAGCACTAAGGATTTGCTCACATCCCTGGTGCCCCTCCCCCCTCTACCTTTGGCTTTTTGCTTTTAAGAGTGAGATTATTTTCCATCAAAAAACTTTGTGGTATACATAAGAGCAGCTTCATTCTCATATTTGTTTGTATTTTCAAATATACCCCTACAAATAAATGGGCATCTCAAGACTATGAAATATTAAAGACGGCTTTCCGTAATGTGTGTGGTTTTTTATTTTTGTTTTTTTCCACTGCCTGCTTGCGGCCATGGTCTGTCTCCAAGGTCTAGAGCAAACAAATAATACTCTTCTTCTTATTTCCATGGTCCAAGAGGTGGAGAATAGAAGTCTGCGGAGATTTAAATGAGTTGTAGAGAGTGATGCTCAGGGACAGAGAAAGCCTCTGACGGCAAAAATAACTCCTGTGCCCAACTTATCAACCTTGTTTAGCCAAGTCTGAAGCCATTGCAACCCACTTGGCTAGCAGCCCAGAAAATGCTGCTTCTCAGCAGGGCAGTCCTTTTTTTGCAGGGGGTTTTGAAAGATTCCATGTAAAACCAAAGTTTTAGTCAAAGACCAACTATCTTCCCCTCAGATCTATAGGGGAGCTAGTCACTGACTATGCCCACCCCACCCTCATAGCCCATACTGGAAACATAAGGTATTGTGGGCACAGGAACTGATCACTGAATAAACACCCCACCCCATAAACCCATAACGGAAACACTAGGTCTTATGGGCTTGGCTATAGTTTTAAAGCTAGTTTAAAGCCTTGTAAAAAGTGGATGCAAACTTAGACCATATTGGTAGTGAGATACATGGTAAGATACACATGCAGAAAAGCCACCCAAAGGGCTTAGTTGGATGGCCTTGGAACAACTGACCAAAGGGACTTGGGGAGGGAAATCACCTCCTCCTCCAGGAGGTATCTCCCTCTCCAGGGTCAGCTCCCATCTTCTACACTCTCCCTTCCTTGTCCAGGGCTTTCCAATTTAGTGTCCCTAGGGTAATGACTACAGTTTGTTTGTTCAGCTAATTGCTGGTCCCACCCTAAGCCAGGTGCCTACCCTCATAAAGGAACTGTAAGTGGCCCGTGGTCAGTGTGGGTAGTTTTGTACTGTGTGATTACATTCTGGGTTTGGGAGTTGATCCAAGAAGCCACGAGGCTTCTTCTTTATCCATTTTCATGGAATCCCTGAGAACTAAATGTGTGAAAACTTACTAGGAGATTGTGCTATCAACAAAGGGAAGAGACCACTTCCTGGTGCCTGGTGAGAGGCTGGAGGAGGAGGCAGAAATGTCAGGAGAAATCACAGAAGAAGGACATTCTCTGCTCTTCCCCCATCCAGGCTTTTCTTAAACTCTCCAGGATGGACAATGGGAAATATCTGTGGTAGATAAGGAGAGAGAGAAGGAGCAAGTAGAGGGGGATCTCTCACCCCTGGATCGGAGGACTTAGACCCAGAAAGGACCTTAGATATCAGAGTCCAACCAATAACACAAGTGAAGAAACTGAAGCCTAAAGAGGAGGCATGAGCTACTCAGGAGCTGGAATGGGACTCAGGCCTTCAGACTTGGAATCCACTGTTCTTTTCATTACAACATACTCGAAAAGGTCCTTAGGTTTTCTAAGGCTGACTTCCCTTCATTAACTATGTTTCTCCCCACACATACACATATCCTTCCCTTCAAAGTCAGGTCACCCTTGGACAACCAAAGCCAAGTGATTTTCCTGTGTAAGCCCAAATCTCCTTTTGGATGCTCCCCTTTCATTAATAGCCTTTCTCCCTTGTCTCCCTCTCTCCTTGGCATTTAAATCCAGAGTTAGCCACTGTTTGCTAAATTTAACTTTACTTAATACCAGCAATTGGAGAATGGAACATTTATGTTTTAAATCTACATATCATCAAGTATGTGCTAAAAATAAAGGTTTCTATATTTGAATATTACCATGTACATTAATAATAAATAACAACAATACTAAAGCCTATATCACAATAAGGTAATCAAAGATCAAATGTGATAATATGTCAATTTTTTTGTAAATCCTATAGAGCTATATCAATGTTAGATACAATGGCAATTATGATTATTCACCAAAGTAAGAATATATAGTTACATGCGCTATATACAATCATAAATTACATACAGATGAATTAACATGTAAAGCTCTTTGCAAATCTTAAAATGCGATATAAATGCTAGCAATTGTTATCAGTATTACAATTTCTGTTTCTACATTGGTCTCCCACCAATACCTGTTCCCTGTCAAGTATCTCAACAGAGGCTGAGCAAGCATCTGTCAGGTGAATTAGTGGGTTTCCTGCTTTGGAAGGAACTCAAACTTGATGACCCATTCAGGGCCCATCCGAGTGTAAGATCCCATCGAGTTATTAGGTTCATCAAGCATCTACTAAGCACTTATGAGTCCATGTGCCTACTTGGTGCTGGGGATACAAAACCAAATTCCCCTCAAGGAGCTGAAATACAAAGTAATTTCAGAGAGAGGGGTAGAGCATCAAGATTCCCCATTCATTCAAAGATGAGCTAGATAAAAAATTTTCTTATTATTAAGTGAATGGAGAAACTCGAGAACTACATAGTCGAGTGACCAAGGTCAGTGGTCATGCCAGGACTGAACTCCAGGTTTTCTGTCAGGCATTGGGTCCTTCCTACTCCTTCACATGCATGTTTGCTTTTCATATTTAAACATTTCCCTTAGTTTCTATTCTATCATCCTGTGATCTGCCCTGCTTTTACTAGAAAGCCATACACCTGCCCACATGGCAAGCTTTCAAGTGTCACTCCCCAGATCTGCTCTGGCTCCTTAAGACACCTGATTAGTCAGGAGAAAGGAGTAGCTCTGATTCAGCAGAGCACATGAAATATGGGAAGGGTTGCCTGGCAAACCTGGAAGTTCTGTAGAAATGCCAATCATTCGTGTTGTTGCTGTTGCTGTCACCTTCCTTACTCTCTGACCCCAAGGGTACAAAGGTTGGACTCCAACCTCTGAGGCCAAACATAGGGATAAAGGACATCCTTCAGACCATGTTAAAGAAAAAGGCGACCAGTTATTGCTGTCAGCAGTCATTCTGAGTTCCATGACCTAGGGCAGACTTGGATCACAAATAGAAAGTTTGGAATTAAGGATATTTTCTATGGCACCAGTTTCACCCTACATTGGATTATACTGAATAATTTACACCAGATCTAGAAGGCAAAGAGTTGAAAGGGACAGTCGGTGGTAATCTAATTTACCTTCTGTGGTTTCCAATCAGGCTTCCTAGCCTGAAAAGACTCAATCAGACAAATATTTATCCTGTCCTTTAAGGTCTCCTGAACATTTGACTCCATTCCTTGTATTATTTGGTCATCTGTGCACAATGATAGACATATGGGGGTGAGGGGTAAGGGAAATGATCTTCTATAATGTTTGAATAAGATTGGTGTTTTTAATAAGTTATACATTGGTATGAATTCCACTTCTAAAGCTGCTTGACATGTAACCAGAAGGTGTGTCTATCTGGCAAGGTGGGAAGGCAAAGGGTAAAAAGAAGTAAAAACAACTGAGTCTCTTTTTGTTCTTCTGCCTTTCCCTCCCACCCTGGGGATGTGGGAGGGCAGACTCTTTCCACACCAAACCTTTCTCCTCCGCCTCCTGATGGCCCAGGAGACATGGCATTCCCTTAATATAATCTAGATTCCTTAATCCCAGAAGAGCAATGGTCCTGATTCACATGGTTCACCTGCTCTTTAGGAACTTACATTTGCAAAAAGCATTAAAGCTCTTACAATTAGAACTCGGAACCCCCAAGTTAAGATGACTCTAACTCAGGGGGAGGGAACCTGTGGCCTCAAGGACACAGGTTCCCCACCCCTTCAACTATTTTCGACCAAGCACATCAGTTCTGGCTGAATTGTGGGCATTCCCAACTAGTATCTAGCAGCCTCCATTGAACTCCCTCAAGGACACAATTACCATAATTGTTGTGACTGAGCATCATTTCTACATGAAGGAAAATCTGGAAATTGAAACAGTTTTAAGAAATAGAGGAGACCATATAACAACGCATGTGCAAGGGGAAAGGAGATGGGTGAATTAAACCTATGGAAGATTTTTCCATAGTTCTCAAAGGAAAGTCATCACCAGCAGATTCAATCTGTTCCAGTCACTCCCATCAGAATTCTTTTGGCAGGTGGAATGGGAACAGGGGAATGTCGTTGCTTCATCTACACCACGCCCCCCTCATTAGCCTCCACGCAACATGCCCAGCATTATACTGCTGCTAATAATACTGTCTCCTAAAACTCCTGCCCTGGCAGGAAATCTACCCGTAACTTAGCACCTTACAATAACATCTCTCCCTCTCAAGGTAGAAACAGCACTGTCTGCCTGGGATGTTAATTCCCAGAATTCACAATTAGGTTTCAGAACATTTTCTCCCTCTGTCCTGGAGAAAACTACTCTGAAATTCAGTTACATGTGTGTGGAAGTCTTCTACAACTATTTGAATTATTTGTAATGTCTCTTTAAAAGTCCTAGAATGAACAATAACTCATGCAGACCCAGTAGAACTGAAAGGAACCATGTGGTAAGCAAACCGGTTCCGTCACTGTTAGGGCACAAATAGTCCCTAGGAACATGTGTGATGGAAATGTCTCTAAATGTGTGCATTTCATTTTTCTTTTGAGCTCCTGTCATTCTGCTTTGCTCATAGAGCACAATGCCACCTTTGATGTGGGCATGCCATCCTAGGCAGTCCTATGCCAGCATCTCCCATGTCTTATCATCAATTCCAATAAAATACCTAGGACTTCTAAGGAAATCAATTATACTGAAACACAATTATCAGTTCTACTACTCTTTAGCATCAAAATACTACATATAGAGTCCAGATGCTTATTTTAAATTTGCCTCTGGCCCCACTCCCATTGGTTAAGTTACCATTTTATCAGTGGAAAACATAGCAAACATGGATTAATTTTTGGGCTAAAGTTCTATCACTGATCTGTGCAAATTTTCTGATAGCTCCCTGAAGTAGGATAGATTAGATATGGGTGGATAAGATCTCTTCCAGCCCTGTATCTTTGATCCTATAATCTCAAACTTGTCTAATAACTTGGATCTGGGTCCCTGAAGTACTTCATTTCTCATACTTCCAAAGTGAGTGTTTTATTAGTAAGCATATTTGAAAAGTGTTTTTTTTTAATTGTCAGAATCATGCTGCATTGAGGTGGATCATCAGCATGGTGAGATCTGGGCATGTTTGTAAGATTTTTGAGTAGGATGTTTAACTCATTTCCAAAGCCCTTGCTATTCCTCTTGGGATGGGCTCCTTAATGACTTTTGTGACATAGACACCTTGGACAGCCTGGTGAAACCTATAGACCTCTTCTAAGAATAATATTTTTCAATGAATAAAATAAAATAGTTGGCTGCTTGCTTCATTCTTGAAGAGGACCAAAAGACATCACTCTATTGGACTGAAGGTATAGCGTGTCCAACCATGGATAATAAGACAAGTATGAATTTGGAAGGTCCTATCTACCATAGGCTGGGCACAAATAGTGCCTATAAACAGATGGGGTGGAGGTGACTCTAAATGTGAGTCTTCAGTTTTCTCTTGAGCTCCTGCAATTCTGCTTTACTCATTGAGCACAGTGCCCCACCTTTGATGTGGCCATGCTATGCTGGGCAGTTCTGTGCCAGTGTCTCCCATGTCTTACAATAAATTCCAATAAAATAAATAGAACTACCAAGAAAATCAATTACACTGAAACACAATAATCCATTTTGTTTTGAGTTCACAGACTGCAGGTTAAAAAGACCTGCTTTTGACGCACCTCTACTCTTATCGCCTAATATTTTAGAGCAATTGGGAAGCTGTGCTGCATGTTTGTTTTTTTGCTACCACCTAAAGTGAGCTGTTTTGAATTCTGACCCCCCATTTCATAAGTGTTTTCTAACTTTATTCATCTAAGCTCTGGATCTTCTCATCCACAAGTAGAATGTAAGATTCTTTTTTTTTTTTTGAGGCAATAGAAGTAAACTGACTTGCCCAGGGTCACACAGATAGTAAGTGTCTGGGGTCAGATTTGAACTCAGGTCCTCCTGACTCCAGGGCCAGTGCTCTAGAATGTAAGAGTCTTGAGAGTAGGGATGGTTTCTTTTTTTTTGTATTTGTATCCCCAACAGCCAGTATGATGTCCTTCACAATACAACTGGGCATTAATACTAATGAATACCTGCTAAATTGAATGTAACTGAATTCTCATACTCAGAGGGGGACAATCTATCATGGAGATGAGGAAAGCCCAATATGCTCCCCCTAAGGTCCATAAGTAACTTTCACCCTGGCATTCACTGGTTAATCTATATTTGTAGGGACTGCTGTATATATCTGTATCTGCCTATCTATTTATCTATCTGTCTATCTCACATAACAGACAGAAACTTTTCAGGACAGAATGGAGGAGAGTGAGGGAAAGAAGAGAAATAAAATGGTTTGTTAATGGTTTGATGTCAGTTTGGAAGAAGGAAGTGACCTAGGGAAGCTTAGTGGTGAGGTGGATCACCACGTACTAGGGAATCATTTTGGGAACTGATCACTCCAGAGACTGAAAAGAGTTTCCAAAATGTTTGTGTGAGTCATGCTCTTTTGGGGTAAGTCCCTAATCTTTTCAAGCCTTTATCCAGAGGGATGCTTAATACCCTCCATATTGGGTATTGGGCATTGGACCCCTCAATACCCCAAATATGCCTGAGCTCCTCTCTCAGAGGCAGGAGACTATTCTGGATGGATCATGATGTTAACTCAGACACTTGGTTCTCATGGTTTCAATCAAGCTCCTTTTCTATCCCAAGGGGGAAGAAAAAACTCCCACATATCATCCAAACACTCTCCAAGCTTTGAATGGTTCTAGTTGGCCAAGGTCATGGAATCTTGGTGATGGAAGGCAGACAGTTTGGTACAGAGCAAAGAGAACTAGTTCAGATGTCAGAGAACATGGCTTCCATTTCTTCTGGGCTACATCCTGCCTACGTGACATTGGGCAAGTCACTTAAATGTTCCTCAGTTTTCTCATCAGTAAAATAAAGGTGTTGGATTAGATAACCTCCAATGTCACTTCTAGCTCAAAAACAATGATTCTCTGACAAGTGAGGAAACTGAGATAAAGTTATTTGCCCAAGGTCCCACAGCTAATAAATAAGGCCTGGAAGCTGGGCACCCTGACCTCAAAACAGAAGTTCTTTCTACCATGGCATAATACTTCTCCGATGACTAGTAGGATGACAGAAAGCCTCTGTATTCATATAGAATGCTGGGATTCCTTAGCCGAGACAAACTGATCTCTTTTCTGGAGGGGGTGTTGGGAGGGGGGTTGTCTGGATCTGCGACTTTATCTATATAAGGAATTTCCTCCCATAATGTACACTGGCACCTCTCCTACAGTTTCTAGTCTTAGAGTGTTGTAACCTCAGACAATTTATATTTGGTCACAGATTATATGTCAGAGACAAGGTCAGAACCCAGTTCTTCCTGAAGCCAAAGCTAGCCCTCTTACTATCATGCTGGGCTGCTGCTCAGTTTATAACCCATATATATCAAAGGGGGATAAATGCTTATAATCATCCTGTCAGGGCAGCTAGGGGTACAGTTTGATAGAATGCTGGGCTTGAAATCAGGAAGACTCATTTTTCTGATGAAACCTATGGACTTTAAACACTACCTGTGTGACCCTGGGCAAATCACTTAACCCTTTTTGCCTCCAGTTTCCTCATCTGTAAAATGAGCTGGAGAAGGAAATGGCAAATCACTCCAGTATCTTTGCCATCATGAAAAGTGACACATGACTGAGTGACCACGACAACAAGTCATTCTAACACTTCTAAAAAAAGTCCATCTTCCCTTTCACTACACACACACACACACACACACACACACACACACACACACACACATTTACCATTAGCCCACATCTCCAGTGACACAGAATTTTGAGTCAAAAACTCTAGGTTCAAAGCTGTACTCTGCTCCTTACTTGGGCAAGGTGCTTCACCAATTCTCTGACTCCAGTCTCCTCTACTATAAAACAAAGAGGATGGAACAGACAAGTGCCTCTAAGGTCAGTCCAAGCTCTAATTCTGAGGCCCTGTGACTCTTAAACATTTGATATCCAACCTGTCCTGCTGAACTCAGGGAAAATTGTTAATTCCTCTTGGTGGCTGGGAATCCAGAGGCCTTGGGCATCTGGAGGCCTAGAGTTTAGTTTACTGCCCCTTCCAGAGAAGTCCCAGGTGGGAGGGGATGCCTTGAACAAAAGCCATTTGATTCCTTAGTTACTACTCTCCCAGTTACTAGCAATAGGCTGAAGACATGACTCACCACAGAGTTTGGACACTTGTATGACAAAGATCTTGGAGATGAGTCAGTTTAAAATGAGGCCAACCTATCCAGAGTTGTTGGTGGGTGTATTTTTTCCCTTCATAAAAGGTTAGAAGTCATTTCCAAAATTTGCTGTTATTACATCTGATGGTGTGAGTCATATTCCTGGGCATAAACCTATTTACCTGCACAAATATTTAAACCACTTCTCTTCCCCCTCCAATCCAATGTACTACAGTGATTTTCCTAAAACACTGACCTGATCATGCCAGCCCATCCGCCTGAGCCAATCCCTATTGACACCAGGAGTCAATACAAGATGCCCTGCTCAGCATTCAAAGCCCTTTATAGCCTATCCCCCTCCTGCTTTTCCAGTCATCTTAAACCTGATTCCCCAACACACACTCTTGGAACCTGTAACACTGGTCTCCTGTTCCATGAATAAGATACTCCATCACTCAGTTCCAGGCATTTTCTCTGGCTGTCCCTTATTCCTGTAAGACTTTTCACCTTCCAATCTGACTGCTAGCCTCCCTAGCTTATTTTAAGTCTCAGCTAAAATCCTACCTCCTACAGGAAGCCTTCCCCAGTCTTTAAATCCAGTGCCATCCCTTTCTTCATCATTTCCTTTTTATCCTTTCTATACCTTCTTTTTATGTATTTGTTTGCATGTTGTCTCCTTGTTAGAGTATAAACTTCTTGCAGGCAAGTAGTATCTTTTGCCATTTTTTTTTTTGTGTCCCCAGCACCTAACCTAGTACCTAGTAGGGGCTTAATAAATGTTTATTGAATTGAAATTGAATTTTAAAACTTTAGAGGAGCTCTTCAACTTATAGGCACTCTATATAAGGACATCCCTTCCCCTCTCCCAACATAATAAAATACATTAGATTTTTCTCTTTTGTCTAATTAAAAGTTGGTTTATTACTTTCTTTTGCTTTTAGATCTTTTCAGTTCCCAATATATCCCATGTCCCCTCATCCTTCCTGAGAACTATCCCTTTTAACAAAGATTTTAAAAAGTAGGAAAAACAGTTTGGAAAAACCAGCCAGTACATCCACTTGAACTGCCATCTGCAGCCTGACTGTTTTGATGGGTGAGAAACACAGTTCTAACTTCTCCACGCTACCATTTTTTACTTTGCCCCAGCCCAAATTCATGCCTTCGGTCCCTCCCCATCCTGATCCCATTTTCTACCTCCCGCACTCCATCTTCTGACTGTCCATTTTCACTGACTGTCCCCTGATACTGGAATGCTCTCCCTCCTCATCTCTACCTCCTAGCTTCCTTCAAGTCCCCTAAAATCCTACCTTCTGCAAGAAGCGTTTCCTGATCCCTCTTAATGCTAGTGCTTTCTGTCTGAAATTATCTTCAATTAGAATGTAGTTTGTTTGCACACTGTCTTCCCCATTAGAGTGTTCTTGAGAACAGAGACTGTTTTTGCCTTCCTTTGCCTCCCCAGCTAGATAGCTTGCATTGATTGATCACTTACTGTGTGCCAGGCCCTGTGCTAAGTGCTGGGAAAACAAAAGAAAAACAGTCCTGACTTTCCAATGAGCTCATAGTCCAATGGGAGAGAAGAGACAAACAGCTGCTGGTCAGTAAGCTATAGACAGGATAAACTGGAGTTAATCAACAGAAAGAAAGCATTAGCATTAAGGGGGATTGGGAAAGATTTCTTGTAGAAAGTGGAAGCTGGGACTTCAAGAAAGTCAAGGGATAGAGATGAGGAGGGAGAGAATCCCAGACCTAGGGGATGACCAGCAAAAATGTCCAAAGTCAGAAAATGAGTATCTCATGCAGGGAACCAAGAAGAGGCCAGTCTCCTAATACCTTAGACCCCACCATATCATTGAATGATGATTCAGTTAACACTGGTTTTGATTCTGTGTGCCTACAGAAATGAAGTGTGTCATAAAGAATAGTTTAACAAACAAACAAAAAACTAACCCATTGTTACTGTTGGTTTTTAATGCATGCTGTTCAGTAATTAAACAATAAGATTCCTAAAATGATTTACAAAACTATTTGACAACTTTGTTCCTGGGTCATGGGTCTTTGTCCAGGGTTTGTGGTCCATTCTTTAGAGGATTTTTCTACTTCAGTCTTTCAAAACAATCTAAGGGTAAAATGATTTTATCAGAGAAACAGTAAAAACTCAGAAAGAATTAAAAGAAATCCAGTGGGGAACATCCCAGGGAAGAGAGGGAGTTTCACCTGATCTCCCTCCTCTTGCCTTTTCATTCCCAACATAGCACCAGGATCCCCCCACAACCAAGTTCAGACTGTGAGGGTCACGCTATTGTCTTAGGGTCCTTCATAAAGGATAACAAGACAAAGTCCATAATATAGTGTTTTTATTGAAAGATAAGCTTGATGTTTTGAGCATTTAAATAACAGGGGAAAATGTTGAAACGATGAAGTAATTATGTTCCCTTATCAGTCCACGCTGGTCTTATTCTTACTCTGCATTTTTGAGGTCCTCTACTGTAATGAAACAGAGAATTTGGGAGAGATAAGGAGGGTAACAATGCAAATTATTAGCAGAATGTTTGGTCACGGCTACAGTTCTTCCTTTGTTCCCCCGATTTATTGGATAACAAAAAGTTTGTCACATATTTATACAGCATTTCACATTTGAAAAGTCATTTGTAAGCAGATTGTCACAAATTCTTTTCATCTTTTACAGTGATCAGCATAACTTTTAGGTCATCTAATCCATCAAAGAGGACTAAACGGATGAGGATTTGGCCTCTTGTAAAGATTTTGTAGGTTAGGATGGTCAGCAACCTTCTTTGCTGTCCTATTACAGGATAAAACAATCCCATTTCTTTCAAAATAAAATAAGAAAAAAATTTCTGCTTTAATTAATCAACAAGCATTCAGTCAAACTTTCTATTAACCAAAAGATATCTGATGAATTCCTTATCAAGCCAGATAACAGTGTTTGCTCTGCTTTCCACTCCTGAAAAATAACTAAGGGCTATATGGCCATCAATTTGTGAAGTGGGTTTTTTTTTACTTTTGTTATTTTTTTAAAATGGAATTATTGTATTTGTTTTCAGTGTTTGACAATTACTTCCATATATCTTAGATTTTTTTCCATTCCCTCCCCCTTATTCCTCCCTCCTTCCCCACTTCCTCCCTGAGACAGGGTACAATACAATCTTATACAGATTGGCCACATACATTCCTATTAAATGCATGTTGCACAGAAGAATTAAAATGAATGGGGGAAACCATAAAACAAAACAAAACATAACATAATACAAAAGAAAATAGTCTGTTTCTGTCTGCGATCCAATTCCATAGTTCTTTCTCTGGATGTGGAAGGTGTTTTGCCTCAAGTCCACTGGAAATTTTTTAAGTCCATGCATTTCAATGAAGTACTAAGTCGACCAGAAAAATTCCTTGCAAATTGTGGTTGTTTCTGTGTACAAAGTTCTCCTGGTTCTGCTCTTTTCACTCAGCATCAATTCATGTAAGTCTTTCCAGGCTTCTCTGAAGTCTTCCTGTTCATCATTTCTAATAGCACAATAGTGTTCCATTACATTCATATACCACAACTTGTTCAGCCATTCCACAATTGATGGGCATCTCCTTGATTTCCAGTTTTTGGCCACCACAAATGTGTTGTTGTTTTTTTTTTAATCTATAATACACAGCTTACCACTTTCTAAAGAATCAGAATACTGATCAAATATACTCAGGATGCAAACTGAGATGGCTTTTTTGGCCATAGCCAATGAAGGGATTTGTTTTGCTTGACTATGTAGTTTGGATACAGTTTTTTTTTTCTTTTCTTTTGTCTTCATTGGGTACAGGAGGTAGGAGGGAGAGAGAAAGCAAATACTGGTTGACTGAAAAAAATGTCAGTTTATAAAGAATACAACGATGTAAATTAAACACAGAAATGAGGATGAAGTTAATTTAATCTTTCTTTGATGGTTCAGAAGGCAGGAAAAGATTTTTCATTTTCTCCAGATTAGAATTATGAATACTAATATAGTTACTATTAATGTCATGGTCAATATTAATACTCATTGTGTAGTAAATGTGTCACAAAGTCTGCAAATAGGACCTACTGTTCTTCTGACTTGATAAATCATCTTCTAAAAGATGTTTAGATACTTTGAAAGACATGTGATTTCATCTGTGTATATTACTTCCTCTGAAAATACATCAGCCCTTCCACTCCCTCAAAAACAAGTTTTCGTGATTTGCTTTGGCCAAAAGAATTTGTCAGCTAGTGGCCAAGCCTGGAATCCCGAGCCTTTCTGCACTTGCCTCCTTCCTTGGACCTCAGACCACAAACACATAGTCCTTTGCTGGACCCAGGTGGAAGCATTTCTAGCTTATAGATGAAATAAATCTTAGACTCCATTGGTCTAGCATTTGATAACCCAGGGACACTCCATACCACAAGATGAAATTTCAGAGCTAACAAAACTGAGCCTGGGGTGTGAAGAGAAGCAGACCTGGCTCTGATCTTAGTTCTCCCACTTCTAATTGGTGTGACTGGAAAAGTCCCTTGACCTGTGTGGGTCCCAGTTTCCTTCTGTATGAAATGGAGGTAGACTAGATGATGTAAGGTTTCCACTGGCTCTAAATCTTGTGAACTGTGAGATATCCTTGAACTGGCATTAGATCTGTGGTTTCATTAGGACAGAGAAATCCCTGAGCTGGTAAAGTGAGCAGCTTGTCTCCAATTTGTAGTCTTTGAGAGATGTCAGGACCATTGAGAGATTATGTGATTTGTCCAAAGGCCACACAGCTCATAATGTCAGAGGCAGGATTTGAACCCAGCCTACTTTCCTCCACACCGGTCACAGCCTCTTGAATAAAAGGTCTTTAATCTCAAATGTGGATCCTAGGATCATAGATTTAAAGCTGAAAAGAAACTCAATTTCTTCATCTGAGAAATGAAGGGATTGGGCTGTATGATCTCCCTGGCCCAGAGAAGTTAATCCCAGCAACAGAACTAAAAATCCAGGGTCCTTTCTTCTTCATGGCACTTACCCCACTGGGCCATTTCTCAATTGTCCTGATGGATATCTGGCTCCTGGACCCAGATGGCTCTGGAGGTGAAAGTGAGGCTGGTGACTTTGCACAGCCTCCCTCACTTAAATCCAATCCACTTGCATTTCATGACATCACCTTCCTGATGCCATGCTCCTCTCAAGAATGAAGGACAAACAGCAGTAGCACCACCCCCAACCAGGAGTTATTTTCACATTCCTAGAATGTGAGATCAAATACACACAATAGATCTCTGTGGTGATGAAAAGCGCTGACTTTTAAATAACATTTTGAAGTTCACAAGGAGCTTTTCTTACATTATGTCTTTGTTGCCTCATGACAACTCTACAAGGTGTAACAGGTATCATTATTCCCATTTATAGGTGAGGAAATTTGTAGCCTAGAGATATTAAGTGACTTGTCCAGAGTCTCTGATCTGAGCCCTGACTCCAAGCCCAGCACTGTCCACTAAGAAAAATACTTCCTATGAAGGAAATCATAGTCTCCCTTGGGCAGCCTTCACACCTTGGCCCCAGCCAAGTTCTTCTGAATTCCTCATAAGGTTCCTTGGAGATTCTTATCACAAGAATGAAGGACCCTAAAACAACAGCATGGCCCTCACAGTCTGAACTTGGTCAGAGCTGTTGGCAAGATCCAGATTGAGTGTGTTGTGGAAACAGAGCAGAGGAGCGTGCGAGCAACAAAAGCTACTTTAGGAAAGGCATGGGGAATTTCTGAATGGCATGCGTAGCCAATGACCAAGATGAACTCTGCTCTTTTGGCCCAGAACACTAGAGAATTCCATCCTTTAGCCTGACCTGCAGGTTTCTCTGGTGCAGATACAGCCAGGAAAATGTGCTGGGGCTCAGAAGGGATTCTCTGGCATGTAGCTGGCCCTATCCCTGCTGTCCAGCAACTAGAACTTCAAGTACTTAATGATATCCTGAGACAAGAGGCAGGGAAAGGTCACACCCAGCATATGTAAAGCCACCATTGAAAGTGAACACACTCTCCCCAGCTTTCTCAAATTTCCACTCAAGCCAGCCTACACACCCATCACTGAAAAGGAGCTAGGCTGGATGCTCCAGCCTCCTTTGATCCATGCATGGCGTCTCCTTCTCACCCTACTTTCCAGACTGGGAGGCTTCTAAAAACCCTGACTGTCTTTCCATAACCCTGTCACATTCACGATTCCCATCCATCTCTGGTCCGTCATCTGTGACAATTTGCTGCTTGTGAGGAGAAACCTCAGAATGGTTTGGATTTGTTTTTCTCTTTTTGTTAGTGACTTGGAACAGCTTTTTATAAGGCACTTAAAAAAAACAACTATACATGGACTTGGACTCCCTATCTATTGGGCAGGGACTTTTGGTCTTACATATTTGTTTGCTCCTGAGAAAGTACAGGTGGCAGCACCGAAATAGAGATATTTGATGAAAGACTCCCTTTCCTCTTCATCATAGTTGTGTTAATTTTGTTTGTAGAAAATCTTTTCAAATTTAAAACATCATGGTTAGCTACTTTCTTGTTTGGTTAATAATTCATAATCCCTTTGCATAGATATGAAAGGTATCTGATCCGGTGTTTCTTCTTTCTCCCTCAGTTTGACTTTTCATATTTAAGTTACAGATTGATAATTGAGGGGTGGGAATTTTTTTGGTGGCACATGGTACAATATGTTAATCTTTGGATCTGATGCCCTGGGGCAGGTCCTCATTACTGCAGGACTATGGCAGAAGCCTGATGATTGGTCTGCCTGTCCCAAGTCACTCCTTACTATAGTCCATTCCTCATTCAGCTATCAAAGTTATCTTTCTAAAGCACAAGTCTAGCCATGTCACCCATCTTCTCAAGAAACTCAAGTAACTTCCTATAACCTCCAGTATCAAATACAAAATCCTATGCTTGGTGTTCAAAGCCCTTCATAACTTGTCTCCCCCACCTTTGCAATCTTCTTGTACTGACACAGCTATGGAGTGCTTAGAGCTTGGTCAGACATTGGAGATGCCAAGGTCATCCACTGCATCCTAGGCCATCTCCAGCAGTCTTGACTTTTCACCTACCACTGGACTTCGACAACCCCAGAAGAGAAAGTGAGGCTGAAGAGTTGTGCAACTCTGCCTCACGTGAATCCAATTGAAGTACAACTCAACATCGCAATGATGTCACTGAACCTCTGAAAAGGAGGGAATTTAATGGTCAATTCTACATACATCATTTTAGGAAGGACATTACTAAACTGCGTGGTATCCAAGAATAGCCAGGATGATCAAAAATCTCAAAAGAGAACTGAGTTTAGGGGGCAGCACAGTATCTGGTACATGGTAGGTGTTTAATAAATGTGTTGGCTGATTAATTGGCATGACAGCTGTCTTTTGGAGGGCTCCAATGTTAAAGAAGGATTCAGTACTTGTTAAACTGGGGATAAAGAAAGAATGGATTTCCTAGTCGTCCTCTTGTGCCTTACTGGAGCATAGGGTGAGTACATTTTTGGAGGTTCTGCCAGCAGAATGGAAATTCTGGAAGCTCCTGGGAAAGTTGGGAGGCTTCTCGTGTGGGCCTAAAGACAAGCTGTGCCTGAGCACCTGATGAGCTAAGTAAACATCAATGTGCTTATCACTCTAGAAGACTATCAATTAACAGATGAGTCTTTTGGCCATGAAGAACCATTGATAGAAGGGGAAAAAGGAAAAAAGGCCAGTCTTTAGTCCTTTGCAAGTTTTTCTGCTTCTCCAGCCCACAGTGAGCAAAATGGGGGTGTGGAGGAGCAGCAAATGGTACTAAAAGTGAGGCTACCAACCAAGATTAAATGAACTGTTATCTTCAAGTGTGATCTTAATCTAGTAAGCAATGAATTAGCATCTTCTCAAAGAAAGTGATGCATATTTTATACATCAAATGAGGTAATACATGCAAAAGCCTTGGCAAACTTTAAAGTGCTGTAGAGATATCAGCTATTGTTATCAGCATATCTATGCTGAGTTGTTCTTACCAGTGAGGTCAGAAGGAATAAAGATATTGCAGCTAATTAGGAGACAACTCCCAGGCTCTTCTCAAACAGACAAATAAAAGACTTGGTGCCCACAGCGACAAAAGCATCACTTCCTGGGACATGTGGGCATCTCGCTTCTGTAGTCATGATGAGCAGAAGCAGACAGGATGTGACTCAAAGCCTCAGACGGATCTGTGATCCCAATGATTCCTGAATTCCCTCCAGAGGTACCGATTGCAACATATCCCTGCCTACTCATCCTGTACATCCTGTACAACTCTCAGTTGGGTTCTTCCAAAATGGTCCACTCAGGGAGTCCACCTGATGTGTGAGAGGTCTTCCTTGCTTTTCTTCAGCATCAAGAGGGTCCTCATGGAATACCTGGCTATCCACCTCATATCCCTTACTCTTACCGAAGGACTTACCCATTCTTTTCTTTCTTTGGTTGCTGACATCTTTTGGTCCTATGTTTCTGTGGAGTTTCTTATCAGGTGTATGTCATTTGCTCACACCCTCCACATACCTTTCCATTACTCTCTATACAGTGCCCATCTTTAGTTCTTCAGGGGTAGTGAATGGTCTTGCCGTGATACAGCAACACTAGTAAAATGTTTATATTACCAAGATGGGCCTTTGAGTCCTTTTGTCATACTACATGTTTTATTTTACATATTTAAAAACTTTATTTTGAGAAGAAGTCCACAGGTTTCAACAGGCTACCCACGAGATCCACAAAAAAAGTAAAAATCTCTGGTGTACAAGGATTTGTGGTTATTCACATTTCCTTAGCAACTCAATATCTCAAAATTAAGAGATAAGAATACAGAATTAGTTCACAGTAATTATGAGAAGCAGGAGGTTTCAGTCATTCTGAAATATTTTTCTATGTGTGGGATGCAATTAAAAACATACATCTGATTTCATTGGTATGGGCACTCACTCCACTTATGCAGATTGCAAGATCTCCAGCATTCTAATCTGTTGCAAATTCTTAGCTGTATGCTTCCATAAATCTCCTATGCACAAAGGATATGGCCAATGCAGGGGCACCCTGGGTCTGTTGTACCACCTGGACCATTTATTGTGTCCATTTTGTTACATAATTGTAACATTCCCTTTTTCTGATCATATATATCTCCTCAATGCTGTGTTTTAGGTGACTTTTCATATGACAATTGATAGCATGTGTCAATAATCTATATATTTCAGCATATATCTTTCCATGAAGAAACAACAAATATTACTAAATTAGAATATGGAAACACTTCTTTCTATCCCTCTTTTTTTTTCTTTAAGATTTGACCTCTTGGAGTTGGGATTCTTAACTTTCTTTGTATCGTAGACACTTTTGGCAGGGGTCTGGTAATATGGACCCCTTCTCAGAATCATACTTTTAAATGCAGAAGATAAAATATATAGAACTTCAAAGGAAAGCAATTATGCTGAAAGACAAATGTCAATACATATACACATATATGCACACACCTGTGTGTGTGTGTGTGTGTGTGTGTGTGTGCATGTATCCTAATGGACCCCAGGTTGAGAACTTCTATCTTTAGAGATCCAAGTGTCTTAAGAAATTAATCATTGTTATTTGACTTTCATTGAGCTTTTAGAGAGGCAGGAGCCAACATTTGACTCCTTAATTGGTATACAAGTGTTTTTTTAATTCTAGTTTGAGTTACACATTTTCATTGCTGTAAAGAAATCAGAGTCCCACTCTCAGTGGTGCTAGTGACAAATTTAGGGGAAGGATCAAGGAGAGATTAGATTTTGTACAAAATATGGGCATCACAGATATTTTAAAACTCTTTGGTAACGAATCTCTAATTTGAAAAATTTACTGAAATACAGATACCTTTATCATTAATGCCTGCTGTGTACTTATAGAAATAAATATAAGTCCTTTCTTATGGTCCCATCCATAGGGTGAGTCATCATTCTTTCTTTTCTTTTCCTTTTTTTTGGATTTGGATTTTCAAACATCTAGAAAAATACCATTGTAACATTTGCTGCCTATGGACTAACAAATATGAATCAGCAAAATTATTCAGATTCTAGAACAGATAATCAAATGTAATCATCTCATTATAAAATCTGATGTAACCATAGAACCAATCTAACACAGATGTCCATCTTTTAAATATCAGAAACTAAATAGTGGAACTCCAGAATTTCCCTTAAAGAACTTGAAGAGAAGCCCAGGTCTCTCTAAAATGTATACACAGACTACCATGGATACTCTTTTGAGGGTTGAGTGTATATTAATCCCAGCAAATTTTAACTTTGACCTGAACCTCCCTATGTATCCATTTTAAACTCAAACTTGGCATTTTCCCAAATAGTACCTAGATGCAAAGGGAAGGTGGGGATAGATGGTTGCCAGCCTTAAGTTGTGATAAACACCTAAAGTTCAGCAAGCAGTGATTTATGAGATTAGGGAGATAGTCTTAGACCATAAATAATTCCTTATTCCAATTTAAAACTAGTTCGATTACCTAATGTAGTTAGAATGTAAAATCAAGAAGCAGAGGGAGGATAAGGATAAGTACATTATTTTCAAAGAAGTTATCAGATTTAATTCCAGAAAAGAAAAGATACTCATTTAATCTCAACAAAATGAAAATCTTACCAGAGGGTGTGTATCTAGCTTAAAATTCAGCACTAACAACCAGAAAATATCCTTAATTGATATTATTTAATGAATGGAAACGTTGCCTCATTTCTCCATTGCTTTGATTTTCACTTGTCTCCTGGAACCATGAGGAGTAAAAGCGAAATTGAAGAGTGTGTCTTCTACAGAGTAGAGAGTCTAGCCTTATGCTTATCCTTCAACACTTTAAGGCACTCTGGAGTAAAAGCTTTAGAAAATCATTTGTTTGTTTCTCTGAAATTCACCAGCCCCGCGAAGTAAGAAATAGTAAGCCAAGAAATAAAAAAATGGAGGTTGAAAAGTGTGAAACAGGATCCAAGGCAATTATAAATGACCACAATAAGATAGTCCAAATCTTTGGGGATGGGTTTTTTTTTTCAATTTTATAAAAATTTCAATTAAGGAACACAATATCTCATCAACGTTTTTTTAAACTTAGATCGAAGTGATGCATGAAGCCAGTCAGGGTGGGTCCAGCAGAATATTGGTGATGAGTGAAAGCGAAGAGAACCTCTCCAGCAGGAGAAGGTAAGCCTAAAGGATTCCTGGGAA
The DNA here is from genome assembly GCA_028658325.1 of Potorous gilbertii. NCBI lineage: Eukaryota > Metazoa > Chordata > Mammalia > Diprotodontia > Potoroidae > Potorous > Potorous gilbertii. The sequence continues at coordinate 513,439,086 of CM053771.1, forward strand.
GGAGCTGGGCTGCCCTTGGTGGGGGGAGGGCAGGGCAGGGCAGGGGCAGTTGGAAGATGCAAGGGAATTCATTATAGTTCATCTTTTTCTCGGTTCACTTAAAAGGGTTACAACTTCAAGTGTGCACTGTATTTAGGAGCATTTGTTATGATCAAAGTTATGGTGTTCTTAACACAAATCCACAAACAAATCTACCATTTATAAACTGGACATTTCAAGAAGTACAATGAACCCAAAGTTCAGAGTAGTTCATATTTAAACAAATTACAGGTTTGAATTGTTTGTGGGTTATTCCTCCAGCTCTGAAAATTTGACTTAGAAATATGCAAGTTGGAGGGCATCTTGGCCCTTGTACAATGCCCCAGGTGTGGCAGTTATTGAGGAAGCATGGAGAACTGGAAAAGCAGGACATTGGTCAAATGCATAGGTATGTGTGTGTCGATATATATATATATATATATATATATATATATATATATATATATATATATATATATATATATGTACACACATCCATGTATACATAAATTATCCTTTTGGAATGAAACTAATTTGTACCCATTTGCTAGCCTAAGAATTCAACACATCATCAATTCCAGTTGTTGGCTATATTGACATTAAAAATTTATTATCTTTGGTTGTTCCATCATCCTAACTTCAAAATCCATCCCTCCCAATAAAGTCATGCTCTGTGAAAATTTTTAAAAGTGGGAAAAAAGTAGATTTAGCAAAACTAATCAACAAATCAACCATGTCTTATAGTATATGAAATGATTGCCTATAATCCCCTACTTCTACAAAAGAAGGGAAGGAAGTATATTTCTTCATTTCTTCTCTGGGGCCAAGGCCTAGCCATTATAACTACACAGTGGTCAGTTTCATTTTTTTCCTTTCTATTTACGTTATTATAGTTATAATAGTCTGCTTACCTCACTTGGCATCAGTTCTCTGCTTCTTCATATTCATAATTCCTTATAGCACAGTAATACTCCATCCATATAACATTGTTTGAGCTGTCACTCTCCAATTGATAGACCTATTGACTTTTAAAAAATATTATTATAATTTTTCTCAATGACGTGTAAAAACAATTTTTTACTTTTCAAAAAATTTGAGTTCAAATTCCCTCCTCCTCCCCACTCCTTGACACAGCAAACATTTGATATTGATTATACCTGTGCAATCATGCAAAACATATTTCCATGTTAGTCATATTGCAAAAGAAAACTCAGACAAAAAAAATAAAGTTTTAAGGGTATGCTTAGATCTGCGTTCAGACTTCCATCAGTTCTTTCTCTGGAGGTGGATATCGTTTTTTTTTAATCATCAGTCCTTCAGAATTGTTTTAGAACATTATATTGCGGAGAACAGCTAAGTCATTCACAATTAATCATTGTACATATTGCTATTACTGTGTACAATATAATTTTCTTCTGGTTCTACTCACTTCACTTTACATCAGTTCATATAAGTCTTCCTAGATTTCCAAATTACTTTTATTTAATAAGCACTTACAGCCACTTTAGAGCAGAGTGTTTTATTTGCATTTAGTAGCTGGTTGTGGATTCAGACCACATGCAGGTTTTCTGGTAAGCTAAGATGGTCACACCTACAGTCTTGAAAATATGTTTAATATAGATTCCTTTTGACTAGGATTATCCCTGATAAGTACTATTTGGCAAAATGGTTTGCATCATTTTCTTAAGACAATTTGTTTTAATTCTTCTAAGATACATGAAGGGATAGTGTTTACAATATAAGGAGGTTAAGTAAAGAAGTAACTAAGTCCCTTAAGCTGAAGAGGAAATGCCAACCTGCACTGGGAGATGTTTTCTGACATCAGTGAAATCATGGGTCAAATACATAGCTCTCTGTCTAGGCAGATGCGCGATGGTGCAATGGAAAGAGGGAGGACAGTTTTGTTTTTTTTTTTTCAGTGAGGTAACTTAAATCTTGATGGAGTTACTAAAAGGAAGGATTGCAGCATTTAACCTTGAAAATTAAAGGAACTTTGAAAGTTCTTGCTAAACTTGGATCCAACAAGCATCTGGGCCCCCAGACCTGCCTCAGATATTTCATAGCTGGGTGATCTCGGATGTCCTTTAACCTTAGGGTTCCACAGTTTCCTCCTGTGCTCTGGCGGCTGACCAGCCTGCCTTCCTACAAGTCCCAACTAAAATCCCACCTTCTACTGGAAGCCTTCCACACCCTCTTTCCACTGCCTTCCTTCTGTTAATTATTTCTTCATCTTGTATGTAGCTTGCATTGTTTGTATATTGTCTCCTGAGTTAGGTTTAGGAATACAGAGGAAAGGTCAAAGAAGGCTAGAGCCCTCAGGAAAGGACTGATAGAAGGTAGAATTGGAGTTGGTTCTTGAAAGTAGCAAAGGTGAAAGATAGAGGGAAGACATTCCACTAAAGGGAATCAACACAAGCAGGGCTTTGGGGAGTCAGAATTACCAGCTTTCTGGCTACTGGGAAATCAACCTCTCTTGAATGAAAAATTAAACTGGAAAGTGGCAGATGATAGGTAGGGTGAGGTCAAATTACAGGGACTCCTGAACCCAGGCAGAGGAAGTTGGGCGCGTTGTGATAGAAAATAAGGATACATGGAAGCGTTTTTAAGTGATGAGTAGCAAATTGAAAACTACTAAAATGAAATTAGTTGGACAATTGTATACAAAAGAGATTAGAGGGAAGTGAGAGTACAGTCCGATCAGCTGACTACTAAGAGGTGATCTCATTGCAACAAAATGGGAATATTTGTTCTACCTGAGAATAGTGAAACAGTATCACGGTACAGTGAAAAGAGGGTAATTGGATACTGAAGGCACTATAGTAGATTTGCATATTGGCTCTGTTTGGTACTGGGTGACCTCTCTCTCTGGACCTGTTTCTTTCTTTGTAAAATGAAGAGTGACCTCTAAGTGCTCTTCCAGTTCTAAATCCAAATCCATTTCCAAAGCTATGATCTAGAGGATGTTATATCAATCAATCAATCAAAAAATAGGTCAAAGAAAAAGGAAAAAGACCTATACATAGGAAAATATTTATAGCAGTTTTTAAACTGAAGGGATGTCCATCAATTGGGGAATTGGCTGAAAATTAGGGTATATGATTGTGCTGTAAGAAATGATGGAAATGGTTTCAGAAAAACTTGGAGAGACTAATATGAACTAACACAAAGTGAATTGAGTAAAACTAGAACTATGTACACAGTAACAGCAATATTGTAATGATAACAAAGTATGAAAAATTTAGTAACTGGTCAATACAATGTTCCACAACAATTCCAAAGGACTCATGATGAAAAATGCTATCGACCTCCATATAGAAAACTGATGGACACTGAGTATATTTTGAAGCATATTTTTTCCCTCCTCTTTATTTTTCACAGTATGACTATGTGGAAATGTTTCACATGACTTCCTAAGTATAATGGGTATTGTATTACTTGACTTCTCAATGGATGGGGGAGGAGTGGAAGAAGAGAAACTTTGGAACTAAAAATAATTTTTTTTAAACATCCAGTAGACACTTGGTGATGCAGGACTGGAGCTCAGGAGAGACTATGTCTGTGTTAATCTGGTACTCCTCTGCGTAGATGATGACCCATGAGAACTGAAGTCATCAGAAGAATATAGAGAGGACCTAGGACAAAATTATCTACAGTTAGGGTTGTTGATTTTGGCACTCAAGGCCTTATACCTGACAACCTTTTTAGCCTCATCTCGTAGTGTTACCCTCCACTTGATTCAGACTAAATTAATTGTTACCCTTCATCCATGTTCAGCACTTTCTGTAAACCTAGGACCCTTCCCTCCTCCTCACTACCTTTGTATTTGGAAATATTAACTATCCTTGAGAGTGCCACTTCCTCTCTATTTTAAATAAACCTTTCCTCTCATCCCTTATGAAAATTAGCTTCCTCTTCTTGACATTACACTTTGTACCTCTCATGCTCTCATTCTGCTAATTTTATTGCTATTGCATATTTATATACAATTTCTCCTATAATATAGTAAACTTTATGAAGTTACAGCTCTTAATTATATCTACCTTAGTACTATGCACTTGGTATGTTGGCATAGAAATAGTTACCATACTTTTTCAAATGGTATTCAGAAGCAATATCAATATAACATTTTTATTGGTATACTTCAGGGCCCAGGGGTGAGGAACCTTCAGCCTCATGGCCACAAGTGGCCCTCTAGGGCCTCAAATGCAGCCCTTTGACTGAATCCAGAAGGCCCATTGAATACTGTTGGAATCCATGTAAATGACTTCAAACTTTGCCTCAGACATTTACTATCTGTGTGGTCCTGGGCAAATTCCTTCACCTCTCCACTTCAGCTTTATCATCTGTAAAAGAGGGGTAATCATGGCACTTTCCAGAGTATTAAATGAGATACAAATCCAAATGTGCTCTTTAAATGCTAGCTATTACCGTTATAGCATTCTGAAAATATTAGTAGGTAAGAACATTTCCTCTCAGAAATTAAAATGTTTCTTGAATGGTAGTTCTAGCATATGAAATCATCTAAGATACAGCACATTGAAGAAATACACCATACAACGTCACAGTTCAAAAATAGCTTCACATGTTAAGGTCAAATGATGAAGCAACAGGGTGTAGCTGGGAGTTAGGAAACCTGAATCTGTAAATTGCTAGGTTAACAAACCTTAGACCTCTTCTATAAGGAAGTATCCCTTCTGTCTCTAAAAACATCTAAGATTCTCTAGTTTTTATGTTACAGCTGTTTCAACAGAAACACAGTAGATTGTGTAATACATGGTTTCTGGAGCTAAGCAAAGTTGACAATATAAATAAATGATGTTCAAACATGAATTTTCAAACTCTTTAGAACCTGGTGCCAATTTGAAAATTATTTATTGGAAATGCTAGAAAGAGTTACCAAAACAAAACAAAAAAACCACACACCTTCGTTCTTTTTTGCAGTATTAGAGCAAAGTTTGAAGAATGTAAATATTTTACATTTTTGTATAAAATAAGCAATAAGGAAAAAAGATAGAAAAACAATCAGAGGTAAAAACAAATTTCTGCAATAATACTGTGTGCAATCACCTCAAAGCTGCTACTCAAGTGACCATCCAGGCTGATTTTTAAAATTTCAGTAATGACAAAATTCATACCATGGCAGCCCTGCATTGGAGCACCAGCAGGTTTTACTTCCTTCCTTTTTAAAAGGTTGGAATCCTTTTATTTGTAAATACTAATGACTAAGAAAGTTTCTAGCAGCTCCATTCTTTAGGAGTGCCTTCATATTTCCTTTCAATTCAAACAGGTTTCATTTCTATTAACAACAATGACAAACCATGAACAGTAAAGCACAAGAGAGTCCTTTTAAAGCAAATAAATAATTGTTTAACCAAACAGACTTGCTGTAATCAAAGCACAGACCTGCTGTAAACACAAGAGCATTTCAATGGTCAGGGAAACGTTGATATTTTTATCCAATGGCAAATTTAAATAGCTACAAGCTACAGACGAATCTAGCAGGTATCTACAAGGGGATATCAATCTCAGTCACCAACTAGTGGAAAGTGATCACAAAGTATAAACCTGTCTTTATTAAAAGTTATGTATCATTTGCAGTATTTAAAATGGCAAGGAAAACTTAAACCTAATGATATAAAAAGTCCTCCTGTAATTGAGATCTACCAGGAACTTATCTATGATTGTTATATGTTATTTCATTCAACACTGGCTTAAGTAAATTAAATTGCTGCCTGAGTAATGTAAACAAGCCTTACTTTAGGGAACAAAAAAACAGACTCAGCTGTCAGTAAACAACTAAATTAAATATATAATGAGCCAGGTATATAGAAGGGAAGTTTATTTTTGCTTATTTCAGGCTATATTCTATGGATGAGATGGTTTAATAATTGAGATTAAGTCTTTTCTGCAGCCATATATGTTAAGACCACTTCAGAGCAGATCTACACTATAGTTCTTATTTTGAAGAATTCCCATTTTGGCCTGTGTATACGCCCTTTGCAATAGATTTTTGCAGGACACTGATTCATGTTTAGTTTTATCCCTGCAATTTAAAACCTAGGCACTGAAGTACAACATTAAGCATACCTTGTATTACTAGAATGTAATCATCCTATCTTTACTCCTTTGAGTTAGTCTTACATTCACTGTGGGTCTCAATTTTGCCAACTTTCTGTCAAAATAAGAGCCCATCTTGCTTTCTAGTCTGAAATACTGGAAAAAGTGAAGTCCACTATTGACATCAGTTTTGATGTAAGGAGGAAAATTTTAGTGCTGGAGACTCTGAGATTCAACTTAATCAAAATGTGCATCCAATTTGAAAGAGAGTATATAACCAATACAGAATTTATGGATTAGAATAATTTTGTACTGACAGATCTCTCCTACTGCCTCCTTAACTTTTTTCTTTCAAAGATCAATGTGTAGATGCTAAATCATTTAAATGTGTTACATGGAAAAAACAGGAGAGACTTTAAATGTAGCTACCCTTTCCTTTTGAAATTTTTCTACTAATTTTTTTTGATAGCAATTGCATTCTTAAAACCCATCTGAAAATAGCCCAAAGCCTTTTTTTCTGTGAAAAAATACCTCTTTCCTAAGTCAGTAATAGTTTTTATACTCCATTTTGTTTCAAAAAAACCAATGGTTTTTGAGGTGTCAATCCAAAATATTTCAATAAAATAAAAGCTTATTAAAATTAAGATATACTATAACTTCATCACAGAAAAGGAAGGATTTTGTGGGCAAGCAGGTCATTTTTTTTTGTGATGTTTCCTCCTATTCAAATTCAAATGTGCTTAAATTTTGAAAAGCAGAGATTAGAACTGTACAAAATAAATTGTTCCTCTCGTAAAACTTTTGGGGGAAAAGTTACTAGATTATAAACTAGTCTAACACTATTTAGAGATTATTACTAAATTGATGGGAAACAAAAATTATTTTGCCAATGTTTCAGTGACATGCCTTTTTTTCATCTAAATCTCTTTTAAAATGACCAGATCTATTGGGCCTTCATTGACAGCTCCCATCACTACTATTTGCCAGGTTCATTTTCCTTCCTTGAAGTACTCTTATTTTAAGATGTGTTTCATATTACACTGACATACCAGATTTCTTTCAAATGGTGTTATTCCAAGTTAGAGTTAATACAATCCCAACAATTAAAAAAAAACCCCAATAACTCTCTGTACTTTAAAATACATGGGGCATTAAATGAAGACTTGGTTTTATTTTTGTTTCACAAGTCTTAAATTTCTTAAGTTGGAATTTAAAATTTTAGGCTACAGAATAGAAATTGTGGAGTGAATTTTTTTTAAAATCAAAAACATTTTGAGAGGTTTAGCTTTTAAACATTTGTTTTCCATATTCACTTTAGACTTAGATAAACATTGAAAGGTTTTCTTTCAGGTTTGGCTCAGTGATGTTTAAGACAATATTCAAGTACTATTAGTAAAATGCTGCTGTACAAGGATAGGTGTCCACATACTTAATTTTGCAAAGAAGCATTATTTTAACCAATCTACAGTATATCTGGCCGAAAAAGCCTTTAGAAATTGTTTTGACTTTGGAATCTGTGGCTGCCTCCCACAGGTCCTGAAGGTCTTGCACATGTCCATGAGATGTTAGCATTTTTTCATAAATGCAGGGATGATAGGGAGCTTTCCCTTCTCCAGAAAAAAATACATGATTCTGTGGGACAATATTCATTTTGTTGGCACACAGACCCATGAACACATCATCTATGTAAAGACTAGAATTGAGTGTTTGCGATGCTTCGTATACCTTGGCTGCTACATCGCTGGATATCACATAGGCTGCTCCAGCTGTGTAGTCCGGGTAAGAAGGCCAATGGTACATTTCATATGGGACATAATATTTGCTGCTCTTATCCCTTACGGGAGGGGACCCTCTGTGGACTCGTCCTACCCAGAAATCCTGAACCCCAATTTGTTCTAAACTTCGAAGGTATTCGATGAGATTTGGCATGTGGATAAATATGTCATCATCAGCTGACATAACAAATTTGGCGTGTGCACAGTACATGTTTATCCATCTGAACTGCAAAAGCAATTTTAGGGTAAGATTGTAGAAAGTATCAGTGAAGTCTTGCTGAATTAAATCACCATACTCTTTGTCTTCCACAAAAAGTTCCTTTTGCAGTCTCTCTCTCTCAGAATGCAAAGGGTTACTAGGACTCCCTAATGCAAAGACAGTCTTGATGTTGGCATTCAGGTGAGAACTAACATATCTGTCATTGCCCCATGTTTTTCTAATGGCATCCCGGCGGTGACGGTTTTCAGGAGAGGTCTTTACAAAGAGCAGAAGAAGCACATCTTGATCTCTACATTTCTCCTTATGATTAATCAAGTACTGGAAACTAGCGATGCTATCCAAGTTGTGCCTGAGGGACAGGCTGTCGTTGACAAACGTGTAGCTATTTATGAGGTATCTGTAAGAGTAGGACTTCACATGGCTCATAACATGATTATCAAGGGGTCCCCAAAAAACCATAAGGCTCAGTAAGAAGCAAGTAGCAAACAATTGTACAAACTGCCATTTTTTTACTCGTCGGCCACTCACAAACATTCTGAGGTTCATCCAGTCCTTCTTGGGCTTCCGACTCTGCTTTTAAAACATGTTGTTTGAGGCTCTGGATGCTACAGAGCTCTGTTTCTGCAAGCAGAGGTCCATAGTAGTTAATGCATGGCCAGGCTAGGTGTCCTTGGACCCCAGGTCGGGTTCTCCTCTGAACGATGGTCCCCCCGACCCTGGGATGGCAGAAAAATGGAAGCCTCGGAGGAGAAGGACCCTGAGAGCCCCTCCCAGCGGATCCACACTGGCATCCTTCAGCCAGTCCTCCTCATGATGCCACGAGGGATTCCCAGCAATCTTATAGGAGGCCTGTCAAAGCAAGAAAAAAGAGTGAATGGATGGGTACCGGGCCTTTGGACGAGAAAAAACAATCACACACACACCCCCAAAAAAGTAAAGGGTCAGAAAGGGGCCCGTCGGGGCCCGTCCCACCCCGCAAGTCCCTTGGCACAGGAGGGAGGGCGGACCATGCCAAGAGGGCTGGTGCCCTGGGTTCAGGTCCTGCCCCTGCCACGCCTAGGTTAGGAGCCCAGTGACCCCGGTCGAGTCTCCTCTGCCCTCCCTGAGGGTCAGTCTCCCCAAGTGTCCAGAGACAGGACAGGGCTCCCTCTCTCTACCTGGCCTAGTTCTGGCGGGGACATGGGGTCTGGGGGTGCGACTTTGGAGCCTGATACCCCGGATTCCAAGCCTGCTGGGCCACCGGGGACAGCGACCAGAAGGTGGAACCCTGGCCCCAGACCACCAAGGATAGAGGGACCCAGGCAAGCTGGAGACCTCTGCCCAGGGAAGGTGGGACCAGGCCACCGCACCAAAGCACAGAGCAGCCCCTGTCACCCACAAACCCCGCCCCATTCCACTGAAAGTGTGCCCCTCCCTCATCCCAATCTTTCCCCTCCCCCCACTCGTCCTCTCAACTGTATAACGAGGCTAAGAATTGTGAGGAGCCTCTGCTAATATCTGTAATGCGCTTAGCACTTGCTAGTTTGGGGGAGGAGGCCGCACGCTTCCACAGTCAGGTCCGGGTGGAGGAAGGGTTCAGCCCCCGCCCCGTCCCTCCCCCAGCCCTGAGGCCGGCCCCACCCCTTTCCTTAGAAGGATGCCCAGGCCCCGCCTCCACCTCCCTCCTCCCTCGCCGGGTCCCAGGGTCTAAGCTGTCCCCATTCAGCAGCCTTCTGGGGTGGGGCTCTCTCGATGGTGTCGGACCTCCCTTCAGGGATGTGCACCTTCTCACATTTACACAGCCAAGTGCTCCAGCGCACCCCGCTGCCAAGCGCTCTGGTCCTGGGGCAGCCTCTGGAGACCCCTCATCCAGGCTCCCCGGGGTGCCACTGGCTGACCCGCAGCAGCTTTTGGCACAGGCCGCCGCCCCCCAAGAGTGTCCCCGTGGAAATCAGAGCTGGGAAAACCCTTGAGGGGGTCACAGTCCCGCCCCCCACAACCCTGCTTTACGTGATGAAACTGGTACCCGGCAAGTTTAAATGACAGGACACAGGTCGGGGGCGCCAAGCGGACGTCCCTCTGCTCTTTGCCCCCAAGCTCCAGGGCTCTTTACTCCATTCCCTGCCTCTCTTAGTCCTTAAGGTGCTCGAGTTAGGGTATGTCCCTCTCTGGCCCGACTCCTCCAGGAGGCCAGAGTTGGGCTCAGCAGGGCCAAGGAGGCTCTGTCTGCGCTTTTCGCTTCTGCTCACTCTCATTAGTGGTGGTCAGAGGGAATGCAGAAGGTCTGGGGAGATGACACACAAATGCCAGCTCCCTCTGGGACTTGACTCACAGATATGGCCGGAAGAGTTACATGGACTACGCTGGGTCTGGCACTGTAGGTGGGGCACACCCACCCCATCACTCATTCCTCTTTAAATCTGCCGCGACTTCTGCGACTGGCACCTGGGTGGGGAAAAAGCAAGCACTTCCAGGTGATATTCCAGACTTCATGCGCTCTCTCCAATTTCGGCTTCACAAGGGCCCTCTCACATCGCTCCCAGGAGCTTTGATTTTATGCCTAGAAGCAGGAGGCGCAAGGCAAAGGATGGGGATTCTTACCTTCCAACTAGCACATGCACCTACTGAAAACATAGGCTATCTTTATTGTAACCACGACCACTAGTATTGAGTAGTGAGAGAAGCTGCCTTGCAAAACAGAAGGGACCAGTGGAAAAATCAGCCTACCACTTAGAAAGAGATGACTAGTTCAGTTCCTTTCAATATACATTACTTAATAGGTAGCCTTTAAAACTATCCTATTACTTCCTGGGTAAACTGACTCAGAATGTTAGAAGTGTTGATAATAGCTCTCTGCTCAGGATAACATGCTAAGAGAGGCCAGCTCCTTGTGGCAATTCTGTGTGTGTGTGTGTGTGTGTGTGTGTGTGTGTGTGTGAAATCACACTCATCACAAAATGAAGTAAAAATTCTTAGAACCCTGGTAAACTTTGGAGATAAAACTCCCATTCTCTTGGAGACCATACCACCTTGGATTAGCCATTGTTCATTTGAATTGTTACCTGATCGTTAATCCAATGAGAAGGGAATGCTTTTGAAATAGTCACCTCATCCTTTGGTCTAGAAATAGAGGATACTAAACTCTGGACTCAAAAATTGAGCTCCAGCAGGAAAATCACCAGAAGAATTTACTGAGCTTTGGTGTCTCTTTGTGCTACAAAGAGAAAACAGTCGGTCTCCTGTGTAGGGTCTGTGTCAGGTACAGGGCCTGAAAGCCCAGCAAAGAAGGTTCACATCAGCAAAGTCCTTAGTACTTTCAAATTGTTACAAAATCAGAAACAGACATGATGTCGTCAATGGAAATGTCATTAAAAAGAAACACAATCATGCCTGTTGCCTCAGCACCCCAACAGACTACTGGGTTGTTTTCTATTTGTCTTGTAGGTGAAGTCACTTGTATGGCTTGTCTTCCTCTATGAGAATCCCATGAGCTCCCTTTCTTTGTGCTTTGAACAGAGTAGATAATTAATAAATTCTCATTCATTCAGTAACTAAACTGAAAAAATGCCGGCAACATAGATTATCAATTTTCTGAGAATCGAAGTCATTTTTCATACTTAGAACTTATGTCTATTTTTTTAAAAAGGTTTTTAACAGCCAAAAATTCTGGAGAATGAGGAGTAGGGCTATCCTGTTAGAGACAGAAAATGCCGGGTGCTTACACAAAGCATCAAAACCAGGAATACAGTGCTCAGCAACTAACTGTCCACAACAATTTGCTGTTACAGGCTTCCTTTTGTGTAACTACAACATGGTCCAGTGACTCATCAACAAACTGGAAACTTAGTTATGAGTTTTATTTCTGGTTTGGGCCAAACGTAACCGTAGGAGAACTCTAACCTCTCCTGGTCATTGGGCTCTTTCATCTGCGGGTGGGGTAGGAGAATCAGCTTATTTTATACAGTAACTAAAAGAGAACAAAAGGATGGCATTTCATAGCCCTTTGAAAAAATAAACAATGGGACACAGATTTGGGAGGGAGGACAGAAAAACAATGGCCACCAGAAAGTTACACATCTGTCAAATCACTTAATCCCTCTCTGGGTTTTTTTTGTACATAGTAGGTGTTTAATGCATTCTAAAGTGAATTCTTCCTTGCAAAAAGAGAGGGGATTAATTTAATGATTTGTAAGTCTTGTTCCAACTGCAACATTCTAGAATTTAATGAATATGATGGAGTAACTTGAGTTTGCATATTTAGCCTATTTAAAAGAAAGAATACAGTATCATTGTAAACTATGCTTTTTAAATTGATTTTTATTTTCCATGAAGTATATTGTAAGCTGTCTTTTTAAAATATTTCTTGGCTCTATCAAAATGTTTCTGTCAGTTTCTAGCCACTTTTACAAAACATTAATAATAATTGGTTCTAAGAGAACTGGAGCTGTCCAAGGGAATCATCTAAGAGATTCAGGAAAGGGGGGTGGGAGAGGAGTGAGGGATATAGGGTAGATGCCATCCTAAATTTGGGGGGAGAAAAAAAAAGCCTAACTATATTTCAAAATCCCTGCTAGCTTTAAATTCTGGATTACATCCCCTCCCCAGAATTTTGTCATTGTTCTCTCTTTCACTCCAGATCATTCAAATCCAAGGTTCTCAAAACATTTTCCATAAATAGAAGTGTTTTTTCCCCTTTTACATGGGAATTCTTTACCAATCAACAAGCTTTTTTTGCGGGGGGGGGGGGTCCTTTATATCAGGCACTGGGCTAAGAGCTGGGAATACAAAGATAAAGCACAGTTCTGTGTTTAGTATCAAGTTCCTAGAGGAGAGAATATGCATATTTTTTTTAAAACGTCGCATATTTGCTTAATATAGATTCGGATTCTAGCTAACTTCAAACACTAATAAAAGGCCAGCCCTCTGATGCACTTTACAATGTCCAGATCTGCAGTTTATAAATTTCAGATTACAGTTAGCTTTTTAAAAGCAATCTAGATTCTTGTGAAACTAAAGGCATCAACAGGGACTTTGAGCTGTCTTCCTTCCTGTTCCCCGAAATGCTTTTCTTTTAGCCAGTATCTAAAGTCTGGGAGCATGGGCCACACCATGATTCTTCCTCCTTAATATTCGGGTCTTTGTTGTTGTTGGGTGATTTCTCTCTCTCCTACTCCACCTTATTTAGGGTTTTCTTGGTAAGGGTACTGGAGTGCTTTGTCATATAAGTGTTTAATCAATCAATGACTGCTGAATTAAATTGGGCAGCAGGCTAAAATGTGGCAAACAAGGAATCCTAACCTGCTAGACAAAGGAGTGGGACTGAACTCATCCCAGGGATATTAGAAGCTCTGACCTACCCTATATATTCAGTCTTCTCTCATTTTGTATTTTTTTTCCAAATCCAATTTATCCTTACAAATAACTCCAAGAAAGATTTTTACTAAAATGAATATATCTGCCTCTTAACTGCTAGACACGCCATTTCTAAGATTATTTTATTTTATGCTAATCAGTTAAATTAAATGGCCACTATATTTCATGTACCACATAAGGCAACGGGAATGTGAGAACAAAGAGGGAAACAATTCCTATTCTCCAGGACCTTAATTCTAATGGGAGAGACAAGTACTTATGGAAAGAAGGACAAAATAGACACTAAGTGAATACATACAAATACATGCAAAGCAGTTAAATTCAATGGAGTTTAAGAGGCATGGCACCAGCAATGGAGGGAATGGGGAGAGGGTAGTAAATTAAGAAATGATTCTTGCAGAAGATGTTGAACCTTTCCTTAAAGAAAGGGAGGGACTCTATGGGATGGATGTGAGGAGGGGGGGCATTGCAGGTGTGGAAGAGAGACCATACAAAAAGTATGGAGACAGGAGATAGAGCACTGAATGTCAAGGACAGGAAGTCAGTTTGGTTAGACTATAAAATGTAGGGCTAGGGAAAGGGGGGAATATTCCATGAGACTGAAAAGATAGGAGTAAGGTTATGAAGGGCTTTAAAAGTTAAATGGATGAGTTTATTTTTGATTGTGGAGGCCATAGAAACTATTGGAGTTAAGGAGGGGAGGCACGTGGTCAGACTTCCACTTAAGGAAAATTACTTTAGCAGCAGTGTATAGGATGGATTAGGGCCATGAAAGACTTCAGGCAGGAAGAGCAGTTGAGAGCTGGTGGGAAAAATTAAGTGAGGTCATGAGGGTCTGAACTAAGGCAGAAGCCACATTACTGGAGAGAGGAGATGGAAGCATGAGATGAGGAGGAAATGGCAAGTCTGGCAACTGACTGACTATGTGGGTGATAAAGGGTGAGGATCTGGGAATAGTGCCCAAGTTATGAACCTGGGACTCTGGAAGAATGGAGCTGCTTCAACAGAACCTTCGAAGAATCAGAAAACATAAAAGAAAAATCCCCTATTTTCTTTGGAAGGCAATCAAAACCTTAGGTCTCAGTTTTCTTTTTTTCATTTCTAATTAAAAAAAAGAGCTTGGAACATTTGCCAGTTATATAGGGCATTGGTGAGGATGGTGATGTTTTCAGCTAAGTCCCTTGATAACTCATTGAAGAGTCCTAAGAGTCATGTTAAGGTCAATCATCCAAATTACAATTTGTATCTAAAAGCAATTAATGACTATTAAAAAAATCAGCCCATTACCCAGGCTGAAGTCCTGTCTGTTAACTAGCTTGGGACCTTTAAGATAAACCATTTCACAACTCAGAACCAATGTTTCCTCAGTTACAAAAATGGAAACAACCCCTGTCCCTCCTATCTCTCCGAGTTGTTATCTGGACAGAACAGATACTCTGAATGCACTCTGTAAACTCTAAGGTATCATAATAGATACAAGGTAAGGGATGGAAGGAAGCTAGGTAGGTGGGAAAGTGGATAAAACTGTTCCTGAAATCAGAAAGACTTTATGAGTTCAAATCCATCCTAAGAACCTTACTAGCTGTGTGACCCTGGGCAACTCACCTCACCCTGTTTGCCTCAGTTTCTTCATCTGTAAAATTAGCTGAGAAGGAAATGGCAGACTACTTCAGTATCTTTGCCAAGAAAACCCTAAATGAGGTCATTGAAGAGTCAGATGCAACTGAAACTGAATAACAAAAGGATGGAGAACTAAGAGGACAAGTAGTGGAAGAAGACAGAAAACCAGGCAGAAACCATGGCAAGGGAAGGAATTATCCAAAGATATTCCTGGAAGATTCAGTCTTCCATTCAGTGAATTGTTCCAAACGAAGAGATTTAAAGAAATCCTATAAACTCAGCATGCAAAATTTAGGGTTTGTACAACAGAGCCAACATCAGCTACGCACTATTGGTCATTGACTGAACTTTTCCCAATATCCATGTCAGTGGCTAGGCACAGGTCAGACATAGAAGCAGACCCTTCTTCTGATACAAACTCACACCCTTCCAACAAGTTGTCAGATTGTTGGGTGAATGAATAAATAGCTACCCCTAGGATCTCTGAAATATACATGGCATAGATGTCTATCCTGGGCTTGCAACTAACCTTGTTTCTCCTCCTCATAGAATACACAGAGTAGAAGTTCATCAAGTAGATGTTTGATGAAGCCAAGTAAAATATTGAATACATCAATGAATTAACACATTCTCCATCGTACTTAAGTGCTTTCAGTGGGAGAGTCGCTACTTTCCAAGCAGAGCTGTTTGGTGCCTTGGAGTATACGTGTGAATGTGTATTTAAAATATCCATGCATGTGAAAAGTTGTGTTAAGTCAGAGTACATGTCAAGAAAGATCACAGATAAGAATGTAGTCTCTGGTTTTCTGCTGAAGCATTATGATTTAAATACTTGTTCCTAAGGTGTTATTACAGCCTGTCCCCTTCTCCCCATTCATATGTATATAGTACAGGGATTCCTAACCTGAGATCCATAGACCTTCAAAGGGATCCACAAATTTGGATGGAAAAAAATAACACCTTTAGTTTCACTTACCTTTAACTAAAATTTAGTTTCATTAAATTACTAACCCCTGCCTTGAATTATGAATGTGGGCAACAAATTTCATTCTGAAAAGGGGTCCAAGGCTTCACCAGATTGCTCAAGAGGTCCCTGACACACAGGAAGGTGAAGAATCCCTCATTTCATGCTTCAATGTTCATAAAGTTTCTTCCTCAGGACAACTTAGTGCCAGTAATAAGTGGTTCCATTTTACAGATGAGGAAACTGAGAGGAAGACAGAGGACTTGCCTACCATCGCCCAGCTTCTCTCTGAGTCAGGATTGAGAGTCCAAGTCCAGCATTCTTCCTATGCTGCCATTTAACAAAAACCAACTGAGTTTTAACCTACTTTTGTTTATTGAGGAGAACTTATATTATGGGCAAATGGGAGCAACAGAAAATAAGGTGGGAAGTTTATGGAGGCCAAGTGAAGGAGGTTTATATTTTGTGCTCTCAGTAACAGAGACCTACTGAAGATCTTTGAGCTGGATAGGAACAGTCCTGTGACATAGGGAAGGTCTTTCGGTGGCTGTGCAGAGGGTGTGTTAGAGACTGATGGCAACGAGACCAGTTAGAAAGCTATGGTAGTAGTCCGAGCAACAACAATAGGGGTTTGAAGAAGGGTGATGGTTTTACGTGAATGAAAAGAGGGTGGTTATTGGAGATGCTAGGGAGGTTGAATTGACAAGACCTGGAGACTAACTGGATGAGGGGTAAGGAGGAAAGAACAGTTCCCTGTATGACTGGGAAGATGATGGTGCCCTAATCAGAAAGGGGCAAGGTTGGAGAAGAAGTTTGGAAGAAGATGACGAGTTTGTGAGACCCAGGAAGGATATGCTGGACAGCCAGGCACTGTGCTAAGTGACTAGCTGAGGGGAGGAGAAGGGAGACCCAAAAGGCAGCTGATTATACAGCAGTAGAATGCAGGAGATCATTTTGTACTGAATGCATAGATTTGGGAATCATCAGCTGACCCCATGAGACAGATGATGTCAGCAGATGAAGGAGAGAAAGAGGGGAAGAGGTGGTGACATGATCCAGGGAGAGGTTGTAGTATTATGTGGCTTTTGAGTTGGTAGTCTTGGGTTGGAATCCCAGCTCTGCACATGCTGACTTTGGGCAAGTCACTTCACTGAGCCTCAGTTTCCTCCACTGAAGAACCTGCTAGCAGGTAATGAGTTAGCTAGTGAGGAGACAGATTATGGTATTGCTAGGCAAGATAAAATCTCAGTAATAAAAGGTGGTTGTAAAGTCTTTGTGTATTTTCAGCTGAAGGGCTTTGAAGAGAAGTCATCACAATATTTAGGCGAGAGGAGATAGATGTAAAGCACTTCTCAAGACCTTAGTGTGTGGGCTGGTTCTTTAAATCTTCTGAAAGCTTTTGTTTTATGTTATTGGCAATTAAGAGAGTAAACAGACCTATGATTTATTATATTTTGTGCTTTTTCTCCCACTCAACGTAATCTGATCCATTCCCATAGCTATAGTTATCCCTTCTATGTAAATGACTCTCAAATCTATTTATCCTTCCCTGATCTCATTTCCAACTGCCTTGCTGAACAAAGATTTCCATCTGGATGTTCTAATGGCTAGCACTATATCTAGGACATGGCAACTGGGCCTCTGCCTGGGACTAAGCCTCATCTACCATTAGCATCAGGGAAAAGTGGGTGCTCCAGGAACACACTTGTTTGTGGGAAAGGGATGGGGATAGTGGATGGAAGGAGACCCAGTCACCTACACTCTTAATTAGCACCTACAAGAACAATGAATTAAAACGGGAAGCTATCAGAAGTTCCCCAAGGGTGGGCTCTTCTCCCCTCCCATATCCCTTGCCCAATTGTTTGTTTTTCCCTGCTGTCCCCTATCCCTCTGAAGATACCTTTTCTTCCCCCTCTTTTAGGAAGGAAAAATCCTAGTTATACCTCTGCCACTAGCACCTTAAAACTCAGCATGTCCAAAACAAAGATTGTCATGTACTTTCTCCTAAAACCTGTTTCTCTTCTCAACTTCCTCTGTTTCAGTCATAACAGTCTAATCAGTTTCCCCATCCATCCTTCCTATATGTCCAAATCATCTGTTTTACAACATAGGTCTGACCATGTTACTTCTGCTTAAAACTTTCAGCAGCGCCCTGCTGCCTAGGGGATAATGAAAGTGCCTAGTATGACAGTCAAGGCATCCTAGTGACTCCTCCTCTAATTTTATCCCTGAAGGTATTCTTTCTCTTGACTCTTTCTCCTCTCTTTTTTTCCCCTACCACCATTCACATTTAATCATGTCCATGTTGGATTGTCGCCAGTAGAAAGTAAGTGTTTGGGGGGCAGAGACTGTCATTTTTTTGTATGTGGATCTCCAGTGCCTAGTACTGTGCTTTGCATACAGCTGGCACTTAAAATTTTGTGAATTGAAAAGATGGCACTAGAATCCTTCCAGTCATAAGCATCTTTTCTGGCCTTCATGTTTGTCCCCATCTCCAACGAGTTGCCATGTTCTGTCAACTCAACTCTGTAACATACTTTTTTCCCTTCTCACGTTGCTGCCAGCCTACTTCAGGCCTCTTACCTAAGAGTTACCAACTGTCTTTTCTGCTTCTACTTAGTTTAATAGATTTTATTTTATTTTTTAAGATAAAAGGATGAGGGTGGCATAGGGCAGTGACATCCATGAAAGACCTAAAACACTTTAGCATTCTAGCCTATTCATGTTTTGGTTTGTTTTTTTTTTTTAATTTCTGGGTAAGGGGATTCTCCCATGTTCCTCCATACTACTGCAGTATTTTACTATCTTCTCTGACAGACAGGAGGGATTCCTGTTCTCTAGAAGAGTACTTACTGAATTCAACGATAACCTCATTTCATTTAAACCCATTTTCTTTAGCCTGCCTATTAGGTGACCCTTCCTTATATAGTCCAACTGCCCCCATTTTACAAAAAGGTACTAAATGTTGGCTGGCTCACACAGCTTTGGGCCTAATAAGCAAATAACATAGTACAAAAGCCACGGCCCCTTCCAGGATGTGATGCATACAAGAACATGTTTGTTGTTGTTTACTCTATACAAACTTCCAGTCCCTCTGCCTTGGCCTAGAGAATTCTTCCTCCTTACCTCTACTTCTCAGAATCTCTGGCTTCCTTCCAGACTCAGTTCCAGCCATGCAGGAGACCTTTTCTGCTGCCCCTCACCCCCACCCCACCCCTCATCCCAGCTGCTAGGAGACTTCCTCATTGAGGTTACTATCCAACTACTTGCCTCCTCCATTCATACAAAAGCCCCTTGGGGGCAGGCCCTGGCTTTGATTTTCCTAGTGCCTGGCATACCATCAGCATTTCATAAATGCCTGTTGATTGATCAAACAAGCTCTAAATTTTTCACCCTAGAACTAGAGGGATAATACTTAGGAAAGTCCTATCAGTAAGCATGATGGGAAATACAATTTCCATTCTTACTTGCTACATTTCTGTTTCCTGCCATATGTTCCTTGTTTCTCCTTCCCTTCTTTCCCTGGCCCCCGTGAGTACACACACCTTTTCTGTTCAGGTTGTAGATCTGGGAGATCCTTTTTACCCACATTTACGCATGGCCCATTCCCAAACTCAGGCTCTGTTGGGATGCTGGAAGGTTTGGGCAGCAAGGGTTCCAGGATGAAGATTCCTCACTAATGGTGTGGCTCTCCAAAAGGTGGGGCAATTAGTATAGAGTAAACAAAACACAAAGTGTCCTAATTCACAACCAACTCTGGGGAGGGCAGTGACTTCTGTTGGTAAAAGTGTTGAATGCACTGAGATCCAGGGCCCCTTTAGCCATCATCAGCTTAAAAATCTATGGTGTCGGGGGAGTTGGCCAGGATAGGAGGGAGAGTGGCTTGAAGCCTTTCTATTATTAGGATTAGGGCCCCCAGTGGGAAGCATAGCTCAGAGTCAGGCCATCAGTCCATTGGCTGCATTACAGAAAGACAATGTGCTTGGTTCAGGACTGACTAGGAAAATTCTATAGCAATTTCAACTGTTTGAAGGCCTATTAACAATTGCCCATCCCTGTCTTTTAAAAAACACTCTTGTGGTGACCTTACATGGCCACCAGTTAAAAAATGCAATCTTGATGTGACCCTAAGGGCAATGGAGAGCATGAGCACATGCGGCAGAAGACTCTGAGATTCCTCACCAATGGCACCCAGCAATCAAGACAGTAGCTTTAAAAGACTTCAAAGACACATAAGACCATAAAAGGATGCGAGCCATCAAATGGTGAGAACAAAGGACAACAGAGGGGCATCAACTACTGGCCTGGCAACAGAATAAATGAGTTTTATTCCAACATCTGGTATTAGACTGGCACACTAGGGTCTCCACACCCCAAAGATAAGGAAGAGATAGCTACATGGGGAACCTGCAACACCCAAGTACCAACAAGGAATCTGGAAGGTGAAGAGATATAAAGGAGGGTACTGAGAAACATACAGTCAGAAAAGCCAACAGGCTGCTCACGGTACCGTCTGTGTTTCTTCCCAGTCGTCGGGTATTTTCTTCTTTCAGATCTTGAAAATGGCTCCCTCAACACCTTTGACATCATGTCACCTCTGGCACAAACTCCCTTTGTGTACGCTGGATCTGGTCCAAGTATTCTTTTTGGCCATTTCTACTTCTTTGGATAGCCCATCAGGGACTGAGATGTTAGCATCCAAATGGAGAGGTACCACTGTCATTGAAGAAAACAGCTCATTATAGAGGGTCAACACATCTTTTCCAGATGGGCTGCCGCATATGGTCAATCATGAATTTGGCAAATACAGCATAGAGAGAGATAAGTGGATATACTGATACATACACATACATACATATACATGCATATGTGTATGTGTATTTGTGTGTTTTATGTGCATCTATGTGTGTGCATATTTATTCATCCATTTAATTATTTATTTGTATAGTTTTGGGGCATGGAGTCAAGAAGACTCCTCCCTGGTTCAAATATGGCATCAGACATTTACTAGCTGTGTGAACCTCAGCAAGTCACTTAACTCCATTTGCCTCTGTTTCCCCATCTGTCAAAAAAGCTGAAGAAGGAAATGGCAAACCACCTCGAGATCTCCACCAAGAATCACATGAGAATAAAAAGGAATGGGGTAGTGGTCATGGCAAGAGTGAGAATGAGAGATGGAGAGTCTGAGGACCTCAGTGTCCTCCATAGAAAGGATGGTGTCCTGAGAATAGGAGTAAGGCCTACAGCCCAGTGGATGGGGCCCTATGGATGATTTCTGGGATGACACTGGCAAAAGTAAAAGGGGAGGAGAAGCTGTGGCCAAGGTGCAATCTGGATAGCTGGAGGGAACATGTTCATCAAGGAAATCCCAGAGGCATAGAGAGCATGACTGACTATCAAGTAATGAGATGGGTCCGACTTTCCATTCCAAAGCAGTCCTATTGTTTCTAGCCTCATGGTACAGGCACTTTCTTAATTCTGCCTAGGTATATTTCAGAGAAGTTTTTAAGTATCTTTCCCCTTCACTCTACTCTTTTCCTCATCCATTCCTTATTAAGCTAAGTATCCATCAATGTTTCAGAAGAAAATGGTAAAATTAAAAGAAATCCGGAATGATAAGCTAGAAGCTTGCAGGATCCAGGTTAACAGCTTAAAATGGGAAATCTCTGTCCCCATGACCTTCCTTCCACCAAGAGTAGTGGTGGTGCTCACAGTGAGGGAAGGTATCCCAGAGCCTCTTCCAGTGTCTGAAGCCGTAACTGTTGATACTGTCTCACCTTGGTCTTCTCAGATTACAGTCTCTCTTTCTGGGATCACACCTATCTGCCTTTTTTATTCCCCTTTTTCTTTGCTCCAAACTCCACTTCCACGCTGCATTAGTGAAAAAACTGTTTTTGTGCGTTTCTCTAACGGTATAGTTAAGGCCCTTCCCCAGAGGGGAAGAGGCTTTTTTTTTCATGTGGTAGAAGAAACTAGAAGAAATGGAGAAGGAAAGGGAGGTAGGAACAGAAAGCAGGGGGGGGATGGGGATTATATAGTACATTTTAAGGGACAAGGGCATAGGTAGCAGTATTTGGCAAGCTGGGGGAGGGCAGACAAAAAGAATCAACTTCTGAAATGGTTTCTGATGTTTTCAGGAAAAATTTTTAAAACTAAAGAACACAATGGGAGACAGAAAATGTTGGTCCAAAGTAGATTTCCTAATTCAAGTGCATAATAAAAAATGAATCAAAGATCTAATGTCTCGTGCAGTACAGGCAAAGAAGAAGTATCAGTTTACATAAATCATATATAATCCATAAGTGTCAAACTCCCTATCCATAATGGAACTGCATTTTTCATATCTGAGCTATAGCAAGGATTGGAAATAACAGACAGAAATCTTTAGACAATTTAGGGACAAATATTCCACATGAGAATGAAGATGGGAAAATACTTTGTTGTAACAAAAAGGTTTGCATTTTTTAAAAGTCATAGTTGTTTCAAAGGTCTCTTAAGCCAGGTGTTTTTTTCCCTCCAGGTATGTTCCATGAAATCTTGGTGTGGTTCTACAGGGTATTTCACAAGTGGTATTGGGCTTTATAGGGAATTGTCTATCCAGAGCTATTTTGAGATTGCTTTAGTACAGATAGTATTTATAAATCCACTTCCTTTCTCTTCTATTAACTCAAGTAGCAACACATTTGTTTCCAAATACAACTGGGAAGCAAAATCTCTCTAGACAGAGGAAAGTGATTATATTTGTCATAGTGTACTCTGGATGAGGGACATCCAAAGTGGGAAAAAATGATATTCCTCGTCTTAAAATCTCCATTCCCCCATCTTATTGCAATACTTCAAGTGATTCTAACTTGGTGGTACCACAATTTAGATAAGGTTTTTGAGACTGGTTATAACTGAAAAGTGTATCACCTTGCAGACAACCTAGTTCTGAGTCCCTGGGCATTTGGCTAAGTTGGCCTTCTTCTGGACCCAGAAGAACCTTCCAAAATGACTTTCCACCTTCTAGAGCTTTTCTGGGAAAGTCAATTCCCTTCCCTCCTCCTGCCCCAAAGCCTCTCTCAGCAACCATCCATACTACTACATTCACTTTAATCAGCCTTATTTCCCGCGGAATGTCAATTACACAGACTTGTATACATTTGATCTCTCTCTCACACACACACACACACACACACACACACACACACACACACACACACCCATTCATTAAGATTTTTATCACTTGCAAGGTTTTATTTTAAATTTAAGTTCTTCTCAATTTAAACCACTGTTAGCACATAGGCACAAAGTTTGTCATAGTCTACATAACATGGAAAAAGGGTAGGGCCTTTTTCTAGGCAAAATCTAATTGGCTTCTTTGTGATTAACAATGGATGGTCTTCCCCCATGTATAAGGAAATAGTAAATTCCTTTGGGTCTTCACTAACTAAATAAATCTGGCCCTGAGCCTACCACATATACCAAAGTAGGAATCATTCCATTAGATACTTAGCCTCAAAGGATAATCAAAGAATTAGGATGGTGCCTTATAGGCTACCCTAAAGTGATCTTAATCTGGTAGTTTATTTGGAGATGCCTGCTAATTATATTTAGAGATGTTAGCATACCAGAATGGCGTTTGTGGCTTTGGCAAAGTAATGAAGAGTTTGTTTCCATTCTGGCTCCAAAGGGTAATTTTTCAGGCCTGCCAATTCCAATCTAAGTCTGGTGGGCTTACTATATTCCTAGGAGTTTGTTGGGATTGGGGTGGAGGGTGCTTTCCTATTCAGGACTGACTCAATTGGCGGTAGCTTCTGAGATACCATCCCAAAATGGGTTTTTCTTCTTTCTCTCTAACTTTCTGTATATTTCACATGGGCAGGGGAGATAATAAGTGACAACACAAAGTATTTGTTTCATTTGATGAATCGATGGCAAGAAGTTCTACCCCACCCGTTTTGATCATATTACGTAGTGCCTAAAAACCATTTCTCCAGTTTGTGGATCTGAGATGGCTAGTCTTTCACAAATGACTTTGTGATAGAACAGGAGATTCCTGACAAGCATTTCAGCGAATTTCAATCTAATTTAAATAAGTTACATTGTTGTCTAAACAATTAAGTCAAACTAGGTTTTGAGAGCGACTGATCTTTAGGCTGATTTTACCTCAATGGCTGAAATCCGTGAGTTGTAGGAGACTAGGGAGAGCTGTGGAAGACACAAAGCCTTCACACTGATAAACATGAATAAGTGGCTAAGGAAGAAACAACCAAGTTCCTCAGGCCTTGAAACTTGAAACCTTGTGAAAATGGTTTTTTTTTAGAAGACATTTTTTCCCCTAAGAAAATGTGGATCTGGTGTCAAAGTCCACTCCACAGAATGTAGGGATTTTTATGTGGTGCTATGTGCTCGAAACTAGAAGTGGAGATCTGATTTGTCAGACCTCCTGTTATGGTATAAGTTTAGCACACCATTAACCTTGCTAGTCTTGGTAATCTAGAAACATGAAAGGACTGGATGATTTCAATACTAAAATTCTCTGAGACATCTTAGAGGCTAAGCATTTTTTAAAAATCAGCCTCCCCACTGTATTTTTCCATTTTAGAATGACAATGTTCATAGACTACACATGTCATTAGATCCTTTTCCTTTTCCCCCAAATGATTTTTTGCAGACTGGGATAACTGGAAATTGGTTTGCTAAATTGCTGAAAATTCAAATCTCACCCAAGAACCACAATTTGTTTTCATGTGAGGGTTGTGTCTTCTATAACAAGCCAAGTATTCCTCAGTGAAAGGTAGAGGTTCTTAGCATGTTGGCTATAAACTTGTTTTACTACATATATGTATATATGCATGTGTATATATATGTATAAATATGTATATATATTCAAAACTATTTCAATCTAATTGGTTTCCTTTGTAATTACATGTACTTTATCTTATGCATTTAAAAATATGACTGAGAAGAGGTCCATAGGTTTCCCCAGACTGCCAAAGGAGAAACCTGACAAAAAAATGGTTATGAACCCTTGAAAGACAGGAATGTCTAACTTTAAGTTCTAGACTGAATCAAGGATGGCAGAGGTGCAGTGTCCCAGGATTATAAGGGGCTGGCAAGATTGTGCAGTTGAATCTGGTCATTTTACAGATGGAAAAATTGAGGGACAGTAGAATAAAATCCTGGTTTCCTGCTTCCTGGCCTCATGCTCTTGATGTCAGGCTTCCCATAATCTCTTCATTCTCTATGAATCAGGGCACATAGCTTTCTTTCCTGCTGTGTCCCAGGATGACTGTGAATTTGACAAGATGTTACTCATTTTCCTTGAAAACTCAAAAAGGTTATGACAAATACATCAGGTTATCTTATACAAAGGACTAAGGTCCTTTCCAACTGTAAAATTCTGTGAGTTGCCACATACTTGTCAAAACATTGTCACCAAAAATGAGAACATATGTTATCCTCACAATAATCCTGAGAGGTAGGAGACAAGAGGGCTATGCCCTGCTTTATGGAAGCCAGAGCCCAGAAAATGTGATGGACATGGCATCTGGTATACAGGACACCAGATTGGGCGACAGGAAGTTCACCTTCTAGTTCTACTTTCCCATCTGTAAAATGGCAGGGTCAGACCCCATGATCTCAAAGTTCCCTTTTCAGTTCTGAAATGTTTCCGCCCCATCTATCCTATCTTTATCTACTGCTGTCAGAGTTGCTGCTTGGTAATAATACGTGGAATGAAACATTTTACAAAGAATTGCCAAGGGCTGTCCCACAAAGGACACAGAAGACAGGGACAGAGTGAGTGGAGCAGGTTATAACACCCAACCAATGAGAGGCTGCACAGACATCATCAAGGAATGTAGGCTAGAAGGAGATGGGCTAGAGAGAACATGTGATGGCAGGACTGGGTGGTCCCCTTATGACAAACTCATAGGAGGGCACTGATGGACAAGAGGCACACAGGATGGGCCAGGATGGATGAATTATGAGCTGAATCTAGTTAGTATCAAGGATGACAAATGAAGGTATAACACCATTCACGAAGAATCCCCCAGGTTATCAGATAGAGCATGTGCATTTTCTTCTCTTTGAAAGGCAGCTAGTTTTCTAATTGAATTTTGTCAGTCTGTCTCTGCTGTGTTTTATTAGATAGCTATTTGTTCCCCAGAAAGGGCCCACATTCTATTCTGAAAACCAAGTGTTAGGATTGTGTTCAGGGTGATGGCAGCCTGTGTTAAAAAGTGACATTTCTTAGCCCATGAATTACTATAGTAGAGGATTATATTTGTACTTTAGAAGATCAGTCATTATTCTTCTCCTAAAATAGCACCATTTATTGCTATAAAATAATTCTATTACCATTTTAACAAGACTTTCATAACAGAGCATCATAATTTTGATTTGGGATATTTTCGATTGAAAATACAACCTCCATGTAGTCTTTTTCTGGATAAGGAGCTTAATTCACTACTCCATGAAGCCACATAACATAAACAATGATAGAGCAAAAATAAAATAAAATGAGTAGGAACTAAATACTGTAAGGTAACTTCATTTGGAATCCCAAGCTTATTTTATACAAATTGCACTTGTAAAGTCCCATCATTTATTGGTCATTGATGTCCTTAAGCTTCTGAGTCCACAATTTGCTTTGGGTAACAAATATTTTCAATTTTACACTGATCACTTTAGCAAAAAAAAAAAGGAAAAAGTCAATTATTTTTACTTTAAGCTCCTGAAATTTTAATGAATGAAAAGCATGTGACTATTTCTTACTAGGCTTATAACTATTAACCTTGGTCAAACTAAAAATATCCTATTATAGTTTACATTTGTGCAAAGTATTTTTTTAAGTGCTTTCATGCATAATATCTTTAGGTCTTCCTGTGAATAAATAAGGAACCTTAAGCATAGGTAGGTGGCCTGACTATGCAGCCAGTCATCTTTTCTCCAGGTCAGGGGTTCTTAATCTGGGGTTCACAGAATTCCAAAGTGGGGTATATAAATTGATTTCTGGGGTCCATGGATTTTTTTTAACTTTGATAAATCAACTTCGATATAATAGCTTTGCTTCATAATCTATGCATTTTATTTTATACATTTAATAGATTATGAGGAGTCCATAGACTTTCACCAGACTGCTGAAGGGGTGTGACACAAAAATTTAAGAACCTTTGCTCAAGGGAATATAATAAAATGGATCCATGTATTTAGAGTTAGAGAAAGTGGGATAAAATCTTAGCTCTGCTACAGTAAGCAAGTCACTTTAATCCATCAAGACCTCAGTTTCCTCATCTGAAGAATGAGGAGGTCCAAGTAAATGATCTCTAAGATTTATGCTGTTTATTAGTGACATGAAGGGCTGGTCTGTACTTCGAATTCACACCCTAAATAACTACAATCCCTTGTGTGGGTTGGAGGAGCATAATCAAGTGCTATTTGTAAATGTCAGTAATTCAGAAGGCTACCATATCTGTCAGAAAGGAAAAGGGAAAGGAACACTAAGAAGATTCTTCCCAGAAGGCTATGAATTCAGTCATTAACTCTGGAAGTGAGGAAAGGTATATTAACACACTTCTCATTGACCTACAGAACCATTCTGGATGGAAACAAGGGAGATGAGGGAAAAGAAGTAGAAGATGTAGACATCCCAGTTACCCTCATGGTGACCAAGAGCACATATGCATTTTTTAAAAAGATGTTTGCATTGACAAGTTCAATTGTCCCAGAGGAGTCGACCTACTTCTTTTAATTCCAGAGAGTTAGGGCCTTTTCAAAAACTGATGCTTCAATTATGGCAGATATATTTAGAGAGATAATGAAAAAAATTTCTGCAAGGAGTACATCTGAGTGCATTGCCAGTTCTGGCCCAGATGCAACAAAATTGGGCCCTTTTCAACTTTGCGCTAAGGCAGTATTAGAATTGACGAGATTATTGCAGGGACACATTTCACCTTAAAATTTTTCTTAATGTTTTTCAATGGTTGACTTGAAGAAAGCCTAACCATATGAAAACCACACATATTTTCTCCCCTAAAACTGTCGTTTAATGGTTGATGGTACTTATCCTCTCTCTAGAGCTGGGCTCAATTACACCATCCAATGTTCAGGAATACGATTTCGGTAAAGTATCTTTCATCACCCTTTTCTAGGGTACCACTCCCATCACATTACCTCACACAGTAAATGAGTGCTTCTGAAACATAGGGACTCTCAGTTCTTAAACCCAAAGACTTGAAGCTAATGCATCACCTGGACGACTTCCGAAGAAACAATTAAGACACCTCTGCAGCAGGATCTAAGAACATTTGATCTGGACGTGAGGAGGGAACACTACCATGGCAGGGTTTTTTCCACTGTTTTCTGTTTTGCATCATCCTGGTTCGAATACCAGACTTTTCATATCAGTACCTGAGAGATGGGGGAGTGGGGGGTGGGGGAGGGGACGGGACGCAGGAACAGCTTCCCTACCTCCTTACTGAGAATTTGTACACTAATTCTTTCCTGAAAACTAGAGACACTGAAACCACATGGATTGGGACCCTGCAGCCCAAACAGGCTAAGTGGGGTGACAGCAGAATATTGCGTTCTTCTCTCACTGCAGCGCGCCATCCCGCCCTAAGGCCAGTGGCTGCCCAGGCCTGAGGAGCCCAGAGTAGGGGCCAGGCCGATCGCCGGCTGCCCAGACTCGCCCCAGGTGCCCTGGGTGGCCTGCTCTGGGTCGGGGGCGGGAGAGGCCAGGGAGGCGCAGCCAGGCAGGTCCCAGTGGCCCAGCCCCGAGCCAGGAGGAGCAAACAAAAGGGGGCTGAGCAGGTTTGGGGGAATGGGGGGCGAGGCGACTCTGCCCACCCGGGCTCTGCAGTGGGTGATCAAAGCTGCCCAGGGGAAGGCAGGGAGGCCGTGACCGTGGCCGCTGCCTCCCCTCCCCTCCCAACCCCCCAAATTTCCCCGTGTTGAGCCTTCCACCCCTGCAGGTCCCAGGCCAGTCCTTCCCAGGGCTCATCCCTACCCGGCCGGCAGCCCCGCCCAGTCTACAAGGATCTCGGCCGCGTGGGGCGGCAGGGACAGGACAAGTTCACTACTTCGGGTCCGAGTCCCACTTAGCCGTCCGGCCCCACTCTCTGTGGGCAAAGTAGGGCTGAGAAAAAAGGCCGAAGGGTGAGCGGGCGAGGGCCAGGGCAAAGCCCGAGACGAGGGGCGTGAACTGGAGAGGGGGAGGGGGCGGGAGAGGGAGGAGGGGAGACCGAGCTGGAGAGCCCGCGAGGGAAGGAGTAGGAATGAGCCGGAGACCCAGAGTGAGCCAGAGAGAGGGGCGAAGGGAGGAGCGGGGGTGGGGGGTGGAGGACAGTGATTTGGAGAGGAGGGGAGTGGGCTGAAGAGAGGGATGAGGAGGAAAGGTAAGGGGGGTCAGGGGGAGGGGGTGATGATGTGTGCCAAACCTTGCGGGGACTTCGTCAATAGGTGCTTCTGCTTCTGCTGAAACCGCCCCAACTCCAGATACCCATCCTGAGCCCCGCAGCGCTCCCCCGCCCCCATGGGCCAGGAAAATCCCAAAAGGTTAAGGGCCGGGGGACAGAGATGGTCAGAAAAGGCTTGAAAGGTTTTCCGTCCCGAGGTGCTCGCCTCCTAGCTGCCGGGGCCAGTCCCAGGCTCCTGGCCAGGACGTCTCCCTTGGGAGCAGCTGGGGCTGGGCAGGGGCGAGGCAGCGGCCTCACGGAATGGAGCCGGGACCTGGGCTTCGAGAGAGCGGACAAAGGACTTTCCCGCGGCTCCGATCCCGGGTTGGGCTCCCCCACAGAGCCCAAGGCGATTTCCAGCCCAGCGGAACCTTAGGGAACCAAAGCAGCCCCAGGCTCCAACAGCGCCAGAACCCTTTCCGAAGAGAGCAGGAAAAGTTTTCACCCTTCCCCAAATAAACTTACCCAGTGCAGCTGCGGCTGTCCACACTGCCCAATCGGTGATCGGCTTCCCCAGTCCGTCGTCCTTGCTAAAGGAACAGTCTCCAAGAACAAAAAAAAAACCTTCCACGTTTTAAGCCTTCGGCTGAGGCTCGAGGTTTTCCTCAGACACTGCCCGGCTGTTTTCCCTCCCCCTGCAGGACAAGCCGATTAAAATCAGTGGAAAAAGAAGATCATCCAATCAGAGGCTGGCTCCTCCGGACTGGGAGGAGGGAGAGCGGGCAGTGATTTTTAAATTTCTCCCTGCCCCTAGCAGCCCCAGAGTTCTGGGCACTCTCTGGAAGCTGGAGTGGACGCCCAGCTGAAGTCCACCGTGTCCCAGTGCTCTGTCAGACGAGTCTGTCCAGGTGATCCACCCCACCCTCTGAGGGTGTCCGCATGGTTATGCACGGAATACGGAAACGTTTTCCCAGACCGGTTCAGTCCCTTTAATCGGTATTATTTGGACCGAAAGGAACCAGAAAAACTTTTAAAATGTCCACCGATTTAGGCAGCTTGCCTCTCGTTAAAAACTATTGAAGCCACCTACTGAGACAGTCAAAAGATCATAGATTTACACTAAACACAATGCAGCGGATGCTTATTCCCCTCACACACACTCCAACCACCAACCTCCAAATCTCCTCCAAGGATCCAGCAACCTCTCTGGTTTTCTCCTCACAGGCTAGATTTTCTGTAGCTACCTACATGGTACTAGGAAATTATTGAGTACTTAGGTTATAAGGGTTTTTGTTTGTTTTCTTTTGTCTTTTCTTGGCTTTCCAGTGTGAAGCTGAAAGCAATCATGACCCTTCCTCCTTCCCAAGATCTTGCTATCTAATTTTTTA
>CM053771.1:513469961-513556940 GCA_028658325.1 Potorous gilbertii
CCCCCTACCCCCCTCCCTCCCCATGACAGCATACAATTTTGTATAGGTTCGACATATACTTTCCTATTGAGCATATTTTCACTATAGTGATGTTATGTAGTCACACTGAGATAAGTGGAAGAAATCATATAACAAATCAAAACATAATACACTAAAACCCACAGACACACAAACATGATCTGCTACATTCTGCGAATGATCTTGCTATCTAATTCAGGAAAGATACATGCTAGATTTATATCCAACCATGAACAGGAATCATTTATGTACAGGAACTTGTTACGGGGCTTAGTGAACAGTTCCCTGAATAAAACGATTGTGATTCACGCTGAGTGTGGCACAGATCATACCTTCTCAGGGCTCTATATGCCCAAACATGTAACACTATCCTATTTACTGCTCATTTCCCAACTTACCTATATTTCTCAACATCTGTTAATACAAATCTAAATCTACCGAGAGGCAGCCCAGTGTGATTCACAGGGAGCTGATCTTGGAAGCAGGAAGATTGTCTTGGAGTCCTTGTCTTTAAAAACATCTTGGTTGTGTGACCCACGGTAAATTGTGTAATTTCTCAGTGCCTTTAGCAGTTAATACTTGTTCATCTAGGGTAGTTAGGTGGTGCAGTGGACAGTGGATACAGCACCAGTGCAGGAGTCAGGAGGACCTGAGTTCAAATCTCACCTCAGACACTTGACACTCACTAGCTGTGTGACCTTGAGCAAGTCACTTAACCCCAATTGCCTCATCCTGGGTCATCTCCAGTCATTCTGATGAATATTTGGTCACTGGATTCAGATGGCTCTGGAGGAGAAGTGAGGCTTAGTGACCTGCACAGCCCTCCCTCCCTCACAACAAAGTCAAATGTAAGTAATATTTCTCTGATGACATGGTCTTCTTTGGCAATGAAGGACAAACACACACTTGCTTATCTGAATCAGTAGAAGAAATTTCTTACTGAAAACATCCTACACCGAGAAAATCGTAGGTCCGATGAAAATACAAAAATGAAAAAAAAATACCTGTATGTCACAACCCTAGCAGAAACATGTGAAAAATATACTCCAGAGGAGGCAGGCAGGTCAGATGTCTCTCTTGGGGACTATGGGAAAGAGTGAACGAAGAAGACATGAAAGTGGGCCAGGGATTCTGAGTTTCACTTTAGAGAAGTGTCATATTCTCTGCTTAGGTCCATCCTGGAAAGACTTCCTGGTGAAAGGAGGCTGAATCAGGCCTCTGTAGGAGGAGAGAGGAAAGGTATATCTTAGTCCAAGGAGTGGCAATCTACTTCACATGTTGGGGAGTGGGGTTACCCAATTGGAAGCACCAAACTAGGATTCTATGGACCTGACTGGGGAGAGAAACAGGAAGGGAGGGCAGTAAATAGCAAATAAGGGTGGAGTAATGTAGAAAGGAAGAAATTAAAAATCCCTAGGCTTTGAAAATCCCTAGTTTATGGGATGCATGTGATCATTCTAGCTCTTCATTTATAAACACCTACTATGTGCTAAGCACTGTGCTAGCATGAAACACATATGGGTGTGTTTCCTGCCTATAGTCTTCTGGTTTGAAACACCATCTACATAGATAAGGAGATACAAAGTAATAAAAAGTTTCAGAAGGTAGAGAATGCGAATAGCTTGGAGCATCAGGAATAACTTTAGTAAGAAATAGCACTTTGAAGGGCTGTTATTTGAAGGAACTTAAAGATTCTATAAGCGAAATGAGGATGGAGTATATACCAAACATGGGGGATCACCTGTGCAAAGGCATGGAAGGGAATGCCATATATGGGGAGCAGCTTAACAGGCCAGCTGGACTAGAACATAGAATGAAGAGTGAAGCTTTAAATAGGTTAAGGCGTTTGTATTTCATCCTAGAGGTGATAGGGAGCCACTGAAGACATTTTAGTGGGAGATGAGGCAGTAACAGGCAGACCCAAGTTTTAGGAATATCATTTTGGCAGATCTGTGTAGGATGTACTGCAAAGAGCTTAGAAGTAGGCAGAACAATGAGGAGGCTCTTACTCCAAGAGAAGTCAGGAGGGTCCGGATTGAGTAGAGGCTGCTTGAGTTGAAGGAATGAATGTGAGAGGTTTTGTGCAGGTAGGAATAGCAATGACTGGATATGAGATTATGAGAGAAGGAAGAGTAAAGAAGGATTACAAAATTGCTAACCTGGGCAGCTGAGGAAATTGTGAAGGCATCAACAGAAATGGGGAGGGGGATTGGAGGAGGGATGGATTTGGTTTGAGACTATCATGAGTTCTGATTTGGATATGTTGAATTTGAGATGCCTGGGGGATATCCAGGTAAAGCTGACCAGCAGCTAGTTAGGTGGGGTTTTTAAAAATTGTAAATAGTATTTTATTTTTTTCCAATTACATGTAAAGACAATTTTCAGTATTCATTTTATAAGATTTTGAGTTTCAAATATTTTTCTATCCCTCTGTCCCCTCTCCCCTCCCTAAGACATCAAGCAATCTAATATGTTATCCATGTGCAATCATGTAAAACATAGAATTTCCACAGAAACAGAAAAGGAACTACTACAAAATAAAAAGAAAACAGAGAAAGTGAAAATAGTATGCTTCAATCTGTGTTTAGACTTCATCACTTCTTTCTCTTGATATGGAGAGAATTTTCCATTGTGAGTTTTTTTGGAATTGTCTTGGATTGTTGCCTTGCTAAAAAGAGCTGAATCAATCATAGCTGGTCATTGAACAATGTTGTTCTTTCTGTGTACAGTGTTCTCTGGTTTTACTTACTTCACTCAGCATCAGTTCATTTAAGTCTTTTCAGGTTTTTCTGAAATCTTCCTGTTCATCATTTCTTATAGCACAACAGTATTCCATTATATTCATATTCCACAACTTTTTCAGTCATTTCCCAATTGATGGGCATTCCCCTCAATTTCCAGTTCTTTGCCACCATAAAAAGAGCTGCCATAAATATTTTTATGCATGTGGGTCCTTTCCCCTTTTAATGATCTCTTTGGAATACAGCTCTAGTAGTGGTATTGCTGGGTCAAAGAGTATACACTATTTGATTGCCCTTTGGGCATAGTTACAAATCTTCTCCAAAATGGTTGAAGAATTCCACCAATATTACATTAGTGTCCCAATTTTCCCATATCTTCTTCCACATTTGTCATTTTCCTTTTCTGTCCTATTATCCAGTCTGATGGTTGCAACTATGTACCCCAGAGTTGTTTTAATTTGCATTTCTCTAATCAAAAGTGATTTAGAACATTTTTTCATATGACTATAGATAGCTTTAATTTCTTCATCTGAAAACTTCCTGTTTATGTCTTTTAACCATTTATCAATTGGAGAATGACTTGTATTCTTATAACTTTGACTCAGTCTTCAATATATGTGAAAAATTGACGCTTTTATCACAGACATTCACTGTAAAAATTGCTTCCCAGCTTTCTACTTTCCTTCTAATCTTGGTTTCATTGGTTTTATTTTCAGCAGTTAGTTAGTTATATGAGGCTGGAGTTCAGGAGAGAGAAAGACTGGGTATGTAAATTTCAGATGTAAATGCACAGCAACGATCATTGAACCTTTGGGAGCTGGTAGACTCCTTATCAAAAGAGGCTAAAAGCTAGCTAAGATAAGAGGGTCCAGAAAGAGCCTTAGAGAATGTCCACAGCCCAAGGTGAGTTTAGACGGTCACCATAGCCAAGGAAGTGGTGATGCAGCTACTACCTCTAGGTTTAGATCCTCACTGAGTATTCATCTGGCTGAAGCAGCCAATCACCAGGCAGCATTTCTTAAATAGCATCATCATTTTTGATTCAAACTAACGCCCAGGGGTTTGAGCCAAATCAGCAGGCTGTCCAATTGATTCAAATGGCTACAACAGTCTTTCCTTCCTTCCCCATTTCCTGGGGGAACTGGAGTGGTGGGTTCAGACTCTGGGTCTTGTCTACTTCTAGGAGATGTTCTCTGGAGCAGCAAATCCTGCCTTTTGTTGATTCACCCCGGGGGAGGGGGAGCTAATCAAGGGGACAAGGGAGCTGCTGCCGCTATTTTTCTTCAATAGGTAATTCTACAGTCTTGTTTGGCAGCCAGAGACTCTGTTTTGCCTTTAATTTACCCTGAGTGTGCCCTCCTACCCTCTATGAAGCCCCACCTAGAATACACAGCTAGAACTCATCAATGGATTGTCATAGTGACTTAGCTTTTCTAGCAAAAAGAGTATAAATAGGTCTCTTTCTGAAGGTTTGTCCCATCTGGAGGTGGACTGTAAGGGAGGCCTGTTAAAACTGGGGTTTGTTATTCTGTGGATTCAACATTACCATAGCTCAAATAATGTATCCTGAGACAAAACAACTTCATCCTGGAGAGAAACATACTTAACTTGAGAGGTGGGTGTTAACTCTGCCTCCCTATGAGTCAAAGGGCCATTGTACTTATAGCCTTGGGAGAGTGATTGTTTTAAGGTACCTTAGAGGCCTAAGAAATTTGATGCAGAGTTTGAATGATCATCTCAAAGAGGGCTAGTGTATTTTCCCTGTGACAAGTCAAAGGGAAGGAGTATGACTCACTTTATGGCACTTTTCTAAATTCAAACAAACAAAAAGAATTAGGGAAGGAACCTGAAACTATTTCTAGTGCTATAGCAGGGGACTTGAAACAGCTAAAATTGACAGACTTCTATGATTTATCAGGGCTTCTCTCTGAGGTTGTACACAAGTCTAAATAGGGCTTGGCCCTCCAAACTAGTAAGAGGGTCCTTCAGCTTGTGTCAATTACATATAATGAGTCATGTGTATTTGTAGAATTCTGTTGCCTTCTCCTGAGTGATTTCCTCTGTACAAGGAACACATTTTCTTCAGCCACCTCCCTTCTTTCCCCTCCCCATCCTTCCAACCTCCAGCACTACATATGACAATGATGAGCAGTGTATCTCTTTCAGAGTGCTGTCTGGGGTACAGCTCTGAAACTTGGAGTGTAGAAAGCCCTTTGCTTCAGCTTTCCGTTCCTGTGGGTTGGCAGCATTCAACAACTTTCTTAGATGTCAGAACTCCTGACAGTTTAATGAAAATATAATGGATCCAACTAGGAAAAGGAACTATCTTAGACTCAGCTTGAGGGTGGGTCTTGCCTCAATGCTTGAGCTCCTCTGGGCAACTCCACAGACTTACCAGGCTCTGCTTCACCAGTGCATGGGCCAGAAGTCTTCTGAAGGCTGGTAAGGCCCTGTTCCCATCCCCACTGCCTCAGAGCCCTCATCTGTGGGGAAAGTGGTAAAAGAATAGTCTTGTCCTCTCCCCATACTGGGAAGAAACATCTTACTTGGCAGTATGGTTCTTTGACAGCTCTCCAAGTGAGCCCCCAAGAGTGTTTGGGAGAAGGGCGGCATAATATGATTAGGACGGTACTCATACCTCACTGCCTTTGTAGAAACAGAGCTAGAATGGAGCTGGGCAGCACTCAGGGTCAAGAGAAGTAACACCATCTTGGTTCATACTTTTCATACTCCTTCAAGCACTGTCCATGACAGAGTGGAAATCCAAATTCCAGAGAGCAGGATAATTGTATTTAGGTAACTTCTACTGTTTAGAGAGTGAAAAAGGCATCTCTCTGTCTATTTATCTATGTCTGTCTATCTATCTATCTATCTCTCCATCCATCCATTTATCTAATCTCTATATAGACTTTCCCTGTAGATACGTTCAACTAGGTGAACCTTCAGTTAGAGCAACAAACTGGGGACCTGGGGCCTCCAAGTTTAATGCTAAAAATTATTTTGAATATATAGAATAGGATTGTGTGATTCTAACTAGAGTTTTACTTCCTACTTGAAATACTCTTATCGTAGCATGATTTAATCTACAAAAGATCTCAAGATAATTTTAAAGACATGGTAAACTGATTAGAAATAATGTGGTTTTCATGGATTTTTAAATGAAGACTTTTAGAGTCTTAATAGCCCAAGTCCCCATCCAGAGAAGGTGTTTTTTTTTTTTAAATTATTGTTATTCACTGAAAGCAATAAGTCTAGAAAGCTATCTACAATGTAGTTTCAGTACTGCCCTCATCCTGTATTTCTTTGGAAGGGACCGTGACAGTTACCAATGGTATGTGGTCTTCCATTGGGCAATGTTTGTTCCATGTGCAATATATTCCTCTTATGAGAAGAGGGTATTACAGTCATTCAAGTAGGAAATTAACCTGAGTAACTGGGACAGACAGAGGAGGATGCAAATGGACATGCAAACACATACAATGCCTAGTAGTCAAGGCATTGACTTTTTAACCATTTGGGTTTATCGGAGAGTTTGCAGACATGTTTTCCATGCTTGGGGAATTTTCTTTGCTCTCCAGAGGGACTACTTTTCTTTGCAACATTCCTAGACAGAACCATTCATCCTATCATTATTTCTTTCCCTTTATTGATTGCCCACTGAGTTCTTGAAGGTTTCTAACTTGGGGATTATTTCTGACTAACCCTATTCTGTCTCAGATAGTGATAGCCTTTATGCTTTCTAGAGGACTGAAGACTATCCTAGATATCTCCTCCTCAATTTTTTTACTTCCCTCTTCCACATATTGATAATGCTGCCCAATATCTCCCTCAGATGAAGATCTTCATCCCTCTTCAAGGTTTCCAGCCATTTGGGTAAAAATACTTAATCCAAATGATTACCTTTGGCAGAGCTAGCCTAGTTCAGAGGCTGATGGCTTGGTGCCTTGTGCTGATTCTGACACTCAGTGCCAGTTGCTCTGCTTCCAGTTCTGATATTTACCAGGCAGTATCTATGAACATGAGTTGAGGTGCTTCAGTTTCCTGACCTGATCCACCAAATAAATAATAGCCTAATTTGAATTAGGGATAATGAGATGATGCCGTCAAAGAGCTTTGAGCTGTCTTTTAGAATGGGGATTTAAAATATAGAGAAAAAATTTTATATCTTTGTCTTAAGCGGTGTGCATATCCTCTGCAGCAAGCCTTAAATGATTCTCAAGGCATAGGAAGTGTTTGATTAGAAAAGAATGTCATGCAGAGAAAGAAAGAGATGAAAGAAAAGTAAGCTAAGTGCTTTACTGATACCTGTGGAATAGAAAAAGACCCACAGGAGTCTCTGCCACATGGACTAGAGTCTACATGGAGGACCTACGGGAGACTAGAGATAAGAATTGTATAAGATGAAGAATTGTGAAAGGGTTACAATCCAAGACTATTCACAGGATATGCTGTAATTCCACAGGCTGTTATACCAGCTCAGTGGACTGGCCAGTCAACTATCTGGCAATAGGCATTTTTTAGCCTTCCATTTTCCCTTGTCACTGCTTTTTGCTCTATGGGAAGGCAATACTACTTGTAAACTGCCACACTCATCTTCACTGTTTTTTTAAAACTATTTGTTTACTAGTGTTTAGAATATTTAACAATACTAGATAATCTGTGTCTAGGGATGCTTCAAATTTTGCTTTTACTTTTTTAAAATTTCCTTTTATGACCAAACGTAATTGTGATCTTTCAGGTTTTGCCAGTGATTTATACATCTCAAAATGTAGTATATACTGTATATCATGTAATAAAAATTAAAGAACAAAAAACCCAATCCATTTCCATTGCCCTCTTTAGTTCAAATGTACATCACCTCAAACCTGGACCACCACAGCTTTCTACTTGATCTCCTTGTTCCCAGTTTACCCTCTCTAATCCAGCCAACACACCAATGCCAAGTTGGTCTTAAAAGACCAATTACATTGCATAAATCCTAAGCTAAAAATAGTCATAGTTCCCTGTCATCCACTCTACCAAATCCAAACTCTACTATTCAAGGCTTTCTGTCATCAGACCATCACTTTCCCCTCCAATCTTTTCCTATACTTTTTCTCAATGAAACCTATTTTAGTTAGGATGGTTCCTCCAAAATAAAATGCTCATTCCAACTCTAAGACTTGGTTCATGAAATTCTCCCTCCTGAAATATCCTTCTCCTACTCCCTCAGCCTAATTCAATTTTATGTGTCCTCTGAAGTTCAGCTAATACCATAACTCCTCAAAGGTGACTCAGTTCCATTCAATTTCCCCTTCCTCTGAATCTTTCAATTTTATGATAATTAAAGCAGAGTAGTTAATTGAGGTCTTGGATGATTACAAATGCTTATGGAATGCTTTAAGTATTTGAGGTGATCTTTTTGAGATGGATGCCATTAATTTTTGGATGAATTGGAGTCATAAAATACTGCAGTCTCCAAAGAATTGAAGTTAAGACCCATCCAAAGAGTAGCAAGGGGGTTCATGGTGAATATGAGCAGCCTAAAACACATCACGAATGAAATATTATTTTGTAGAAGGGGTGTATGTATGGAATACCATCTGAGACTCTCCCTCTGTTCACTAATTATGTAAGCTTGGATGATTGCCTTCTGAGGTCCTTCCCAGCTCTAGCTCCAGAATCTTCTAAATGGAAAAAGATAGGTTTGTCACATAGGAAGAACAAAGACTAATTAATAGGCATTCCATATGCTCCATTGGCATCCCTACATTGTTAACAGAATGAGAGGAAGCTCTTCCAGTATATTGGTTGGGCCTTCTGATGAAGACTGATAGGAAGGTGGGCAGTCATCTGCATTGTTAGTAGAAGACCCTTATCAGTGAAAAATCCCAGACCCATGAGCATTCCAAATAAGAAAATCAAGAAAGTCAGTTTCATGTCACATAGTAAATGTTAGAGTTGGCAGAGTTATCTCCTAGACCCCAAAGTAGCAAACTTACTGATATCAGTGTAGGTTGGGAGAGGGAGTCCAGAAAGGCTGATATGGTTTTTGTGTTTTTATTTTTTTATCACATTTATTTATTTTTAGTTTTCAACATTTATTTCCACAAGATTTTGAGTTCTAAATTTTCTCCCCATCTGTCCTGTCCCTCCACCCCAAAACACCATGCATTCTGATTACTCCTTCCCCCAATCTATCCTCCTTTCTATTACATCTCTCCCTTCCCTTATCCCCATCTCCTCTGTTTTCTTGTAGGGCAAGATAGATTTCTATACCCCATTACCTGTATTTCTTATTTCCCAGTTGCATGTAAAAACAATTTTTTACATTTGTTTTTAAAACTTTGAGTTCCAACTTCTCTCCCTTGTTCCCTCCCTAGTCATCACCACTGAGAAGGCAAGCACTTCAGTATAGGTTATATATGTGTAGTTATGCAAAAGACTTCCATAAAAGTCATGTTGTGAAAGACTAACTATATTTCCCTCCATCCTATCCTGCCCCCCATTTATTCTATTCTCTCTTTTGACCTTGTCCCTCCTCAAAAGTGTTTACTTCTAATTACCCCTCCTCTTATTTGCCCTCCCTTCTATCATCCCCCACACCCCTTTTCTCCCCTTCTCCCCTACTTTCCTGTAATATAAGATCGATTTTCATACCAAATTGAGTGTGCATGTTATTCCCTCCTTAAGTCAAATGTGATGAGAGTAAGCTTCACTTTTTCCTTCTCACATCCTCCCTTTTCTCCTCCATTGAAAAAGTTTTTTCTTGCCTCTTTTATGAGAGATAATTTGCCCCATTTGATTTCTCCCTTTCTCCTCCCAATGTATTCCTCTCTTACCCCTTAATGTGTCCTCTGTCTATATGTATATAATCCCTCCAACTATCCAAATACTAAGAAAAGTTTCAAGAGTTACAAATATTATCTTTTCATGTAGGAATGTAAACAGTTCAACTTTAGTAAGTCCCTTATGATTTCTCTTTGCTGTTTACTTTTTCATGTTTCTCTTGATTCTTGTGTTTGAAAGTCAAATTTTCTATTCAGCTCCAGTCTTTTCATCAAAAATGCTTGAAAGTCCTCTATTTCACTGAATGACCATTTTCCCCTGAAGTATTATACTCAGTTTTGCTTGGTATGTGATTCTTGGTTTTAATCCTAGTTCCTTTGACTTCTGGAATATCATATTCCACGCCCTTCGATCCCTTAATGTAGAAGCTGCTAGATCTTGTGTTATCCTGATTGTATTTCCACAATACTTGAATTGTTTCTTTCTGGCTGCTTGCAATATTTTCTCCTTGACCTGGGAACTCTGGAATTTGGCTACAATATTCCTAGGAGTTTTTCTTTTTGGATCTCTTTCAGGAGGTAATCGGTGGATTCTTTCAATATTTATTTTACCCTCTGGTTCCAGAATATCAGGGCAGTTTTCCTTGATAGTTTCATGAAAGATGATGTCTAGGCTCCTTTTTTTTGATCATGACTTTCAAATAGACCCATAATTTTCAAATTGTCTCTCCTGGATCTATTTTCCAGGTCATTTGGGTTTTTTTATGAGATATTTCACATTATCTGCTATTGTTTCATCCATTTGCTTTTGTTTTGTAATTTCTTGATTTTTCATAAAGTCATTAGCTTCCATCCGCTCCATTCTAATCTTTAAGGAATTATTTTCTTCAATGAACTTTTGGATCTCCTTTTCCAACTGTCCAATGCTGCTTTTTAGGGCATTCTTCTCCTCATTGGCTTTTTGGATCTCTTTTGCCATTTGAGTAAATCTATTTTTTTAAAGTGTTATTTTCTTCAGTATTTTTTGGATGTCCTTGTTTTTCATGATTTTCTTACATCACTCTCATTTCTCTTCCCAATTTTTGCTCTGTTTCTCTTACTTGATTTTCAAAATCCTTTTTGAACTCTTCCATGACCTAAGACCAATTCATATTTTTCTTGGAGGCTTTTGATGAGGGAACTTTGACATTGTTTTTTTCTGTTTGCATTCTTTGGTCTTCCTTGTCACCAAAGTAAGATTCTATAGTCTGATTCTTTTTCTGGTTTTTACTTATTTCCCCAGCTTGACTTTTGAGCTCTTTGTCAAGGTAGTTCTCTGCTTTCAGTGGGGGTGTTGCTGTACTGTCAGTCACTGGATTCCCCCCACAATCTGTGAGCCTAGTGCTCCAGAAACAGTGGCTGCAGTTGCCCTTGCTGTTGTTGTGGCTTCCATGGGTTCTTCCCCTACCACCCCTCAGCTGCCCTGAGGCTGGGGCCATACTACTTCACTCTCCTGCACTAGTCCCACAGGCTTTTCCCACTGACTTTCAATTTATCCTCAGCTTTTTGGTGTCACAAAGTCTGAAAATCACCACAGGTGTGAGATTCAGTCTCCCCAAGGCCTCCTCAGGTCCCCTCTGTGCACTCATAGCCCACACTGGATTGCACTCAGCTCCCAGCTTGGTGTGATAAACAGTTCCTAGCAACCTTCCAGGCTGTCTTGGGCTGCAGATAGGCTTCACTCCATTATTCTGTGGGTTCTGCAGCTCCAGAATTTGTTTAGAGCCATTTTTTACAGGTATTTGACTGGATTTGGCAGGAGCGCTCTAGAAAGTTCATTCTGTTACTCCACTATCTTGGTTCTGCCCCCTGGATGATATGTTTGTTTTTTTTTAAATGTTTAATAAAAGTTTTATTGGTGACTTTTCTTTTTATATCACATTCATTTCCAAATATATTCCCTCTCCCTCCTCTACCCAGTGACCCTTCTCTTATAACAAAGATTCAAAGTTAATCAACATCAAGCAGACTATCTGACACTATATACAACACTCCACACCCACAGTCTATCACCTCTTTAATGACAAGAGGGAGATGCTTTTTTCATCTTTCCTCTGGACTAGGTCATTATAAACAATATTTAATTAATTTATTTTTTCTATTTACATTGCTAAAATTCTTGTGTATTTTGGGTTTTTTTCTACTTATTTCAGTCAGTATATCTATCTTCCTGAATTTATCTGAATTTTTCAAATTCACCATCTGATAACACAATAATATTCCATTATATTCATGTCCCATAAGTTGTTAAGCCATCCCCAATCAATAGACAGCTATTTCTAGTTCTTTGCTATAATAAAGAAGTACCAGTGTGATTTTTTTTTTTCCTGATATACATGGGATCTTTCTGTTTCTGATCTTCTTAATGTGCATACCTTGCACTAAAATCTCTGGGTCAAATGGTAGAGACATTTTAGCTACTTACAATTTCTAATTATTTTCAAGAATTGTTGTGCTAACAATGCCATCTTTCAACAGTCCCTCCAACATTAACTCTTTTCATCTTTGTAAATTTTTTCCACAGGAAGCAAAAACTCAGAGTTATTTCAATTTACATTTCTTTTATTAGTGATATGGAGTATTTTTTTTTAGCATTATTGTTAATAATTTGTAATTCTTTTGAGAACTGTTTATATCCCTTGACAACTGACCCTTTGAGGAATACCTCTTGGATATATATGTGTGTGTATACATATATATGTTTGTGTATTAACAGCCTACACAAAAGTAATATTTGTAAAAAAAAAAAAAGATGTTTCCATTCTCTTTATACTAGCTACATCTCTTCCTTTTTCTGCAAGAGCTTGTCAATTTCATGTAATTGAAATTGTCATTTTTTATCTTTTTGTGATCTCCTCTATCTCTTGTTAAGAATTATTCTCTAACCACAATTGTGAAAGGTATATCTATTCACATTCCTCTAATTTTTTAAAATAGAATGTCCTTTTATATTCACTTAAGCATTTGGAAGTTATCATGGAATGTGGTGCAAGATTCTATTCTAAGCCTATTTTTTTGCTAAAATGCTTTCCAATTTTCCTAGTGGTTCTTATTGAATAAGGAGTACTTCCCCCAAGCAATATATGATCTTGGGTTTATCAAACACTGGGCTACTTGAGTTAGAATGTTTCTCATTCTTGTTTATTTATTATATTTTTTTCCTTTCTTCCTTCCTTCATTTCTTTCTTCCTTCCTTCACATCTTCTTCCCTTCCTTCCTTTAAAAAAAAAAACAATATCAAATATATATGTAGGATTTAGATAGTTTGAGGTCACAATGGAAATAAAGGCTTGATAATGCCATGTCAGAGGCAATAGGGAACTGTACTGTCTAGAGAAAAGGGTGTATGTTGAAGATTATTGATAAATAGGTGAGATGCATGAGGTAGAATCAAATGATGGAGGGTCTTGAGGATCAGGCTGATGACTTTGGTCATGCTATAGAGACAATAGTTTCTTGGGAACAGAAGTCCCCTGGTAAAAGCAGTCATCCTGGGAAAGTTAATCTGGAGGAATTTCATCATGTGAATTAAAGGGGTTTCAGAGAGATGGACATAAACTCAGTTGTGGAGTTAAGGCAGGATATATGTAAGAAGACTAGCTAAAAATTTGTTATGGTACTCCAGGAGGGAAGTGATAAGGAGTTGAGTCAGTACAAAGAGAAAATAAATTAATTCAAAAGACATTTTTAATGGATAATGAAAAGAGTGGGTGATGAAAATCTTTTTTCAAGAAAGTAGGAATGAAACAGGCCTTCAAGGTTTCTTGGTTAGAAGAATATGACTGACATCTAACTGAAAACCACCTGATGCTACTTACAGAAATGAGAGACTTAGTGGGATTGAGGGGAATGGAATGGAGATGGAACCTGGTGCATTGGAGAGAGGACTCAGTTTGGATTCACTGGACCAAGGTCAAGTCCTCCCACTATCACTTCGTGCCTGTGTGTCTCGGTCAATCACTTAATGTCTCCTGACCTCAGTTTTCTCATTGGTAAAATGAGGCAGTGGAAAATAAGGCCTCAGAGGCCCTTCCAGTTGTAGATCTCTAAGTGCAGTTTGAGGCATGTTGAGTCTGAGGAGATGGCAAGATATCCAATGCAGATGAGTATGAGATGGTAAACAAAAGAGCAGAAGGACAAATTTAAAAGATGAAGGAAAGTGTCAATTTGCAAGAAATTGGCAAAAGATTTACACAGGAGTTCACTGAGGGAGAATTGAAGGAAGAGAAGGGCAGGGAAAGGATCTTGAGAAACAACCAAGAATCTAGAAGAATATCCAGCAATGCTGAGGGATTTGGTTAAAAAAGTGAAAGGAAAATCAGGAGGTAACATGTTGTTGAAGTCATGAGAGAGGACACTTTAAATTAAAATGTTAAAAAAAAAGTTTTTTAAAGTTTTGAGTTCCAAATTCTATTCCTCCCTTCTGCTCCTTGAGAAGGCATGCAATATGATATCAACTATAGCT
The DNA here is from genome assembly GCA_028658325.1 of Potorous gilbertii. Taxonomy (NCBI): domain Eukaryota; kingdom Metazoa; phylum Chordata; class Mammalia; order Diprotodontia; family Potoroidae; genus Potorous; species Potorous gilbertii. The sequence goes on from CM053771.1 coordinate 513,483,992, forward strand.
GTGAGGTTATGCAAAACATATTTTAATATTAGGCATGATGCAAAAGAAAACACACACACACAAAATAAAATGGATAAAAAAAAGTATGCTTCAATCTGTACTCTGAATTTATCTGTTCTCTCTTGAAGTAGAGAGCATTTTTCATCACGGGTCCTTTGAAATTGCCTTGGATCATCTTCCTGATCAGAGTAGCCAAGTCTTTCACAGTTGATCATCATAATGTTGCAATTACTACGCGCAGTCATCTCCTGGCTCTGCTCACTTTATTTTGTATCAGCTCACGTAAGTCTTCCCAGGTTTTTCTGAAACCATCCTGCTCATCATTTCTTAAAACACAATAGTATTTCATCCACCCCAATTTGTTCAGCCAGTCTTCAACTGATTAATTAATGTTTGATTCATGTATTTCTGGAAGGAAAATCATGAGCTGGTTAGAACAAGCGATGAGACAGCGATCGTATCTTCCTTCCTTTTCATTTTTGTTACCATTTTCCCTCATTTGACTGAAAAGCAACTCACCACACTCTTGAAGGGAAGGAGAATGAATAACTTGAATAAAGAAAGGCAGGCTACTAAAGAGGAAGATAAATTACCAGGGAAGGTCCACCTTCCTAAAAGGCTGGGAAATGAGTCTTGTAAATATACTCAGTAGATGATCTATAACCAGATCTTCCCTGTTCCCTCAAGGCTAACTCAGACTTAAGATGTATGCTGTTGGTGTTTTCTTTGCCCTGGGAGAGAGGACTTTCCATGGAAAGATGATACTTGATCACTATAACTGTTTATTCTACATTAGTTTATTTTTGGTCTGAACCAGTGATTTTATCAATGTGAGAAACTCCCAGAATTGTTTAATATTTCATGTAAAACAAGAGGATTAGACTGTCCTGGATAGTCTCCAAGGCCTTTTCCACTGCTAAGATTCTGTGTTTCTACCTTCTCTTGGGTTGACATTAGAGATGGAGGGAAATTTCACCTCTGGGCAGATGCAGATGTTGGATTTTTCTTTGAGTCCCCTGCTCTCCAGATGTCACTACAAATAGTCTAGTTCTGGATTTAGATTATGTAAAAATGGCTCACTTTACTTACAGAGTTTCACATAAAAAGTTCAATACTGGATGCCTTTCAGTGTGTAGGTCTCTTGTCCTCAAAATTCCCACCTGGTTAGTTTTCGGTTTTTGCTTTAAAATTTCTTTTTTTTTTTCCAAGTCTGTTAAAGAGACGAACTGCAAGATTAGTTTCTGCCTATTACCAACTTGATTAGGTAGCTGGGTAAACCAAAAAGAATATGGCTTCCTGAATTGGAATTGGTGTCTTGTTTTATGCCTTATTTTCTTCATCTGTGAAATGAGAGTGAGAATTCCTTTTGTACCTTCTCCACAGAGTTGTGGTGAGGATCTAACAAATGGTCAATAAAGCAAAAATTCATTGAGCTCCTACTACATACCAGGTACTATGCTAATCACTGGGGATAAAAAGACAAAAAAATGAATCAGTCTCTAAAACCAAGGCACTTACATTCTGTAGACAAGACAATGTGTCACATATGTAGCTATATACAGAAACAGTATAAAGCAAAGTATGCATTCACGGTAGTTCAATACCAGCTGTTTTGGAGGGACAGCTACTAAGAATAAGGAAGATGACAGGGAGAAAGTCATGTTTGAGTTGAGCCTGGAAAAAAGTGGGGAAACTCCATGAGGCAGAAGTTACCCAAATAGAAGCCACTCCAGAGAGATAGCAGAGCTTTCTGTAGGTCTTTTCTTTCAGCAAATTTTTATCAGGGTTTGAGAAAATCTTTTTAAGAAAAAGGAAATATTATGTAGTAAGGTCTTTCCCTGGAATGAATATCTTGAACATGGTGATAGACATTTTCCAAACTAACTATGAGGACACATGCTCTGACAAGAGATATTCCAGGGGAGGGGAACCTGTGGCCTTGAGGCCACATGTGGCCTTCTAGGTCCTCGGGTGCAGCCTTTTGACTGAGTCCAAGTTTTACAGAACAAATGCTTTTATTAAGAGGATTTATTCTATGAAGTTTGGATTCAGTGAAAGGACTGCACTTGAGGACATAGAGGGCCACAGGTTCCCCACACTTGGGACATTCTTTGGCAAAGCTATAAGAGAAAGTACACATCTTCTCTTCTTCCCCTCACCTTCTTTGAAATCAGAACTGTCCTAGAAAACCTGGTCCAGAAGGGAGTCACAGAACAGAGCAGATGGAGGGTACGATAGTCACCAAGCAGTTATAAATGTTGACTGTGTGCCAAGATGGGTTCAATCAACAAGGCACATTGTTGATAATAAGACCCGCTCTGAATGGAGACTGTGAGATTATGTAAAGGCCAAAAAGGCTATGGAAATGCCAAGAAGTAAGAGATTGGACATAGCAGAGCACACTGGAAAGAGCAGTGATTATGATACCAGATGGCTTGGATTGGAATTCCCACTTGGATGCTTATTTCCTGCATGACCATGGGCCCTGTGTCAATTAACTTCATTGGGCCTGAGTTTCTTCACCCTGAAATGACTGGACTTTGAGGTCCCTTCCAGCTTCAAATTTATGACCCATATGTCACTTAAGCTCCCTGGGACTCAATTTCTTCATTTGTAAAGTGGAGGATTTGGACTAGCTGGCCTCCAAGACCTCTTCCAGCCCTTCATGTATCATCCTATGAGATCAATGAAGGCTGCAATGGTCAGGAAGGGCTTCTTGGAACTGAAACCAAAGGATGGCTGGAAGGAATTGGAGAGCCAGGACATATGAAAAAATACAGGACAAAATTTTGTTAAGTGCTAAGCCATTTGGGCATGTGAATGGAAGGGGTGTGATCCTTAGTACTCATTAAATCAGGCTCATTAAAGCAATTGACAACAGGGAGTGAGTCTGGCTCATAAACAAGAAGCAGAGTGATTTTAGGCTATTGTTCAACTATCTTTGATTTGTTAGGAGATAGTGATATGCTGTGGGGGCCAGCACAGTCCAGCAGATCCGGGGCAGTTACGGGGCTCACAGAGCAAGGATGAAAAGACAGGCGGGACACAGCAGTCTGAACAAGCTGAGTTTATTCTGGACAGACTGAGCCAATAAATTAGAGGGTTGGGGTGCTTAAATAGTAAAAAACTATAGGGGTAGCAATTGAGGCATGAAACAGAACAGATTGTGATAAGCAGAAAGGGAGGCCTCAATGCCTCTTTATCAGAATGTTATCCTGTATAGCAGGGGCCCTGATTCCTGGAACTTCAACAACCAAATTCAAAGATATGCACCTGAGAATAATATATCACTTAACTTTTCAAGTCAGCTACTCTCCCTTGGAGGAGGGGAACTCTTGATAAGGGGCTCTTTCAAACCCCTCAAGGTTCTCTACAGTGATACCTCTAAGACAGCAGGGTATGGTGAAAGGAAGATGACTTCAGAGCCAGGAAGACATAAATTAAAGTCTCTTTCTACTACATGCTGGCTGTCTCACTCAACAAATTACCCAACTCTTCAACGCTCTAGCCAACTCTCTAAGATTATAACTTGTAGAGAAAATGTCAGTCTTTGTTGGTCACAGGAGTTCCCTTGCCCAGGAGTTCTCTGCACCAATGAAATCACAGGTCTGGGGATCAAGAAAGAGAGATAGACAGACAGAGACAGAGACAAAAAGAGACACAGAGTCAGAGACAGAAACAGAGGTGGGTAAAAAGACAGAAACAAAGAGGCAGCAGGAAAAGCTATACACATCTTACAGGAGGGCTTGTTAGAGTTCTAGCCATAAAGTATAAAATATCTTGAATTCTTGAGAAAAGAGGTACTGTTGTATTTTGACCCATCTCTTATAAGTCTATCAGCAAACAACAAATATTTATGGAGCTAGTATAAGGGTAGGAGTTGAGGGGAAGATGGTGAGCTTGGCACCGTAATGGACACTGGAGACATAAATAGAAAGATTTTCTCACCTTTAGGGAACTTCCATTCTATGGGGGAGACAAGGACATAAGACCATACATAATATTTGTGTGTGTGTGTGTGTGTGTGTGTGTGTGTTTGTCCTTCATTGCCAAAGAAGACCATGACATCAGAGAACTAATGACATGACTTACACTTGACTTTGTTTTGAGTGAGGGAGGGCTGTGCAGGTCACCAATCCCACTACACCTCCAGAGCCATCTGTTCAGTGCGCAAGTTCACACGGTGAGTGTCAAGTGTCTGATATGAGATTTGAACTCAGGTCCTCCTGACTGCCTGCACTGGTGCTCTATCCACTGTACCACCTAGCTGCCCATACACAGCATAAATATGATGTGAATAAATACAAAGAAAGTACAAACCATTCAACATAAGGGAGTTTGGGGACCCAGAGAGGCTTCCTATAGGAGGTGATGTTTGAGCTACATCTTAAAGGGACAAGGGGATTCTGGAAGGCAAGGCTGGGGAAGGAGTGCGTTCCACACACTGGGAATGACCAGTGCAAACTCATGGAGATGGAAGATGGAGTGTGAGGAAGAGAGATAGACGAGTTGGCTAGATCACAAGAGTCAGGAAGGAGTAACATCCAATTAAGCAGGAAGGATAGATTGGAGTCAGAAGTAAAGGATTTTAAAAACTAAAACAGGAGTTGATATTTTATTCTAGAAGAAATAGAGTGACATGGTCAGATCTGTGCTTAAGGAAAATGACTTTGCCATCAGGGTCTTACCATGTCACCCCCATACTCCATCCACTCCAGTGGCTTTCTTTCCTCTCCAGTATGTTTGTCATTTAAAGCCCTTCATAACCTAGACCCATCCCCCACCTTTCCAGTCTTCTTACTGGTACTTGGACCATGAACTCTTCTATTTAGTGACACTGACATACTTCCGTTTCATGAACAAGACACTTTCTCTCTTGACTCTGGGCATGTTCTCTGGCTATCTATCCCCTATGCCTGGAATGCTTCCCCACTCATCTCCTTCTCCAGGCTTCTCTAGGTTCCTTCAAGTCCCAGCTAAAATCCCCATGTCTCCAGGAAGGCTTTTCCCAATCCCTTTGAATTCTAGTGTCTTCTCTCTGTTTATTATTTCCCATTCATCCTGTAAACAGCTTGATTGTCCATATTTGTTTGCATGTTGTCACCCCTATTAGATTGGGAGTTCTTCAAGGGCAAGGCTGTCTTTTGCTTCTTTACATCTTAGCTCTTAGCACAGCATCCAGCACCCTGTAGGCATTTAATAAATGCTCATTGATGATTGACTGAGGCAGAGAGGCAAGGAACCCAGTTAGGAGGCTGGTGCAATAATGTAGGCATGAAGTCATAAGAGGCTACGATGGAGGCAGTGGGTATGGAGAGTGGGGAGAAGGGTCACAGAGACAGAAATTGCAAGATTTGGCATTTGGTTGTGTGTGGTGAAGGAAAGTAGGGAGCCCAATGCCACAGTTTATGAGCCTAGGAGACTACAAGAATGGTGGTTCCTCCAACAGAAATACAGAAGTTTAGAAAGGGGAACAGTTGTGGGGGGAGAAATAATTAGTTCAGTGTGGGAAATATTGAGTTTGATATGACACTAGGTCATGGGGCAAGGGAGAGAGAGATGGAAGGACTTGTAGCATCAAGGTCACATGTGACTCTCTAGGTCCTCAAGTGTGGCCTTTTGATGGAATCCAAACTTCACAGAACAGATCCCCTTAATAAAAGAATTTGTTCTATAAAACTTGGATTCAAAAGACCACACCCAAGGATGCAGCATCCCTTTGGAAATGTCCAGTGGCCAATTGTCAATCTGAGAATGAAGATCAGAGGAGAGACTGAGGCTGGCCATATAGACCTGGGAGTCATTTGTGTAGAGATGATGATGATTAAAACTATGAGAACTGATGAGGGTACTAAGAAAGAGAATGGAGGAATAGGAAGAGGACCTAGGATGTAATGGTGGGGAAGACTTGTAGTTAAGGCAATAGATGATAGGCCAGTAAAGGGGATATAAAAAGAGATGTAAAAAGCTGTCAGACAGGTGGAACATAAACTTGGAGGGAGACAGCAATACATTGAAAAACCAGAGAGGAGAAAGTATCTAGGAGGAGATGGAAGTCAAGAGTGCTAAATGCAGCTGGTAGGATGAAAGATAAGGCCTGAGAAAAGACAATTAGGACATTTAAGAGATCTTCAGTAACTTTGGAGAGGGCCATTTCAAAAAGGTCAAAAAGAGGCTAAAAGCCAGTCTACAAAAGGCTACATAGAGAGAATGAGAACAGAAGAAGTGGAAGCAATAGAGACCGACATCTCTTGTGCTGTATCTCACCATTATGCCCAAGAGGCAATAGGTCAAGAGTCAAGATGTTTGAGATCATGGGAGAGTGCAGACGCAAAGTGGCTTCCTTTGGGGATTGAAACTGTAAAGAGACAGAAGTGTTGTCAGAGCCAAGTCGTGGTCTGAGAAGGTACCAAGAGGTGGAGATATTAAATGTCTCAATGAAGGGAAGGACAGATTTAGGAGAAGAGTGAGATGTAAGGAAAAATGGAATTAAAGACAGAGGAATGTCTGAATGTCATCATCATGGAAATGGAACACTTGAGAGTAACAGTAGAATCTCCCGAGTTGACTTCCCAAAGAACGGCTGCAAAGGGTCATGGGATTTAAGGAGCCTGTAGAACGAGAGGCTAGAGAGTTTGAGGGATCGTCTAGGTAAGCATGGAAACCCCTTGTCATAGGGCAGAAACTGGGGAGAAGACAGTGAGCCAGATGCAAGCCTCCTTGAGAAAGGATGGAGGATGCCTGGAGGCCAGCATGTAAGAGTCACAATGATGGAGGCTGGTGGGGAGAGGCAGGGAATTTTGATGAAGTGGATTGCAAAGGTGAGAGGTTGCTGAGTGATGGTGACTAAAGAATCAGAAAGTGGGAATCCAGGAGCATCCAGCTCCTCTTTTAGGACCAGTGTGTCAAGGGGTGTGATGGAAGAAACAGCCAATAGCAGAGAAGGTGGCTGGGAATACTGATGCAGTATAGACACGATGAAGGCAGGTCTCAGATGGGATTAGTAGACGGAAGGAATGTGACAAAAAGAGGTCCAGGGCAAAGTCCTCATGACTCCCAAACCGAAAGTTTGTTCTCTATGTGATGAGAATTCTGGGGAGCACAGTGGAAGGTGTGGGGGTGGGGTTGGAGTAGGTAGACATGAGGAAGGATAGGAATGGAGAATGGCAGATGCGGGTAAGAGTTTTCTTCCATGTGGCAGGTGATTGATGAACAACGGGATAGGGAGACCAACAGGGAGTGCCATAGGACAGATGAGAAAATGGTAAAGCTCATCGTCTCCAGGGGTATTTCAGAGGGTGTTGCGCTGGACCCTCCCTTTTCACAGCAGGGTGGGCAGGCCAGATGAGCAGTGGTCCACTCTAATTGTTTCTTTTTTTGTTTTTGTATCTACAATGCCTGGCACATAATAAATAAAAATGTTTGCCAGTTGTCTCTACCAGATCTGGTCTATGTCATTAACAGAAAAAAATTAAAAGCCAAAGCCACTCTCATTGTGGTACAATAGACAATCATGAACAGTACCCATGAGTGTAAAAATATAGTGTGCATCAACACACCCGCCAAGCAAGCAAAGCTGCTTACTTAGTGTGACCAGATTGCTTGTTCCATGAAAATAAATACAGAATGGTTGGGAATGGAAATGAGGCATAGCTCCCAGCCCACCTGCCCCTTTGTCCTCCAGGTGCCTTTCTGTTTAGTAAAGTCAACTCTAACGCAGCTGGGGGGGGAGATGCCAGTCCAGAGGGCACCAGGCACAGGCAGAAGAAATGTAACTTCCCCTCCCTAACCACTCCACGGGGCATTTATTAAGCTCCTACTAGGTTCAAGAGACTGAGGATGCAAAAACCAAAAATGGAATGCTCAAGGATGTCCAGTTTTATGGAAGGAAAAATGATGTATTCACAAGTAAGAGAAGGATATGCATAATCATATCAAGGGGAAGGAAAGAGGTGATACGTATTTCCACCTGCCTGGAGTCAGAGGCAGAATTTGAACACAGGAGCAGTGACTTCCAAGCCAGGGCACTTTTCACTGTACCACACTCCTGTCTTTCTGCAGAGGGCAGAGATTACTCCTCTGAGAAGGAAGAGGCTTCCTGTTCTCCAAGGAATATCTCTGGGCATCCCCAGGTGCCTCAAGAAATTATTCCATCCAGTAAGAGTATATCCAAGGCTCCATCCTCAGTGCTCTTCTCCTCTCCCTCTAGGCCCTCTCAGTAACCTCAAATACTCAGCCCCTAGTGTCTACCAAGCTCTGTCCCCTTTGGCTGCTGAGGACCACCATCTCCTCCTGGATACTGTCTCCTCTCTGTGTTTTCATTACATACTCTCCTCTGGTTTACCTTCTACCCATTTACTTGCTCCTTTTACATCTTCCTTACCAGTTCATCTTGTACATTGCCTTCCTTAACCAAAGTCTTCCTCATGGTTTTGTTGTAGGCCTTCTCTTTTCCCTCTGTTCTCTTTCTTAGTATCAGTGGTCCCCAGGAGATTAATTATCTCTATACAGATGACTCCTAGATCCACAGGTCCTCATTTTCCAATTGCCTATTGGATATTTCCAACTGGAAATCCCAGAGACATCTCAAAATCAATATGTCCAAAACGGAACTCCTTATATCCCTTTCTCCCACAAAAAACCAAACCCTTCACTCTTCTAAACTTCTCTGAGAAGCAGCTCAAGCCCTGTCTTCTACATGAAGTCATTCCTGATTCCTTGAATTATTAAAGCCCTCCCTCCCACACAACCTTGTACTAATTATTTTATGTTTTTTCTTTATAATCATTCTGCATGTGCTTTTATTTGTATTCATTGTCTCCCCTACTAAAATGTAAGGATCTTATAAATAAGGCTGGGTTCATCCTTTGTGCTTGTGTCCCTGGCCCCTAGCACAGTGCCTGCCACATAGTAGGCATTTTATAAATACTTGTCAATTTATCAACTTGTAGGAGGAAGGAAAGTGTTGCTTGAGAGGCATCTGTATGTTGATCTGACTTGTATCATAGAGGGAAATGTCTTGATAGGGAATGTTTCTGAGGTGTGACCAAAAGTCCCTTCGAAGCTGCCTGACCTGACAACCACTCTCCAGAGAGACAGAGACACAGGCATCGACTTAGAGACAGAGACAGAGATGAGAGAGAAAGCATTCCATGTTTGGAGACAGAGAGTATAATCAGCTAAAGTTGATCTAGGGACTTGGAGCTAATTTAGGGCAGGTGGAAAAAAGAGATTGACCAATGTTGGGCCGTATGCAGTCTCAAAAATAAGAGACACAGAGAGAGAGAAAGAGAAAGAAACAGAAAAAAGAGGCAGAAAGACCGAAACAGAGAGAGAGAGAGAGAGAGATGAATGATGTACCTTATTCAAGAGATTCACAGAATCAGTAAAAGAGGGCTATAACATGCCATTAATAATTTTCACCATTTCTATGGTTCTATCCGGTTAGTAACACACTTTCTGGACATTCTCTTATTTGAGCCTGACAAGAACCCTGTGGGGAAGGTGCTCTATTTTATTGGGACAGGGTCTCTGATTTCATGACTTAATAGAAAGCTCCCAGCGAGGAGCTCCCTCCAACAGTGGGGGGAACTGCCTCATCTACAATTCTCGGAGAGTTCCCTAAGGACAATGAAAGGCTAGTTGCCTTATCTAGCATACAAGGCCAGTATATGTCAGAAATTTGCCTTGAATTAGGTCTTCCTCACTCTGAGATTAGCTGTCTCTCCATCTCATCCTTGTGTCTGGCTTACAATACTAATCTACATTAGGAATTTGGAGGCAGCTAGGTGGTGCCGTACATAGAGCACCACTGCAGGAGTCAGGAAGACCTGAGTTCAAATCTCAGACACTTGACACTCACTAGCTGTGTGACCTTGGTCAAGTCACTTAACCCCAGTTGCCTCATCCTGGGCATCTCCAGTCATCCTGATGAATATCTAGTCACTGGATTCAGATGGCTCTGGAGGAGAAGTGAGGCTGGTGACCTGCACAGCTCTCTCACTCAAAACAAAGTCAAGTGCAAGTCATGTCATCATTTCTCTGGTGGCATAGTCTTCTTCAGCAATGAAGGATGAACACATTAGGAATTTAGAGAATGCCACCTGCCTTTCTTGAGGTAGCTGGGTGGTACAGTGGATAGAGCATTGGGTCTGGAGTGAAAAAGACTTGAATTCCAATCCAGCTACAGACACGAGCTGTGTGATTTTGGGCAAGTCACTTAACCTTGTTTGGCTCATTTTTTTTTCATTTTTAAAATAAGGACAATAGTAGTGTCTACCTGTTAGGGTTGTTGTGAGGATCAGGTATAATGACATTTGTAAAGTGCTTGGCACCATATAAACAGTTATTTTTATATTATCATTATTAGGCTGCAGTTTTTTCAACTATAAAATGGGGCATTGGACTAGATGACGTCTGAGGTCCTAAGAGATCATTAGCCTATGACCCCATGATTCAAGTTAATTCCCCTCTCTGGACCTCAGTGTCTTCATTAGTAAAATGAGGGAGCCTCTGGTCACTTCCAGCTCTGTGGTATTGTGGTGTTGTTATTCTGTGATACTGGTAGGTTCCACAAATTGGAAGGGGGCAGAGAGCACTGGAGTGAAAGGAGAAATAAAGTCACAATTGTGAGAATGAATTAGAGGTCCATGGGCCTGGGGAAGTAGATAAGGAACTCCAGAAACACACTCTTGGCATGGAGTCATCTGATAGGGCAGTGAAGGAGGACATTAATTATCTGGAAATCTGTCAGGGCTTGCTCTGTCGAAGTGGGGCATGAAGTCCATTCTTGCCTTGCCTTAGTGATAATTTCATTCCTGGAAATGTAACAGAAACAATTAAAGGGAGTCATTCTTCTGGCCTGATCCTGATCTCATTAAGAAGTGATGGGAACCTTGAGAGGAAGTAATGACTCTGTCTTAGGACATGTGACACTGAGGGTGCCCCAAAGAGTGCATAGAGAGGCTAGTCAGGATAGCTGATGTTGGATGGTAGAGGCAAGATCCAAAAAGAACTTTGACAACCTAGAACAGGGGTGGGGGACACCTCCCCCATCATGGCTACATGGGGCCCTCTGGTCCTTGGATGTGGCCAAGTTTTACAGAACAAATCCTTTTATTAAGGGGATTTGTTCTCTGAGGTTTGGATGCAATCAAAGGGCTACATTTGAGGACTTAGAGGGCCACATGTGACCTTGAGGCTGCAGGTTCCCCACCCCTGGAGAACATTGGGCTAATTCTAACATAATGAAATATAATTAGATTGAGTGGAAAGTTTACAGTCTGAAACATCTGAGAGCTCTAAAGAATAGGAGGAAAAAATGTTATCAAGGAATTGCTTAATAAGAAGAAAAGATGGGCTGTTCATGAGGTGAGGGGAGCAGCCAAAGCACTCCTCTGGTATCCTCACTATGCCAGAAGAAGGTGAGAAAGGTTTCTGGCCCTTTAGGTGGAGCCCCTGAAATGAAGTGATGGGAAGACATCATCAAAAGTTGCACACATGTGTGCGTGGTGATCTTCATTGTCCGAAAGAACATCAAAATTTAAGAGATCACATGTCCGTTGGAATATTTGTGTGAATTTAAAGTTTTATACCTGGATCCCAAAGATCAACTTCACTAGTACAAAAAGGGGAAAGTATGGTTACAAAGAAAGTTTTCTAGAGAAAAAAACCTACTGGTTTTAGTGGACCGCAAACTCGTTACTATTCAACAGTATAAAATAGTAGTCAGAAAGAGTTAATGACAACTTGGGCTACATGGAGAGAGGAATGTTTTCCAGGAATAAGGAGACAGTAGTTCTTTTGAATTCTGCCTTAGTTTTCTCACATCTGGAGTATTGTGTTAAATTTGGATTCCATCATTTAGGAAGTGTTTTGACAAGCTGGAGATTGTCTAGAGGAGGATAACCAAGCTGGTAAGGACTGTGAGTCTTTGTCAGATGAGAATCAGTTAGCCGGAAGAGAATACTCCTGGTGACATGATGAAAATCAGTTAGCCAGGAGAGAAGTCTTATGGTGACATCATGACCTTAAAGGACTGCCTTGTAGAAGGGGCATTAAACTTAAAAGAACAGAACAAGGAGAAATGGATGGAAGTTGCAAGAAGACAAATTTAGCCTTGATATCAGGAAGAAACTTCCTAACAATGAAAACTGTGCCAAAGTCTGATGAGCTGCCGTGAGGAGTGGGCTTCCCCTGGTTGGAGGCCTTCCAGTCAATATGGGATGACCCCTTGTCAACTGTGCTGTACACAGGACTTTTGTTCAGGTGGGTCAGACTGCATAGCCTTCTCTGCTCTCAAACTCAGGGGTTTTGTAATGAAAGATAACAGAAGAAAGGTAGAGTTATTTAAATCTTACTTTACTTCTGTTTTCTCCCCCAAAGAGGAGAGATAGGACAAACTCAGTTCGATTTTTTGAACCTGGATGCAATATCTGACTTGTCTCCTTATTAAAGTTCATCTGTAGTGGCAGTATGGGGCTTAATGGACAGAGAGCCAACCTTACAGCCAGAAGGACCTAGGTTTAGTCCTTCCCCTGGTCTCTATAGGCTGTGCAGCCCCAAGCAACTCTCAAAGACTATACATTGCCAAAAAGGTGCCAACCTATATGAATTGTATTTGCTTACATGGGAGTTTCCCATAATTCCCATAATAGGTCCCAAAGGCCTATAAGATGATTCCTTCAGGCTCTGTCAGTGGATATGTTCAGTGTCTCAAGGAATATACTCTGGCCACCTTCTTTTAGCTAGCTAGGGTTCTTCCCAACTGGGAGGGTCCCCTGTAACTCCCACATCAGCAGCTGCTTTAGGAGACAAGAAATGACTCTTTTTGGGTGTGTTCATTCACTCAGTCAAGGGCCAGACAGCTGAGCATGTGAGCTGAGCCTTCTCTCAACTATGAGATTAGGCAAGTTGTCCTTGGTTGAATGCTGGCGTGGCATTTCCCTATTGCCAATCACTTCTTCCAGCCTAGACAAGACGTGTGACAGCCACCCGTTTACTGCTATCCACTGTGAGCACAGATCCAGAAATGCCCCTTTGGAATCTAGTTTGTGATGATCAAGTTCTAATAGAAACATGTAGAGGAAACTTAAGGCAGGATTCTTCCCCCTTTTTTGGTCATAAAACCCTTGAGCATTCTGGAGAAGCCCTTGTCAGAATAAGGTTTTTAAATGCAACCAAATAGGATTATAAAGCAAACCAAATTATACTGAAATACAGTTATCAAAATATTTTAAAAATATGTTCCCATACTGCTGTGGGCTTTGCCTCACTGGCCAAAATGCTTCCCTTGGGCACTTCTCCCACTGTGAGGAGATGATGTCTGAAAGTGTAACACTGGAACACTGTAAAGAGCTCTGCAAATGGCAGCTGGGCTGGTTGAATTATAATGAAATTGAACAGAGAATTTGGAACTTCCCAGGATCCTGTAGCTAATTCTGCGCACCAGAAGGGAATGTCTCTCAACCAATCAAGCATTTATCACATCCCTACTTAGTCTGTACCAAGTGCTGGGGCCACAAAGGTAAAATGAAATGGTCTCTGAGCTTACTTCTCTTGGGGGACGCAACATGTGGATAATTAAGTATATATGCAATAAATAAAAGAGGAATTTATAAGAAGGCACTAGCATGGGGTGGGATGGGGTGGTGGTACCTGGAAAGACTAGGACAGAATATCAGAATGTTCAGTCACAGGTAACATTCTACTCTCCCAAAGTCCCCACCCACCTGCTGGTGAGATGACTTTCAGTCTTTCTCTGCTATGGTTAATAACTGCCACTTTAATGCACTATGGAATTTTCCAAAGCTCTTCACAGACGATATCTCGTTTGGGTTTCACAACAATTTGGTGAGGAAGGTGCCCATATCCCTGTTTTACAAATGAGTGATGGAGTCTCACAAATGTTAAATGATTTGTCCAAGGTCACATGACCAGTAAGCATCAGAGGTGGGAATTTAATCCCGGGACCTCTTGATACCAAGTCCACTCCTTCTCACCTTTGCCAGACCAGCTGGAGGCTGCTGGTGCTGGCCCCACTACCATCCATCTTTCCATTTCTCCACCTTGTCCACAAGCACATCATGAGGCACTGTCACCTGATGCGTTGAAATTCTTCTATGTGGCAATTGACCAAACTAGTGATCCTATCAGAGAGAGAGATTGCATGATAAATGGTGATAGTGATTTGATGTTTGGATTAGAAATGTCCCTGTGGACTGGGAAGAGAAGGTAAGGCAGAAGAGGCAACAACACCCAGACTGTGCGATTGTCACTTTGGACAGAGTGACTTTAAAAAATAGACCCTCGGCCCAGATTTGTCTCAAAATCTGTTGAAGAGCCGTGGCGAGTTCCCATTCATCTCCCGCCAGACTTCCAAGGTCTATCATGTAAACACTTTATCACTTCTCAGCTTGGTTTGTGGGAAAATGCAACAGATTATTTTTCAGATCTGTCCAAAATCTAAAAAGTACAAATGTTTGTGAATCATATGGGGGAAAATGAATGTTGTCATATTTAATTCATTTGAGAATTAAATATTAAATAATATTAAATATTAAAATAATGAGACCCCTCATGTATAGTTGCTCAAAATTGTTTTTAAGTTCATCTTTAAAAGAAGTTGATCCAGCAATGGGCTTTGTTACTGGCTCCTTAGAAAATATCTTGTGTTTCCTTTGTCAAGCACTTTTATCTGCTTCAGGTCTCAGGGTCCTTACCTGGAAATTAGATTCAAAATATCTGTGGGTTTTTTTCTCTACACCCAGTGACATTACAGGGATTTTATTTTGAATCTTGAGCTATTTAAAAGATAGAGGTTATATACCTATAGAAACCTACTTATTTTGGCCTGGATCAGTGATTTCTTTAGTGTGGGGAACTTCCTCACATGGAAACTCCACCAATGTGGGTCGACAACTCTGCTATAGCTTAAAGTCTTAAGAATTGCCTGGGTGGAGGTAGGCAATAAGTATGTCTAATTAGGTAACTTACCCATGTTCACTTAATCAACATGTGTCAGTGGTACGATTAGAATTCATGTCTTCCTTTCTCCAAGATTAGTCCTCTATCTACTCAACCATGATGCTACTAGCTAAGTGGTGTCATAGTGGATAGAGCGTTGGGTCTGGAATCAGAAAAACCTGAGTTCACATCTGGTCTCAGATAATTTCCAGCTGTATAATCCTGGGCAAGCTCTTTGACCCTTCTCAGCCTCAGTTTTCATGGTAATAGTACTTACCACACAGGGGTGATGTGTGGATAAAATGAGATAATATTTATAAAATACTTTGCAAGCGGTTAGAACTATGTAAATGTTATCTATTATTATTATATGCACACATACCTATAGATATGTGTGTGTAGGTTTGCAGCATTTATATACAAGAATCTGAAAAAGTGTGGACCTTTTTACTTGATGGGTGACTTCCTGGGAATGACTAGTTAGTGATACAGGATTCCAACCTTTTGACAAAGTCTTTAGCAACTCTTTCCTCCTCTGTAGTGTGTTGGGTTGCATAACCCTCAAAGACTTCTAAAATATGTGCATCTACTCATAAGTTTTTAAATTGATTTCTTTGCCTTGAGGGAAGGTCTCGAACAATTCAGGCTGAAGAGAAAATTCAATTGTGTGAATAACCAGGAAATGTGTTTTCAAGTACAACGTGGGATCGTGATTCCCTAAAAACAGCAAGTTCTTATAGTTAGATGTGGGGCAGTGAGGTGGCACACTGGACAGAACCCTGAGCCTGGAGTCAGGAAGACTCACCTTCCTGAGTTCAAATTCAGTCTCAAACATTTACTAATTGTGTGACCCTGGCTAAGTCACTTAACCCAGTTTGCCTCAGTTTCTTCATCTGTAAAATGAACTGGAGAAGGAAATGGCAAACTGCTCTGGTATCTTTGCTAAGAAAACCCTAAATGGGATGACAAAGAGTCAATGTGACTGAACAGCAACGAAGTTACATTTGTCTTGTTATGTATTTAGGATCATAGATTTAGAGTTGAAAGGGACCTAAAGTTCATCTAATCTAACTTCCTCATTTTATAGGAGAATCAGCTGAGACCCAGGGAAGTTGAACAACTTATTCAAGGTCACACAGGGTGAGTGGCAGAGGCAGGATTTGAACCCAAGTCTTCAGACTCAGTACACCATGATCTAAATGTTAGTATCCATCTTAAAGAAAATCAAACCAAAGGTTTAAAGGAGCATCCCTGTGCTTGCCAAGAAAGAGATAGGTGCCAGTTGGATCCCCTGCCCTGCCCGTCACGATAATGATTCTCTCTGGCACAGCAGAATAAGGCTTCCAGGCTCACAAATTACATACATTATCTCAGTGTTGTAGGAAGAGAACTTTGTCGTTTTCTCTGGGGCATTTGAGAGATTAAACTCAGAATAGCTCCCGGAGGGTGACTCACAGGTGCCTGTCCTTCCGAGAAGAAGATGCTGCTTATGTCCATCGGGGCTAAATAACATGCACCCTGATGGATTTTCCCATCATCTGTTGAGTCAAAGACATTGCTTTCTGGTTTGTTGGCAATCAGCAAAGAATAAACAAAGGAGGCTCTTGTCACCCTTGACAAGGCTGGGGTGTCTTGGGGACAAGATTCTTGTCACCCTTTCAGTCAGTTGAGCGGCAGTGGGGACGCCATCGGCTGCAGAAAATGGGCTTATCGTGTTTTCATCAAGAAGTCCAGCTCCCTGAACAAGGTGGTGATTGACCCCTGAGCGTTTGTCTGTTCTTACCTCCGCATGGCTGCCACCAGGCTATGATCTATGAGCAGGTACCAAGACCAGGTGAACAGCTTATATTGGCATTGAATTACTGACTGTGGTTCAATGGCATCCTATTCCAACCACTTGAAATGACTCACTTGCTTATTAGGGCTTTGTGATTTCATTGGTGGAATTCTCTTTGGGCAACTGTTCTGGGACTTGATCCTCAAGAATTGCTGGGAGCATTGACATTCAAATAACATGACCTGGATCTCTTTCTTTCCTCCTTCCCTCCCTTCCTCCCTTTTTCTTTCCTTCCTTCATCCCTTCCTTTCTTATTTTCTTGCTTCCTCCCTCTCCTCCTTCCTCCATTTTCTTCCTTCTTTCCTTCCTTCATCCTTTCCCTCTTTGTTTTCTTCCTCTCTTCCCTCCTTCTTTTCTTCTTCCGTCCTTTCTTACCTTTTTACGTTCCTTCTTTTCTTCCTTCCTCCCTTCTTTCCTTCCTTCCTCTCCCTAATTATGATTCTGTTTGCAAGTTGTCATTACCAAATATTCCTTGCAGCGATGTTCCTTGTCGCCTTGCAGTACATAAACAATATCTACCATTGCCTTTATTTGCCTTTCCCAAAAGATACAGGTCCCTATCTTTTCCTGCAGGCTTTTCTTGTGTATCCAGGCTTGTTTTTCCATCAGAATGTCAGCAGTGATACACTTTAGTTCCTCCAATCACATGTCAATTCACTAGTCACTGCACAAAGATTTCCGACAGAGAGCACCAAGTTTAGGTCAATGTTTAGAGACTGTCTGAAAACTGTAGGTTTCAGAGTGCCCTCTGCCTCGTTTTCATGTTATGGTGAGCTTCTCCATATAGGGTGCCTCAAAACTCTTGGTGAATGTAATTTTAATAGATTAAAATACCGCTTTAGGGGTGATTACAGGGTCATAGAGGTAGGGATGGACAGGGCATCAGAACCTATCAAGTCCCAGTCCAGCCTTTTCCAAAAAGGAGGAGACTGAGATTTCAGGAGGTTACATGACTTGCTGAAGGTCACACAGAGGGAGTAAGCAGCAGAACTAAAATAGGAATCAAGCCCTGGATTCCTCCCACTACACCCTGTGGTCACCTTTGGCATGTGGGTCCTCGGACAGCAGACTCACTATGTCATCAGCACTGAACCCAGCATGTTTTTGACTTGGTGTAGGCCCTTCCAGCATTCTTCCTCTACTGCCAAGCCTTTGAGACTCGCCAGAGCCACCTCTATGCCGGCATCAGGACAGGACTTGGTGAGGGCAAGCAAGGATGTGAAGATAAAGGCATATTAACCATCCTCGGTGCTTGAATATTCATTCACACATAGATTTTCTATTCTTTATTGAATTAGTCCTGTGACTTGTTCTCTCCTTCTCTCCACCAAGTATGTACAAATGAGAGAGGGCTCTAAAGTCAGCAGATAGTTTCTGAGAAGACCAGTTTCCACCATCAGAGAAGCCAGTGTTAGAAACAGGTATATCAGCCATACAGACGTTGTCACTGAGGCATCAGTGACATCAGTAGGGGTGCCCAATACAGCAATAACAACAATAGTTCATGTTTCTATAGTGCTTTAAGGATGGCATGGTGTTGTGCAAATATTGTTTCATTTGACCTTTATAACAGCTCTGGTAGGTAGGTGCTTTTCTTTTTCTTTTCCCCATTTCACAGAGGTTGCCCAGGATCCCGCAGCTAATAAATGTCTGAGACAGGACTGAAATTAGGTCTCCTTGACTCCAAGTCTAGCATTCTATCCATTATGCTACCTTACTACCCATTGTATTAGTAAAATGAGGGCTAGGACTCGATGGCTTCCCGGGTCTCTTCCAGATCTAAATTTATGACTTTTAGCAATTATTTCTGTAGCGTGAGCTCCTTTCCCTTTTGTTTTCTGTTTGTGGGTTTTACTGGCAGTGAATGAGGTCAATGTGCTCTCTTTTCCAAAGTTCTCAGCAAATGAGCATGTTCCTACAGCAACAAACTACAAAGCTGAAGCCCACCTGAGTGGCGTCTAGTGTTTGATCAGGGATAACTTAGAAAAAAGTGAATCCAGCACTTCCACTGTGAGCATGGCAGTTATTATGTCATGGAGTGATTAAGCACAAATGGGAAACAATTTATGTGAAGGGACATGAATAGCATTACTGGAAGTTGATGGCAGAGCAGCTCAGCTCCTCCCACTGGTAGACAGATGCTTGAAAGAGGAAGTTCTGCCCCAAACTCTCCTGGGATACGTAGCCCAGCCCTGCCCTGAATTGAACCTTGGAAGAGAGCTTTGTGGGTCCCAGGGAAAGTGCCAGAACTGGACCTCTTTCCCAATACTATTCACTAGAGTCCTTCATTGAGACATTTAAGACTTTATCTGGCATGAGACAGATATTACCAATGTGCCACAGGGAGAGGATTTTCCATTTCAAATATTACCCCATGGAGTCTTCTCTTCTCCAGGGTAAACATTCTCAGTTCCTTCTGCCTTCTCATATCTAAGCAAATAATGCCTTAAAGTACTTAACATGGTGCCTGGCGCATAGTAGATATTTTATACATACTCATTCCCTTCTCTTCAAATGACTTGAGATCAAGGCCCTTCACTGTTTTAGTTGCCTTCTTCTGGTCATTCTTCAATGGCTCAACATCTTGCTTAAAAAGTAGTTCTAAAATAAAATCTGAATGCACTATTTCAGATATGGTAAGACTGACCAGGGCAAGGCATTCTCTTGTGGCACTGCACATCACATAGAATTTAAAATCTACTAGAATCCCAAAACTTTTCCCCAGGAACCATTGTCTAGCCATGAATCCATTTCTCCCACCCTGAACCATTCTATACTTATGCAATTGATTGTTTGACGCCAAGTATAGATCTTTACATTCATCCCAATTCAATTCAACCCATCATTCTTCTTGTATCCAACTCTGTCACTCAACACCAGCCATCCCTTAGCTTTGTGCCATGGTGACAAGCATGCCATGTGTGGCTTCATTCCAATATTTCATGAACATGTGAAACAGCACAGTATCACTGGCAGACTTCTCCCCTGACCCACTCTCCCCAGTGCTCCACTTTGACATTGACCCAGCAAATGCAAACTTTGCTAGGCTGGTCGTAGAATCCAGCCCACATCTCTTCACCTTGTCCCCAGTTTTCAGTTATCATTTGTGAGTGAATGGGGAAGATTGGAACTGGCATCTAGGAAACAGGTGACAATGACTATTTAAAAGAGCTTTTTTTTTTTTTAACAACTCTGAATTTGATTTGTGGACAAAGCAGTGGAACCTAAAAATATATTAACAATTAATTGTCTCTTTTAAATGCAAAATGACTGCCTCACACCATAAGGCCGTTCTGTAACCCATTTCTCTCCACTGGATTTTTGGGATTTATGTGTTGTCCTGGATTCCCCTCGTGACCAAGGGTACGTATTTGTAAGACAATAGAGCAGAACAATATTAGCTGCCCCCTTGAAGCTAGAACCCATCATTTTATTCATTCCTAGGGGTATGAGAGAGGAGAAAATTTTGGCAGTACAGTATCACTCTAGATTCTGAAGCATCTTGGTATTTCTCTGTTTTAGCCACATCATGCATGAACTGATTGAGACGGAACGAGTTTATGTGGGGGAGCTTCAAAGTATAATTGAGGTAAGCTGACTTTGTTTCCGGAAATACCCTGATCCTACTGAGATTCCTTTGCACAATAAGAACGCAAGCAGTTACTCATTAGTAAAGGACCAGCCTTGAATTTAGGATGCCTGAGTTCAAGTCCTACCTCTGACACTTACTTCCTGTTGGACAAAACAAGTGCTTCACTTCTCAGTGCCCCAAGCATCCAACTCTCCAAGACTAGGCAGGCTACTAATCTATGCTTGCAGAAGGAGTTTTCATACCACGATTCCCCATTCTAAAGAAATCACAGGTCCAAATTCTTAACCCACTTTAAAAAGGACATTTCCTTGGATCTTAGTAATTCCCATCAAGAATTTAATAAAAAAAAAACAAGACTTTCTGATTTTATAAGATCACATACCTCCTGTCATTCAGGAGACTGAAAATCATAGTAAAAATGACATTAATGTGACTGGTGAACTTGTGGAGAAACAAGCGTACTCATTCATTGTTGGTGGAATTCAAAGTTCTAAAATCCTCCTAGAAAGCAATCTGGCAGTACACAGTAAATGTTATTAAAATAATCAGACCCTTTTACCCAATGATTCCATTGTTAAGAATATGACTGCCCCAAAAGAGGTTATCAAAAATGAAAAAAAAATATGATCAAAGATTTTCATAGCAGCATTATATGTATGTGTGTATATATATATATAATATACATATGTTATATATGCATATGATATATATATATATATACATATATATATATAAAATATACATATTACATATAGATGGAAACAAAATGAGAAGCAACCTAAATGTCCCACAATAGGGTAATGGTTAAATAAATTATGATATGCTCATTTTATTGGATATTATAAGGCTATTAAGAGAGTTAAGTATGAGGAATACAAAGAGAAAAAGTTCATGAGAATGAATGAGCAAAGAATCTTGATGGGCTTTAGGGGGAGGGATGGAAAAAAACATTCTGATACCTTATATATTGAAGTTAATTCGTTTAAATGTAAATAGTTATTAAGCAAGCACAGTTGTTTGCCCTGATGGTGAAAGTCAAGTTGTTAAGATATTTAATTAAAATATTTAAATTGCATTGATGGTTAGCAGTTCATCGATGTAGCAAAATCACATCTTATATAAAACTTTTCTCAAATGATGCCTTAGGCAAACCTTAGAGTTTTAAGTCTTCTGTTCCTCAGCCTCCCATGCTGTTAAAACCAGGGACAATAGCCCTTTTTCTGTGATTGGAAAGCATTTTATTCATCTTCAGAACAGACTTCATAAAAATGCAATCTCTGCACAGTATTTTGTGCATATACAACAGGCATACACACTTCAGTGAAATTTTTGTGAAATAGAGAATGCATCATAGAAATAGTTTCAACCTCATTTTTTATCAGGGAAACTGAGTGACAGGTAAAGTGTTAGGGAGTGGGAGGGTATAAGTGACTTGCCCAAGTTCATGCAGGTTATCAAATCACAGATTGAGAGTTTAGAGATCATCCAGTCCAGTGACATCAAACTCCAATAGAAACAGATCCTTGCTGGCTATGTAGTGACTCAGTTGTATTTTTATTTATTTTGTTAAACTTTCCCAATTACGTTGTAATCTGGTTCTACTTGAGAGTTTTGCACCTCTTACCTATCCAAGCCCTTTATTTTATAAATGAGGAAATGAAGGTCCAGAGGTATAGTAACTTGCCAAGGTCACACAGGTAGTTAGTGGCAGAGTGAGTATCTGAACCCACATCTTCCAACTCCATCTAACTTGTTTCTAGCAATGTGGTGCTTTAGCATTAAGAGAAGTTAAACCACTCTTTCTCCAATCATGCATATCCTCTGACCCACCTCCGAAAGCACAAAGGTAGCCTCATTCCAGTCCCGAGGCTAAAAGGCCATGTCCTACTGAAGGTAATTGATTAAAGAGGGTGGATACAACCCTGGCCGAAAGCTGTCAGGATCCCTTTGGGGGGGGTGGTGAGTGGATTGCCCATTTGTCTGTTTGTTAATGTTGGTGATCTGAGGAGAGGGCTGGGTGGGGGGAGGAGGCAGCATCAGAAAATGCTTTAGAGCTAGAAGAGACCCGAGAGCCCACGCAGCCCAACCGCCTCATTTTACAGAGAAGGAAACTGAGTTCCAGAGAAGTGTATGTCTTACCTAAGGCTACTCAGGGGTACAGATCTGAAATTGAAAGCTACATCTCCCGATTGTAAAGCCAGCACCTTTCCCCCTGAGTAGGTGAGAGGGAAAGGGGTGAATCTGAAGCATCTTCTTTCTATGTTCCATCTGTGATACTTAATGCCTCTCTACCCTCTTCAGGGGTATGCGGCAGAAATGGACAATCCTGAATTAAATCACCTGATCCCAGTTGCCCTTCAGAATAAAAAGGAAATTCTCTTTGGAAATCTCCATGAAATCCATGAATTCCATAACAGGTATGTATCTCCCAGATGATCCTGGCTCCCTGGAAGGTTTTCCCTTCTCACCTCCCACCCCTGGAATCCCTCATTCCCTTCAAAACTCAGCTCCAATACCACCCACCCTACACAGGAAACCTGTGCTGGGCACTGCGCTCAACAACCAAGTAGTCAGGTCCTCAGGGAGCTTGTAGTCTTTTGTGAGGGTGGGGAGGATTGCAAGACATAGTGTATAAATAGAGGAGAGTACTCATGAGTGAGGAAGAATGGAGCAGACTCCAGACTTTCAGAGAAGGTGGCATAGGAACCTCTAAGTTATTTTTCTCTCCCATGGGAAAAACTGGCATATGAAAGAAATTCAACCCCAATGAAGAATAGACAGAAAGAAGTGGGATGGTTATCTTTTAACTGAAATGGTTTAAATTGGAAGTTTGAAGTGAAAGTCAATGTTCGTTTGCTCATTCTTTTTATAAATATGTTATGGACTATAATATAATTCAAGTTTATTAGGGCTATGGACTATCCCTATGATTTCACAGATGTGGGGAAATCCTAGTGAGCAAATGCCCTCATTAATGCAGAAGGGCACCTTCTGGGTCTTAGATTCTGCCTTGAGCCCTGAACAATTTAGTGATTTACCCAGGCTGACAGCCAGTATGGGCCAGAGGCTGGACTTGAACCAAGATCTTCCTGGTTTTGATACCAGGTCTTCTTACCTGATACTGTGCTACTCATTAACTATTGCATACTATTTTATATGTGTGTATAAATACATGTGCATGTGTGGATATATATACACATGCATAAAATATGTAAGTGGGTATATGCATATATGTGTATATATGTATGTCTGAGATTTAGAATTTTATTGATATGCATATAGAGAGATTACATAGAAAATATATGTGTTTGGATATATGGATGTGTGAGGACAAGTATAGATGTGTGTATACACACACAGATATCTGAGATCTATAATTTTACATAGGTGTATATAGAGACATATACTAATGTACAGAGAAAATACATGTATGTGCAGATATGTGTATATCTGCCTATGAAAGCAGCTAGGTAGCTCTATCCACTGATAGAGTGCCAAGCCTGGAATCAAGAAGACCTAAGTTCAAATCCAACCTCAGACACTTACTGGCTGTGTGCCCCTGGACAAGCCCCTTAATCTGTTTGCCTCGGTTTCTCCATCTGTAAAATAAGCTGGAGAAGAAATGGCAAACTACTCTAGTATCTTTGCCAAGAAAACCCCATCATGGACAGTCCTGAAACAGTTGAACAACACCATTTATGCAAGAATATGCACATACATATGTCTGAGATCTATAATTTCATCAATGAATGTATAGATAGATAGAGTTTATATTCAAAATGTGTGTGTGTGTGTGTGTGTGTGTATGCGTAGAAACACATTCCTGAGAACTGGAGTTTCATTGGTGTGTATAGATACATGCACAGATATGCACAGAAAATCACCTATACGTGGATATGCTTACCCATATCTGAGTCTTCTCACTTCATTAATATATGATATACTCACACAGATGTACATAGAAAATACATAGAATTGTCAGAGACCCATAATTTCCTTGGTGTAGGACAACACCTTCTGGTAATGCAGGTAAGCATCTCAAAGAATTGCCTCAGGCAATGAGAGGGTAAATTACTTATCCAGGGTCACCCAGCCACTGTGGGTCAAGAAAGGGATCTGTACTCAGGTATTCTCCATCCATTCAGGTCAGGGTTCTTTCTTCGCTGCTACACTGCCTCACAAGTAGATAGCTGTACTTATATAAGATAAACTCGAAAGCAGGTTGCCTGATTTGGGTAAGTAGAATCAACCCACAACATTCCAAAGAAGAAATATGGGGGGAGAGTTTCCATCCTTTTCATTTCTGTGTCCTTGATGAACAGAGGAGTTTGTGAATAGTAAATACCCTAGCTCAGGAGCCAAGTCATGGTAGTAGAGGCAGCAGCCACAATAATTTCCTGGGCTCTGGGTCGATGACTACACTTGTCAGGGCCCAAAGGAATTCCTGTTGACCCTCCCTGGATTGAGGAGGAAGCAATGTAATGTTCAGGCCTGAGTCTGGAGTTTATAATTAAGTCACTGCCCAAACCAGACTGGTTTCACTCCCAGTCTTCTTAAATGTTGCCTCACTCATTGCACAGCATGATATTTTTCAAGGAGGAGAGTGATGGAGTTAAAACAAAAGTGGCTTTTTAAAAATTTAATTCATAATGAGAATTTAAACACCAGACTTTTCATCAACATAGCCTAGGAATGGATGCAACAAAGGCAGGTTCTTGTGGTTTTATTTCAGGAAAGGGCATTCAAACTCATACCAAAAGGAATCATATTTTTATGGCATTTTGTCCAATATTCAGAGTCAGTGAGGACAGCTACTTGGTGTCTGGGCTGACCTTTTGGGGCAGTCTGTCCCTGAAAGCTCCTGAGCTAGGATTGTAGGACTTATATTGGGAAGAGACCTCTGAGATCATCTGCTTCAGCCCTCTCATCTTACAGATGAGAAAACTGAGGCCTGGGGAGTAAGCATCAGAGGTGAGATTTGAATCCATGTCAGTGCTCTTTCCCTAGCATCAGAACACTTCCAATTAATTACATCTAAAACCAGCAATGGAGAAAATGCCCTCATCTCATGGTTCCATTTTAACAAGAAGATAGACCAATGGGAATCAGAGATGGAAATTTATGAATTCATGATAGTTAAGCACTTGCTATGTACCAGGCAGACCTGTGCTAAGAGCTAAGGATACAAGTGCAAGGCAGCAAGAGAGACAGTGCCAGGAAGGGAGGTCCTCAGGATGCTTCAGGAAGGAACACTCGGAGGCTAGCAAACCCCTTTCCACACATTATCTTATTTGATTCTTACAATAACCCTAGGAAGCCCTCTAAGTGTTATCACCAAAAATGATGAAGCTTGTTCTCACAGAGGAGCCACGATTGCTTAAGGTCACAGGGCTTAGTAACTGACAGAGGTGGGATTAGACCTACTCTGCCACACTGCCTTTCCTCTGTGCCAACTCCCTCATTTTACACATAAATCAATAAGCGTTCCTTAAGTGTTTACTATGTGCTAATTAGCAATGGAAATGCAAAGAAAGGCAAAAATAGTACTTGTGGGATGTATAGGAAAAAACGGAGGTTCAGAAGTGAAGGACTTGCCCAAGGTCACATAGCAAGTCAGTGGCAGGTCCAGTACTGGAACTGGAGGTTTTTGACTCCATGTCTAGCGTTGAATGTCATTTGACTTACAACGGAAACAGAGGCAGATAAGCAGATTGACCTAGATAGATAGGTGGAAATGTATAAGACAGAGAGATGGGACAGACAGGTGGTCAGACAGATGCCTTGTACTCCACCTTCCCCACTGTCACTGATAAGTGCTCTTAGGTTGATATACATTTCAAAGGCACGTGAATACTTTGCCGGCTAAAACCATCCCACCTGCCTTCGTGTCTTGGTGTTCTCAGATTCTTAGGACTTGAACCTACTAGATAGAGGCCGAGGGGCCTTAGAGGACATTCTGCCCAACCCACCCCCTCATTTTGCAGAGTCCCGGAGAGGAGGAACTTCTCTCTTTCTACCCAAGTGGAAAGTGGCACAGAAAGGAATGCAGCTCAGCTCTTTTCCAAATGCTCCTTTTCCTCCCTGCTTCACACACTAAAAGGATCCCAGGAGCTCCAGGCTACTTGCCACTAGGGCTTGGGACTGGCAGAGTCACTGTGGGTCTAGCGTGGTTCTAATAATAGAGGAAGTTCCAGGGTGTGGGGGACAGCGATAACAGCATGCTGTATTTTTAGTCTCCCTTCCTTCCCTCCATCCTCCAATGAAACTTTGATCATTGTTTTTAAGTCAGTATTTTTTTAAAAAATCAAAATCATCTGCATTTTCCTCCTTAGAATTTTTCTCAAAGAACTGGAAAACTGTGTTGAAAATCCTGAATTTCTTGGCCGGTGCTTTCTAAAAAGGGTAAGTTCACCTTTCCTGTCTATCTAAAGTGATTCCATTTCATATATGTGTCTAGATTAGCTGGTGAGTGCAAGGCACTGGCCTTGAACCTTTCATTTCTCAATACTTTGAATGGGGGGCCGTTGATCTGCAAGCATTTATCAAGCGCTCTACATGGCAGGGTCCCTGCTGGGTGCTGGAGTTTTCTTATTGTTGTTGTTGAGGAGTTGTTTCAGTGGCATCCGGCTCTAGTTGGGGTTTTCTTGGCAAAGATAACAAGAGTGGTTTGCCATTTCCTTCTCCAGCTCATTTGACAGATGAAGAAACTGAGGCAAACAGGATAAAGTGACTTGTACACAATCATATAGCTAGTAAGTGTCAGAGGCTAGATTTGAACTCATGGAAACACAGAGAAAAAAAGGAAAACAAGTCTTGCCCCCTAGGATCTTATAGTCTATTGAAGAAAGAGGATACATATATGAGTATATACAAAAAGAAGATATATCAAGCAAGCAACAAGCATTTATTAGACTTCCACTATGAGTCAGACACTGTGCTAGGTGCTAGAGATGGAGACTAAAAAGACACAGGCTTACCTGCCCTCAGAGCTTACATGCTATAGAGACAACACTTTCATAATTAATTGGTTTTTATTATTAGTTTATATCTAGTTTTCAACATTCACTTTTACAAGATTTTGAGTTCTAAATTTTCCCCCCTCCCTCCCCCTGCCCAAGACAGCATGTAATCTGATGTGGGCTCTACATGTACAAGCACATTATACATATTTCCATATTGGTCATGCTGTGAAAGAAGAGTCAGAACAACAGGGAAAAACCACGAGAAAGAAAACGACAAAAAAAGAGTAAATAGTCTGCTTTGATCTGTATTCAGACGCCATAGTCCTTTCTCTGGATGTGGACAGCATTTTCCATCACCAGTCTTTTGGAATTGTCTTAGATCATTGCTGAGAAGGGCTAAATCCATCAGTCAGCCATCACACAGTGTGGCTGTTACTGTGTACAGTGTTCTCCTGGTTCTGCTCACTTCACTCGGCATCAGTTCATTCACATCTTTCCAGGTTTTTCTGAAATCCGCCTGCTCATCATTTCTTATGGATCAATAGGATTTCGTTCCATTCATGTACCACAACTTGTTCAGTCATTCTCCAACTGATGGGCGTCCCCTCCATTTCCGATTCTTGGCCATCACAGAAAGAGCTACTGGGAATTTTTTTGTCCTTGTGGGCCCTTTGCCCATTCTTATGATTCCTTTGGGCCGTAGCCCTAGAAGCGATATTGCTGGGTCACAGGTATGCACAGGTATGCACAGGTATGCAGTTTTCTAGCCCTTTGGGCACAGTTCCAAATGGCTCTGCAGTTTCATAAATAATTGTGAGAGGGGGGATTTGTTCCTTCACTCCCAGGTCAGTTGAAATAATGAAGATAATATGGTATAAATGTGCTAAACAGTTTATTATTGCTCACAACACCTTATGAGCGTTTTTATGACACGATTAGAAAGGGCAATAGTTGGAGCGACAATAAAAAAGGATTGATCAGCCCCAGCCCCTCTCCCCAACCACCCTTAACTAAAAAGACGATTTCAGTAGTGGGTGCCAGTCCAGGTCAGAGAGAGCTGAGAGAAGTCGGGGATATCACATCACCCCTCCTTTAGATCACTATATGGAAAATAGACCCAAAATAAATGCAGGCTAAGTTGTTAGTATAAGTAGGAATGCTGAAATTGGCTATTGGGAGAGCACAGATCTGACAAGTATCCCTTAGATTCTCCTCCTGAGCCTGGGACGAGATGTTCCTGAAAAGTATTTGCCTTCCTGTTTATATTTTACTTAGACTAACCATAGGATGAATTAGTGTGGCCTTCCACCTGCTGTTTGGTGGGAGGAGGCCACCAGGCTTTGTGCTGGGGGTGGGGAAGGAGCTGGCCTCTTGTGAGTAATGCAGAGGCACCTGAGCCAAGAGGATGCTCAGAACACCGGTTTAAAAGCCCTGGTGAGTGGTATAACCCACATAATCAGTCTTTTGTGATTAAAAATAGCAGCGACTTTAAAATGGAAGCCACTCCCTTTGCTGAGAACATGTTTCTTGCTTAAATCGTGCAGAGAGACAGATTTTGTGGATTTAGGAGTGTCTTGTTTTTGTTTTTAATATGCAACTAGTCCTTCAGTCATGAATGCCTGACTTTCGTGGCTCTAGTATACACTTGCGCCCTTTCTCACCAACCCTGAGGCCTCTCTGGATAGCCCTGCATTTGTCTTAAATCCACCTCCATCTTGAACAACAGTTGATCCTCTCTGGGCCAGAAAGCCACCTGGCAGCCAGCAAGCAAAAGGTCTGAGCTTTCAGTTCACTCACCTTTAACCCTGACACCAGCTCACCACCTCCTGCCTTTTTCCCAGGGGGATAACCTACATATATATGTACATATGTATACATGCGGATCTTGCATGTGCCTTTGGTACAGACTTATCTGCTCTCTCTTCTTCGGACTTTCTCTTTAATTCCATTTCTTGGGAATCACAGAATCAGAGAGTGGGAAGGGACATTAGCAGCCCCAAAAGGAATCTCCCCACGACCTAGGGGACAAATAGTCTTTCTGCTTGAAGACCTCTGGTGACCTGCCTCCTCTCCACACCACCCACTCCAACTCTAAGGCATAAAAAGTTTTTCCATGACCTCAAGCCTAAATGGGTTTCTGAGCAACTTCCATCCATTGTTCCTGATCCTGCCCTCTGGGACCGAGCAGAACAAATCTCATCTATCTTTCATGACAGCCCCCTAATGCCAGAACACGATAACTATGGAGGCCTCCTCCCCAAAGTCTTCTCTAAGACTTGGGCTGAGCATCCTCCCTACCCCCTCCAGATCCTGGCTCATCTTCATCATCTGTCTTCCTTTGGACTTCTCCAACAATGTCCATCCAAAATTGTCGTGCCCAGAATGGAACTAGTAACTCTTTTCTTCTAACTTCTTCCAGGAAGCATTGGCATAGCAATGAGTTAGACTGTAGGTTCTGGAAAACAATTTGGAATTATTCCAGAAAATTCATTCAACTATTATCAAACCTTGATCCAATGATCCTAATGTAGGACAAATACCCCAGGGAGATGAAAGAAGGGAAGAAATTTGACTTATTTACTGAACCATTCACAACTCTTACCCAGGAATCTCAGGAAAATCTGTCTCTCCTTCTCTCTCCCTCTCTCTCTCTCTCTCTCTCTCTCTCTCTCTCTCTCTCTCTCTCTCTCCCTCTCTCTTCCTGTATTCTCTCTCTCTTCTCTCCCCCCACTACTCCTTTCTTTCAGTCACTTGTGAGGAAGATAAAAAGACTAGGTTGGCTAGACTGAAGAATGTTTGAAGGGGAAAAAAATGTATAAGACAAGTATGCCACTGTTAATGGACCACAGAAAGTTCATAGAGGGAAGGAAAGCAGATTGGAAAGGTAGGAAGAGACAAGGTCATGAAGGACTTTTTGTGTTATTTGGGTCATTTTTTCCCCTTTTAAAAATAGTACTTTATTTTTTCTCCCAATTATATGTCAAGACAATTTTTAGCATTCATTTTTACAAGATATTTAGTTCCAAAGTTTTCTCTCTCCCTGCTCTCCCTCTTCCAAAAGTGGTAGACAGTTTGATATAGGTCATATATGTGCTATCATGTAAAACATATTTCCCTATGAGTCACACTTGTGAAAGATGAAACAGATCAAAAGGGGAAAAGCCACAAAAAAGAATAAAGTAAAAAAATATGCTTCGATCTGCACTCAAGTCCATCAACTCTTTATATGGATATGGAAAGCATTTTCCATCATGAGTCCTTTGTACTTGGATCATTGTATCACTGAGAAGAACTAAGTCATTCATAGCTGATCCTCGTGCAGCGTTGCTGAAACTGTGTACAGCATTTTTCTGGTTCTACTCATTTCATTTTGCATCAGTTCATACAAGTCTTTCCAGGTTTTTCTGAAATCTGTTTGCTCATCATTTCTTATTGCACAATAGTGTTACATTCATACACCCCAACCTGTTCAAACATTCCCCAATTGATGTGCATCCCCTCAATTTCCAATTCTTTGCTACCAAGAAAAGGAATATTTTTGCACATTCGGTTCCTTTTCCTTTCTTTATGATCTCTTTGGGATACAGACCATTTCCCAAAGGGTATGCTTAGTTGGTTGCCCTTTGGGCATAGTTCTAAAATGCTCTCCAGAATGGTTGGATCAGTTGTGAGGGACTTTAAATGACAACCAGCGGACTTTGTGTCTGATCTTAGAAGTTAGAGGAAGCTGCCCTGAGGACTGGTCAAGTTTCTGGAAGCAAGGAGTCCAATTAAAAGACTGTTGCAATAATTCAGGCAACAAGTGATCATGGCCTATGCTAGGGCAGCAGCTGCTCAAGTGGAAAGAATTATTAAAGGTTCTGTGGAGGCAGAAAAGACAGTATTTGGTCACTGATTGGCTGTGTGGGATGAGGGAAAGTGAGCCCAGGATACAAACCTAGGAGACTGAAGGAATGGTGGTATTCTCAACAGAAACAAAAAAGTTTGGAAGAGGGCTGGCTTTGGGGGAGTTCAAGGTGCAGGAGATGGGTGGCCTAAGACCCCCAGAAGAATGTTAGGGACTATGTAAATAGTTTCATGCCTGGGGCAGATGCCAGGGCTTGACAATTTCTAAGGTCTCCCTTCCCCAACCCTAAGATTCAGGGTTCTCTAGGGTTTTGTGTTTTTCTTTTTAGGTAAGAATGAAAACAAGGCTAGTACAAGCTCATTGACTTGGATGCCATTACCCAGCCCAGAAGATTGGGCAGTTGCTCAGTGGAGACAAAAGGGAGCAGCTGCTGCTAATGGTGCCAACAAGGACACCAATCTCTCTCTCCTCCTTTGAGGGGCAGTCCCAGCTGATAAATGCTGAGTTAGCCCAGTACCTGACCTTTGTGCTTTAGACTGTGTTGTTAGAAGGGAGAATGAGGCAGATCCCTATGAGACATCTGTGAGATAGAGCAAGGCCATTCTGGGCAGCTTTGATGCCCAGGAAGCTTTCCTTTGCCATCTGTGTTTGTGGTGGCCATGCTGGGTATGTCCCTATTTTTCTCTGAGCTTGATGAAGTAACAAGAACAACAAAGGCTGAGTTTTCTTCAAAATCTTAAAACTGAGCCCTTCTCTCATCACCTGGGCACTTCTCTGCCAGAACTCCTGGGACCCTGCTGGTCAAAGGCTGATTGATGGTGGACCTTGGCAGTCAGAAAATGGCACTATCTCCTATTTTGATTTTCTTTTCCATCAAGGAGAATGATCTTCAGACTGGAAAGGGTAGAACAAAAATGATGCAAAAGGAAGAGAAGCCAATGATGGATGAGGGTAACCAGAGAGCATGTAGACATGCTAAAAGAAATCAGATGTCTTTGACCTGAACAAATTACACCCAAGTGGATTGAAATAATTGAAAGATAAGATCACCGATCACAGTCAGGAAACACAGATGAACCATGGAAAATCAGGGATGTTAGAGACCTGACGACAAACTTGTTTTCATTGATTTTCAGAAGATAATAGGTAGAAAATTCCACAAACTGCTGCTGACAGATCAGTTTGAGGTGAATTCCAGGAGGAATTGAAAGACATGTAATATCCAAAACAAGGGAGCAAGTGACGCTCTTCTGGTCGGATCTGGACACCCTGAGAGTCTTGTGCCCAGTTCTGGGGGCCGCCACTCTTTAGTATAATAGGGAAACTGACTGGCATCCTGGAATTTGTTGGGAGGGACAGGCATTCCCTCCCAGCCCTGAGAACATTTTCTTAGAGGTAGAAAGAAGAGAGACCTGAGTCACACCTAAGAGTTTTTAAATGGAGACACCTGGTCTATGACTGAAATGAAATGATGGGGCCCTCCAGAGCTGGTCCTAAAAGGATTGGAACCACTGGAGCCACAGACTAGAGGAGAAAGGCAAATTCAGGGCAGAGAAGGAGATTAAAGGGAACCATTGGTCTCTCCAGGCATCTTTCCAGGGAACTAAGTTAAAGTCCTACATAGCTCACAGGCACTGAGGGGCTTTCCGAGAAGCTGCTCTGCTCCCGGCTTCCTGTCCCTGGCCATCGGCAAACCTGAGCGAACATTCTCTGCCCCTCTTTATCCAAACACTTCCTGTAGCCTGAATTTTTGCTTCAACTAATGGAAAATAAAAAGATCAGGGATTATCTAGGGAAAGATATAAATTTAAATTAGAGCAGAAAGCCACACTTCTGCCGAAATATCGTGGGTGATCCTGATTGGGATCTTCTAGCCCTGTGGGGGTTGGTTTCCTGAAATTGGTCATTTCCCATAAACTGCATTAGCATCAGCGTAGGCCAGACCTGCCCCACCTAGCCAACCGCAGCTTAAAAACAAACTGGCAAACAAACATTTCTTTGTAATAGAGTGGGGCTGATGGCGTCCCCTGAGATAAAGGGGGAAGAGAGGAGAGGATTGCTATGAGAATGGAGGGCTGGGAGTCATCAGTAAATGTTTGCAATAGACCTTTAAAAAATGGAAATGACATAAAGCAGACTCTGATGGAGGCTGGAGAACTGTGGCTCCTAGTATATATGTATACACACATATAGCACACATGCATGCACATAAATAAACATACATGAATATGTGTGTGCGCACGTACACATACATGCATGTGTATACATGTAATACATACACATAAATATATACACATAAACATGTACCACATATACACACATGTGTGTGATGCATATACACACAAACACACACACATATTGACCAGACCTGCCTACATTATAAATGCATACAGATGGGAGATAGAAAGAAGAGCAGTTGATACATAAAAAGGATAATGAAAAACCTATGAATGGCTTGGGATGTCATTTAGTGTGGGCTGGTTTATTCTGCCAAGTTTAAAAATAAAATACAAAAGCTGCACTACCTTTCTAAGGACAAGGGCTGCCAGTCTCATGCCTCATTCCTTCATCTCCCTCTCCTTGACCCTGGGCAAAAGCAGCAACTGAAGGTTAAGGACTCCACCTACTGTGAGAAGGGCAAGGGGTTCAGGCAGCTCTCACTATTTGGAGTGAAGTCCTGGGCAGCCTCTGCGGTGCCTTTCCCTTCTCACCTCCTGGGCAGCCTGATGCCCCCTTAGTCTACCTTCCCTTTGGGGGGGCAGCTCTGATGATCTTGATTATTTTTTTTCCCAGTAGAACCAGTCCTTGGATGAATGATCTCTTGATGATTTTTCTGCCATCTTGATCACCTTTCTCTGGGCATGTTCCACATGGTCCATATCCTTCCTAAAGCAAATACAGTTCCCGGAACTGAACATAGTACTCCAGAGGCTGTGTCACTGGGCAAGTCAGACTAGCCCCTACCTAGTCCTGGGCCCTGGGCCTCTCTTTCCTCAGCCTGAGTTCATATGAACTTTCTGTGGCTTCCATATTGTACCATTGGCTCATCTTGAGCTGACAATCCACTAACACCCTCCAGATCTTTTTTCAGATGGGCTACTTCCCAACCTCATGTTTGTCCATCTGGCACATATGGAATCACTTTCTTTAACCTAAGTATGAGACTTATGATTTGCCCATATGACATATTTCATCTTATTTTTATGGGGCCCAGTTTTAGCCCTTCGAGGCTCTTTGGACTCCCAAATGCCACTGATGAGTCAGTCCACCCAGCCAATGGCAGAAGGGACATCACAGGATGCTAAGATCTGGGGCTATAAGGTACATCAGGTGTCATCTAGTCTAGTGTCTTCAGATTCAAATTAAAATGGATCCTTGCAGCCACATATTGACTTAGAAGACTATAAATCAACATTTTCTATGTTGAATTGTATTATTATTTTTTTTTTACTATTTTGTTAAGCATTTCCCAATTACATTTAATCTGCTTCATGCCATGCTTAGGAGTCTTGCAGGCTGCATGTGATGCCTCTGAACTAGTCTAACCTCTTGTTTTACAGATGAGGAAACTGAGTCCCAGATAGGAGGAGTGACTTAGTTCAGGTCCTGGCCCTATTCTGGATGGACAGGATAGCCAGGTGGGCAGAAATAGAGGAAGGAGAGTGGGATTCTCTAGGCCTCCTCCTCCAAGGTTTCCTGTGAAATTCTGTTCTCTGAACCATGGCAGATTCCTTTGTAGGTTTTCCTTTTTTTTTTTTTTTGTTAGTTTTCCTTATATAATGATGGTGATAGCTCTCAATAAATATCAATCAATAAACATTTACCATGTGCCAGGATCTGTGCTAAGCGCAAGATACAAAAAGAGGCAAAAGACAGGCTCTACCCCCAAGAAACTGTCAATCTAACATTTATACAGCACTTAGAGGTTTGTATGGCACTTACATGTGTCACTTCATTTGAGCAATGAGAAGGAATTAAAGATGTGTCCTATAGATTTTATAATTGGGCCAAGAAATTGTTTTTTGATTCCCCCAGTAGTGTGAATCACTCCTAAAGAGACTTTTGGCCCTTTTGCCGATGAGACACTGGCAGACAATTGGAAAGGCCCTGTTTCTAGAGTCAGAGGATATCCAGGCTCTGCCATTTTGTACGTGTGAGATCTTGGGCAAGTGACTTTACTTCTTCCGGGATCCACTTCCTTATTTGTAAATAAGAGGGCTAATCTCAGCGGTCTCCTCCAGAGAACTCTATATAAACTGATCTTAACCAGTTATCCCACTAAACCTACCTTTCATGACAGACAGAATGCTGAGTCCTTTCACCAAACTCCCTCTGAGACCCCTCAGATGGTGGGACTAGACACCACAATTGGGCCAACTCCCTCACTCCTTCCCCCATCTTAGTAGCAGATTAGAGAGAGCCCTCTACCTGGAGACAGGAAGACCCAAGTTGAAAACCTGTTTCAATCTTTGCCTTGTCAAATGTCTTTGAGAAGGGTCTGTTACAGAAATCTGTCTTACCAAAAGTCATTCCCCAAATGATAAGTGGTCAAAGGATATGAAAGAACTCCTCTCCAAAAAAAGATTGTAAATCATTAATGTGGGGAAAAAATGCTCCAAATAATAACAAATGAACGAAAAAGCAAATATTAAGTGTTTTACTATCTACTATAGTATGCTATGCCTTGGGACAAAGAAAAAAAATCAAGAAAGCTTATACTCTGATTAGGGGAGAGAACTCATTTCAATGAGTTCAGTGGTAAAAGAGGCAAATGAGTCCTAAGAGTTCAGTGATGGGGCAGACCAAGAGACCTAGGGGGATGTTTGGGGTACAACGGTGGTCCAGATGATGGGGCCCAGCAGTCCAAAGGACACAGTAGAAAGGCAGATAGTGAAGGGAAACAGAAATCAAAACCACCTGAAGATATTACCTCATACCCAACAAACTGACAAAGAAGACAAAATATAGGACTAGTCAATGTTGGGATGAGGAGCTGATGCCCTTTTGTTGGAGCTGTGAATTGGTCTACCCATTCTGGGAAGAAAGTTGGAATGAGGCAAAGAAAGTGACTGAAATGGGGATTTTTAAAAAACCATTCCAAAATTATCATCAGAGAATACCTGTGATCAGTTATTTTGTCAAGATTCATTTAATTACCAAAAGAATCAGACTTCAGAGTATTGAAAATACTGATTTCCATCTCCCTCATTGGTGGCGTATGTCTTTACTGCAATGTTTTCTTTCACAAGTCCCCTTGTTATCACATGGCAGTACAATTCTGGGCATAAAAAAATGAACAATATTCAAAATCAGAAAATGTGGGCAAGGCATTATTGTGATTCCTGTGAGTCCAACACACCCTTCAAGGGTGGGGGAGTTATTTTCTCCAAAAATGTTGAACCTTTTTCAATTCTTCTCCAATCTGATATGATTTATGGTGTTAAGAGAACAATATAAAAATAGGTCTTGATCTGGCACAATTTTTTTTAACCATTAAACTAATTATAAACTACATTAATCTTGTTTCTGAAAGCACATTTGCATTTTTGGGATCTCTGAAATGAAGTTCTTGCCTATTAGCTCAGGAGGCATCATGAGTAGTATACATCTATTATACTTACTACCTTACCTATTATGAATAGACAACAAATGTTTTTTAAATCTATTAAAACTAGAATTCCTAAGTTGAAAAATATCTTTTTAAAAAGTATTTAACTCAAAGAAGTCCACCTATAGAGATGTATAGGCAGAAAGCCCTGTCAAGTCTGATGGCCTCACTCATCACAGTCTACCTTGGGTTGGCATTCTTTATTCATTTATCTGACAAGCATTGGTGGAATGGGGTACAAGTCATGATTCTTGACTTATTACCTATGTCACACTGAACAAATTGCTTCTCTGGGCCCTAATCTTCTTAATGAGTAGGTTGGAATTGATACTTTCCAACAATCCTTCTAGCCCAAATCTATGATGGCATCATATGTCCCACTACATGTCAAGTCGCAGCACTGAGGCTTGCGAAAAGTAATAACATTTGATCCCTGAGCTCAAAGAGCTAATGGTCTAATCAGGGAGAAGAATCTGAAAGGACATGATTGACCAAAGGGGTCTTTCCTTTTTGCCAGACAAGAGCCCTTAAGAAAGATTCTTTGTATCTGACAGTGTTGGATCTCGATGGTGATGGGGCTCAGATGGGGCTTAGAGAGACAAAAAAAGAAAGCAGGACTAGAGGAGAGGGAGAAAAAGAAGAAAAAAAGTTTAAAGAGGAGGAATCATGGAAAGAAATATTCTTTTCTTGGAATGCCTGAGTAGGATAAAAATGGTGTTTGAAAAAGGGGTAAGGGGATTTGTTCATGAAATTTAGAATTGGAAGGGACCTCCATTGGAGCTGGACAAAATGGTGGTCCCTTCTGGGGAGATGAGGACAGTGAAGCTTGAGGGGACCTGCCTAAGGTCGCACACATAGTAAATGGAACAGCTGGGGTTGGAACGCAGGTCCTGTGAGTCCAAGTCTAGAGTCTAATAAACTCCCTTATTTTTACAGACATGGAAACCAACTGAGAGTTAAAATAACTTGTCCAGTGTCACATAGGTAATCAGGAGAAGAGCAGAAATTATCCTTGGGCCCCTCTCACTGAAGTGGGCTGTCCTCTCAGAACCTCTCTCTGCTTCTGTCCCCTATAACTCAGCCTAAAAAACAAGAGACACTCTCTGAATGAGGAACTCCAATCGAGGTTTACCTGGAGGCTTAGATTTTGTGCAGACCTGGCTTTGCCCCATCCTTCTTTCCCAATGGCCTTAGGTTTTGCCCCTGACCGAGACTCCCCCTGATAAAACCTGTGGCTTTTAATTGACTCTAAATTCAATCTGAGTCAGCAGTCTGATAAAGTTCCTAAAAATGCCAATGCCCTCCCAGGGGACCATAGTGAAAAGCTGATATCCAGAGCAAGGGAGGTCGTTGGGTCAGAGATATAATTATAGTAGTAGCATTTACATAAAGCTTTAAACTTTTGTATTTGTAAAGCACTTAAAAAACTTAATCTTGTCTCATTCTCCTCAAAATAACCCTGGGAAGTGGGCGTTCTCATTATCCTCATTTCACAGGTGAGGGAACTGAAGCAAACAGAGGTTAAGTGACTTGCCCAGGGTCACATGCCTAGTGTCTCAGTAGGATTTGAACTCCGGTCTTCCCGACTCCAAGCCCAACACTATCTAGCCTAGGACTAGATGCCTAGCCATCCTGCTTCACTTCATAATGGTCAAACCAAGCAGGGACAAGTATATTGGAACATATTCAGGAGACTG
This sequence comes from Potorous gilbertii, assembly GCA_028658325.1. Taxonomy (NCBI): domain Eukaryota; kingdom Metazoa; phylum Chordata; class Mammalia; order Diprotodontia; family Potoroidae; genus Potorous; species Potorous gilbertii. Next base: position 513,522,499 of record CM053771.1, read on the forward strand.
GAGACTATGCCTCTCTGGGGTCATTTGAAGGGACTGTTTCATTTTTGTCTCAGTACTCCTAGTGCCTAGTACAATGTTGGGCACAAAGTAAATACTTAATAAATGCATGTTGGCTGGTTGGTGGATTGAGCAATTCCCTTCCTAGCTCTTGGCTTCAGTTTCCTCATCTGCAAAATGTGGGGGATCCAATTAGATGACTTCTGAGCTCTCTTCCAGTATGTGTTTTATGACCTGACCTTGCGATTCATTTTCTGAGCAAGCCCCTTCACCACCTACCTGGGCCTTAGTTTACCTGAGCAGAGGAGAACTGGGCAGGTCAGAAAGAGAGCAGTGCACAGCTTCTGCACTGATCAGTTTTGGAACTGGGCCCATGAGTGCCCATGGCACTTCTAGCCTAAGCGAGGTGAGGAGACCCAACCTTAAAAACACCACCAGCAGCAATTCCCAGAACAAGAGTGGAGCTGACCAGGAACAGAATGGCTGCCTGGGCTGGGCCTGGATTCCTCCCCATTGTGCATCTTCAGGTAAACCATCTGTCATGACTGGAGCCAGAAACTGGAGGTTCAGTCACTGAGGCCCAGTCAGAAAGAGGTTACTCCAGAACCAGGGTCTGAGCTCTATCCACAGCACCACTGGGTACCACTGGAGCATGATTTCGGCCTGGCCAGGTACAGGGAGGAGTAGGTGGCCTGCTAGCCATGTGCCAGCTCACATGCTGCCATTCTCTGACGTCCCAAAGCAGCAAACAGCCCAAGAAGCCAGGACTTCCATGCTTTCACAACCTCAGATACATCTTAGGTGTTAGTTGACAAGACATCATCAATTTCATTCAATCCATCAAGCATTTATGAAATGCCTACCTTGTGCCAGGTATTATAGTGTCGATTGCCATGCTTTATAAACCTATCTTTCAGGAAACATGTTCCACTTTCCAGATGTGAGACACTTAGGATCATAGATTTAGAACCAAAGGGGATGTTAGAGGCTATTGAGGCCACTTTACACCTAAGGAAACTGAGGCTGAGGGCAGTTATTTGGCTTGCCCATGGTCACACTGCTAGTAAGTATCTGAGGTAGCATTTGGACTTCGATCTCCCTGACTCTGAGAGGCCCAGCTCTACCTAATACACAGTTGTTATGGGGAGCTCTGACTCCTTGTTCAAGTCAGCAAGTCTGAATGACATCTCCTGAGTCCCCATTTCAAAGAGAACACTGGAGCTTCTACTATGGGTAAAAAGACAGACAATGATGGGCAAAGACAGCAGGGCCACGTGGGGCCTTCTAGGTTTGTTCTGCAAAATATGGATTCAGTCAGAAGACTGCACTTTAGGATAGAAGGTTGAAGGTTTCCTACTCTGGGCAAAGACAACCTGGCCACTCTCTCATTCTCCCTTCTCCCCTTCCCTGTCAACAAAGTAAAGGCTTCCAACCTCCTGGGGAGGACAAAGTGCAGGAAACAAAAGGCTTCTGGGAATAGCACTCTGAGCGCTGGAAGGGTATATCAAGCTGTAGGAACATGAAAAAAAACAGTCTACAGAAAAGATACAGACATGCAAATTGTAAATCAATGGTCTGAGCAATGGGAGAACACATGCAAATATTAGGAGGAGGAGGCCAAGCTTATGTCACTGGTACCTGGACCATGTCCCTTTTTGCACCATAACCATGGACATGATGCAGGCCCTTTTGTTGTTCAGTTGTGTCCAACTCTTTGTGACCCTTATTTGGGGTTTTCTGGAGAGAGATATTGGAAGTGTTTGCCATTTCCTTCAACTGATTTGGTAGATGAGGAAAGTAACCCAGGATCACACAGCTCGTGTCTGAGGCCAGATCTGAACTCAGGAAGATGAGTCAGCCCTCTGTCTGTACCACCTAGCTGCCCACTTCAGGCCCAGATTTTGTGGATGTTACAAAATGGGCAGTTTTTTCTTTCCCTGTGTAACATTAGGGAATTTGTGACCCCTTCTCTAGGTAGGAAGAGAGAATACTGAGGAATTGTGACCCCAGGTATGGTGATTAGAGATCTAAGAATTCTCCTTGTTGCCATCTGCCTATTCCTGATGCCCCATTGGGTGCCATGTCTAAGAGCCTAGAATTTAAAGGCCAAAAGGCACCTCAAAGATTGTCTCATCCAATGCCCCCATTTTAAAAATGAAGAAACTGGTGATGGTCAGAGAGAGCAGGGGACCTTGCCTTAGTCACGCAGCCGGAGGCAGCGAGGGAACAATCATTACCGTCTGAGGCCAGGAACACCTCTGGCATGAGTTAATGCTGCTGAGGAAAACCCGGAGAGGCCAAGCCACTGTGCTTCCTGCCCCCACACAGCTCCGTTCACTTTCATTATCCTGCTGTCTTCAAATCACTTTTTAGCTTTCAGTTCAGCTGTGAAGAACATGAAAGTGGGAGGGAGGATTGGTGGGCATAGGGCCAGGGAGGATTTCTCTGTCTGTGGGTTCTTTTGGAGAGTTGGGTTTCCAAGATTTCCAGAGAGGTCAAGTAACTTGCTTGCCCAGGGTCACTTAAGTGTCTAAGGTTGGATTTGAACTGGAATTTTCCTGACTCCAAATCCAGCTCTCTCTCTCTCTCCACATATATATATATATATATATATATATATATGTGTGTGTGTATATATATATATATATATATATATACACACACACATATATATATACACACACACATACATATATGTACATTATATATGTGCACACACACACATATATACATGCATGTACATTATATATATACAAATACATATATACACATATATATATATATATTATGTCACCTAGCTGCCTCTTATCCCTCGATTCACTGACCCCCTAAGGAATCTCCATCTGAGCTCCAGGGCCATCATGAAACGCAGTTAAAATAGCCACCACCAAATGTGACAGGAGGACTGGAGGTGATCAGAAAACCAGGGGGGCCTTGGTTGGCTACACTAACCTTTGTGCTTGAGTTGCTGATTCCTGAAACAGAGATTCAAGAAGCAGAGTCTGTCTTATCCCTTTTTTCCTCTGCATATCCAAAGTTCCAAGGCACAGAATTTGTGACACGCAGGAGCAGCTAGGTGGCTCAGTGGATAGAGCAGTGGGCTTGGAGTCAGGAGGATCTGAGTTCAAATCACTTGCTAATTGTGTAACACTGGTCAAGTTACTTAACCCTGCTTGCCTTTAAAAAAAAATTTGTGCTTCACGTTCTTACAGGCAGAAAGACCATGCTCTCTGCTTGGAAGAAGTGCTCACTGCCCTCTCTTATTAGAGTATTGTACAGACCAATAACCTTTCTTCTTCGCAGTCATTCATTTTCCATATATCCTCCCTGAGCATTCTACTCAGAATGATGAACATTTTGCTTTATCACTGAGATAGACCAGGCACTGAAACAAGGCCTCCCTCACAGAACTGATCTGCTGAGAATCTGTTCCTGTGTCCCTGCCCCAGCCAGGTGCCATAGCAAGGCTTGAAATTAGGAGGACCTGAGTTCAAATCCTGCCTTGGACATTTATTAGCTATGAGGCCCTCTGCAAATCTCTTACCTGCTGTATGCCTCCATTTCTTTCATTGTTAAATGAGGCAGTTGAAGTTATGGATGTCTAAGATCCTTTCAGGCTTCAAACCTCTGACCCCATAACGGTGACCCTTAGAGTTCTGGCCTTCTCTATGGCATTGTGCCCTCTGCAGAGGTTTAAGAAGAAACAAGGTCAGCAGTCATGTTGGGACTGGAGAGACAGGAAGAGTAACTGGCAGAACAGCTGCTGATTAACCTGGAAAAGAGAAGACTGGAGGAGGTAGGGGGGCAGAAGGATGCTGAGTCTAGAGTTGGAAGGGCCAGGGAATGGCCTGTTGGGATACCACAAGGGCTGTCAGAGACCCCGAATTTCATTGGGTGACCAGTAACTCAGATGCCATCTAGGTCAACCTCCTTCCTTTTACAGATAAGGAAACTGAAATGTATGGCTAAGATCTACAGGTAGTGAAGACCAGAGATGGAAGTTGAACCCAGGTCCTCTGACTCCAGGGTAGTTAGGTGGCAAAGTGGATAGAGCTCCTGGCCTGAAGTCAGGAAGATTGGTCCTCATGAGTTCAGATCTAGCTGCAGACACTTAGTAGCAGTGTATCCTGGTCACTTAACTTTTTTGTCTCAGTTTCCTCATCTGTAAAATGAGCTGGAGAAGGAAGCAGCAAACCACTCTAGTATCTTTACCAAGAAAACCCCAAATGGAATCATGGCAAGTCAGTCACGACTGAACAACAACAACCTCTGACCCCAGCAGCGAGCCTCTTTCTGCTGAAGCATGTTTGAAGGACTGTTGTGTGGGGCAGAGATTATCCTGGTTTTGCTTAGTCCCAGGACAGATCTAGCAGGACATCTAGGATACAAGGAGGCAGATTCCCAACTCTAGCATATTAAAAACTTTCTCACACTTAGAACTCACCAAAAGTGGAACAGACTCCCCTGGAAAGTAATGGATTCTCCACCATCAGCTGTCTCTAATCAAAAACTGAAAGACCACTTGTCTTGGAAATGATTCAGAAAGGAGAGACAGAGAGAAAGAGATAAAGATAAGAGAGACACACAAAGAGAGACAGAGAGGAGGAGGAATGAGGAAGTTGCTTTTTGCTTGTGGTTGAGTTGGGAAAGGCAAAGTAACAGTTTGTGGGCTGATAGTACCAGGTGTGGAGAAAAGAAAGTCATGGTTAACAAATGGAGAACCATGAGCCCCAGCCACAGAGCACGAATTTACTGGCCGGAACCCACAAACTGGGAAAGGATGAGAGGAAGGAGTTTCTTTGGCATGAAAAAGTCCAGAATGTGCAAAGATTTTGAAAGTTCAGTGGTTTTCATACTTTTTCCCCCTTTCTCCAGACAGAAAGATAAGGATGATTAACTTGGAACTAATAATATTGCTTAGACCAGAGATGTCAAAGACAGGGCCTCCAGGCACATGCAGCCTGAGGCCCCAAACCAGATGAAAATGTAATTGGGAAATATTTAACCAAATAAAAAAAAGACAATAAAACATTGATAATGTTAATATGAAGTTTTCTAAGTCAACATGAATCTACAGGGATCCTTTTACCATTTTACAAATGGGGGGGCCCCCATTTATGGTTGAGTTTGACATCAGTGGCTTAGGACATATGGTCCTGGAGAAAGAATTGTTTCATTAGTTTTTTGACCTTTGTCTCCCTAGTGCCTAGAATAACATGTGGCACACAGTAGGTGATTAATAAATGTTTGTTGAGCGATTCTGAATTTCCAAACAGCTATTTTCTGAAATACATTCACTCAATTGTTTTTATTGTTTTCTATTTTTCCTCCTTTTCAGAAAGAAGATCTTCAAGTGTATGAAAAATACTGTCAAAATAAGCCACGTTCTGAAACACTGTGGAGACAATGTGGAGACAGCATCTTCTTTCAGGTAGACCTCAATACAAATCACTGAGAGCCTTAAGACAGCAACCACCATTCTTCCTGGAGTACAAAGACTCAAGTCTGGACTCAAGGGCCTCCCCGGGTTTGAATTGGGCCTCTCAGTGCTTACTAGTTCTGTTTTCTGGGTAAAGGTGTTCACCTAAGTCTATTTCACTTTATCTCACTTTACAGATGGGAGTAGTAATATCTATGCCATGTACCTCCCAAGGTTGTTGTAAGACTTAAGTGAAATGAGAGAGAGTGAAAGAAAGAGACACAGAAAGATGATGGACATAGTAGAAAAATAGATAGATAGATAGATAGATAGAAAGAAAGAAAGAAAGAAAGATAGATAGATAGATAGATAGATAGATGATAGGTAGGTAGGTAGATAGATAGAACAGGTAGATAGAGTTAGGTAGATAGAACAGATAGAATGGAGAGACAGATAGATTGATAAACATAGATGATAGAAAGAAAGGAAGGAAGAGAAAAAAGAAGGGAAGGTAAGAAAGAGAAAAGGAAAGAAAGAGAAGAAAAAATAAAGAAAAAGAAAGAAGGAAAAAAACTGGCAAAATACTATGTAAATTTATAAAAAAAAATACAAGAATATCATTTGTTTATTTGGCCCAAACCTATTTCTTGATTGGCATAAGGAAACCCTAGCAAGGAGATTCCTTCTACCAACAGAGATCATCACTGTCTCTGCAACTTACATGGATTCATGGAGTTTCCTAGATACTGAATTTAAGTGACTTCCCCAGGATCCTGGAGCCAGTGGGCATGGCCAAGATCTTCCTGTTTCCAAGATCAGCTCTCTGTCTTCACACTGCCAATTGTTCTTATTTTTCTCATCTTCATCATGATCACTGTTTAAAGAGACCCAGATCTTTTCATGTACCCACAGGAGTTTGATCCTAAGGCCAAGTGACATATTTGATTAAAAGTATCTAGTCTATTTTTTTCAGACAACATATAAAGTAGACATAATGGACAATGATAATTATCTCTTGATAGTAGAGATGAAAAATAAACCAGACTTTGGTTCACTGAAAATTTAAGTGACTTGACTAGTATTTATCAAAGGCGGGACTTTAAGTCAAATCTTACTGGTTTCAACGCCAGTTGTCTATCCATTACTCCGTAATGTTACTCATTTTCATCATCACCACCACCACCACCACAATGTAAAGAACCCCAGAATTTATCATCTGCTCAAAGAAATTTGGTCCCAGGGCTAATATGACTTAATTAGAAGAGTATGGTGCATTTTGGATAAAGGATATAAAGTCTTAATGGAAATAGAGATGAATATAAATCAGACTTTGGGCTCATAGTCATTTCTTAAGTCTTCCTTTCAGTCTCTATGAAAAGAGCCTTTAGCTGGAGGTGGGGAGGTGGGCAGGATATAGCCATGAAACGAAATCAGTCACCCTTCCCTTCATAATAGGAGGTATCTTGAAAGCTCATCTGAGCATGGTAAAGGACACACTTTCAAATCTGCAGTTCTCACTAGACCCTAGCACACATGAGAAGGGTGTAAATTCTTCTCACCAGGATCAGGCCTCTGCTCTTTTCAGAAGAACCTAAAATTCTCTTGCCTGCTTGCAGATTTGCTCATCAAAAGCCTGTGTCTATAGACAAATCTCCCCCCTCCTCAGTTTTTCAATGGAAGCTATCATCCCACTTGTACCTTATTTCCTATTTCCCCCCTTCCCCACACCTCTTTTTCTACAAACCTGGAGGAGATGATTCAATGCAAACTGATAAACCCCAGCAACTCCTATATAGTAGCCAAGGGCCTTTTCTATCCATGCTTGTCTAAATGACTCTTCTTTCTCTCTCTTTTTTTCTTTTTTAAAGGAATGCCAGCGCAAATTGGACCACAAACTCTCCCTGGATGCATACCTCTTAAAACCAGTTCAGAGAATCACAAAGTACCAGCTGCTTTTAAAGGTAAAAGCAATGAGGCTACCATTTTGTATTTCAGAAAAATGGAACTAGTGGACAACAGATAGATATGGTTGCCACATGTCAGGAATTTTCCTGGGGCAGTCCTGATGTCAAATATTCATAGGATTATGGAATTTAGAACTAGAAGAGGCCCTAGAGATCATCTAACCAGTCCAATCCTCTCATTTTATAGATTTCTATCCCACTATTTCCATAAAACATCAAAACGCCCCAGAAAGGACAATATTTTGCTAAATCATCACTGAATGAATTTTAACTCAGAGGATATTACAGTGGAAACATACAGATGCCCCAGAAGTCTTAATAAAGTTTTAAACAGCTTATCACTAGATATACTTAAAACTGGACATCGCTTTAAGTTATTTAAAAATACACTGAGATTGTTGGGATACCCTGTATGCAAAGACCAAGGATCCATGCTCCTTGACCATAGGCAACCCATCCTGTGAGAACTCTATCCACCAACACAGATCAACCTACGACTTAGAAGATAAGTCTTAGAGATTGTCTGAAGCTCAAAGTAATTGTGTCCCCAAAGTTACCAAGACCCTACGTATCAGAGTCAGAATTTGAACTCATGGTAAAGGGACTCAGGATGCCGATTCTAGAGTCAGGAGGCCTGGGTTTTCTTTGTCACGCTCTCTGTGGAAAAAAGATAGGTTCAGGAGGGTGCAGAATAAATCATAACTGGGCGCAGCCTGCCTGTGTATCTTTTTCCTTATGAGTTTCCTTGATGAAGTAACAGCAAGGCCAGTACTCCTTTAAGAACTAGAGGGTCTTATTCTTAAGAGGGTAAGAATTTGTGGCTTATTGTGCAATGGAAACGCTTGAGCTGCTTCATTCACTGACCTGCTGCTCTGTGTTTCTGAAACCAAGGTTATCAACAGCCAGTGAGCTCACAGTCATGGAGCCACTGCCTTTCTTGACTTCTTCACAGAAGAATGAAAGGGGCGTTCAGGGAGTAAACAGTAATCCAGCCTTGTAGGACTATTTCAAAATCAAGCCAGAAACAGGAACCTTTGAATGTTTACCAGGAGACAGGTAAATAGCCCACATGTGGAGCCATGGACTGAACACTACTCACAATGACAAACTTTTCTAGCTGCAGCTGCAGCTCCTGATCATGTCATTCTCATTGAGCCCATGGGGAAGCACAGCTTTTTTGTTACTTTAATTTGCAATTATCCTCCACATCTCTTGTGGTTGTTCAGTCATGTCTGCCTCTGTGACCCCATTTGGGGATTTCTTGGCAGCGATACTGAAGTGGTTTGCCATTTGCTTTTCCAGCTCATTTACAGATGAGGAAACTGAGGCAAGCAGGGCTAAATGATTTGCCCAGGATCACATAGCTACTAAGTGTCTGAGGCTGGAGTTGAGCTCAGGAAGATGAGTCTTCCTGACTGCACGATGGTCCTTCTTAGCTGCCCCTACCTCTCCATAATTCAGAGTGTTTTATGTTTTGCAAGTATTTGACCAAATCTGATATGGAATAGAGCTAGGGAAAGGAAAGTTTGATTTCATGTGTATACTTGCCTAATGAGAAGATATATCAGTGGGACCAACTTCCCTTCCTAATGTCACAGGACCTCAGTTCAAATCCCATTTCTGATGCTTTCTGCCTGTGTGACTTTGGGTGAGTCATTTAATCTCAATGGGCCTCAGTTTCCTCCTCTGTAAGATGAGAGATTTTGACTTGGATTGCCTCTGAGGTCCCTTATCTTTCTCTGTCTGTGATAATCACAAATGAAGGATCCTAGACTTAAAATCTGGGTGAAGGGCTTACTCTGGTCATATCAGTTGTGATAAATACAGATGGCATGTACAAAGGATCTTGGAATCACAAGACTTGGGTTAAAATTCTGGCCGTGCCTTTTATTTTTTACATACCTGTGGAAATATCACTCAGCTTTTTGGGGCTATCTATAAAATGAGGGGAATTGGGCCAGTTGCCCTCTTGAAGTCCCTTCTGGCTCCAAATCCATGACGGTAGGATCCTATCTGCATTAAGCTATTCCCAGGGCAAGGAAAACAGGAACAAGATTCTCTCCTGAACCATAGAAAACCATAGTTTCTTTTCCTTGTGTCTTTCAAGAAGGAAAAAGTTGTTGTAAAAAGTTTGTTTTCTTTATATTTTAAAAGCTCTTTACCTTGCAAGAAGAAAAATACACAGGCATTTCCCTTGTCTAGGTCTTTCCTATTAATTAGGACCATTTTGGTATATGGTCTTGTCTTCCCTGCCAATAACACAAAATAATGTAGAAATCAATTCTGTGGCTCACCTAAAGATAAATGTTGTCTCACATTCTCTGTCTCCCCAGCTGAGCCTGGGGCTAATTTTCTTTGTCAGTGTCTTGTCCAGGATCCATGGGTCATTGTCACAATAGATTGGGATGATCTTGGGCCTTTTGACCTCCCGTATGATGTTTTGGCTCCCACAGGAAATGTTAAAATGTAGCAAGAATTCAGAAGACACGGCAGAACTGGAAGAAGCACTGGCCACCGTCCTGGATATCATCAAATCTGTTAATGACTCCATGCATCAGATCGCAATCACTGGCTATGAGGTAGGTATGAACAGATTAGATTCAATGGCTTCTGAGGTCTCCTCCAGCTCTCTATCTCCTATGACAAACCCAAGTATTAAGGAGGAATTTGATATAGTAACATGATGATGACAATGTGAACCCTTTCAGGGAGAAGAAGGGGATGATCATTTAGATAGCACCTACTATGTGCCAGCCACTGTACTAAGATCCTATTATAAATATTATCTCACTTGATCTTCATAACAACACTTTGAGGTTGATGTATTATCATCTGCATTTTACAGTTGAGGAAACTGAGGCAGACAGGTTTAGTGACAGGGTCACACAGCTAGGATAGATTTGAACTCAGGTCTTCTTGACTTTAGGCTCAGTGCTCTATCTACTATATCACTCATCTGCCTTTTTATTAGGGAGATTTCCTCACAACTTTATACAGTTACATTCAACACACACACAGTTAGCTCCTACTGTGTGCAAGGCTCTGTCCTTGACAATTAAGATAGGATCCCTCCCTACATTCCTGGAATTACCCCATACAAGCTAGCAAAGGGAATGATGGGAGTTCATATGGACCCTGGGAGGAAGAATCAGCTTCCTAGGATTGTCTCTCTTTGTAAACAGAAGCATTCTTATTAAATATCCATTTTCACATACCAGAGCAGTGCCCGGAAGGCCCCTGGCAGGAATAAGATGCTTACCATCCAAGTTTAAATCACATAAGAGAGGAGGAAATGATGAGGAAAAGGCATGTGTGAAATGTTAGGAAACAACCATCTCCTCTAATTAAATCTACGCAGATGCAAGCCTGTTAGCACACAGGATGATTCATCTTGCTTGCCAAGCTTCGGTGGGAAGATGAGATCTCATTATCTGGGTGTGACAGCGTCATGATCATGCCTTTGATGTGGGTACCAGAGCATGGGTGTCCTGGGGACCTCAACATCGCTTTTGGGAACCCTAAGTCATTCCCATTGGCCAGAATGAAATATCTCTCGTAACTTTAGGGTGGAGCTGGTGGTCCAGCTTTTGATGGGGAAAAGGATTCAGATGGGTAAAGACGTTAGTCTCAGTCACACAGGGAACCATCCAGTCTTGAGCCTGGGGCACCTGACCACCAGTGGGACCTTTTCTCTCAGTACTTCTGATCTGGTTCTGGCTGTGAAATAACAACAGGGAATCAAAACAGGTTGATCTAAGAGTTGAAAATGGAAACAAAGAGTTTAATGGTGCTGTTTTCCTCCAAGCCTGTGGAAACAATAGTGTGTGTGTGTGTGTGTGTGTGTATGTGTTTGTGCGTGTGTGTGTGTATGTGACTCCATCAGATCATGTCATATCCTTTAGTATACAATTCACAAAGTAGGTCACTCACTGGAGAGGCCATCTAATCCAATCATTGCCCTTCATAAATATAATCCCACTTCCCCCTCCTAAAATATAAACTTCTTAAGGGCCGTTTTTTCATCTTTGTATCCCATGAATGACTAAAAATGCCTAACAAAGAGTTGATGTTGTTGTCTTTCAGACTAGGTTTACCTCCCTCCCTCCCTCAGCCTGATCTTGCACTAATTGCCATGGGACCTTTAATTTGCTCCTTTTCTGAACCCTTCTTTAGGCAACCTGGTCTTACCCACTCCTTACCCTATCTCACCATATCAGTCTCAAATTTAGTTGGAACACATGATGAGCACAGTCCACTACAGCTCAAAACTTCTAAGCTAAAGAGATCCTCTAGTGTTAGCCTCCCTGGTTATCTATAATTGCAGGTATACATCACCATGCTTTACCAAATGGTTTTTGAAGAATGGGATAGAATGCCAGATGATGTTTTGTGATTGTAGTGAAAGGACTGGCCAATGAAGACCCCGTCTTTGAGGCATGCACCTTGTGTTGTCTGATGCCAATCCCCCTGGAGACATGGGGTCGCTGTTTCTGGAAATGTGAGATAGAAGGGTCCTTTCCCTCACCACACAAATGATTAAAAGATAAATGGATATTAATTATAAGCTGCCCAAAAGGAAGGACAGGATCTAGATTTATTCTGCATTTCCCAGGACACCTTGCACAATACTGGATGATTAGAAGGAACTCAGGGACTTGAAACTGAATGATATTTTCCCCCAAGAATAGCAGCCCAATGGAAGACTTGGGCATCTTCTCAATCTCCTTCAAGATGACAGATACAATGGGAAAAGAAGGATCCCATTTCACTAGGTTCTTGTGGCCAATGATTCCCCTACGCCATGACCTTTGCCTTCTGTGCTGGACTTTGTAACAATCTTTTAACCCAAGTGTGCTTTATGGTAGGTTTGCCAACAGCTGTCATATGGTCACTAGAATGATTAAGGAGGCCAGCAGTAAAAAATGTTCATGTGATTATTTGGCTTCACACAATGCACTCCGTTTTGTGTTTTTTGTTTTTGTCTTTTAGCTTCTCAGCCCTGTAGGATATTCCCAAAGGATTTAGGATGACTTCTCTCTAATGTTATCAGCTTGGCCCCTCCAATTATGTTTCCTCCACTGTTAGGTGCCAATGAGTAGCAGATTTTGCAAAGGAATTTTTACTTTAAAGATATAACAATCACAAAAGTACATTTCCTTCCAATTGCTTAGGAGTGTACACTCTCCCCTACCCCACCTTGATCAGATTAAACTTAGTTTCTACAATGATTGGTCCCACCAGGTTCATATTCAGTTACTAAATGACTGCCAAAGGCCTCTCCTCTCACATTGCTTTCTGTCACCAGAAACCATCAGTGGAGTCAAATTATTGGAGCATAGCCAAAGAGAAAAATGACAAAAGTTTCAGTGTTAATCCTTTTGGAATGCCTTAGCAACCAAAGAGCCCCCTATTCACCATGTGGTTAGCCAACCAAAACCAATTATACGATACCAACACATGTTTCATGTCTCTCCAAGGCATTTCCAGCTCACACCATCACCGCTCTCCAGGAAGCAGGTTTTCTAGTGTCTACATGGGGAGAAGATGGCAGAGGTGCTCTGTGTAGCAGCTGATCCCCATTACACAGTATCAGTGGACCTTTCCCTCTGCCTTGTAGCTGAGCCTTTTCTCCCATTAGACTCTGAGATCCTTGGGAGTAAGAGCTGTCTTCCTTTTCTAGTTGTATATGTGACCAATCTCTGCGGCTCTTGACTATTTTTCTTAAATTTCTAATCTCCTCTTGATGCTTGATTTGTGTTCTTGGGCAAGTAGATTGACTTTCCTAGGCCTCAGTTTCTTTATTTTTAAAGTAAGTAAATGGCCTCTGAAGTCCCTTCCAACTCAGGATCTGTGATCCCCTGATCCCACGAATGGCTCATTTTATGAATTCTCAAAGCAAAATTTCCATCCATTAGGATGGCTGCCCCCGTTGCTTCCTGGCTTCCTTGCTACTACTGTCACCGTCTGTGAAACAAATGTAATATTAGTCTGCACTTGGCAAAAACCTACTGGTACCTGGAGAAAGTGGCAGGAGCAGGGAAGCATGCCACTCGTGAGAGTGTCAAATGGAATTTTTTGAGATTCTCTCTTGCTTTAGATAACGAGTGCAAATTAATAACTAGAATTTATATAGTACTTTAGATTTGCAAAACGCTTTATAAATATTATCTCATCTGATCCTCACAACAACCCTGTGAGGAAGGTGCTATTGTTATTTCCATTTTACAGATCAGGAAACTGAGGCAAATAGGGTTTAGTGATTTGCCCACAGTCACATAGCTAGTAAGTGTCTAAGACTGACTCCAGACTTGGAGCTCCATCCACTGAGTCACCCAAAGACTCATTATATATATATACCTATATAAAATCTGTATATATACATATATATATAATCTGTATATATATAATATATGGATAGATAGATAGATAGATAGATATAGACTCGATATATCTACCCAGAGCTATAGCATTCTCTGTCTCTCTCATATCCTCTGGACCACCTCCCTAACTTGTCCCTTACAGGGTTGCAGCTTGAGTTTCATAAGGGGGTGATTACTACCTCAAGTTCAAAAGTTACTCTGTAGGTCCATGCTCCTAAAATTATAGCTGATGAGCTTCCACCAGTATGTTTTCCCATAATAATCAGACAGTATACACAATTAACTCAAAGCAAAGGCATTTGACTTAGATGGGGCAGTGAGAAGAGTAGTTACACAAAATCCCCATTACAAACCTGGGGCATCCTCTCCCACAAATTCAAACAACATCAGTAGAAAGAGTAGGTGTAGAGGAGGACGCGCTAGTGGTGAGGCAAACACTGTCAATCACCCCTGGCCTCAGCCAGGCACTGCCAGCTCCCTTCTACCCTTGTTCTTCTCACACTAGACCTGGTAGGTCTAGGCAACTTGTTTATCTCCTTGTTCTTCTCACACTAGACCTGGTAGGTCTAGGCAACTTGTTTATCTGCTCTATGGAGGCTGATTGCCTGCTTCTTGCTGTAGCTCAGCTCTTTGTTGCCAGGGCGAGTCCTTTCTTGAATATTCTCTTGACTCAGCTTCCCCACAGATGGAATGTCTCTTTCTGGGAGAGGAACTGGTTGGGCGTTGGCAGGAAAAGGCAGAGAGATCCCTCTGGAAGAGGCACAGGGCTCATACATAGTCCACAAGGTATCTCCAATGTGCCTTAAATTAACCTCGGCTGACTCCAAGGATGGAAGGCCATCTGGGCAGCCAGCCTTTAGCCAGACACTGGCCAGTTGGCCTTCCAATTCCTTCAGAGAAACAAACTTCTTCACAATTTCTAAAGAGATAACTGGGCATGGTTACCTCCTAGCAGTTGGTTTACTCAGTGCCTTATTAGTTCTGTTATCTATGCCTTAATTCTGTCATTACATCAACTTGAGTAGGTCAACCAACTCTCCTCACCCATCGCACTTACAATGACTTTTGCATTAGAAATAGCAGGTCCCTAAAAGGAAGTTGAACTCTTGAGTAGTAGACAAGCCAAGAGGAGAGACTTCAGAGAAAAAAGAAATAAGCATTTGTTAAGCACTTCCTTTGGCCAGGCACTGTTCTGAACTCTTTAATTACTTCATTTGACCTTATAGCAACCCTGTGAGGTAGGTGCTGTTAATATCCCCATTTTATGTTTTAGGAAACTGAGGCATGACTTACCTGTGTTCACACAACTAGAGAGTGTCTGAGGTCAAATTTGAACTCTGGTCTTCCTGATTCCCAGAGGAGGGCTCTCTATTCACTGATAAATTCTTTATTCACAGAGACAATGGGCAGGTGTCATATCAGAGAGGTAGAGGCTGCTACTGGCAGAGATGATTGTTTCCATTGTCAGACACAATCTCTGAATTAGATATTTTTCCTTAAATGTTTTTGATGGCCACAAGGCAGGATTTGGTCAGAGTGAGGTAGAAAGTATCAAATGATATCAATAAAATGTTCAGGTATTTTTTTTTTTAAGTAAAATGAAGGAGTTGTATGAGATAACCTGTAAGGTCCCTTGTAGCTCTAAGTTGCTGATGCCAGGATCTTGGATTCCCTGAGGATTCTCCCTCCCATGTGGACATCAGCTTCCTTCTCTTTGTGTCTCTGTACATCCCCCAGGGAGACCTTCACGAGCTGGGCAAGCTGCTGATGCAGGGGTCCTTCAGCGTCTGGACTGACCACAAGAAGGGCCACAGCAAGGTCAAGGATTTGGCCAGGTTCAAACCCATGCAGCGGCATCTCTTCCTCTACGCCAAGCTCCTGCTCTTCTGCAAGAAGCGAGAGGATAGTGTAGATGGGCACGAGAAGTCTCCCTCCTACAGCTTTAAAAACTCCCTGAAGGTAACGACCCCTCCCTCCCAAGGTCGTCAGGGCCTGGGGCAGAGGGAGGTGTGGGCCTAGGCCCTCCCCAGGACTCAATACTGGCGTAGGGATGGCCACTGAGGCACACTGGTGGGGAGAGGCTGACGCTCGTAGGCTTCTTTTAAAAGCACTTTATTTGAGGTGAGCACTTTATTTTAAAAAGCACTTTGATACTTGTATCACCTTATTTTAAAAGGACTTTATTTTGATACTTTTATCACCTTATTTTAAATTTAAATTACATTAAAAAATAATGATGTCTTTTGTTTTCCATCAGCAGCTTTTTTCAATATTGCCTTCCCTCTACTCTCTCCCAGAGTCATCTCTTTTATAATAAGGACTAAAAAAAGAGGAAAAACAACAGTTCAGCAAAACTAACCCATCAACCAAGTCCTATATGACATGTAGTGCTTCCCACCCATAGTCCCCCTCCTCTCCAGTGAATAAATGAATGAAAGCATTTATTAAGAACTTATATGTGCCAAATTCTGTGTTAAGTGCTGGGGATATAAATGGGGAAAGTGAGTCTGAAGGAGCTCACAGTTTAATTGGGAGACACAGTACATTCAAGACAGTTTAGCTTGTAGGATAGATGGAAACATCCAGCTGTCCAAAGAATACAGAAGGGAAGGAAATATTCATATAGCATTTTTAGGTTTGCATTGTGATATATATATTATATACACACATATATATTTGTATATAGACATATACATACATGTGTAAATATATAAAACAATCCTATGAGATATAGGTTCTACAGTTATAATTATTAACCTCAGTTTGCAGATGGGGAAACTGAGGCTCAGGATCACAGAGCTAGTAAAAGTCAGAAATGGATTTAAACCCAGATCTCCTTGACCATTAGTTCAATACTCTTTTCTCTGTGCTGATGACCAAAGGAAGGGACTGGCAAGAAAGGAAGGGTCTCCAAGGGAGCAAGTAGGTGCTGACCCAGATAATGGAAGGGCAGATTCAGGCTGTGAGCTGGTCCTAGTGCTGGTGACAAGTCATGTGAGGTACCTCCCTAGGGAAGAGGGGTCAGAGTCTGTCCCTTTGTCTTTCTCTCCTACTCCCTGGCGGTAGCGGGAAGTTGCTGATTTATAGTATATTACTGACTGTTTCCCAGAGCCCAGCAGAATCTATCCCACCCATAAGCAGGTGACAAAGTGGGGCCCCACCCTGGGGTAAGCAGGAACCTGCAGCTGCCTCCTTGAAGAATTTGTTAGGATTCGTTTTCAGTCTCCACAGTTCTCTGCTTTTGCCCTATTGCCAGAGGAAGGGCATGAGCCTGAGCCTGGCATGAAGTCTTGTAGAAGATGTGGGCTTGATGACAGGTTCTCTCATATTTTCTGTGTGATTCTGGCTAGTCACTAGACCTCCATTTCTCTCAGTGTCTCAGTTTCCTTACCTATAAAATGAGTTAGACTAAATCATGGGCTCATTGATTTAGAGCTAGAAGGGACCTCAGAAGTCATTCAGCCCTCCTCCTGTTTTACAGATGAGGAAACTGAGGCCCAGGGACTGTGAAGTGACTTGCGCAGGGTACCCCAGCTAATAAATGTGTGGCATTCAAACCCAGTTCTTCTGACTCCACATCCTGAACTCTATCCGTCATACCACTGTACTTCTCAGTGACCTCTGAGGCCCCTTCCACCTCTTAAACCTATGATCCTTTGCTTAACACAGTGTCTGGCACATTGTTGTTCAGTAGTTTCAGTCATGTCCGACTCTTCATGACCCCTTTTAAGGTTGTCCCGGAAAAGATGCTGAAGTGGTTGGCCACTTCCTTCTTCAGCTCATTTTATAGTTGAGGAAACTGAGGCAAATAGGGTGAAGTGACTTGCCCAGGGTCCCCCAGCTAATAAGTGTCTGAGGCCAGATTTGAACTCAAGAAGATGAGTTTTTCTGACTCTAGGTCCGGCACTCTTATCAGCTGTGCCACCTAGCTTTCCATAATAAGTGTTTAATCTGTGCTTGTTGATTGACTTGTTGACACAGTATGCTTTGGAAACGAGGATGCTTCTTGAATTCTAGGTTGTACCTCTCCTTTCTAAACCACATCACCCACACTTGGTCACCTTAAGTAGTTTCTTCCAGCATGAGTAACAGTCATAACTAACATTTATTTAGCACTTGCTACATGTCTGGTACTTTTTTACTATTATCTCATTTGATTCTCATAATATCCCCAGGAGGTAGGTGCTAATATTAGCCCCGTTTTACAGATGGGGTAACTGAGGATAAATGACTTGCTCAGAGTCACACAGCTAGGAAATATCTGAGATTGGATTTGAACTCAGGTCTTTGTGACTCCAGGCCTGCCCTCTGCCTGCTGTGCCTCTTGGTTTCCAGGCAGGTGAGGATGTCATCTTGTCCAGAGCAGTCTCATCAGGCACAGGAGAGCCTAAGAAAGAATGTATACCCTGGTGTGCTGAGCTTGGTGGGCATCCCTGACCAGGTTCCACCCTTCCCCCAACCAGGTAGGGTCAACTTCAGAAACTGACAGTCTGCTTGAGAAGAACTGGGTGCTTAGAAACCAGGAGAGATCAAACTCCCAGGTCGGTGTGAGAACCCAGAGGTTCTCAAATCAATTTTAAATGAACTCCTTGCCCGAATTGCTGGATGCTAAAAAGCTGTTTTTGTAGGTTCTTTACTTTCTCACAATTGCTTCTCTTGTTTTCTATTGTGATCATTCCACTTACGATGAAGAAAGGGTCAAAATCATTTTTTAAAATCCCTGTTTTTCCAAAGCCCACATTTGCACTGGGGCTTCATATAAGGAACTAAACGTTGCTCCCTGAATGTCCCTTAGCCAAAAACAAAGTAAGTCTTGTAGGGAGGAGATGACTGGATATGGCTGAAAAATGACTGGTGAAGTAGAATGGAAGAAGCCCCTCCGCTGACAATGAGAAAAGACTCAGGTTCAAAATTCTGCCTCTGACACTATATGACCTTGGGCAAAATTCTAAACCTCTCTGAGCTTCAGTTTCTCCATTCATAAAATGGGAGGAATTAATCGAATCTACAGTGGTTGCCTTACAGGACTCTTGTGAAATTCAGGTGAGATCATGTATGTGAAGGTCTTTGTAGACTTTAAAGGTTACCAAAAAACCAAAAAATCTAGCCCTGAGGGCCTGGCCAGAGTGGGCTGAAGGGACCTGGGAATTGCTCAAGAAGTTTGAAAGAGCTAATTCACTGAGATCACCCTACCTTACTCCAGATAAAGGTGACAGTTGGGACCAAATGAGGCCACCAGCAACTTGGAAATGTTCATTAGCAGAAGTTGAGCAGGTGGAAGGAAAGAGGAAGATGCTTTCTTGCGAAAGAAAGGTTCTAATCTAGATGTACTCTCAGGGATTTGTCCATCTCTAAGGCAGTTTTGCAAATCTTCAACTAACTGCCTTTGTTATATGTATTCTCACGGCTTGAAGACATATGCTATTTTTTGTCACTAAAAATATTATATATAATTATATATCATGTTATATATTATGTTTATATGTAATGTTTTATATTATGTTACATGTTATATAATATCATCTATTGTTATAGATATTATATATAATATTATTCTTAGTGAAAAAAATCTTTGTCAGATCAGATTCCTGTTACCAAATGGGAAAAAGAAATGGTGATAGTAATGATAAAAACTAAAAAAATTAAAGAAAAGCATATAAGCGAGAGTTTAGGATTAACATAGACCCAAATATAGTAGTCGGGAAAATATCTGGTATGTGCAAGGGAGAAATTGGCGTGCTGGTGTATTTATGCTACCAGATCGAAAGACATGCATGATGGTGCATGATGGGTCCAAATGGGCAGCAGAGGATATAAGCTTCGATTCGAATGCTGGAAGATTGAAAAATAAATTGTAATAGCTGAAATGTTTAGGGGGATGCTTAGGATGCATCACACAGGGTGGATGGAATGATACTTTCAGAATACACATCCTACTGGAAAGAAAAGAAAGGAACAAAACACTCTGACCATGGTTTTCTGTTAGAAATAACAATTCTGATGTAAAATTCTTGTTGTGCATCTAATCTCCAAGAATGGAAATTTCATAGTAAATCAAATGTGATAGAATCTATTCTCCTGGGAAAGAAATGGAAGCCTTTAGGGAAGATGAGGAGATTGACCAAATCAGCACAGGTCCTTTCAATGCCCTCTGGTACATTGATTGATTATCTCATTAAGATGAAGTATGGAAGGGGGCATGATCCTTCTAAGAGGAATAAATGAGATGTTGAGGAAGAAATACAATGGATCCATTGATTTTCCTCAGACACTAAGTGGTGCTGTCACAGGGAAGCTGGAAAGTTGTCTGCAGTAATTTCAGGTTGCCTGGGAGTTGGGGACGACAGTGTAATATGGGTATTCCTAAGCAGGTGTTCCTCCCTTTGGGGAGGGCCTGTGACTACTAGCAATGCTTTCCAAAAAGTGGGTTATTATGGCTTATTTAGAACTTTTGCAGAATAGATGACTGTTGATTATACTCCAAAGGGGAAAAATGATATGATATTGGGGGGGAGGGGTGGGAAGTTTGGAATGTTCTAACAGGAGCAAAACACAGCATATTAAGAGCATGAAGGAAGGGAAAATGTACTAATTTTAAAAGAGAAGGAATAGGATGTGCCATTTCACTTTGACATTATCACTAATATTGACCATTGCCATCACCCAGAATTTTTTGGCTTCTCCATGTTGACTTTATATACATCTTTGTAGTCACTGTATATCTTGTGCTTTTGCTTTTGCTTTATTTACTCTAGGCAACTAAAAAAAACACACACACAATAAACCTGACAATATCTTTTTTAAAACTGGAAAAAAAGAGAAGGAATATGAAATGTAACTGATTACCAAAGGAATGTTTTGCAAAAAAAAAAAATCTGGGCACCTTTTTTACCTGATAACTTAAATTCTTCTCTTTTCATTCAGAAATTTCATTGTTGGAGAGCTCTAACATGGATAAGAATTTGTTAAGCCAAGAAAATATCAGTTGAATATTGCTAGATTTGAGATAATAGTCTTATTTGAGTCATTAATTATGAATAATAATAGTTTTTTTTTTACAATTTTCATTTATCTCCCTTTGGATGAACGTGGGCATATAAATGCATAAAGTTTTTCCTTTATGGAATAGTTCTAATAATTCATTATGCCTGCAAATCTAGCATTTAAAGGCATTTACATGCTTTTAATTAGTTAATGAATAAGTTAAACAATAAATATATGAGAAGTTAAAGGCTATTAAAAATATGTAGTAGGAGAAATACATGTAAAGTGGAATATGTACATAAATGTGGGCAGAAATATTAAAGCAATAATTATAAGCTTAGTAACCAACAAATTCAGACTCGTCAATACATGGATAGGAATTTTTTAAAATAATTGTAAGTAGCTATTATTTATAGCTTATATAGAAAAAAACCTGTAACTTCAACCAGGCAACAATCATACTATTTGTTTCTGTGTCCCTTTCTAAATGTTTTTTATTCTGTACAGTTTTTCTGGATTTTGTGCTAGTTATTTGTACAATTATACTCAGTGTGTTTTTTCTTTTTGGCTATATTTTCCCGTATTTCTTTGAGGTCTTCATCTGTCTCATTTCTTACACATAATAACAAATTGAGATCTGGGAAAGACCTTAATTTAGAAAAACCAAGGTCACTCACTGTGTCCTGGGGTCATCAACAGTTGTCTTGACTGTGGTCTTGCCACTAGACTTGGATGACACTGGAGGAGAGAATGAGGTTTACTTCTGCCTCACTTCAATCCTGTTCACATAGACGGCTGGAGAGAGCTAGCCAGAGAGAAAGTCACCAAAAGAGACAGAGACAGTCTGACAGAGATAGAGAGAGATAGAGACCAAGAGACTGGAAGGGAGGGAAAGGAAAGACTGAGAGATGACCAGGGCAATTCATCTTCCAAAAACAGATAACAGTGATTCCAAGTATTTCTTTTCTCTTTCTGCACTAGATGGGCATGGTTGGCATCACAGAAAATGTGAAAGGAGACAGCAAGAAGTTTGAGATTTGGTATAATGGTCGGGAGGAAGTGTACATCATTCAGGTGAGCCTCTGCCTTGCTAGGGGGACTCTCTCTGCCCACTGGATTCACTGCTTGTGACTGTTGGCGGCTTTTTGTCTTCTCTCAATCAAACTATCATTTATTAACATGGTGCCCAGCATGTAGTAAGCCTTTAATAAATGTTTGGGGACTGACTGACTACTCAAAAGGTCACCAAGGGGAGACTATAATCCCTGAACACACAAAATGGCTCTAGCTCCCAAGAGCAATGTCTATCATAGTTGATTGAGTCTGATGCCCTTAGAATTTTTCTCTGTGATTCTCTCTTTGCAGGCATCTTCAGTAGAATTGAAAAACCTCTGGGTTTCTGAGATCCGAAAAGTCTTGACAGGACAACTAGAAGCTTGCAGAGGTAAGGATTCTTTCCTTCCTCCTCTCCTCCATCACAGCAGATCCCCCCTCACCCTCTCCGTGTGGGACAAGAAGGGAGGGACCTCAGTGGCATCTAGTTCAACCCATACATGGAAAATAATTCCTCCCCAACATAGCCAAGGAATGGGGTCATCCAGCTTTTGCTTGAAGACTTCTGGTGAAGGGAATTCCATTACCTCCCATGGTAGCTACATCTGGGGCATAGTCTATGTCTATGTCCATAGTGTTCTATGCAGAATTCAAAATCTTTGGAAACAGCCCTCATCACAATTGCACAAAGTGCAACACTTCCCATCTCTCTGAATCCTTCCCCTACCTCCACCCAAGAAGCCTGGGAGGCAAGTGCTTCTGGGGGTGTTAGCCCTATTTTACAGAGCAGAACACCAGGCATTCCTGCCACGACTCAAACCTAGGCCTTCCAATTCCCAAGGCTCCTCCCTCAACACCAGGCTGAATCTTTGTGTCATTGATTTGTGGGTGCAAGGGTAAAAGTTGTGAAGAGATTGTCCCAGTGGGTGGACTGTGTTGAATTCACAGTTGTGAAAGAGGAACTGTATTTCTCTTCTGAGACCAGCATGTTGTCTCAGGAAGATAAGTTTCACTTTTTGTGAATAAGCGTGAAACTATATATAAAACAGAAAGAGACAAAAACCCAGAGACCAACTTGAAACCTGATAATTCAGTATCTGCCCAGTGGGAGAAAAGCAAGCGTTAGGCCCCATCTACCAGGCTCAGGTCCAGAGAGAAGGAAGGAAAAAATGAGATGGTTGTTTCCATTTTGTGCCAAGGTAATGAGAGGCAGCTAGCAAATCACTCTCAGTTTGAATTCCCATCTTGCTTTTAATATACCTCTGGGACATTTAAAGTTGTACATGAGTACCCTAAGGTCTTCCACCCTCTTCTCAGTGAGGCAGAGAAATCTCTGAACTCCAGTGGAAAGTAGCATTCAGGTTGTTGCATGGGATGGCCATGGTTGCTCTCCATGCTAGAGGTGTTACCAGTCCCATTTTGAATATGAAGAAACTAAAACAGAGGTCTGGGGACCTGCCAAGAGGGTCATATGACTAGACAGTGTTAGAGACATGGAATTCAAACTCAGGTCTCTCTTTACTCCAAGCATCATATATCTGAAAGGGACCTCAGAGGTGATCTAAGCCAACCTCTGCCTTGAGGCATGAATCCCCTTTAAAAGATCCCTGATGGTCATCTGAGATACACTTGTAGACCTCCAGTGATGGAGACCTTGCTGTGGCAACTCTCTCTTTGTGTACGAGTCCACTGATGAAGGTGGACAATGCCTGGGTTGTGAGGCCAGAGTCACAGGTTGAAGGTACAATTCCTTTTTCATAAAGAAGAAAATGATATTCTCCAGCTAGAGAATACAGCCTTAAACTCCAGCATCAGATCCCATGCCAGAATCAGGAGACCTCAGCTCTAATCTCAGCTCTGACACACCTTCTGTGACCTTTCTCACATCACTTCTCTGGGACTTAGTTTTCTCTTCTGTAAAATGAAAGCGTTGGACTAGAGGGCCTCTAGAGGCCCTTTCGTCTCCAGACATAGGATCTTAGGATCCTCCCTGTCTCCTACATGGACACTGATGATCAGGAGGTTTGGAGAATAAGAGCCTGTGACAAGTGGCTCATTCCCAGCCTGTTCCATCTCCACTACTACTGGAAAAATCGCTCCAAATATGCATCCTGCTGGAGGTGGGTCTTGGCCAACAGGAGAGTGTTGATCTGTCTTTGACTAAGTCTGCCTGCTGTCATGAAGGGGCCTGACAAAATAAGCTGATTGGGTAATTTGGCAGGAAGGTCATTATTTCTAGCAGGATCTTTTTTTTTTTTATTTTATTGATGGTCTTTTCTTTTCTTTACTGATACTCCTATCACCTTCTATGCCGCCCATGTTAGCACCATCTCTTGTAGCACAAAAAAAGTACATTTAGCAAAACAATTCAAACACATTCACCAATAGTGTATGCCTTGTACTGCATCTATAGTCCACCACCTCTTCTAGGTAGGTGTTCAAGATCAGTCTGCAAAAGTCACAATCAGTCATCATCGTAGCATTTATCAACATTTTAAGGCTTACAAAACACTTTACGAATATTATCTCATTTTATCCTTGCAAATTTGGGAGATTAGGTATCTGTGTCATTTTACAAATAAGGAAACTGAAGCAAACAGAGGTTAAGTGACTTACCCAGGGTCACACAAGTAGTAAGAGCCTGAGGCAATATTTGAACTCAGGTCTTCCTGACTAAATATATAGCACCTACTCCCATGTTGTTAGCTCTTTTTAATCACACTTAAATTATGTTCATCATATCATACCACTAACCCAACATCATAGGAGGTAGGCTTTGGGTTGTTTCCAGCACAGTTAGAATATCTTTGTACCAAATCATCTGTCCCCTCGTAACCAGTGGTTTGTAGCTTCAGGCTGGCCAGGATGTAGTACCTAGCCATGGAATGAGACAGTCAACCCATCTCTACTTAGAGATCTTGCTATAGGGATCCAACCCAGGGATTTGGTCCTGTTTGTTTCTTTCTCAGACCAAATCCAGTACTGCTCCAACTTCCTCTGCCTCTCATTTGACCTTCACAGACATTAACTACTGTGTAGGAAGTAGCCAGACTAACAGCCAGCCCCCAACCAAAGGGCTTAGCTGAGTTTCCCCAGAAAAACCCCATGAGGATATGGGTTGGGAGGTCAGGAGTGCAGTTCTAAAAATGAAATGGGAGATGCCAAACAGAGAAATCAACGCACCACATCCATGGAGGAAATCAGCTCAGGACATTTATTCTTATCCATCCATTTATTCAAATAAATATAACAATATCAAATAATATAACACAGTAAAAAATAATATGAGAGACAAGCCAATAGAAAAGAAAGAGAAACAAATGGCGAGTTCAGAATTCCATGAGAATTCTCGCTCATCTTCTCTGCTGTCCCTCCCCTTTGACTGGTGAGGAAACTAAGGTGCAGAGAAGTGTAGTGACGTGCCAGTGGTCACACAAAGAGTTAGTGACAGAGTCATAACTGGAATCTCAGGTCTCCTGTGTCATAGTCTGGGGTCCTGCTTCTTACACTTGTACCCCAACATGAAACCATTAAGAACACACCAAGCAGGAGTTTGTGCATAAAAATGAGGGATACTTAGGGGGAATGAGTTCAGAAGATGTGGAGATCACTGCAAGCTCACTGGGGAGACTGAAAAGATGAGTAAAGGGTCAGGGAAGCGTATCCAGGCAGTGGGATTAGCCCAAACAGAGATGGATGGATGGATGGATGAATGGATGGATGAATGGAAAGGTGTTTATTAAAGATACCCAGGAATGAAGTTCAGAGAGGACAGCCAATGGGGAATTATGAGATGGCTGCCCTGGGGACTTTCCTTAAATGAAAGATCTGAGAGGAGCTCTCTATTTTCCCCCTGCATCCTCCAAAAGGGCATGATGATTCCTTCAATACCTTGTCACCCCTAGATATCAGTGAATCAGTAAAATTAGGTAATTAACTTCTGAATGATTAAGGGTTTGGGTTTGTTTTACCTTTTTCTTTGAACAGAAGCAAGTCAGCTACACCAAAGAATCACAGAAAGTGTCTACCATGCACCTATGGACACATCCAGCTCCTCCAGGTAAGTCTCCTTTCAACCCCTACCCCACCCTGCTCCACCCCAGGAGACTTTGCTAGGTCTATTACTCTGCATTTGCACAGGAATCTTAATGAAGAGAAGCATCATGTCAGTCATCAATCAACAAGCATTTATTGAGCACCTACTATGTACCAGGCACTGTACTAGGCAGTAGGCACAAAAAAAAAGAAAATGGCCAATCCCTCTAGTGTCTTTGCCAAGAAAACCCCAAATTGGGTTACCTAGAGTGACCCAAGTGAAAAACAACTGAACAAGACATTAATATGAGGAATACAGGGATCCATCTGATGAGGCATTGTGAGGGAATTAAGAGATTCCTGGAGGCAGAGGTGGGGAGATGTGCCCACTGTCTGCCCTGGTCAGTCTACACACTGACAGGAAGGGAAGAAAAACTGGAAGAAAACCAAGATGCTGGTAACTCCAGAATCATTGTTATTAGAGAAATTGGAAGTGCATAGGTGCATGATACACTTAATAAAGCTGATCCTCTCGAGACTAGGCAGTAAAGCACCTGGAAAAGTGGGACCCCATTCCTCAAAAATCATAATTTACTTTAAGGTTTTAAAAGAGCTTAGCAGATATCATCTCACTTGATCCTCACAAGTCTGTGAGGTAGGCATGATCACCCTTCGACAGATGAGGAAACTGAGGCAGACAAAGGTTAAATGACCTGCCTAGGGCTACACAGCTAGTAAGTGTCAGAGGCCAGATTTGCCTTTTGTCTTCTGACTCCAAACTCAGTGTTATCTACTGCACCACCGGTTGCCAAGACTCAATGGAGACTCAAGATGCTTGAATGAGCATTATAAAAAGAATGGAGGGGAAATACTTATCTCAGTAATGAGATATATAAATGAAGACCTACCACACATTTGGACTTCTGGGGGGAAATTCCTGAGTACGAAATGAGCTGTACAAACATGCAGATCCTAAAAGACCTTCTGTACAGTGAAAATAGAATCCTTAACAGTAAGAAGATGACTGGAAAGGTGGCCATCTGACAAGGGCAGAAGAGTCACAAGTACTCTTTGGCCCACCAGGAATAGAGAAAAATCAGGGCAAAGAGAGCTCAAACCCCCATCACCCCCACCCCCACACACACCAGCCACTCACAGGGGAAAAAGCCCAAACCCTAGCCTTA
Organism: Potorous gilbertii; assembly: GCA_028658325.1. Lineage (NCBI taxonomy): Eukaryota > Metazoa > Chordata > Mammalia > Diprotodontia > Potoroidae > Potorous > Potorous gilbertii. Next base: position 513,549,515 of record CM053771.1, read on the forward strand.
TCATGGTCATCCTTCCTGAGACCTCAGCTGGCCAGCTCTGCTGAGTGTGGGAAGCGACTTTACTCTTTCTGTATTCTAAGCTTTGTCAGGTCCCAGGATCAGTGGAGGGGGAGTCTCCCTTCTCCTAGACCCCACTGTCCTCTCTGGAGACAGGCTCTTCTCTGTCCATGGTCTCTCAGCCATTCAGGAGTCACACTTCCCTACATATGCAAGCATCTCAGGGCTACCATCACATAGGGATTACCAAGCTCACCTGGCCAGGATGCTGTGACTTGCTAACTTAAAATATGGCCTGGAATGACTGAGCAGGTCTGATGGGCTCCCCCAGTGGATAAGGTGACAGTAACCAGTCTGATGCCCAGACCACAGTGCCAAAGCAGGAAAATTCCTAACAGTGCAAACAGGGTTAATTGCAAAACTTGAAGATGTGGGGATATTAACCTGAGGAAGAGGAGACTTGGGGTGAGGAGTCAGGAGAAAACATGATAACTATGGACCAAGTATGTGAAGGACTGTCAGATGGAACAGGAATTAGATTTGTTCTTTGGGGCCCCAAAAGGCAGAACCAGGAACAAAAAGTCACAAAAAGACAGATTTAGGTTTTTATTGTGGAATTGTTTCAGTTGTGTCTGACTCTTGGTGACCCCATTTGGAGTTTTCTTGGCAAAGATACTGGAGTGGTTTGCCATTTCCTTCTCTAGCTCATCTTACATATGAAGAATCTGAGGCAAACAGGGTTAAGTAATTGTCCAGGCCAGATTTAAACTCAGATCTTCCTGATGCCAGGTCCAGAGCTCTATCCACTGTACCACCCAGCTGTGGATGTAGAAGAAAGCTTGTTCCATAGTAGAACAGGCTCCCTGGGAAGGTGGTGGAAGGTCTTCTTTCACTGGAGGATTTCAAGTTAGACCTCTTGTCCAGGATATAGTCAAGGGGATTTGAGGTTAGGTCTTCAAGCTCCTTCCCTTTCCTCATCTGTATAATGAGCATAGCCAAACTTGCATGACCATGAACCAATGGGAGATCAAACATTTGAAGGACAATGAAGATGTCAAGAAACCAAAGGCGAAGGCATCATGATGAGAGTTGGTGGCTGTCACCACAGACTCCTGTCCTGGACTGGGTTCCAGGCACAGCTGGTCTTAAAACTTAATCATCAACCCTTCCTGCCAATTTCCAACACACTCCAGTGCCGTAAAACCAAGAAATTGCAAGGGAAACTATGGAAACTGGCAGAACCAGGCAAGAAAGGAGATGCTTCTCATTGCCATTGAGTTCATAGTGGGAACATAGTGGATCTGTATCCAGCCCAACTCAAACCCCATCTCCATTTTGCAGGTAAAGAAAAGGAGACCCAGGGAATTCCAAGGTCACTCAGACAGAAAGTAGCAGAGACTGAATTTTATCTGAAGGGGTGAGGAAGGAAAGGTGACATCTTCTAGGTTTAGGGCTGTCTTGACAAAAGAAGAAATATGTCCCCTTGTACTTTTTAAGGCAAGGGACATGAAAAGCTTTGCTTACTCATGAGAGCAAGGCCTAGAATTGAGGGCTTGTGGTGTTTCCACAAACTCTAAGAGCTTCTTCTTTGTTTAGACCGCTGTACCCAGAATTCCCAAACCCCACAGTGGGGTAGGAGGAAGATGGCTAGGATAGGGAAGGAAGGAAGGAAGGAAGGAGGGAAGGAGGAATATGGCTAATATAGAAATGTGTTTTCATGACCTCACATGTATAAACAGTATCACATTGCTTGCCTTCTCAATGAGAGGAGGAAGGGTGAGAGGGAGGGAGAGAATTTGGAATTTAAAATTTTTTTAATGAATGTTAAATTTTTTCAAAAGTAATTGGGAAATATTTAACAAAATAATAAAAATATTTTTAAAATGAGGAAGAGGAGGGAAAGGAAGAAAAATAGGAAAGAAGGAGGGAAGGAAGGAAAATAAAAAAGAGATATTGAAACTTTTTTTTAAAATGTATAGTTGATAACAGAAGAAAGATCAGAAGGAAATACAATGTGAACAGCTTTGAATATTATGTGTTGAACTTCCTATTCACTTAAAAAGAAAAACAATCTTCACATAATAGAAACTTGTTTTGTGTCCAAACCTATTTTTTCATCTTACTGTGTGTATAGAAATATTCATTTTGGTGTTTTGTTAATGTCATTAAAGGAGTAATTTTTTTTAAAAATTTAAGTCCACTATAATGGAAAGAACACTGAACTGATGATCTAGGTGACCTATACTCTAGTTTGGCTTCTGCTAATTAGCTGTGTGTCCTTGGGCACCTCTGGAATGAGGGATCTGAGAGCTCTCAAGTCCAGTAATTTCTCTGTCCAAATGTTGACCAGTGCAAAGCAATGGAGATAAACAATGATGTGCGTCAGGGAGTTGGTGTAGCCAAATCACTGAGTTCGTGAAGGGAGGTACAGAAGGATAGAAGAGGGCCATATTGTGAGGAGCTTTAAATGCCCCAAACTTACTGATGATGGAAGGAGAGTGTCCTTGAGATCCATAGAGAGTGACCACCAGGATCTGGATTGGGTGATCAGTTTGGGCATTGTAGACCTAAAAGGAAGAGATGCTACTGCGTATTAGAGAGAGAGTTGGAAAGTGGTGATGGAAACTGAGGGTTCTGACTCCTCCATCATGGCCAAAGAGTCTTAAAATGGGTGATGAGAGAAGCAGTGTCCTCAGGAGGGGCAAGTTCTCATTGCTGGAAGATGGAGGGTTTAAGAAAGGAAGAGGCCTGGGATCGGAGGTATCAAACTCTCAGCTGCCTGCAGCTGGTTTAAGATGAAAGGAAGTTTGTTCATTACAGAGCCAGCATTCCAGAGGGCACAGATGAAGGGGTGGACAGATCTGGAGTAAGACATTTCAAGGGGTGGGGATATTGGAGAGCAGATCCTTGTTCAAATCCAGCCTGATGACCTCCGGGCTTCCTTCCAACTCTGGGGTTCTAGGATAGTCTGTAACCTGGGTTCCCAACTTCAAGGTCAGCATTTTTCCCAGTCCCTCAAACTTTTCCTCCACTACCTGATAGCCTCAGGGATGTTGAGTTATAGGGTACTACAAGCACCTCCCCTACAAGTACCTTCAGAAAGAATGGAGAGGTGAGTCTGGAATCCCCCCCACCCAGGACACTTGAGACCTTGCTGGGATGCTGGGCTTCATGGGAGAGGAAAATAAAGGCCACACAGAAAGATCAAAGCTCCATCCATCAACAAGCATCTAGTAAGCTCTGATTTATGTGCTGGGTATTGTGCTAAGCAAAGACGAGAAAAAACAAAACCAGCCCCTACCCTTAGGAATCTTACATTATAACTGGGGAGACATGTATAAAATATGTACATGTGAAATAAACACAGCAACAACAAAGCCTTAGAAGGACAGGACCTGTGTGCATGTGTGTGCATGCCTCTGTGTGCATGTGTGTGTATGTGTGTATGTGTGTGTGTAGGTATGTGTAGGTGGGGGGGGACACTTGAGCTGTCCTACAGGACAGCAGGAATCCTACAAGACAGAAGTGAGGAGGGAGAGCATTCTAGACAGTATGTATGAAACAAAGGATAATTAAAGTAAACTTAAAATGTCATGACTTCCTCCTCATCAACTGACTGATCTCAGAGGTGGGTATTTCCTCCTTTTTTTCGCTTTTTAGAATCATCTAAAATCTGATGCAGTCTGGACTTCCCCATTCTTTTGATGCACCAAGATGCTGGCCTTCCTTCCAGGTGTCTTGGTCATTTCTGTGGTAGGGTATCTTTGGCTTTCCTGTTGAAGACACCAGCTGAGTAGCTTCCACATTACCCCATGCCACCTAAGCCTTGGATTCCATCTTAGTCATCAGAAGGAGAGGATTCCCCATTGGTGAAATTCTACAAGGTGTCTTGCCCATAGGCCAGGGGAGTAGAAGACCAGGAGGTGTGAGGGGATCTCAGGCCCAGGGCCTTCCCACTCCTTGTTACCAATGCCCAGCATCTAGACATTGTGTCATCTAGACATAAGGGGACAAAGAACCAGCCGCAGCCCCCAACATGCCACAGCTAGCTCTGACTTAGCAGTTTAGAACATGGCAGTTTTCTGGACTCATGGCACATGGCAGTCCCTGAGCCACACAATGTGTCCCTCAGCTGTCCATAGTTACATCGTCTTTGGCTATTATTTCCTTTTCCTTTATTACTCACTATAAATGGTGTGATTATTGAGGCTTCAGCTCAGTCATAAGTTTGTGTTTCCCTTCACCACATATGTGGTTTCAATGACTTTGGAAAGAAACCCTCCCTGGACCCAGTGCTGCATCTAGGGTGGGGTGGTAGGGGATTTTCCTAGTCCAGAAATGTTTACAGGATGATAATGACAGCTACATTCCAGGGTACGCTTCTTCCCTTACCCAGGCTATCATCACAGCAGTAGCAGCAGTGGCCTCATCTCAGGGTGTCCTTCCTCCCCTTTCAGCAGCTTAGGAACTTGCTGGTGCCCTTCCCACCTCCTCTTAGTGGCAGCCACATCCCAGATGAATCTCCTTCCTCTTCTCAACACTGGGCCCAGGTACAAAAATCACTCATTACAGCTCTGCCTCAGTCCCACCCCACTCCCCACCTACATAACCAGCTCTCTCTATCCATACTACATATATGGCCTATAGGAAGATGAAATATCTTCTCTGGAAGCTGCCTTTACCATTCCACACCAGGTGTTTAACCCTGGCCTAGGAATCAGGGTGCTTAAGGTCAGCTCTTGGCTCTGTCATTGACCAGCTAAGTGACCTTGGACGGGGTATTGTCTAGGTCTTAGTGTCATGAACTGTATCATGGGTGGTTTGACTTAGATGTCCCCTAAGTCCTTTCCAGCTGTCACTAAGTTTCCATTCTGGAGATCACTTCCATGTTGTAATAAACTGACCCCCCCCTCCCCCATAGCTGTCTTTGCAGATCAGACTATCTGCCACCTCTCCAATCTGACGCTCTGGGGCACTCTCCTGAAACCACAACAAAACCATGCTGACCTGATTCTCCTTGATTTTCCCTCATTTCTATAAGAGAGAGGGCAGGCAACACTGCATGTCTCAGAGGCCTCAAGGGTGGTGCTTGGCCACTCTCCACCATTTCTTCCCTCCTCTTTTTCCCCCATTTTTTGCCCCCTCTCCTCCTTTTTATCTTACTCTCACTCCTTTCCCCTACTGCTTTGTTCATTTTCTCCTAAGAACACCTTCAGCTTATCAGTGGCTCCCTCACACGCGGCCTGGCTCTTCTTGAAGTTAAAGAGATTGCAGGTCCCTGCTTTGAAATATGCTATTCCTTCTTCTCTAGACTAAAGAAACTTTTATTTACTATTTAATGCTGTAAAAGCATGTATAGACCTTAGATAAGGCTACCATGACTTCTGTCCTTGGGCCGAGAAAGATCCAAGCAGCCCTCCGGGTGACAGTTCTATAGCCCTGAGAGTAATTCCCCCGTCACTGTCATTTGATTAGAAGTTCTGTGGGCTAAAGGATTAGAGGAGCTGGGCAGCACAAAGCAGGATTCCCAAAGGGAACATGCTCACAGACGGCCATGCTCAGAAGTCCACCGAGTCCTCAAACATGATCTCTGGGTAGTATTCGCCTAAAAACCTAGAGCACCCCTTTACTGCCTGTGTCTTGTCTTTCTTCCCCTTCCACCCTTTCATTTGTAATTGGACTTAGTAAAATAAATCAATCAACTGAATTTGTGTCCTGAGGCCCTGCTCTCCAGGTTGGGGGCTTCTTCTCTGGGCCCACTATTTTAGGAAGAATCCTGGGTATGCTTCACCTCACCCACACTTGGACTCTCTCTCCAGACTTCTCCTTCTGGCCTGCCACTTGGTGCAGGTCCCATTCCCCTTTACAGATCTCTGACATGTTGTGTTCCCCTATTAGAATATAAGCTTCTTCAGGATAGGTGAAGACTTGTATTTGGATCCCCAGTGCTTAGCACATTAAGCACTTGCCAACATAGAAAGGTCTAAAAAAAATAAGTTCTATCTATCTGTCTGTCTATCCATCCATCCATTCATCTGTCTGTCTGTCTATCCATCTATCTGTCTGTCAGTCTGTCCAGCCATCTATTTGTCTATCCATCTGTCCATCCCTCTGTCCATCTGTCTTTCTCTATCATCTATCCATCTACCTATAATCCATCTATCACCTCTCTGAAATTCACCCATCTATTTCTTTCTTTCTATAATCTATCTCTAGCACCTGTCTACCTCTCTATTATCTTTCTCTATCACCTATTATTCATCTATGTCTACCATCTATCATTTCTCTATTTCTCTGTCTTGATTGGTTGTTGTCCTTTGTCTTCAAAGAGGAACAAAATGACATCACCATAATAAAGTGAAATTTCAGTGTGTTTGGCTGTGGCTGATCAGACCAATATGAGCTCAAAATGCTTTACCACAGGTTGGGCACAGATAGTTCATGTGAATATTTGGGGTGGATATCCCAGATTTGTGCATCCTACATTTACTTTGTGCTGTCTCAATTCTGCTTTGCTCATAGAGCACAGCACCCTTTCTGATGTGGGCAGACCATGCTGAGCTGTCCTGTGCCAGTGTCTCCCATGTTGCACAGTCCAATCTAAAGTTCTTGAGAGAGACTTTGAAAGTGTCACTGTATCACTTCTTCTGACCACCATGTGATCACCTGCCCCATGAGAGTTCTCTATAAAAGTCTTTTTGGCAACTGTACATTTTGCATTCGAACAACGTGGCCCGCCCATCGGAGTTGCGCTCTCCGAAGCATAGTTTGAATACTTGGCAGTTCAGCTCAAGCAAGGACTTCAGTGTCGGGTAACTTATCCTGCCAGATGATCCTCAGAATCTTCCTAAGACAATTCAAATGGAAGTAATTCAGTTTCCTGGCATGGCAGTACTAGACTGTCCATGTTTCACAAGCATATAACAATAAGGTCAGCACAATGGCTCTGTAGACCTTCAATTTGGTAGTTACTCTAATACCTAGTCTCTCCCAAACTTTTCTTCAGAGCCTCTCAAACATTGAGCTAGCTCTGGCAATGCATGCATCAACCTCATTGCCAATGTGTACATCCCTGGAAAGTACACTATCAAGGTAAGTGAACTTATCCACAGCTTTCAAAACTTCTCCATTTGTTGTAACTGATGGTTCCACATATGGATGGTGTGGTGGTGGCTGATGGAGCACCTGTGTTTTTTTGGTGTTAATTATTAGGCCAAATTTAGCACAAGCAACAGAGAATTGATCCATACTTTGTTGCATCTCAGCTTCAGAGGCTGCAAACAGAAAATCATGCACGAACACTCCCTCCACTTTGGTCTTGGCTTGTAACCTTTTCAAATTGAAGAACCTACCATCAGTATGGTAGTTGACCTTGATGCCGTATTCATCCTTATTGAAAGCATTTGTCAACATGGCTGAAAACATCATG
>CM053771.1:513557440-513606543 GCA_028658325.1 Potorous gilbertii
CTTTTCAAATTGAAGAACCTACCATCAGTATGGTAGTTGACCTTGATGCCGTATTCATCCTTATTGAAAGCATTTGTCAACATGGCTGAAAACATCATGCTAAAAAGCATGGGAGCAAGCACACATCCCTGTTTCACTCCACTGGTGACTGGGAAGACACAAGAGTATTGTCCATTATCCAGAACCCAGGCAAACATGCCATCATGAAATTGACAAACAATATTGATGAACTTCTCCGGGCAACCAAATTTTGACATAATTTTCCATAAGCTCTCATGACTAACAGTGTCAAAGGCCTTGATCAGATCTACAAACATTGTGAACACACCTCTGTTCTGCATCTGGCATTTCTCCTGGAGTGGTTGAGCAGCAAATACCATATTGACTGTTCCTTGGCCCTTTCTGAAGCCACACTGGCTCTCAGGTATATGCCCATCTTCCAGGTGAAGGATCAGTCTATTAAGGAGGACCCTAGCAAGAATTTTGCCAGCAATGACTAAGAGAGAGAGATCCCTCTGTGATTGTCACAGGACAATCTATTCCCTTTACCATTATAGAGATGGACAATGGAGTCATCTTTGAACTCCTGGGATAACCTCTTCTTGCCATATAACCTGCAAAATTTCAGTCAACTTTTGTATGACAATGGTCCCCCTACCTTGTAAATCTCAGTCAGAATAGAATCAGCACCAGGTGTTTTGCCACATGAAAGGAGGCTAATAACTCTCAAAACTTCTTCAGTTGGAAAAAGGAGGTACTGACTTCAAGCTGAGGTAAAAGGTCAATGACCTCAGCATTGATTGATGATGGTCTGTTGAGAACACTATGAAAATGATCATGTCCTTATCACTAATCAGTGTGACTCCATCAGCTCTGAGTAGTTGTGATGCACCATAGGTTTTTGGTCCATAAATAGCTTTCAGGGAATCATTGCTTTGCATTGTTACCGTCAGCATAAAACTGAATTTCATCTGCCTTCTTACTGAGTCAGGAATCCTGCATCTCTCAAAGCTTTGCTTGTACTTTGATTTTGATGGAATTAAATTCTGCCTTCTTAAAGGTGGATGAACTATCCTGCTGGTAAATCCTGTGGAGTTTTCATTTTTCATTTAGCAACTTCTGAATTTCCCCATCATTTTCATCAAACTAGTCTTGGTGTTTGTGAGTGTTCTGGTCCAGATGAGTAAATGCTGTGCTGTACACCAAATATGTGAAAGCTATCCATTCCTTTTCTGCTCCACTGTTGCCAACTGTGTGTTGGCTCAACTTTCCCTCCAAGTCAGCAACAAATTGTTCACACTCAGAGAAGTGCTCTAATTTGTGGACATTAATTCTTCTGGTAGTCATTTTGCCTTGGGGGTGGCATGTTTGGTGAATGCAAATATTTAGCTTGAAAAGGATAAGTCTACGATCAGTCCAGCACTCTGCGCCACACATTGCCTTTGTCACGCTCACATCTTATCTATCTCTTCTTGTTACAATCACATAATCTACTAGATGTCAATGTTTCTCTACCTACCATCTATTTCTTTACCATCTCTATGAATCTTCCCACATATCTATGTGTCTATCATCTATCTATTTATCTTTCTATATCATCTATCTATTGATTATCTATCAGTTATCTATTCCTCTTTCATCTCTATGTATCTATCTATATATCTATGTATCTATCACTTATCTATCACCACAACTATCATTGTCTCTGTGTAACTTCTGAGCACTTTAGTTCCCTAGGGTGGTGTTATAGAACAGGTTGATTTTGAAGTCCAAGACCTTGGGTAATAACACCAGCTTTACAGTTTGTGAGTATGTAAACTTCACCTCCCTCATCCTCAGCTTTCTCATCTTTAAAATAAAATGGTTCAAGAAGACACCCTCTCAGTTCCTTCCAGTTGTACCATGATTCCTGTGAGTCACCTGGCACAATATCCTCTGGTTCTTCCTGACTCACACTTCTGGGGTATGGGCTTGAGCAATAATTTCACTATGACTTTCTTAACCTGTCTGAGATCTATAAGTCAGGGTTATCTTTGTCTTTTATTTTTGCCTGAGCATTTCACACCACTGCCTACTAGCCCACCACAACCATCCCACCCAACCTTCCACTGTCTAAAGGGAGGACCAGACATAGCAGCAGACTAGAGGCATCCCTGACCTATGTCTAATTCAGCATCCTCTGCTCCACCCTTAGGAAACTAGGAATTTACTATTCATTCATCACCCTTTACTACCCGTCTGGCTTCTCCCATTTCTCTACTGGTGTAATAATCAATAATTGGAACAAAGTACACCCAATACCAACCTCCCCTTCTCTCATCCTCCTAAAATCTACCCCACCCATATCCCATTCCAGCTCCACTCACCCCTTCTCTGTTCTTCAGAATTTCCGTTCCGTGATAAACTCTCCTTGATACTAAATCTTTCTCTCACATTCCCCCCATTTAAAAATTCTGAAATTTAAGAAAACTCTGAGACCTGACTTCATTCCCTCTATACTGGATCAGCATCTGTAGTCATTCTCTCTAGCACTGTCTGTACCTTTTCTTACACCCCTAAAGGAGGTCCTAAAGAAGAAGTCAGACACTACTTATTTCCCACTTCCAGACTGTCTTTACCACCATCACTCAGTATCTCCTCCACCTTTGAAATCTATGCCATCAAAATTTTCCACTTAGGCAAAATGCCTTCCACATCCAAAGAAAGAACTATGGAATTTGATCACAGAATGAAGTAGACCATTTTCTCTTGTATTATGTTTTGTATTATGATTTCTCCCATTCATTTTAATTCTTCTATGCAACATGACTAAGGTGAAAATATATTTAATAGGAACGTACATGTAAAACTTATATAAGATTGTATGCTGTCTTAGGGAGGGAGGGGAGAAATAGGGGAAGGGAAGGGAAAAAAAATCTAAGATATATGGAAGTGATTGTAGAACACTGAAAACAAAATAATTTAATTTTAAAAAAGAGAGAAAAAAAATTTTCCACCCAATCCACATCGTGGCAGCTTTTATATACTGACCCTCAGATCATTCTCCATCCTTTTACAAGATGCTCTGCATTGGATTCACCACCTTCTCCTCAACTTCGACTTTTATAATGGGAAACTTCAGTGTTCACACTGATGCTTCCTCAAACTCCCCAGCATACCAATTCCTCAGTTCCCTTGAACCTCAAATGCTACTATTCTTGTCAAATCTCAACTCTGGATTTCTCCCACCACCTACTTCCTCTGCTGCTATTCCTGAGTTGCCAAATGTCTTTGGAGGAAATTACTTAATAGTGCTAAGTGAGAATGCTACAAATTCATGTTATCCAGGTTCATCTGGACCCTCACTGCAGCAAGGGAGTCCTTTTATTCCTCCCTAATTGAATCCCTATGCTATTCCCCACAGAAGCTATTCCAAACCTTTTCTTTTCCCCTACTTCCTGTAATTCCCACTCTCCCCTCTCTCAGTTAAGGACCTTGAACCTTCTTTTATTGAGAGAAAAACAAAGTCATACCATATGGAATCCCTCTTCCATTTTCTTCATCTCAAAACCAGTTTATGTCACCTCCTTTCTCTTTCCTTTCGCCTTCCTCCCAGTCTCTGACAAAGAGGTGGCCTTTTTCCATACCAAGGGTAACACCTCTACACGTATGTTTGATCCCATTCCCTCCCATTTTCTTTAGCAGAAGGCAAATTTAATTATTCTCTTGCTCTCAAATCTTTGACCTGTCCCTGTAAACTGATTACCTAAGTATCTCCCATTCTTAGAAAGATCTCCACTACATCCTACTGTTTCCTCAAGGTATTATCCTATATTTTCTCCTTTCTCAGCCAAACTTCCTGAAAAAACTGTCTGTATTGTTTGTTTGTTCTTCTCTGATTCACTACTGAACCCTTTGCAGCCTGACTTCCTAACTCATCATCCAATAGAAACCATTTCTCCAAAGTTGCCAAAGACCTCAATTGCTAAAGCTGGTGATCTTTTCTCAGTCCTCCTCCTTTTCTACTTCTCTGCTATACTTCACACTCTTGATCATCCTCTCCTCCTGGAGGGTCTCTCCTCTCTGAATTCTCATGATACTAATCTCTCCTCGTTCTCCTCCTTCCTGTCTGACTACTTCTCCATCTCCTTTGCTGAAATGTTCTCCAGATCATGACTGCCACCCCTCGGCTGTGAGTGTTCCCCCTTCTACCCCATTTTGGTAAACTTATCAACTCCCACAGGTTTAACTATCATCTCTATGCATATGAATCCCATACTTATATATCCAGCCCTGTGTCTCTCTGGACCTTCAATCCCACAACACAAGTTGTGTCCATTTCAGATTGAACGTACTGGTGACATCTTAAGCTCAACATGTCCAAAACTAGACTCATTATCTTTCCCCCAATGCTTCCCTTTTCCAAATGTTTACATTTTTGTTGAAGACATCACCGTATATATAATCTTGGCATGTGCCTGACTCAATTCTCCTCTCCCCATATATTTTATCCAGACCTTCCCACTTCTTATATGTGACCCTTTCTCTGCCTCCATACAGTTACCACTTTAGTTTATTGATTATTTGAAATAGCCTCTTTGAAATCTGCCCTCCACAAAGCTGCCAAAGGGATGATAGCTAACATTTACACAGCCCCTACTATGTACCAGGCATTATGTTAAGCATTCTTTCTACATCACACTGCCCTTCTACAGTTACTGATACAATTGGCATCTGGCTTTTTTGTCTCTGATATTGAGAATTTCAACTGTCCACATCCTGAGCTGAAAGGAAACAGAGAACTGCCATTTCCCCAAGTGGGTGTTCTCCAGTTGGGCAGTTCTGGGTGTGTTTGCTTAAATATCTCTTAGATTTAGAGGTAAACCCTATTCAGGTTGTTGTTGGGTGTTTCCGGGTGCCTGCTTTGGGATAGTCTAAATCTGACTAATCTCCAAACATTTCTTGATCAGGATACTAATTTAGGTCATGGAGAGCCTTTGGCCTCTGGTGGAGCAAGGAATCTGTAAGACTCTCCCAAAAAGTTCCATGTTGGAGTTGAGGAGGGGAGTATCCCACCATTCTGAGTTAATCCTAAAAACCTCAAGGCTAACCTAGGCTTCCCCTGCCCATTCCAAGTAGGACAGGGACACCTTGGCTTCAAACTACCTCTTCCAGGTTGAAATCTTGTCCAAGAAGCATCCACTTTGTACCCAGTCCTTTTGCTACCACAAAAAAGGTGCTGTTGTGAATATTTTGATTTGTATGGGTAATTAGGTGGCACGGTGAATAGAGTCCTGGGGTCAGGAAGGTCTGAGTCCATTCTAACCTCAGACACTTTCTGGCTATGTGACTCGGGGCAAGTCACTTAACCCCCATTTGCCTCAGTTTCCCCTTCTGTAAAAATGGGGATAATTAACAGCACTTACCTCCCAGGGCTGTTGTGAGGATCAAATGAATTAAAAATTGTAAAGCATTTATCATAGTGCCCAGAATATAGTAGGTGGTATATAAATGTTAGTGATGATGATGATGTCATGATGATGACACCTGGTCTTTGGCCTCCTTTGGGTATATGTCCAGCAGTAGAGCACTACTCGATCAAAGGGCATGGTTTTCCAAAATAGTTGGATCAACACACAGCTCCCTGAACAGTGCATTACTCCTGCCCTTCCAACACTGACTTTTTTGTCATCTTTGAGCATAATCATTTTCCATTGCATTCTTATCCCACAACACATCTGGCCATTCCTCAATCAATAGGCCTTTACTTTGTTTCCAGTTTTTTGCTACAATGGAAAGTGCTGCTATGAATGTTCTGTTGGCTCTAGGCCTTTCTGTCTTTGATTGTTTCCTGGGATGTGACTTATTGTGGAATCACTGGGTCAAAGAATATAAATAATATAATTCTAAATGTTTTCCCCAAAAGAGTTGGATCAATTCATGCTCCCACCAACTATGGAGTCTGCCTGTCTGTCCACAGCCCTGCCAACATTACTTCCTTCTGTCTTTTATCATCCTTGCCAAATTGGCAGCCTAAGTAGTTTTGGGGGGGTCTCTTATCAGTGACCTAAAGAGTGTTTTCATGTCATATTTCTTATTTTTTTTACACTTAATAGTATTTTATTTTTTCCAATTACATATAAAAAAAGTTTTCAACTTTTACTTTTCATAAAATTTTGAGTTCCAAATATTTTTCTCCCTCCCTCCCTTCCCACCCCCTTCCCCAAGATGGCAAGCAATCCAATATAGGTTGTACATGTACAATCATATTAAATGCATTTCCATATTAGTGATTTTGTGAAAGAAGTCTATTTCTTATTTTTTAAATTATTTTTCATGTCCTTTGACTTCATGATCTTTCCATTACATTATGGGTCCACTTCCTAACCCCATCAAAGGGCAATTAATTTAGTGTTTATTCTCCTAACATTTTAAATCCCTCCCCTAAAAGTTTCTCTCTCTGATTTATTCCAAACTATTCATAGCATAGCGTAGAGGCAGCTAAGTGACCTAGTCAGAAAGAGCTGAGTTCAAGTTGAGCCTTAGATAGCTGTGTGACCCTGGGCAGGTCACTTCTCTTCTGTCTGCCTCAATTTCCTCATCTATAATGTGGGGACTATAATAGCACCTACCCCCCATGAGATATATAGAGTGCTTTGCACGCAAGCCTTAAAATGCTACGTAAATGATAGCTATCATTATTTTTGTTCACCACAGGCTGAATAAACTCCATTTTATTTCAGAAAGGGTAAAATTGGGAGTGGGGAGATGGATTCTCACTCTTGCCACTTGTTTGGGGCATCTGTGATGTTTGCAAATGTTATGTTTGAGCCAGACCAGCCTCTTCCTATACATGACCTGCTGTCTTCCATCACCATGCCCAACCTCTCAATCATGCGTGAAACACCTTCCCTTGCTCATGTCTTGTCTTTTAGAACTCCCTCCTATATTCATGCCAAGTACCAATTCCTACAGCTTCCCATCCCCCATTGCTAATGCTATCCCACCCCAAATAATTTGTATTTATTTATTTTCTGCATATATTTGGGCAAAGGGATGTGATGAGAGGATCTCCAGATCCACTGAGACCCCCAATCAACTAGATGAAATTCCAGGGTATCAGACTTTGTCATTTGTGAGGTTCTCAGCCCCCTACTCCCCCCAAAGTCCTTTCAGATGACTCCATTTGTAAGAGGCAACAGAGATAATAAGATATAAAGGTATGCCTCTTTCAGACTTAAGGCAGTTGTGTTTGTCATCTGTAAGGGGAGAAGGCAAAAAGCCCTTTCTGACTTCAATGACCCCAAACCAGCAATCCCAGTGGTAATTTTTCTAACAGCCTCATAATTTCATAAAGTGGATTGGACCACAGTTATATTTGTTTATCTACATACATGTCTTAACCTCTCTCAGGCAAAGAACTATAATTTTTTTTTTGTACTCCCAATGACTGGTACAGCTTAAGTAGGTAATGTCCTTATTGAATTGAATTAAGACAACATGGGACCATGAAAAATGGCCTTAAACTGGAGTCAGGAGAATCTAGTTTTAAATCCTGGATCTGGTACTTCCTAGCTTTATAACCTTGGGCAAGTCACTTCACTTAACCACTCTGTGCCTCAGTTTCCTCATATATAAAGTGTAAATCTGCAGAAAAACAAAAACAAAAACAAAACTTCAATGGCCTCTGAGGTCCTTTCTCTGCTCCAAAACTTTGATCCTATGAATTGAATTGAATTGAATGGCCTGGCTTTTTAGATGGGACACTCTTTTGTGAATACTGTGTAAAGATCCAAGGGTACACATGCATGAGTCATTCCTATTTTCTCCCGTTGACTTCTATTTTTTTTCTCTGCAGGTACAGCAGAAAATCAGCAAGCATTTATGAAACCAAACCTGAGTCATTGGGACTAGAAACTTCTACCAGCAGGAACCAAAACCCCAGTCCCAACAGCACTAGGCAGAAGCGAGGTAAGGGGTCCATCAGGGAAGGACCCAAGGTTAGGGCCCCTTCTACTTCTGACCCCCCACCAGTGAATGGCACCAGTGTGGGGGACCCCTAATCCTGAGTTCTGGGCCCACCATTAAACTGGGTGGAGAAATAGCTGGAAAAGTTATCAGAGTTGTTGCCATCCATGAACCAAAATGGATTTATTTCCAACTGCTTGTTCAGGTTGAATTAGGTAAGGGTAATACTAGATCTTAAGCTGACTCATATTGAAATGGCCTTCTCTCAAGGGAAGATAGTATGGTCCAGGCACAGTTGTCCTGGAGATGGCTCTCACTGGCTAGGTTCAAATCAATTGTTAAGTTTAATTGAGAAACACTACAAATTAGGGCTCTATTTACTATTTTGTCAGTTGTCTAGAAAATATTAATAATGCAGATTAAACTTAAAAGTGTGTTGTGGATAATGTTTTTTTCCTGGGAAGTCAAAATAATTCTTTAATAAAATTATTTAGTAAGTTTAATACTTTCACCAATATATCTGTCCTTTGGGGAGGAAAATGGCATTCTGGTTCCACTTATACTCAGGATTTGTTGGATTTCCTCTTCCCAGACTGTAGGACAAGGGTGGGGAACCTGCAGCCTCCAGGCCCCATATGGCCCTCTAGGTCCTTGAGTGAGACCCTGATTAAATCCAAAGGGCCACATTTGAGGACCCAGGTTCCTCACCCCTGCTCTGGGAGGTGATTCAATAGAGAAAGAATGGAAAATCAGATACCCTGGGATGGAATCCAGCCTTCTTAATACTTATTCCCTTTTGACCTTGGGCAATTTACCCTCTACTCTGGGCCTCAGTTTCCCCAACTGTAAAACAAAGGGACTGGAGTCTAGGATTGCGAATGTAAAGCTTAGAAGAGGATGTAACCTAGGTCATCTTGTGCAGCCTTCTGTCACAGAGGAGAGAGCAGAAACCCAAGATGTCAAATGACTTGCCCAAGATCATGCAGGACTGACAGATTGCATTAAAATGGCAGAATCCAGATCTGAGCCCAACTTTTCTCCTGCCAAATTTGGCATTCTTTCCATTACACTCCAGCCAGGCTGGATCATCTGTGAGAGCCTTTTCAACTAAACATGTGTGATACTGCCCTGTCACTAATTAGCCGCTTGACTTGGTGCAATGGGATAAGCATTGTATTGGGAGCTGAAGGTCCTGGTTTCAAATCTTGACTCTGCTATTTCCCACCTATGTAACCTTGTTCAACAATAATAATGGCAAGAATTATGTTAATAATAGCACTTGTATAATGCTATAAAGTTTACAAAACATGTGTGGTATGGTAACTTTTGATAGTCACTTGACTTCTCTGTGCCTCAGTTTCCCCATCTGTAAAGTGGGAGATTGGGCTCTGAGCTTCCTCCCAGGCCTACACCTATAGATAGATACGTGTGATCTTAAGTTTCCCAACCTGTAGATTATGGATAGTGCCTCCCTATGACATTCATAAAATGACTTTGAAGATAAAAAATGAGAATACTTAGAGGCCATCTAGTCTAGCCCTCTCATTTTACAGATGAGGAAACTGAGGCACAGAGACGTGAGGTTTACAGAGAATCACATATCCTGAGCTGGAAGGGACCTCAAAGGTCATTTAAGAAAACTGTCTAACTTGACAGATGGGGCAACTAAAGCTCAGAGATTCCAAGCCAGGGGTGGGGAACCTGCGGCCTCAGGGCCACATCCTCAAGTGTAGCCTTTTGACTGAACTGAGGACCTAGAGGTTGCAGGTTCCCCACCCCTGCTCTAAGCACATTCTTCAAGATCATTTTCAGACTAGATTATTTCCATCCAAATGACTTTATTTGGTCTCAGGGCATATTTACAAATTTTTTAATTCAAAAACTAAAACCAAATTAATATGTTTCATGGTGAGCCAGAGGATCCAGAGAATTGGAATTAAGATTGAAGGGGTAAGGCAGAGATGGTCATTTCAAGTCAGCCTGTGGTCAAGAACATAACATTGGCATCCAAGAGAACACAAGAGCACAGGCAGAGTGGTAAAAGGTCTTGAGACCTGGTCACATGTAGAGTAATGGAAATCATCACTGGATTTCCTGGGATCACATCAGATGCATCAGAGGAAAGAGATCTGGATAGAATACTAATTAAATTTTGACTGAGACAGATTAAGTCTATGACTAAAACCATCCCATGTTCCTTTGTCAATTTAAGTCTAGTCAACAAACTACTCTGGGTCAGGCACTCACTGTACCAGACTCGAGATACAAAGAAAAGAAATAACACAATCTCAGTTTCAGGGAGCCTACTTTATCAAGGGTGTGATGGGGCTTGGAATCTTGGGAATACTGAGCTAAGGGCGTTGTCTTGCTCCACAATAACAAAGGTAGTGTTGATTTGGTTATCATTCCTGGAGAAAGAAAGAGATGGAAAGGAATGGTGGGAGAGAACAGGGTGTGGCATACCTACAATGACCAGGCAGATGTCCAGTCCCTAGTCCTATAATATACTCTTGGGTCAAATACTGAGGGGATCTAGAATCTAATACAAACTCTATTTGTACCTAGAATCCTGCCTGGTACATAATAGGAGCTTAATAAATGCTTGGTGATTGTTTGATTTGCCATTTCAAGGCCTTCATGATGTAGCTCCAACCTACCTTTCCAGTATTACCACACAATATTCTGCTTTCACATGCTCTCTTCCTCCCACGCAATACTCCCATCTCTCACCTCTGATCTTTGCCTTGGCCATCCCTTATGACTAGAATGCATTCCCTCTTCAACTCTGCCTCTTAAAATCTGCAGTTTTCTTCAAAGCTTCATTCAAATGCTACCTTCTCTGTGACACCTTTCCTGACCCCTCCTAAGCTCAGGTGTCTCCCCCTTCCTACCCCCAGGTACCCTGTATTTCCTTTATATGTTATTATAAACATACCTTTTGCCTCTCCCATTAGAATGTGATATCCTTGTGAGCAGAGATTGATGATTCATGGTACTTGCATTCCCAGCACCGATGCCCACAGGGTCTGGCACACTAAATGAGCTTAAAGTTCAAATGTTTGTTCATCAGTGGAATGATACTAGAGACACATTCTCAGATGCTTATGTATACATAGGGGTGGGGATGGGGGCGGTAAATGCAATCATATTCTAAATAGGTAGGAAGTTACTTCATAGTGAATCTCTCATATTACTATCCTCTAACATACACACACACACACACACACACACACGCACGCACACGCACACACACACACACACACACACACACACACATAGTTTATGGCCTGTTTCAAGCAAGGTATACTTGAAGCTATGAAATTTTTTCCCCTTAATTAATATTCCTGAGAATATTATAATGACCTTGGCCAAGTCTCTTCAATTCCCTGGATCTCAGCTTCCTCATCTACAAGATGAGGGAGTTGGACTATAGGGCTTCTGAGGCCCCTTTCGGCTCTAATTCTGTTGTCAATCCAGAGTTGGAAGGGACCTCAGGGGCCCTCTGGTGCACCCTCTTCATGTTACAGGCCCAGAGAGGGGAGGAGGCTAACCTGTTCAAATTGTCTAGAGTAGGTTTCCTTAACCTAAGATGTTTACCCTTGGTGGGTTTGCTTTGGGGTTTTGGTTGTTGGGGTTTTTTTAAAAATGTATTTTGATATCCACATTTCAATATACTTTATTTCCTTTTTAAGCCCATGTATTTTGTTTTATGCATTTAAAAACAGTATTCTAAAAAGGGAAATCTATGGATTCCATAGTTTCCACCAGGTTGCCTAACATGATCCATGATGCAAACAAGGTTAACAGTCCCTAGTCTAAAGATTCCAAACTATACAGAGTTTCTACTGGAACAGATATCCCTTCTCTTCAGAGGTTTAAATGAGTCTTCCTTACTTCTTCATCCACTTTCCCAAGTTCCTGTCCTTTTTCCTTTTCCTTTAGTCATCCTGGGGAAACTGTGGGAAGTGACCTGCTTGTGCTCAGAATGTGAATCTGATTTTATACATCTTTGATAACAATGTAGCTGAAAATGGGCTTTACCCAATAGTCAGAGAACTGATGGAAGTGAAATGAATTAAGAGCTAACTGCCAGGAAAGAGTAATGGTTGAGGGCTGTTAGAATTATCGCTCAGCCTTGGGGTAGTGGAACTAAACAGATGGGGTGGGAGGAGTGCAATGTTAGGAGATGTGAAAGCCATGAATTCTAGTATGCACTGATGTATCAGTACCCTAAAGGACACAATTTTCTTAACTCTGAAGTCTGCCGGGACTATCAAGACCCATTTCCAGTTTGGATTTTATTGGTGATTTGTGCCCTGCTTTTGGCACAAAACCCACCAATTAGTCTGGCTTACCCAGGAAACCAGTTTGGCAGTTTATTTGGAACTAGTTGGTACAATTTCAATGCTTTAGGGGTCTGTGATTTCAACCTGATGGGTACATACAATGTTCTCTGAACTTAGCGAGACTGGTCCTTGGATAGCAGACCTTCCCATTCACCACCAGGACCATATGGGCTAAACTAGAGTCAGCAAAGTCATTTAAATTCGGCCTCAGACACTTACTATCTATGTTACCCTAGGCAAGTCAATTAACCCAGTTTGCCTCATTTTCCTCATCTGTAAAATAAGCTGGAGAAGGAAATGGCAAACAACTCTACCATCTCCGCCAAGAAAACCCCAAAATGGGGTCATGGAGAGTTGGACACAACTGAAATAACTGAACAATATTTATGATGCTGGTCTCAAAAGAGTACTTTAGGCTAAAACTTTTTTTAAGAAAAAAGTGAATTTGCTTACTAAGTAAACCATCACTTGTGGATAATCTACTAGGTTACACGTAAAGAAACCCTTGTTTCCTTGCTGTTAAATCCTGAACACAGGTCCTCCATTTGTAAAGTATGAATGGCAGTACCTTCTGTCTCTCTCTCTCTCTCATACCTGTTGCCAGGGAGTACAGGGAGTTCAAGAATGAGTCAGATTCTTCCAGTGCCTTTACTAGTCCTTAGGTAGGTGAGACTCATTAGGTGTTCCATGTCATTAATAAACTGGCACTGTAATTTGCCTAAGGATTCCTTTGCATTCAGAATGATCTGGCTTTCCCTATTGGTAGGATCATAGATTTTGAAAGAAAATCCCATCCCTGAAGCTCACTAGCTATGTAACTATGAGCAAATCAGTTAACTTCCTGGAGTCTCAGTTTCCACATTTGTCAAATATGGATAAAAATACGACTAACCTCCAAGTTGTTCAAGGGACCAAAGGAGACATTGCTTGTATAAAGTGCTTCAAAAGTCTAAAAGTGTAATATAAATATCAGTTAATAATAACTTTAATCTGCATAAATGGTGCTTTCAGCTCCTCAAAGAGTGAGGAAGCAGTGTGTTAATACAAAAGCAAAAACCCAATTCTGTTGATCCCTCCCCTCTTTCCTCCTTTTCCCTTCTCTCATCTTGCCCCTCTCCTCTTCTTTCCCCATTTCCTTTTCTCCTCTTTCTCTTTCTTTTCTAGACAGCAGGTAACTAGCCTGATGTCCCTGATCCCTGCGCGCTTCTGCTGATGGAGATGGTTTGTGCACGTGTGCCTGGTCCCCTGTTGGCTTTAACAGCTGTCCCGCTGAAGCCCTCTCTGTACCCCGAGCTTCCCAATTTGCGCTTTCCTGCCTTATTTCTTTCCCCTCTGCCTCTCTCTCCTAGCTGATGCTTCTGCCAACCTTACCCTTGAGCGCTCAGCTCTTGCTAGAAAGCGATTCACATTGCAAGGGCTTTCCAACCGCCGAGCTCCACCCAAAGGTAAAAGAACCGCTCACTGCATCTCATCGGCTACCACCTTGTCTCCCACTGCTCCAACTCCATTCTGTCTCCTCCGTTTCATCCTTCTCCCTACCTCCCACCCCTTGAAGAGTACAATATTTGGTACGGTTAATCTGAATGTACATCCGTGCTACACGTTTCCACTCTGGCAAAGTGGACACGGTTCACTCAAATTCAGGAGATCTGGTTTGAAATCTTGGCTTTGATACTTACTTTACATTTCAGAGCCTCAGTTTCCCCATCTATAAAATTGGGATGATCATATTTACATTGCCTGTCTCACAGGGTTATTATGGGGAAAGCACTTGGTAAACCTGAAAGATTTGCAAATCCAAGTCACATACTATACTCTTGGATATGATGAAGGGAGTTGGGCTAGATAGGTGGACTGAGGATTAATCAAAGGACTGGACCCAAAGAGTAATTCAAGATAGTTCTACTTCAACTTACAAAGAGGTGCCCCACAGGTCTGTACTTGGTCTCGAACTCCTTAATGCTAACGTTTTTATTAATGACTTGAATAAATGACATGCTTATCATTCCTGCATTCCTCATAACACTCAAAGGATGAGCTAACCTCTCAGATGACAACAGAACCTAGAGAGGTACCTCCACTTGCCCAAGATCCCACAGGCAGTTAGCAACACAGTCAGGATGTCTTCAAATCCAACATCTTTTCTATAGCACCACACACTTCTCATCCTGGCCAACTTCCCTCTGTCATCAGGGAGGTACAACTCTGTGGCCACGCTTTCTTCTCTGACCACCAAAAAAACTTGACAGGCTAAAATGTTGAGAGTATTCAAACTGGAAATGAGACCAAAACAGGAAGGATTGCTAACTTGCTGTCTGTCAGAATCACTGTCCTGGAGCAGTGGGCTGAATAGATAAGAGGAAATGCAGTAGAGCTAAATGTAAAGTATTACACTGGGCTACAAATCATCAATTTCACAAATAAAAGATGGCAGAGACCACAACGGAGAGCTGTTATTAGGGAAAAAAATCAGAAGCTATTATATACTGAAAGCTCAATGTGAGTGGGGGCAGCTAGATGGTGTAGTGAATAAAGTACTGGACCTGAGATTGGGAAAACCTGAGTTTAAACCTAGCCTCACTTACTAGCTTTGTGACCCTGGGCAAGTCACTTAACCTAGTTTGCCTCAGTTTCCTCATCTGTAAAATAAGCTGGAGATGGAAACGGCAAACCACTCCAGGATCTTTGCCAAGAAAACCCCAAATGGGGTCGTGAAGAGTCAGACACGACTTCACAACAATAACAATGCAAGTGAGCAGTGTCCTGTGAAGTTAAAAAAATTAACACCATTTTGGTGTCTGTTCAGAAGGGTGCAGCTTCCAGGAGTAGGGAAAGGACTCTGCCCTTGTCAGACCTCTTCCGGAGTTTTGGGGTCAGTCTAGGCCAGTGGTGTCAAACTCCAATACAAATGAATCCCTGCAGTCTACGTATTTGAAGACCATAAATTAACATTATTTGTGTTGTATTGTATTTTTATTTTGTTGAACATTTCCCAATTACATTTTAACCTGATTCAGGTGCACTGGGGGGTTTGACCCCTCTGGTCTAGGTCCCCGCTGTTTTAGAAGATCATTAATAATCTGGAGAGGGTCTAGAGCAGGGCCCCCCTGAGGTCATCTTTGGGTCTTGCAGGAGGCAGGCAGGCATCTCAGAAATAGAAGGGGTATGATATGCTAGGAAGGATGCTGGATTTGAAGACATCCTGGCACTGACACTCATGGCCTGGGTGACCTCAGGCAGATCCATAACCTTTCTAGGCCTGGTTTCCTCATCTGTAAAATGATGAAGAGTTCGACTAGATGACTGCCACAGTGAAAACTTTCATAGCTCTTTGATCCCATGATCTTGCAGGACTGGACCAGGTCCTGTCCCCAAGGAGCTTACATGCTAATAGGGAAAGACAACATATAAAAGGGTGTGGGAAAGCAAGGGAAGAGAGTGAAGAGATGGCCATGAAGCAGTATGAAGGTTTGGTCTCCAGCCCAATCAAACGAAGAGTTCACTTGTCATAGCTGGTGAGCCCAGGGGTGGAAGCCCGGGGTTCCAGCGTGGGGAGGAGGAGGAAATGGGGCCCAACCTAGTGAGGAGACTACCAGGAGGATTAGGATCTAATTCCTGTAGTAGTGATGTGAGGGATAAAGAATAGGGAAGAATGAAAAAGTTACTGAGAAGGAACTGGGGAGAGGATTGCCCTTTTTACACAAAAATGGAAATTAAGAGGAAGAACACACTAGCAAGTGATGAAGAAAGATTGCTGACCTAGAGCAAGAAAGGACCTTGGAAGCCATCTGGGCCAACCTTTCATTTTACAGAGAAAGAAACTAAGACCCGAGGAGGAACAGACAAACTAAGAATCCTGATGGGAACTTAGAAGGAAAAACTAAAAAGTTATGATGGTTTATGTGTTGAAATTCATTTACATGTGAAGAGTTACCAAGCAAGCCTAGTTAGCTGTAATGACAGTTAATAGTAAGTGTGACTTTCTCAAGGGCACATGAGGTAGTAAGCATCATAGGCTGAATTTGAACCCAGATCTTGTGACTCCCAAGTCCATACTCTTTCTGTTCAGCTGCTGGTGAGACCTCCAAGGTTGAGATGCTGCAGATATATGGGGGACAGTTGGAAGAACTGGATAGGATATGACTGGCAAATTAATCAGGAATAGTATTAAGGGCACAGAGATTAAAATTAGAACCATAAATGTGGATGTGGTCTCAAAGAAAAGAACACAGAGAAAGGAAGTAGGCCAAGGCCAGAGCCTGGGGTTAGTCTGGCCCTGCCTCTTCTTGGCATAAAATAAGCAATTTGTGGGTTGATTTTATTACAGTGAAAGCAACTTTAGAATAAATTTCAGCATAGACTATCACATTTTCCTAAGGAAGTTTAACAGATGTGTACCAATTGCCACAATGAGAAAGCCAGAAGAGACTAGAAACTGCATACATGGCTCCTCTTACTGTATGAAGATTTGTGGTAGCATCAATTTAGAACAAAACTCCTTTGAAAAAATTTATAGAAAGAGATGATCCAAATGACAAGTCAAATCAAGTATCCATTAAGTGCTGGAGATACAAAGAAAGGCTCAGGGAGCTCACAGTATGATGGGAGAGACAAGATACAGCGATGTGCAAGCAAAATACATGCTGAGTCACCTGGAGGGGCTGAGGGTACTGTCATCCTAGTCAAGGACAACGGGAAGCTTAACAGAAATAGGAAGTTG
This sequence comes from Potorous gilbertii, assembly GCA_028658325.1. Lineage (NCBI taxonomy): Eukaryota > Metazoa > Chordata > Mammalia > Diprotodontia > Potoroidae > Potorous > Potorous gilbertii. The sequence continues at coordinate 513,574,454 of CM053771.1, forward strand.
GGCAAAGGGGACAGGTTTAGAGGAAAGATGCCATGTGTCTGTTTTGGCCATGTGTCCTTGGCTCTCTCTCTTGCAACTATTAAGCTCTCCCTATATAAAGACTATCTGTGTATATACCCCACTCCTCTTCCCCCTAACAAGTTAAATTCATGAGCTTCCTGAGGGCAACAACCAAGCACTTTTCATCTTTGTATGCCCAGGGCCTAACACAGTGCCTCCAACAGAGTAGGGATGTAATATCAGTGAATCAGTCAAGCAAAAATGTTTATTAAATGCCTACCATGAGCTGGGCAAGGTGCTGGAATACAAAAAAGAAAAAAAATGACCTCCTGGAGCCCACATGCTATCAGGGGGTAGGGGGATAACATGAACACATATAATTACATACAAATAATTATAAGGTCATAATAGATGTTAATTTATTTCAAGTAAGATATATGACCTCTCACCACACATCTCCTATGCAGCATCTCAGAATCTTCAGAGAATTCCAAAACTGAAACCCTAATTAAGATCTGGACCTCCCTAGTTATACAGATCAAGCTCTCTGGGACCATCCCAGGGCCATGTGGAAATCTAGGAGCATAGGATATGGCTTGGAGACAACCAGGGGTCTGAAAGTGACTCCTGAGAGAGGACCAACCTGGACTGATTTTTGGACACTGCCTGGTTCCGTCATTCTCCATAGCAGGAAGAATTCAGGTCACTCGACAGGCTTCTCTGATTTGGCTTCCAGGTTGTCTCTGAAAACAGTGATAGGGTCAAATCCTTTTAACGACTCAGGGTTTAAATCCCACCTGAATAACTTACTAGCTGTGTGACCCTGGATAAGCTGCTTTAACCTCTCTGAGACTCAGTTTTCCCATCTGTAAACTAGGCATCATGATGATGATGATAGTACCTTCCTCTCCAGGTTTTTTCCAAAAAAAACTGGAGAAAGAACAAAGGCAAGGATCAGATGTCCTCGTATTTGGGGAGTGAGCCACTTGAGGAAGCCAGTCAGCCTGGAGCTGCTCAGAGTCCATTTTGACCTTTGCTCTTCTGACTCCCACACAGGTTGTTTCCCATCTGTTAACAGGTAGTGGGAAGGGTATAGGAGCCTGGGCCAGAAGATCTGGGTTCTAATCCAGCCTCTGCTACTGACAGCCTCCTTATGACCTTGGAAAATTCATTTCCCATCTCAGGCACTCAGCAAACATTTATTGAGGACCTACTACGTGCCAGGCACTGTGCCAAACACCTCAGTTTCTTCCTCTCTGAGTCTCTTCCCATTCAAAATCCTCCTTTCTTTCAAAGGTCTCTCAGGTCCTGGGTATTGGCCGGGGTCTGTGTCTTTGAACCGGCAGGATTCTTGGGGGCCCGGAAGTTGACCCTTTCCCCAGAGCGCACTTAGGAAGCAGCTAATGGTCTCTAGTTATGACACAGAGGGGCCCCAGGCTCGCTCTGAAGCTTGGAGAACCTTGGAAGATAGACTTCAGTTTATGAATAAGCATCTGGATGAGATCCAGATACATATAATGAGCCAACATTGGAGTCTGGCTTCTGTGATGGGACTGAAAATGACTTGGAGACCCAGCAGTATTCATGGTGAGAGTGTCCACTCTAAAGGCAGAGGACCTACGTTGGAGTCCTAACCTTGGTCAGATCAACCCCTCTGAACCTCAGTCTAGTCTACAAATTTTACAATTGGAGGTGGCCCTAGATGGCCTCTAAGATCACTTCTGGGCTACTAGGTGTCACCATGCATAGAGAACTGTGCGGGAAGTCATGAAAAGCTGATTCAAATTCAGCCTCAGATATTTAGTAGCTGTGTGTCCCTGAGAAAGTCACTTAACTGATTTTTGCCTTAGTTTCCTCACTGGTAAAATGAGCTAGAGAAGGAAATGGTGAGTCACTCCAGTTTTGTTGCTGAGAAAACCCCAAATAAAGTCATGAAAAACGGGCATGACTGAAAAACAACAATTATTCAAAGTAGGAAGTGACTGAATGAAACATGTCTATTTCTTCAGTAATTCTCTTCCCCCATCCCCCTACCTCCCAGCCCTCTATCCAGTCCTTCATTTTGGGAAAGAGGAGCACAATGTTGATCCAAATTCAGTTCACTCCAGAGTCCTGGTCATACCAGGTACCACCTTCTGGTGGGTGGAGCTGGGGTTGGGGGTGGAGAAAGAAGGTGTCTGAGCTGCCCACCAGCCCTCTCTTTACTAGCAAGCCTAGAGACAGGGCCCTTGGCACAAAATACTGGCATCCTGGCTTCCTTTTCCCTGGCCCACCTCTACTCCAAAGAGGTTATTGAGGAGGACTCAGATAATCTTAACCTTGTGCTGACCTTACCCAGCCTCCAGAAAACCCCAAACTTGGAGCTCTAAGACACAAACTAGACACAAACCCTTTATAGTAATGGGCTGCCATGTTAGCTGCCTCTATACCATGTCTTCCTCAGATTTGGAAATGGAAAGTAGAGGTCTTTGTCATGGGAATGCAGTAGAAGGAAAGGGGATAGTCAGTCCTATCAAGACGAAAAGAGAGAGAAAGCACCAGAAGGAGGGTTGACAAAGTGTGTAAAAGAAGAGACCAGCCCAGAGGAGAAGTTGCTAAGAGGTGAAAGAGAGAAGGCAGTGTAGTGCAATGTTTGAAACCCCATGGGATGTGGAGGCACAGGAGACCTGGGGTCAAGTCCCATCTCTGCAGCTTACTTTGACTTAGGGGGAAGGAAAGAAGGAAAGGAGGGAGGAAAGAAGAAAGGGAGAGAGGGAGGGAGGAAGGGAGGGAGGGGAGGGAGAATTATGGACCACATGTGGCCCAGTATCTGACACCTCTGCCTTAGGCAATACCAGTGCATTATCTGGCTAAAAGCTGCTATTCCATTTGAATCAGGAAATCCAACTTCATTTTAAGCCAGCCAAGCAGCTTTCGTCCAGACTGGTCCAGGCCTCATTAAAAGCAGCGCTAGTCAAGCCCAATGAGGCAATAATCTGTTTATCCTGGTTCTAAAGCAGTGAGAGTGAATGCAAGGTTCAGCCCGAATAAAGGAAAACACAACTAGCCTGGAAGCCAAGGGCTTTCCGGCTTAGCGCTGGGAGGGGCCCTGGAGATGAGAAGACTGAAGCTCCCACAGGCAGTTCAGGGCTCTGCTCCTATCTGTGGAGATACCGGAGATAGTGGAGAAATTGTTCTCTCACTGAGCTTAAGGTTTCTCATCTCCAAAGAGGAGGACTTCCAGGTCCCTTCCTGCAGCCAGCCTCTGATCCTGTGAGGCAACTAGGTGGACAGAGTCAGGAAGACCTGAGTTCAGATCCAACCTCAGATGCTTGCTAACTGTGTTGTTTGCCTCAGTTTCCTTATCTATAAAATGGATATAATAACAGCACCTACCTCCTAGACTTGTTGGGGAGCCCAAATGAGATGTTTATAAAGTGCCTACCCGAAGTGGTTGGCACATCGAAGATACTTAATAATGAACAAGATTTAAGCTGCAAACTCCATCTTTTGACACCCAAGGCAATGTTCTTTTTTTTTCTGTTCCTTTTCTTTTTTCTTCTTTCTTCCTCTTTCTTTTTTCTTTCTTTCCCTTCCTTCCTTTTCTTTTCCTTCCTTCCTTAAAAAAAAGAGTTCTTTTTGTAAGGATTCTTTTTCAAACATCTGTAACATTGCTGTGAAAACAGGGCAAGCCTGCGCTAAGGAAACCAAGCACCCAAGTTAACTCTCCCCGGAGTTTCCTGATCCCCAGCCAACTCTGGGAAAGCTTGGCCGCACTCTCAGGAGCAGGAGGGTGTCCAGTTTGGAGGGCTGGGGCATGCCCAGGTGCCGCCCAGTACTTTTTTTAACTTTAAAAACAGCTACCCTGTACCCTGTCCAAAAGCAGAGACCTTGAGAAAATCCCTTTCTTTTTTCTGTTCCTGTTTGAAATTTAAGCCCCAAATTTTAAATTTAGGTTGAATTTTGCATTGTAGGGCAGCAGAATACCCTGTGAGAAAAGGGTGTCTCCTCCCTTTCCCTACCCCCAAATTGGACTGTTGCACATATGTCTCACAATGCCACTTGCTAAGTATGTTTTTGTTTCAATTTTTGATTTTATATTACCTTCATTTCTGACATGTATCACCATCCTCCCTATCCTGCACAAAGAATATGTTTATTGTATAGCTCTCTCTCCTCTCCCTACACTGACATGCCACCACCCTCTCCCCAGAAAGGAAACATTCATAAGATGATTCCTCCAGAAACAAGCCTTCCAAGCTGATCCACTGGAGGCATGGAGAGGAAGGAAGGCTTATGGGAAGGCAACTAGTTGTCTGAACTTCTGGGTGCCCTTGCTGTGGGTCTAAAGTCCCTTAAGATGCCTGCAGAGGCCTCCTTTGGCTGTCAGGCAATTTGTAACCGTCCTCTGGAAGCTGTGTAGCGGGCACCAGTGCCAGGTCCTATGTTTGGGAATGTAGTGTCCTCTCCAGATGCAGGCACTTAAAGCCAGTATCCCCAGGAACAGCATTCACAAGAGGATCAGGAGAGGAGTGAGGTAGCTGGGGAGGGAGGATGGAGGAGAAAGACGTGGGAGAGAGATCCCTATATCAGGGCCAAACTTACACACACACACACACACACACACACACACTAACTATATAGAAATATACTCTATATAAATATATGTATATGTGTGCATATATGCATATAAATGTGGAGGAAGAAGGGAGGAAACTCTGCTCTATTACACAAGCTTTCTTACTCAAATTCAAGAACTTTTGGACCCAAAACATCTTTTCCCATGAACTATAACCTTCATGATGTACTTGGAAAGTGATTCACTGAGCTCTATGGCCAACTAGTCAGTCAGTGACAAAGTCAGTCAGTCATTCAAGTCAATGACACTGGACACTGAAGCAACCATGCTAAGTGGGCCCTCCCGATCAGGGAGCAAGAAGAAATGTAACGAGTACTGCTTCTCCTGGGGCATGGGGGCCCACAGGGGATAGAGGGCTGGGTGTGGGGTCCAGAAGACTTAAGTAACCCTGGGCAAGTCACTTTACCTCTGTCTGCCTCAGTTTCCCCAGCTCTAAAATGGGGATGTAATAGTACCTTCTTCACAGAATATGATGAAGATCTACTGAGATAACTTCACACAGTGCCTGGAACGTAGTCAGTGCCTGATAAAGGCTTCAATATCCCCTCTCAGAACACTTATGCTTGAAGATAATGTACATGTTGTAGCTGGGCCAAGAATTTGTCCTCATTTATTCTGCAAGTGTTGGTTTAAGCATGTATATGTGTGTACACATACAGACATATGTGTGTACGTATATGGAGGTATACATACATATACACACATACATATATGTGGAAAGAGAGAGAGAAAGGCAGTTGGGGATAAGTGACTTGCCCAGGGTCACACAGATAGTAAATATATATATATATACACACACATTTATATACACAATATATGTACACATATGTATATAAGATTTTTATGTTTTCAGGGGCCTTTCTTTGCCCATTGTACCATAATCCTCTCCTCCTTACCTCCAGAGGTTAACAGGGAAGAGAAGAGGGGCTATAAATGAGACCCAAACTGGACCAGGGTCCAGTCCTCTGCCCCTAAATAACTAGGGGATTTTTAACTTAGTTCAGTCTCACATGCATTACCTTTCTTTGTGCCTGGAAAGTCACAGCTTCTCTCAAGCTCATTTTGCTTCTCTAGGTTGGAGAGTTTTGAGGATACATCTTAAACCCTGGATCTGAAGTTTCCCCAAGGTGTACACCACGGAGTCCTGGGTTACTTTGTTCAGAGGAGGCCCTGAGCAAGCCTTCCTTAGAGAAGCAAACATTTAGACAGCAGGCTGAAGGGAATGGGGAGGAGAAGGAGGAAGGTGGAGTGAGAGGCCCCTAGACACAGAATCAGGGTGAGCTAAACTAATTCCATGAGCCCCTACCCTGCCAGGAGCCAAGACCTACTGTTGACACCATTGTATGTGACTGTGACCTAACCTCTCAATGCTCCAGACACCTCTCCCAGACTATAATTGCAGAGAGTCAATTAACAATTGGCAAAGGGAATTGCCATATCAGGAATTTCCCAGACCAATAATGAAATCACAAATCTGGCCCCTTCTGCTAAAAAAAATGTTGGAATAGACTTGAAAGCCACATGCTCCTTGAGCTGGAAATTCCCACAGCTCCATGGTCTACCTCTAAGATCCCTTTTAGTTCAAACATTCTATTCTGTCTCACTGCCCCTCTGCTCTGGACTGTCACTAGGATGAGCAGGTTATCTAAGAGGAGTAGACAGCCTAGAATCACATCAATTATTCAATGAAGGTCAGACCCTGGGGACATAAGGACAATGAATAGACTAAGTCCCACTGCAAAGGCGTTTCCATCCCAGTGGAGAAGACAAGGACATATGAAAATATGTATAGTATGAATGTAAGTTTGATAACTACTGGTGCATACAAAGTACTTAAACTCAAGGTGGTGTGAGAAGGAAGACACTCATGGATGGGAAACCAGGAAAGGCTTCCTGCACAAAATGGCACATGGGCTTCACCTTAAAGAAAGAAAGGGCCTTAGGAAGACTGGCCGACCTTGGAATCAAGAAGATCTGGCTTCCAATCCAGTCTCAGACATTTACTAGCAGTGGTGCTCTGGGCAGGCTGCTTCATCTCTCTGGGTCTCAGTTTCCTCATCTATAAAATGGGGAAAATAATTCCTTACAGCCCCTAAGTCTGAAGAGATGCAATGAGCATCTAAGGAGACAAAGTGTGCAGAGCACTGCAGAAATGTAAATTGATGTTATTTTCATTATCATCACCGTCCTGAGTGTCTCATTTCCTGAACTGTCCCTCATTGGACTGATGATTGGCTTGGGGAAGACCCCAAAGCCAAACCTCAACTTCTCCCCTGAGCATCCACCACTGCCCCCATGCACTGCCTCCTGGAGACTAATTCTGTCTCTCTGCTTGACCTACCAGATCCTGAAACTAAAGAGAAGGATGTCACCAGGCGCTTCTCCCTTGCCTCCTCCCTTGGCACCACAGCTCCTGCCCCTGCCGGCCTCACCAAAGGTACTGGATGCCCTTTCCTCTCTTCATCCTGCCACCTATATTCCCTAGCACCACGAATGCATGGCAGGGCTGTTAAGCTGGCGTGAGAGATACGGATGGATGGATGCATGGATAGATGGATGGATGAATGGATGGATGTTGGATGGATGGATGAATGGAGAGACAGTTGCATATATAGGTGAGTAGGTAGATATAAGATGGATGGATGGATAGATAGTTGCATATATAGGTGAGTAGATAGAGAGAGATAAATAGATGGATGGAGAAATAGTTACATATGTAGGTGAATGGATAGATAATTGACAGATGGGTAGAAAGAGATAAACAATTAATAGCTAGAAGGGTGATAAATGATACAAAATAGATAACTGATAATTGCTGGTTTGATGATAGAAAGGTTGATAGATATAAATGGATCCAGACTGATGTGCAGATAGATGATTTGAGTAGGAAGACCTTGTATCTACAAGGTCTATTGAGCACTGTTCTGTGTTGGACATTATGCTAAGACAGAGAGATGAAAGATCATTTGCTGAATGCTGGGGGCCAGGCCCTGTGCTAAGCTTCAGGGATTAAGCCAGTAAGACATTTCCTGTCCTATAGGAGCTTACATTCCAAAGGAGACCTGAGAAGTTAGGGAAGGGGAGGGAAGGGGTAGTTGGCAGAGAAACTTGTGGGTAGAAATTCAATTCAGTCTCTGAGGGGCTGACCATCTTGCCAAGAAAAGGGTGAATGAGGGAAGGACTATACATTTTCTTGGAAACCCTTCAGAGGGCCTGGGGTGATTCCACTATCAAGGGTGGGGAACTTGCAGCCTCGAGGCCACGGGTGGCCCTCAGGGTCCTCAAGTGTGGTCTTTTGACTGAAGTTGAACTTCCTAGAATAAATCCCCTTAATAAAAAGATTTGTTCTGTCAAAATTGGCCTCAGTCATGAGGCTGCATGGAATATTTAGAGGGCAAGGCCTCAGGCTCCCCACCCCTGCACCCCATGGAGGTTTTCACCATTAATAGAAAGCTCACAGGCAGCTCTGGCCAATAGACTTCCTGCCTGGCTGCCAAGCCTGCCTCCTACCTCCATCCTGCGCCATGTCCCAGGGCAGAAAAAATGCATTTGCCAAGATGGCAATTTTAGTGCTAGACAGCCCCTTCCCTCCCTGTCTTCACTCCTCTCATGCCCGGGTGCTCCTGGCCTGTTCCTGAAGGGCACAGATCCATACTGTCCTCCAAAGTATTGATCACAGTCCCTAAATCAGCTTCCTAAAGCACAACCTGAATTGTGATACTCCCTAGCTCAAGAACCTTAAAGCCTCCCTGTTGCCTCTGGGAAAGAAAAATAAATAAATAAAAATCCTCCCTTTTGGCGTTTTAAACCCTTCTCAGACTGAGTCTGGCCTACCAGCCCCCTGCAGACCCCAAAGTTTGGAACCCTCTCCCTCCTTCCCCTGCCTTTCAGAACCCTTAACCTTTTCCAAGGCAAAGCTCAGGTCCCACCTCCTTTGAGAATTCCTCACCCTGGCCTGGCACAGAGTCTGTTGGCTGTAGCTAAATTCTGACTGATTGACTGACTGACCTCAAATGATTTTAAAAAGTACTTTAAAAAAAAAAATGTCTCTCTGGTTCCTTCTCACCTCTTCAGAAATGTAAGAATCCTGAGGTCATAGAGAATTTGTATTTCATGGTATTCCTGACCCTGGTACTCAGACTGTTGGTTGATTTATTTAGACTGAATTGAATAAAGGATCTCAGTGAGTGTAGAGAAAATGTGAGTTGAGAGAACTCTGGCATTGAAGTCAGAGGATCCATGACCTTGGTCAAATCATTCCCCTCCCTGGGCCTCAGGTTTCTCATCAGTAAAATGATGAGAACTGAACTAAATCTGACAGCCTCTGAGGTTCCTTCCAGGTCTAGATGCAAGATCCTCTACATGGGACTTTGGACAAGGCCCTTCACCATCATAGACCTCATGGTAAAATCCAGGGGTTGGACTAGCCTTAGTGGCCTCTATGGTCCCGTCCAGTCCGGAAGCAAAGATCCCCTTCCTCCCCCAGCTGAGGAGCCTGAGGCACTGACCTGACACTCAGGACGTCTGAGCTGCAGCCCCAACTCTGTTCAATCCTTAATGGATCCCAGGGTGGGAGATTTCTGCCTCAGCAATGGGTGAAATCCATCTAAGGATGTCTCCTTCAGCTGTTCCCTTTGTCTCCAGGGAATCAATTAAACTTTCAAATGTCTCAGTCTAGTGTCCTGGAGGCTCTACACTGAGAGGCTTTGTGATGGAAATGGTATCACAAGCCATCCTTGCCTCAAAAGCATTTGATTTACTAGCCTCCCCAATTTACTTCCTCCCTAGTCCTGAGGTCTCTTGCCAACTCTGTACATGTACCAGACCCCCTCAGAGGGATAAGTCAAGTCTACCAGCATTTATTAAGCACCTACTACATGCCAAGTAGGGCAACCAGGCAACACAGAGTGATAAGAGCGTGGCACTTGAGTCAGGAGGACCTGAGTTCAAATCCAGCCTGAGACACTTAATAACTGCTGAAGTCACAGTTGGGAGAGCTGGTTCAGATTTGAAAGAATTCACTTAGACCTTCTCTTTAGCCAGTGGAAACCTTATTGATGCAAAAGCAGCTGGCCTGAGATTTAGCAAGGAGCTAAACAAAGGCACTGATATAGGAAAGGAACCAGACTTCTATAGACAGAAAGCTATACAGCCTGTAGGATGATTATGTAATTTTCAGGGTTTCTAATGGGGATTGGAGATTTAGGGACAGGATGAGGAGAATGGATGACGCAAGATAAGGGAAACAGGGGAAATTTTATGACCTGGGATGGGGGAAGACAGGGAATTTTATAGTCCAGGATAAGGGGAAATGTTTATGATATTTCAAGATAAGGGGAGGAGACTCTAGGATGACCCCAAGCTCAGGAGGGGCTTCACGAGGAACTGAAAAAGTAACCCATAGCATTAACCCTTAGGGCACTTCTGTATCAATAGCTATGTGACCCTGGGCAAGTCTCTTAACTTTATAAATTTAAAATGAACTGGAGAAGGACATGGCAAGCCACTCCTGTATCTGTGCCAAGAAAACTCCAAATGGGTCATGAAAGAATCAGAAACAACTGAAATGACTGAACAACAGTATGTGCCAGGTACTGTCTGAGCTCTGGGGATACAGACAGTTCCTGCCCTGGAGGAGTGCCCAGTTAAACTGGGAGACCACAAGCAGATAACTATGTACAAAATAGGCTATATTCAGGATAAATTGGAGATAATCTCAGAAGGATGGCATGAAGAAGAAGATTTCTTGCTGAAGATGAAATTTTGGCTAAGACCAAAGGAAGCCAAGAACACAGGGAAGTAAAGGGAAGGGAGCAAAGAGTTTCTGGTGTGGCAGACAGAAAAGACCCAGATAAACATGACTGAAAATGGATCAGGTCCCAAGTGAGGAAACAGCCAGTATCCAGGCCCCCTGCAGAGACTTCTGGTCCAATAAGATACCCCTTCCTGGGGCTGCATGAACTTGTCAAGGTTAGAAATGACCTGCTGGTGGAGGTAAGGAGGGTATGGAGTGTATGCATCCTTAGCAGGAGGGAAGGGCACAGTGTGGAGGGAGCATGAGATGCCAAGTTCAGGGAGAAGCCAATAGGTCAGTTTGACTAAATTGTTTAGGGGAGTTAAGTTAATGAGAAGAGGACAGGGCCCATGACTGGGGAGCAGGAGATGGCTAATGCTCAAGCAAAGGAAGAAGTCAGGAGATGTTGTTTTTAATCCTGGCTCAGAATGGTTGGCCTCGGCCCTATCTCAGGGATGTTATGGGCACCTGGATGCTTGGGATGCCTCACCTGTCTGACCAGCTGCTCTTGTGAAAGGAAAAGAGGGTAACATGGATAGGCACCTTCTTGTACTGAAATTCTTTTGCACCTTTGAACTTCATCCAGGTCCTCTTGGTCCTGCAGTTAAAGTCAAGAGACACGAAATAAAGAGTGACCCAACACCGCTCGGGTTTGAAGGTACATGCATGATATACTGCATGAAGCCTCCCCACCCTGCCTGTGCCCTGAGGACCAGCTGAAGAATGTGCATGTCCCTCCTCTTCTTGTCATGGGAAGCTCCCGCCTAGGGGATGGGCACCTGGGCGCCTCCAGTGCTGGCTGTTCCCAAATGATCATGCCCACTCTGTGCAGGTGGTAGGGAGGGAAGAGAACAGGGCGGCAGGTTTTGTGCTGGTTTTCTTGAGATTTTTTTTCTTTCCTTCTCTTGTGTGCGGAGGGAAACTTCCCAAAGACAGTGGTCAGCCTCAGAGTCTGCCCATCTGGCATTCTTGTGACTTGGCAATGGTTCTCCAAGTAAAATTGTAGATCAATGCCATCCCATTCTTTACATACAAAGAGTCATCCTGGCCTCAACCAAACCCCTACACCTCCCACCAGAGTCATAGAGCTCCATCACACCATGTGGGTGAGGGACAGTGCCCACTGGGGCATCTTCTCATTTAATTAAGCTTATGGGGTTCTTTCAAGCCAAGGTGAAGAACGTGGCAACTCACCATTCTTCTGCCTTGTGCTTGGCACTCGTCTCCAAAGTAGCTGTGTACGGAGACTGAGTCGGATGGCATTGAGAAGCACTTTGTGTGTGTGTGTGTGTGTGTGTGTGTGTGTGTGTGTAAGACCAAGTAATAAATGCTGGGGTGACAAAGAAAGGTAAAAACCCAAAAACTAAAGACCCTGCTAATGGGGAACTCAAAGCGTAATGGGACATAAACCTGGCTTCCCCTCCTGAGGCTGATGCACAAGGTAGACAAAACTGGAAGCATCTGGGCTCATCTGTTGGTTTTAAATGGCCCCGTTGGGCCATCTAGCTGACAGAAATGGGAAGGACCAAAAGGAAAGCAGAATCTCCCCACCCCCCACCCCAGACCTAGATCTACTTAGAAAGCTTTTCCTAACTGGCCTGATTTGAGTTCACTGGTGGGCTAACTTCTGTTTCACTCGTCAGGCGTTGGTAACCTCAGCACCCTAAGTGTAGGTAACCTTGTCTAGAGTGAAAATAGGTCAAGAGAGAAAGAGAGCGAGAACCCTGCTTCACTGGTCATTGTGTGTTTTGAGGTGTTTGCCACCCACCACCTTCCCGTGTTTCTTCTGCCCATCACTCTTTATGTTTGGTCTGCCTGTGAATGCCCCAGAGCTCTGAAGGCTCTGTGTTTTTTTCAGCACGTTTCTGGAAGTTGGGAGGGACTGCACTCTTTCATTCTTCCACCTTTCAAGGAAGCAAACTCAATTTTTAAAAGTGGATGTATCAAAGGGGCTCAAGAATTTGTTGTTGGTTTTCTGGGGGCTTGTTTCTTTTTCTTTTCTTTCTTTTTTCTTTTTTTTTCCTGAAGGATTTCCATTACAAACAAAGTCTGCTTCCTGTCTCAGATGCTTTTGAGAATTCCATCCTGGCCCAGACTCAATGCAGTAGCAGGCCTACCATGGGAACAGTGCCCAGATCTGCCTCCCAGACAGGTAAGAGGTGCTTTCACATCTCCCGCTCTTTATCCTCTTTTTCTCTGTGAGCTTGTAATAGACTCAACTACCAACCCAGATCCTCATTCTCGGCCCTCATCCCTCCCCCCTGGATCTATCCCACATCACCACTTGCCTGCTATACATTTGCCACCTGGCTGCCCCAGAGACTTCTCATTATCTTTCCTCCTTTTAATTTCTCTGAGTCCAACAAGGGCACCATCTTATGCTTCCCATCACTCAGGGGAAAATATAGGCATCATCCATACTTGATCTGTTGTCAAGTTTTATTGATTCTACCTTCCCAACATCTCAGTATCTCAGCCTTTTCTCTTAAGTATTTATTAAACACCACCTTTTAGTACCACTAGCACCTGACATTGTGCTAGGCATGGGGATAAAAATGTGAAAGAAGGATGGTCCTTGCCCTAAAGGGGCTGATATTCTGCTCATAGGTGAGTACATACAGCATGTTAACAGGTGGGTACATACAGAATCTACACAAAATAAGCAATTCTAGAATGGAGGGAACTAACAAAGCCTCTGGAAGGAGATGGTTCTTGCACTGAGTATTGAAGGGATCTAGGGCTAGTGCAGGCCTACATCAACGCTTCCCTGTCCTGTTGCACTAACCATCTAAATGGTCTCCCTGACCCTCCTTTCTCCAACCTTTCTTCCACATGGTCACTGAAATGATGCTCTCTCCATGTCACTCCCCCACTCAGGAAATTTCAAGGGCTCCCTATTGCATCCAGGATCAAATACAAACACCTTTGTTTGACCTTTAAAGCCCTTTGCAATCTGCCTCTAGCCTATCTATCCAGGCTGATTTCTCCTTTTCCCACACTCCACATTCTAGCCAAATTGGACTACGCAGTATTCTGTCTCCCCTATTTGTGGAATGTTCTCCTTCAATACCTGTGCCTCTTGGAACCTGGAGCACCCTTCAAGGCTCAGCTGTACTTCCTTCTCTTTTAAGAGGCCTTTCTTGATTTCTCTGGCGGTTATCATATACCCTGCTTCCAATCTCCACCCAAATCAAACCTGCTATTCATTATATATATATATATATATATATATATATATATATATATATATATATATATATTCTATTTTTATTTATCAGTAAACATGTTATATACAATAGAGAGAAAGCTACTTGAGAGCAAAAGCAATCTTATTTTCTATTTCTGTTGCTAGCACCAACTACAGGACCTAGCATTATTAAGGGTTAAATATGAACCAATCAACAAGCAGTTATTAAGTGTTTACTATATGCCAGACCTGGGGCACTAGGTGGCACTATAGTGCATAGAGCACTGGGCCTGGAGTCAGGAAGACTCCTCTTCCTGAGTTCACATCCAACCTCAGACATTTACTAGTTGTGTAATTTTGGGCAAGTCATTTAACCCTCTTTGCCTCAGTTTCCTCATCTGTAAAATGAGCTAGAGAAGGAAATGGCCAAACCACTCAGTATCTTTACCAAGAAAATCCCAAATGGGGTCACAAAGAGTTAGACACAACAACAACCAAACAGAGTTTGGGGTAGGAAAGGTGAATTTTAAAATTGCTGGCGTAGAGATTGTAATTGAATCCTTGGAAGCTAATGAAATTACCAAATGTAGTCATATAGAGGGAGAAGAGAAGAGGGCCCAGGTGAGAACCCTGAGAAACATTTAGAGCATGTAGTTTGGAAGAGATCCAGCAAAGGAAATAGAGAAGGAACTGTCAGATAGGAGAGGAAGTCAGTCAGGAGAGAGCTGTGTTCTGAAAAGTCAGAGAGGAGAGAGTGTTAAGGAGGAGAGGGTGATCAGCAGGGTCAGATCTGCGGAGAAGTCTAGGAGAATGCCTCCCCATCAGATAGAGACTCACAGAAAGAGAAGAGGAGATGATGCGCTCCTCCTTTTGCCTGATCTGCTCATCTGAACTCTCCTCATCCTTTAAAGCTCGATTCAAGCCCTGTTCCCTGAATGAAGCTTTCTCTGCCTACCACAGTCCATACTGTAGCGATCTGTTCTACCTCTCAGTTTGAGGAGGAGAGAGAGAGACAGAGAGAGAGACACACACAGAGAAACAGAGAAACACAGAGACAGACAGAGAGAAATAGAGAAACAGACCAAGAGATAGACAGAGAGAAGTAAGAATGCATGGGTTAGTTATGACTGAGTCCAGCTTCTTCTTGATATGTCAGATTAGGACAGAAATTGTCTCCTAGGGAATGGAATTCAATGCCGCCCAGTCTGCAGCAGCCACCCTGCCATTGGCAGTAGGAACCAAAGCCTTGGCTTGTACTGGTGCCCCCACTGCAAGTGCTCTGACTTAATTCTTCACTTTGCTTTTCCTCACCCAGGCTGGCCCAGCAGGCAACTTCCTTCCATGGACACCTTTGAGGACTTTGAAGTCATCCCCTCTAGTACAGATGAACTCTCCAACTCCTCAGACTTGGAGGAAGATGCCAGCACCCATAACGTAATATTTTGCTCTCTGTTTCTTTCTCTTATATTCTTCATTATCTATCCTCGCTCCTTTCTTCTTTCCTTCCTCCCTCTGTTTCTTCCTTCTGCACCAACTTCATTCCCTTCCTTCCTCTCTCCTTCCTCCCTCTTTCTCTCCCTTCTTTCCTTCCTTCTTTACCCCTCCTTCCCTCTCTCTCTCTCTCTCCCCCTCCTTTTCCTTCTTTCCTTCCTTTCTTCCTGCCTTCCTTCTTTCCCTCCCTCTTCTTTTTCTTGTTTCTTCTCTGTACACCTGTCACAGTCCGCCTCTCTTGTCTTGTGCTAACTGGCAAGCACTTAAACAAGAGTTTGATGAGCCCCATTTGTCTGCCCTGTCTCAGGAATCAGACAAAACTGGCTGGAAGACTATGATCTCTTTTCAGTGACTATGGTGATGGCCTTGGAGCCAGGAAACCCTGGGTTCAAATGCTACCTCTGATATTTACTAGCTATATGACCCTAGGCAAGTCAGTTCATCTCTTTAAGTCTTAGTTTGCTCCCCTGTTAAAAAAAGACAGGTTCGGGGTAGACTGCAAGGATATCAGAGTCAACCTCCCAGCCCTCTTGTGAGGCTCCTAAGAGCTTGGTAAACCTGCAAGGGCTCCAGGAATGTCAGTCCCTATTACTAGTCTTGGTGCTTCACTGACTAGTGATGAAGGTATGATCAGACTCAGATAGCTCTAGAAGACTGGTGTGTCTCAAATGACCTAAGAGAGCTTGATCTATTAAAAAACAACCAGTGAAATCTTTTTTCTCGAGTCCAGAGTCCTTTCAGAAAATAACCCTCCTTCCCCGCATATTGCAACACTAGATTTTGGTCTCCCAAGATTTCTCCAAGGTACCTTGTGTGTCACTCTTTATCACTCAATGACAGTGTACTTAGCCCTCCATGACCAAAGTGGAGGCAGCTTTGCCAGCGTGGAACCCCACCTACCTCTACAAAAGCAGGAGCTAACTCCCCCCTCCCCTCCCCCAGCTTCCAACCTCTTCTTTCCTTCTCTCTTCTGCCAAAAATAAAATAAGGATTTCCTTCCACCTGCCTTGACCAGAATGTTTTATATGTTGGTATCTTAGAAATTCTTTGGGGGGGGTGGGGGAAGGGGATGGGGGGCATCATATTAAAGAACAATCAACAGAGAATGACAGGTTCAAAGGCTTACTGGTAGAATGACCCGAATGCACATTTAGTTTGACCCCTCTCTTGTTACAGACAAGGAAACTGTGGTGCAGGAGGAACTGCTGAATGGACATTTCATTGAGCTCTATTAATCATTTCAGCAGCTATTCCTCCTGGAAGTGATTATATTCTCCTGTGAGAAATCCTTGTAGAAATTAATTCCTACTGGGCATCTTTCACCCCAACCTCTCAAACTCCGGAGGTTACTGTCAGGACTAGAGATGTCCCTTTCTCACAACTGGAGATCAATGACTTGAGCTCAAGAAAAACAAAGGAAGTTATGCTGAGATCCATTCTCAAGCCCACTGAGACATACCGCTGCTACTATGCGAGTGAAAGTGTGAAGAGATGCGAGTGAAGAGATGCCATCGGGGATGGAGAGAGGAAAGAAATCCACTCCTTCCCCTACTGGAGGTCCAACGGGGAGCTGGCAATGCTGTTGCCTTACAGAGGTTATCTCAGAAAGAGTGGTTTTTTTTATTTTTGTTTTAATAGCTCTTACATCACATTCGGTGGCAGCACCTTGGTCATCCATCATCTTTGACATCCAATCACAGGAATATGCAGGGACCAAGTAGGACCTGACAGTCACAGAGGCTGAAGCTTGTGTTCACTCCCATGGACCCAGAACCTAACCTCTGGTTTCCCATAGAATGATGAGATTCTTTCCTTTTCTCATTATTATTTAGTTCCTCTTCCTCATTAAGTGGCCCACTGATTAGGTTTCCATTCACACCCACCTCCGAGGTGTCAGAGAGATGGAGGGAGTAGCTGCACTCTGAGGTGGGCTGTTCTTTTCCTTCCAGTTGTCCGGCCTTTTCCGAGTAGAGGGCAATTATGAAACATGCTCCCCGGATTCTCTCACCCTGGAGGACGGTGACTTGGTGCAGTTTGTTCAGGAGGGAGAAAATGGACAGTGGTGAGTATGGAGACATGGGTGGCAATAAGGAGGAGGAAGAGGATGAGCATATTTTTTTTTTTAAATCCTCTAATTCCCTGAATTTCTTTTTGGAATTTCAGGTTAGTAAAGAAATTGGTTTCTGAGAAAAGTGACTGGGTGCCTTCCAGTCTTCTTCATCCTGCAGGTATAGATGGTGACCTGATTCAGAAAAATAGTAACACAGGTAAGCACCAGGCAGGAAGCAGGGTACAGTGGGAGAGACCCAAGTTTGAATTCCACCTCCCACACTTACCAGCTATACAACCTTGGGCAAACTCCTTTAACCTATCTCCATTTTGCCATCTGTAAAATGAGGATAAAAGGAAAGGAAGGGAGGAAATAAGCACTTATTAAACACCTACTATATGCCAGGCACTTTGTAACTATTCTTTCATTTGATATTCACAACAACCTCATTTTACAGTTGAGAAACAGATATTAAGTGACTTGTCCAGGGTCACACAGTTTAGTCTGAAAGCTAGATATGAACTCAAGTCTTTTTGAATACAGGTCCAGGGCTTTATCCACTGTGTCATCTAGTTGCCCCTAAATGAAAGTATCTGGATTATCTGCTTCATAGAGCGGTTTGTAGGGGATTACATGAGACAATGTATATAACAATATGCAAATGAGACAATATATATAATGTACATAAGGGTTCTTTAGAAAAGAAAAAAAGTCCATTATTATTATTTTGAATGAATGAAAAAGTATTCTTAAACTCCTACTATATGTTTAAATAAGAAGTGACAGCATGTGGAGAGGAGTGGTCTGGCTTGGGAAGGGTGTTCTGGCCTGGGAAGACAGTCGGTCACCATAGGATGGAATGGTCAAATGTCACCATCACTATTTTAGTACTTACTGTATCCCATGTCTTAGGACACAAGTTCAGTGAGACAGTCTCTGACCTCAAGGAGAGATGATGGGATCCTAGATCTAGAGATGCAGAGGAGCTTTGAGCTCATCTAGCACAACTCCATGATTTTAGAGATGCGGAAGGAGAGGCTTGCGTTAAGTGATTTCTTCAAGGTCACAGAGTTGGAAAGTGTCCTAGGCAGGATTCAAACCCAAGTCTTATCTTGGACCATTTTTTGTGTCCACTATCTGTCACTGTCTCTCACTCTATACTTTGGTTATAATTACACACACACACATACACACACACACACACACACACACACACACTCAGATGTATGAGCTCATTGGGAGATCTCTTCTGGAGATCAGTGCTGCTATCTATGGTTCTGCCACATTTCATGGAGAGTATAGTCAGAAGGAACTTTTTAGTTAAATATAAACTCAAGATGGGAAAGAGTGTCATTAAAAAAAAATCTATATCCCCAAAGCCCTTGCATATAATAGGTGCTTAATACAAGCTTCTTGAATTTGAACTTACCACTTTATCAGGTAGAATCCATTCCTGATTTCAATCAGTATTTCTGTAAGCTAACTCAAACAGGCTAGAGAGTGAGCCCTGTCTTTATGTTGAATCCTAGAATGTTAGAGCTAAATTGAGCCTCATTAATGATCTAATCTAACCCTTTATTTGACAAGTCAATTGGTGAACATTTATTAAACAATTCCTGTGTTCTGTGCATTGTGGTTAGAGACTGAACTTGCCATTTTCTTGCTAAATGGGAACTCCCAAATGAGGAAATTTCCTCCTTCAATGCAGAGCCACAGCTTTTGTAGCATACAGCCTGGAGTAATGAACTGAAGAACTCAGGTTCCAGGACTTGCCCCAGATACATCTAGGAGGTATTAGAAGCAGGATTTGAACCTGGGTCTTCCAAGGTTGTCTTTCCCTACTATGCTGTGGTGTTGGGTGCTTTGTATTAAAGCAACATGTACTTGCTTTCAATGAGTTTACATTCTAGCAAGGGCAAACATGTATGTATGTACCCAGGTATATGCAAGACATAGATGTATGGTAATTGGCTTATAGACACCTAGAAGAGTCAGTCACTTAGTCAGGAAGCATTTATTAATTTTCAAGAACTGGGCTGAGCCCTGAGGATACAAATAGAACCAAAAGACAGTCCCAGTACAAACAATCTATAGATAGGATAAATAGGAAATAATTAAGAGGATGAGGCATTAGAATTCACAGACATTGGAAAAGGCTTCCTGTAGTGGATAGAATTCGAGTTAGGACCTCGAGGAAGTGAAGAGGGGGCAGTGAGGAGGAAGAGCATTGGAGGCATAGGAAGCAGCCAGGGAAAATGCCCGGAGCTGAGAGATGGAGTGTCTGAGATAGTATTTGTTAAAAAAAAAAAAGGGTTTAGCCCAGTGCCTGGCACATAGTAGGTACCGTATTAAACGTTTATTCCCTTGGGCATGTTTGTGTTCACCTACAAGGGAGCTAGTATCATTGCAACTCAAAGGACTGGCCCAAGGTCATACACCATCCAACCTCCAGGGACAAGTCCCTTCCAGATCCAACATCCCACCTGAAGGTCTACCTGTCACTCAGTGAGGAAACCCTGAGTCTTCCCAACCAGTTTTGATGGTTGAACTCTCTAAATGCCATTCAGTAATGGTGGATCCTTTACTCTGGGAGCTCTTAACCTTTTTTTGTATTATGGACCTCTTTGGAAGTCTAGTGAAGCCTGCAGATCCATTATCAGAATAATGGTTTTAAATGTATAAAGTAAAATACATAGATTTCCAAAGGAATGCCATTATATTAAAATAAATTGTTTTGTTTTGTTTTTCCCTTTCCAAATTTATGAACTCCCTGAACTCTTTCAGTGAATCACTTAGTACCTCAGATGACTCTAGGCTAAGAACTCCTCCTTCTTTACATTTATCCTTTATCTGGTAGCAGAAAATGGTCCCACAGGGGACATGCTGGGAATATCACTCCATCTAGATTCCTCTGGCCAATAGAATATCAGCTCCTTGAGAGTAGGAATAGCTTAATATTCTGTGTTGGTATCACCAGTGTCTAGCACTGTGTCCCACACACCATAAGCACTTAATAAATGTTTGTTGATTGATTGATTTTGAAGTCAAATGGCTCTCTGGCTGGTGCCCTACACAAAGCTAAGTCTTTGGTGCCTTTAGAGGCTTTTCGGGATTCTCTTGCCCACCAGCCACCCATGTAATAATAAAAATAACGTAGTAACCATAACAAGAATATTAACAACTGTCATTTACCGATCTCATGTGTCCTTTGTTGCAGAAACATATCCCAAATCTCATGATCCAGGGATAACAGACTCAGAAAGGAAGAGCAACCTTGTGCAGAGACTATCGGCTGCCCAGAAGGCTGAGAGCTGAACCTGCTCAGGCCACCTCCTCCACTCATCTCTTACCTTTGGTTTTGCTTTGGATGTTTTACTCCCCCTCCTCCCAGCCCACTCCCATCCCTTTTCCCTGGACACTGGGTCTGCCTGGGCTTCTGGGAAACACCAGACTCCCAGATCTACCGGAATCACTCTATCTGGTCAATAAGTAGAAGCAAAGGAAGTCTTTTTCAGGATTCAAGACAAAAACAAAGGCCAGCTGTTAGTGGAATGATCCAAGGATGTTGGTCCGCCACCAGTGATGGTTAGCCAGAGCCTGACTGTTTGTCAAAACCTCTGGGATCAAATCAATGGGGGCTGATCACTGCCCTTGGGAACACCCCTCTTCCTCACCCCAACTATCAGTGAAGTGCCATCCTCTGTTATGATTTCTCACCAAAGGTGTTCCTGAAAAGGAGGAGGGGGCTGCATGAGTCAGGCCCTGCTCTGGGGAGGTGAGCCAGGTGCAGGTGTTGATCCAGAGAACAGGGAAAAATCACTATGTGAATCACCTGCCTAGTGAGGCTGGTTTCCTTCTGGCTCCCTGTGGGGAAAGGGAAGGTGATTTGGACAGCAACTGGACCTTTCATTACCCTGGCACCAAAGTTCATCTGGGATGACCAGTAGCAATGAGGTCAATGACCCTGCTTATACTTGAGGCTAGACTAGGTTTACTTTTGGGACCTTTTTAGTGTTTTCCCTTAGGAGAAATTAACTGCTATTCATTGTACTCTCCAGGATTGCCCTCTGACTTCAGGACGCAGCCTGCCCTTGCACTCACACACCTCTTACCAAAGTGTGGGGGAATGGAGAGGGAGGAAACTCATCTGATAGGGAGGTATTCCATACTCATTCTTGTGCCCTGTATCTGGAGGAGGCAGATGGACTATAGATCCCAAGCTGCTCTTCTGCCTGGAACAAGCCTCATGGTGCTAGGGAGCATGTGCTCCTATGTCTAGGAAAGGAAGACTTCAGATCTCATGATCATCATAGAAAACAATGTGTCATTTACAGCATGCTGGCCTGGAAAGTGTGATGCAATGACAAGAGGGGGATGGAGAGAAGGGAAGCAAATTCTGGGAAGGATTTTAAAGGACTCCTCCTAATAGACATCTTCTGCCCATTGTTCCCCCTCTCCCCAGCAACCCTCCCTCTGCATTTCAAGAAGTTTCCATCCACTGCTCTCCCCAGGGAGATCGATGGACCCTATAGTGAAGGCAAAAGTGTGGGGAAGAGGTGGGGTGACCCTTTGTTATTCCAAAGAAAGCATTCTCACCTGTGATCACACCAGCCTTACCTGGCTGCAGCTCAGAGACCTAGAATGAGTCTCTATTAGTAGTGAGCTCAGGAGGAGGGAAATAGCCCTGAGCTAGTAAAGCAAAGACTGATGGGGAAGCTTGCCTTGGAGAATGATCAGGAATTGCTTTTTTTATCCCAACTAGGCTCACAGACCCCGAGCAAGAAATTAGAGGGCACATCCAGCTCCACAGGAGATGCCCTTATATGGCAAGTCATTCCTCCAGTCTTCTGGCTACATTTGGCAAGCCAATATCTCTTCTCTTCTGTCATGGGCCAAACAAAGGCATCCCCAAATTGCCCTTGACCCAACTGTTGGTGTGTGTGTGTTTTCTATCCAGCTCAGCTATCTGATATATCTGAATGATCCTGTGCCAGGAGATGCTACCTTGATATATTTTTGGTCATCATAGTGGTGGTGGCAGTACCCTCCAGTTTAGTAACCACTGATTCCAACCACCTCATTCCTTCCAGTTCCATGGTATACAACCAATGTGACCTTAAC
Source organism: Potorous gilbertii (assembly GCA_028658325.1). Classification (NCBI taxonomy): domain Eukaryota; kingdom Metazoa; phylum Chordata; class Mammalia; order Diprotodontia; family Potoroidae; genus Potorous; species Potorous gilbertii. The sequence goes on from CM053771.1 coordinate 513,596,715, forward strand.
CAAAATTCAATTTCTCAGAGGAGACAATTTTTCTACCTGAATTTAGAAAGCACCTGAATTTTGGGGAGACTATAGATTGAGTCACATTAGTTCCTGAACACTCAAATGCACAGACACGGACAATTTATCTATTATCTTTCTGGGCTTTCACTGACCTGTGTTCACTTTCTTCTTGAGGAGCTGAGCAGAATTCTCCCTGAGGACAAGCAGACAAATTTGTCCTAAAGAGCAGTATAAAGTGAGAATTTACTAGAGTTGAACGGAAGTACCAGTGGCATGCTCTAATCAGTTGAGAAAGGAAATAGCCATGTGAGGGAAAAGAAAGGCTCTGGGGAATAATGAGAAGCCTGTTTGGGGGTGCCTGCAAGGGCTCCTAGGACTCTCCTTGGACCTTGCTAGTCTATCCCTCCCATATGTGGGTTGGGGAATTATTGGTGCTTTGGAGACCCATGTTTCCCCAAGCCAAAATCTGCACTTTCTATTTGATGAGTATAAAGGCCAAGCAAAGTTCCTTCCCTCCTGGAGGGTATGCTCCAGTCTCTCGTCCACAGTCGCCTCCCTGACCTGGAGGGATTTTCCCATTCATCCTGGCTTCTCTTACTAGCTGCTGGGATGACCTCAGAACCCCTTGGAGTGGGGAAGGGGAGGGAGGCTTCCTTTCCCTTTTCCTAGAGGACTCATCCTGCATTTCCCCAAGATCTTGTCAGATAAATGGAATGCCTGGCTGACCACCACTTCTCTCAAATTCCCAAGTTTTATGAAAATAGTTGGACCAGTCTAAAAAGACTTCAAAGAAATATGTCCACTATTTATGGTTCTGGATGTTTTCTATTCCTCCTGTATCCCTGAGTGTTCTGTGTGATCCTATTGGAATTCTCTCTGTAATTAATACTTAATCTCAACGCCCCTGTGTTAGTGCATGCATATCCCTGGCAGTGGTGTTCAAGGCGCTACCTTAGCCATTATTACTGAAACTGCAGGTCTGTGACTTTCGTTTTTCAAAATGAGTCTTTTTCTGCAAACCTAACATATTTCTCAGTCTCAGTTTCCCCATCTCAGCGGATTTCTGGACTTTGACTCAACTGCTTTGTTTTTCCTTCAGTCATCCTAAGCTTTCCACCTTCCATAATGACTTGTAGGGTTGTTTGTGTTTTTAATGCAAATTGGCAGTAAACTTTTTTTTGTTTGTTACCAGAGGGGGCAAAAATTGTCAAGACTCAGTGTCTTAACAGGGCTGTTATGTATCAGACTTTAGAAAATGTGGAGAGAGGTGGAAGGGGGTGCTGCAGGGTGCGGGGAGCGAAGCCTCATGGACCCATATCCAGGATAAATCACATTTCAGAAGAACAACTTCATTTTCATCTTCCCATTCCCTCCTTTCTAGCCATGTACAAGGGAATTCTTTTTCTCTTTGGCACAGAGAATGCCTTCAGATAAAGAGGAGGTCTTCAAGGACCTCCATGGAATGATATTAGATTGAGGGTGGGGGGAAGCTGGGAGGCTTCATAATGATAAGATAAAGGGTCTGGGTGCCCCTCTGTTCTATGTCATTCTGTTCACCTTTGCCAGGACAATCTTTTCTGCAGTGTGTTATTTTCCGGTAAACAGGGAATTATTAGCTTGTGCATTACAATCCACACACTGTGCAAACTGGCATCACGAAATGCCAGGTGAGATGGCTCCTCTGTAAGCTACCCCACCCACAGCCAAACCCATGGGCCTTCTCTCACCACTGGCCAGCAGGCTCAGCTACTTTGCACTCAGCCCCCGAGCAGGAGAAAAGTCACTTTAGCAGCTAAATTTTGTGTGGAACAGGTCCTGAATGAGAAGGATCAAAGGGTGAGGTTGTCACAAGGACAATCAAGGGCCCCAAGAAGCTGTGGGTGGTGTATTGATGTCAGTGTCCCATTAATGGGAAACCATCTCACCCTGAGGACTTGTCTAAACCACTGACACTTGTAACAGTTTGTGATTCTTATGGTTTTTTTCATTGTTGAAAGATGGTTATTTATATATTGTTATTGGGAAGGGGATCAGACAGGGGCCAGAGCACGGAATTCTGCTGTTAAGTTATCTGATTGTTTGGGCTAAATTTGATTTTTTTGTGTTTATTTCAAGTTTGGATTTGGGGGTTCGTTTTTTTTTTTTGGCCAGAATTGAATGTATGAGTTTATACCTTAAAAAAAAAAAATGTGTGAAGCCAATTTTTCTGTAAATATGCCATGATGTAGGACAACGCTTTGTTTGGACTTTATAAAAATTATATAGTAATGTAAAAGCCTCTGTGTGTGTTTTTTTGAAATTATTAAAGGTGCCAACCTTGGATGTGACTAAGGTAGGTGCGTGCTTCTGAGAAGGAGGTTGCCCTCCCCTTTGCCCATCTGCTTTTTCCATTCCCATAGTGGGGAAGAAGAGCCAGGCTCAAGAGAGCCTGAAGAAAGAGGGCAGCTAAGACCACTAGCAATGCCAGTCTCTAACTTTCATTCTGGGTCTCACTGTGACTAGGACAACCCTTTGACTGGTCTCTTGCAAATTCCTTATAAGGAGTGGTTATTGCAAATTTCTCCTACGGGTAAGAAGGGGCCAGATTGTGAAGGGTTTTAAAAGCTCAACAGAGGATGTTATATTTGATCCCAAAGGTAATAGGAGACCAGCATAGAGCTGGAAAGGACATCAGAGGCCATACCCAAGTCCCTTATTTTAGAGATGAGAAAATAAACTGAGAAAATGTAAGACATTTCTCAAAAAATTTCTTCATAAGAGCAAGGTGGGAAATTCAAATTAAGAACAATATAAAAAGCACTGAGTTTGCTGAGCAAGTGTCCCCTCCCTTAGGGAGTGACCCATTCACTAGGAACATGGAATAATTGACTAAAATAAAATAAGCATTTTCCTGGCTTCAAAAAAAAGTTTCTTCACAAAACTGGATAAAATCTTAACAAAACACATGAGAAAACAAATGACCAAGACTCTCCAGAGTCCCAAGGGAAGTCCCATAGTAGGAAGCGGGTGGACAGCTGATAAGAATTTTACATTTCTAGACTTTAAGACATTTTATAAAGTAGCTATCACCGAAGCAGAAAGTCAACATAGTATAGTGGATAGTGGGCCAGCTTTGACATCAGGCTGCCTAAAGAAGGGCAAATTGACTCAGGTTGGAAGTAGAGTAGGTCAAAGCTTCCATGTCTACCAGTAGTGAGATTGAGTCCATGAGTAGCCCCTGAATTTTTAAACTGGGAAAGATAGGGAGACTCAGACCTTAAAAAAATTAGAGGAAGGAAGGAAGGGAAGAAGGAAGGAAGGAAGGAAGGAAGGAAGGAAAGAAAAGGAAAGGAGGAAAGAAAGAGCTAGAAAAGAGAGAAATATAGATATAAAAATAGACAAGCTCAATTACTACAAAAAGCTTACAATAGATATTGATGGTTATGTCATGACTCATGAGCCAAACAACGACTATCATAATCCAGCATTTTCATAGTCATTTATTTCCATTATTAAGAGCAGAGTCACCACGGTAGGTCCCTAATGCCTCGGTCCCCAGCGTGAAGGGAATTGAGATGGTACTCGAACCAAGGACCCTCAGAGGTGACACAGCCATTACTACAATAGAGAAGGTAGAACTCAAATATGTCAGGGAGGGGAAGATATCAAAAGAATGGAAAAGTCTTGAGCAAGATTGTTTCCATCCTTTGATGGATCGGTGACGTCCTCTACGTGTCTCCAACCCAGCCTTTCCTTCTCAGCCTGCCATTGGTCCTATCCACGTCCTTATCTGGTTCCTTCATAGTAGATCTTCTCCCTGGATCAGAGGTTTCACACTCAAGATCAGAGTGCTGACTGCAAAACTCCCAAGGGCTGACCCAACCAGATTAAAATGCAATTGGGAAATGTTTAACAAAATAAATAAAGACATTATAATATTAATCTGTGGTTTTCTAGGTCGAGTCTGTAGGAATCCAATGTTATCTATGTTTTATTGTATTTCTCTTTCGTTAAATATTTCCCACTGACATTTTAATCTGGTCCCCACATTTAAGTTCCTTAAACAGCCCATCAGGTAAATATTTAGCAACCAGCTTGAAAAAAAAACCCCAAGTTTTTAAATTTCATCTGCATCATTAACATTTTCTCTATCACTCCTGAAGTCTAGAAAAGAACAAAGCAATGAATCCAACCCTGATTTGTTGTGTTTGCCAATTTCTGAGGTGTAACTGCTCACACTGAAAATTTCATGATGGGCTCTCTTCCAGTCAGTAACCCCTGGGGGGAATTTTCATTGGTAGCATATATAGTTTTATTACCCCTCACCAAATAACTGCTTTACCTCTGAGGTGATCTGTAATGTTACTTCTTCAGAAACTTTGCCCTTCTATGATAGCATTCCCTAGAAAAGACAATTGAAATAGCATCAGTTACTATATACCTACTTTCTCATCTTTATAAAATCTGTATGAGAATGACCTGCACATGTATCAGAGGTATACTTAATGAAAATATATAATAAGAAATTTTAAATATGGAAAAATGTTGTAAAATGATCATGTGGCAAAGAGCATTTTCATAGTGATTTATTTCCATTAGTGACAGTGGAGTCACCATAGCAGATCCCAGATGCTTCGGTCCCCTGTGTGAGGGTAGTTGGGATGGCATTCGGACCAAGGAAACGTGTGGATTCAAATCCAGACCCTGAACATGTTGACTGTGTAATTGGAAGTCACTTAACTTCTTGGGGCTCTAGGCAACTAAGACAAAAAATTGCATTGGTAAAGCGAGTTTCCTCTCCTGGAAGATTCCTATGCTAATAAAATCACAAGTTTATCCCCTATCTCAATAGTGTCCCACATCTTCGCAATCAAACAGTTGATAGACCAGTGTGAATTTCAAGCTCTATCTTCTATTTATTGTTTCCTGATTAGAAACCTATCCTCCTATGATCTGAGTCTGAATCCCAATTCTCCCAGTTGCTACTTTTGAGACCTTGGGAATAATCCCTTCATCTCTCTGGCCCTCAGTTTCTCAAATGAGGGAGTAGAAAGAGTTGGAGTCTCAGATTCCTCCTAAGTCTAGATCTATAATAATATATAATAATACTGATAACTAACATAATAGTGATGATGATGATGGTAACTAACATTTGCGCAGCCTTTAATGTTTGCCAAGTACCTTACAAATAGTTTATCCTCACAGCAGCCTTGTGAGGTAGGTGTTACTATCACCTTGATTTTTATAAATGAGAAACTGAGGTGAGGGCTTTGTTCAGAGTCCCTCAGCTAGTCAGTGTCTAAGGGAGGAGCTGAATCCAGCTTTTCCTGCTGCTAAGTCCAAGGCTCTATCCACTTGGAAACAATACCATTCATGATTTCTATCATGAAGACATTGGACTTTATGGTCTCTAACATCCCTCCCAGATTCAAATCTATGCTTCCATAAAGTAGAGGGCAGAGGGCTTGGTCTCAAGTCAAATCAAGACCTGAATTTAAATCCAGCCTCAGACACTTCCTAGTTGTGTGATCTTTGGCAAGTCAATTAACCTCTGTACCTCAGTTTACTTAACTGTAAAATGTGGTTAATAATAGTGCCTACCTCATAGAATTGCTTTGAAGCTCAAATGAGATATTTATAAAGTGTTTAGCACAGTGCCTGGTACATAGTTGACTGGCACATAAATATTGTTTCCTTCTTTTCTTCCATGATCCTGGTTTATTCAATTCTACATATTATCCAATGCCTTCTTTATAGCTAGGCTGAAAACATTTTGTTGAATGAATACAGTGATGGATGTAAAGAGAGAAGAAACAAACTTTTAGGATCACTGGTTTCATTGTGGAACTTGTCCTAGAATTTTAGCAATCTCTAGCTCTGTGGTCCTCTGTAATATCTCCTACACACCACTAGAGGGGCCCAGATGTCAGCTCTGATGCAGAAGAAAGTGCCAGCATCCTACTTAGACTAGTATCTGACAGAGAACATCAGCCCAGTAGAAAGTCCTATGTGTCTCCTGGCAAAGGCACCCTGTTTGGCATGGTGAGTCAGAGCTCAGTTATGGATCTTGAAAGATGCAGGAAGTGGGACATACAGAAAGATTTTAAATATGAGCCTCTCTATATGAAACACCAAGGACTCCCCTGAAAGGGAGGACAAGGGAGAAAGACCCAGGTATCACATCTCGAATGCCAGTGTTTAGCCTTTCTTTCCAGGGGAACTTTCTGAAGTAGTTGATGAGGCCATGCAATGGGGCAGACATGTACTAGGTCAACAACACTCACCCACATGAGCTCTTAGACTGGAAATCTATCTGTCCTGCCCACGAAACTCCCACTGACAACATTGGGGCTTTTGCCAACCTTCTCACAACAAGAACCATCTATATCCCTGTGTCTATAAAGTAGGTGGGGAGCCCCTTACAGCTCTTTAAAAGTACTGGCATTAATTAAAAGGCCAACTTCAAAGTAGAGTATTTAGTTCTTCCATTAGGTTTTGCTTTGAGGAAAAAAATTAAATTTATTATGATGGTCTAATTCCAATTACTGTATATTTAAAACAAGTATATTGGTTAAGCATTACAATCTTATTTAAGAAAGTAAAAATCCTTAGATTATTCTTGAGTTAAAGAAAAGCTGAATGACTTGAAGTAATGGAGTATAAAAGAAAGAGGACAGGATTGGAAGTCAGCGGACCTGGGTTTGAATTCTTGTTCTGCCCCTGTGGCCATGGGCAGGTTACTTAAACTTATTGGCCCTCTATTTCTTCATCTGTAAAATGTAGAGGTTGAATTCGATCACCTCCAAGGTCCCTTGTGAGTCTAGATCCATGATCCCATGACCAGGGCATGAAATAGATGTTCACCAGCTTGCTATTTACTACAAGTGAGTTATGGGGGAGCCAACATGATAGGCTTATCAAATATTTGCTGGATCATTGAAAAGACTCCTCCAGAAGCTTTCAAAGCTGCTTCTATGGTGTATCTCAGATCCTATTTATGGAGCAGAGGCTACTGAATGCAGAAAAAATTGACTTCCTTCCTCTGTTCTCTTGAAAACTAGATACCCTTTCTGAACATTCTTAAGAGGTCTTTCATAGATTAGACCTATAAACCTATAAACTGTTAGTTTATAGGTGACTGTAAGTGACGTTTGAGATAATCTAGTCACAGTACCACAGAACTTCAGAGCGAAAAGAAACCTCAGGGGCTTCAAGTTCTGAAAAAAAAATCCTCTCTACAATATATTCAATGAGTGATTGAAGACCTCCCAAAAGGAGGACCCACTATATCACAGGCAGCCCATCATCACTTATGGATAATTCTACTTGCTCATGTTGAACCTAGTCTAAACACATCTCTTTGTGACTTCTACCCTTTGTTCCCAAGTAGACCCTCTAGAACCAAGCAGAATAAGTCTATTCCTTCTCCCAAGTACTCATCTTTCAAATATCCTACCCCCTTTAAGTATCTCTTCTCCAAAAGAAATCTATTCCTCAAATGACATGACCTTGAGGCCTTTCACTGCTCTGGTTTCTCTCCTCTAGGCCCATTCCAGCCTATCCAAGTCATTCCTAAAATATAGCACCCAGAACTAAATTGTTCTGGGTGGTCTGATCACCTATGTTCTAGAAGTGATCTAACTAAAGTCCAACTAACAGAGTGACTATCACTTCCTAGTTGTGGGCACTAAATCTCTCCTAATGTAATCTGAATTTTCATTTTCTTTCTCCCATGCCATGGCACATTGTTTTTCTTAATAGTATTTTATTTTCCCCTAATTCTACATCAAGACAATTTTTAGCATTTATATTTACAAAATTTTGAGTTCCAAATTTTTCTCTTTCCCTCACCTCCTCTCTTCCTAAAATGGCAGGCGTTTTGATGTAGGTTATGCATGTGCTATCACGTAAAACATATTTTCATATTAGTCACAGTTGTGAAAGAAGAAATAGATCAAAAGAAAAAACCATGAAAAAGAATAAAGTGAGAAAAACTATGCTTCAATCTACTTTCAGAGTCCATCAGTTCTTTCTTTGGGTGTGGATAGCATTTTCCTTTATAAGTCCTTTATACTTGTCTTGGATCATTGTATTGCGGAGAAGAGTAGAGTCCTTCATAGCTGATCATCACATAATGTTGCTGATACTGTGTACAATGTTTTACTGGTTCTGTTCATTTCACTTTGCATCAGTTTGTACAAGTCTTTCCAGGTTTTTCTGAAATCTACTGTTTATCATTTCTTATCACACAATAGTATTCATTACACTCATATACCACAACCAGTTCAGCCATTCCCTCATTGATGAGATCCTCTCAATTTTCAATATTTTGCCAAAAACAAAAAGAGCTGCTATAAATATTTTTGCATATATAGGTTCTTTTCTTTTTTCTTATGATGTGGTATTGCTGGATCAAATGGTATGCCATTTGAACATAGTTCCAAATCACTCTCCAGATTAGTTCATAACTCTATCAACAAACAGTGCATTAATGTCCCAATTTTCCTTCACTCTCTCCAATATTTATCATCTTCCCTTTTTTCCATATTAGCCCATCTGATATCTGTGAGATGGTACCTCAGAGTTGTTTTAATTTTCATTTCTCTAATCAAAAGTGATTTAGAGCACTTCTTCATATGCTTTGATTCTTTATCTGAAAACTTCCTTTCATATCCTTTGACCATTTATCATTTGGGGAATGGCTTGTATTCTTATGAATTTGATGTGGTTTTCTGTATTTTTGAGAAATGAGTGCCTACACACATATGCTAGCTCCGAACCCACAGCCCATGAATCTCCTGTAAAAAGAACTCCCAACAAATTCTGGAGAAGTGGAAGTCTCACAGAAACAGAGTGAAGGAGATTTCCATTCCAGAGAGCCCTGAAAAACCGATCCCAAAGGTCCGTCACGTACTGGACAGGAGCAGAGCCCAGCCCTTCCCTGGCCACGCTGCGAGGAGCATATTGGGGCAGGCTTCAGGGATGGAATCTCCAGCGGCCACGAAGGTCCCTCCACCCACAGATGCACAGGTCAGTGAGACAGACTTCTGGGCTGGCCGAGAGGTGAGCGGGGTGTTTCCATAACTCAGGCCCCCTCGGGAGGCAGCAGTAGAGGCAGCAGTGACCAGAGGCTCCCACAGCAGGCAGGAGCTCAACAGGAGCTCCATTACAGAAGGTCTCTGCATAAACCCCCTGAGGGAATTGAGCCTGGGTGGCAGCCCTGCCCTCACCTGAGAACCTGATTTAATCTTACCCTGAATAGCAGCCAGGCCAGTTGCCGAAAGCCCTGAGGCTGGGGAGCAGCATTTGAATTTCAGATCCCAAGCACTAGCTGGGCAGACCTAGGCAAGGGTGGAGAGGACTCTCAGAAGTCAAGTAACTGGCTGGGAAAATGCCCAGAAAAGGAAAAAAAAATAAGACCATAGAAGGTTATGATGATTCCATCCTTCCTCTCTGACGAGGAAGAACAATGTTTACTATCAGGTAAAGACATAAGAGTCAAGGCCTCTGTATCCCAAACATCTGAAATAGATATCCAATGGGCTCAGGCCATGGAAGAGCTCAAAAAGGATTTTGAAAATCAAGTTAGACAGGTGGAGGAAAAACTGGGAAGAGAAATGAGATACAAGAAAAGCACGAAAAACGGGTCAATACATTGATAAAGGAGACCCAAAAAAAATGCTGAAGAAAATAGCACCTTGAAAAATAGGCTAACTCAATTGGCAAAAGAGGTTCAAAAAGCCAATGAGGAGAAGAATGCTTTCAAAAGCAGAATTAGCCAAGTGGAAAAAGAGGTGCAAAAGCTCACTGAAGAAAATAGTTCTCCCAAAATTAGAATGGAACAGAT